>JBBBDQ010000952.1:2342500-3002500 GCA_037127315.1 Ascarosepion bandense
TAATTTTTTTGTCTCCAACTATGATTTTATTGCTCATCTCATGGTAAGAATTGTCTAGACTGAGTGGAAAGGAAATGTATTATTCTGTAATAAATAGAAATATTTTAAAATCTTTTTAAATGTTTAGAAATATTTTAGGTTTGTCATTGGATTAAAATATAAATGTACATACACATACAAAATTTGAATGAATTTGAAATGGACATCTTGTTTCTTGAGTGTTAATTTTCCTTACTGTCTGGCAACAACCCATAGGTAACAGGAAAAGTGTATAAGCCAAAATGTTTGGCTCTTTGAAGTTATATATATATCAAGTTGGTTTTATATACAAAAATGAACAGATAAAAGTTCCACTTAAGTATGAAAAGCAGGTGAAAATATAAAAAGTCTGAATATTTGTTGGATAAGTTTTTCTTACCAAATACAACCAGCCATTATATTCCCATAGGCTGATGTCAATATTAGCTATTCTAGTAATATAGGTACCTCCAAAAGTTTTGTAGAAAGAGCATGCCATGATGAAAAAAGGCCCCAAACTTGATAAAAATTAAGTTTTATCATCAAAATGTTTATATTATTATTAAGAGGAAAGACCAAATCATTTTATGATTATTCTATTAAAATTATTTAATCCTTTCCAGCACATTCGAAATTTTGGTTAAAAACCTTGTAATCAGTGGCTGGGCAAAAAATTAGTATGTCAAATTTAGCATCATTTTTATTCTGGAGATTCATGCAAAAATAAAATAATTGTTAGATTTTAATGAAATTTTCAAGACTATTTCACAAATAAATAAAAATTTTCGAAATCTTTTTCTAAAAAATTTTGGTAAAATTATTTCTTTCTATATCTTAATTTTATGAAATTTCAATAAATTGAAATTCCAAGGTCTTTGTATTTATACGAGTTAAAATTAGGACTACGTGGAGAATTTAAATCTATTTTTGTCAAACAGAAACAGCATTCAATGAAAATCTGCTCTCACTCACAAAAAAAAGCAATCAAACTATGACAGTGTTTAATTAGAAAAGCTTTTAATTGCTTTAATAAATGACATATATTCAAAACAATCTTGTCTTAAGAAAATCTTTGTTTCAATGAATAATGAAATTTTACAACAATTTTCATTATTTTAAAATTTTAAGTTTTAAATCTTAAAATTCTGTATTAATTTTAATCTTTTAGATCATATTATTTTTAATTGAAAACTATATTTACTAAATCATAAATGAAAAAGCTTAATACAAATCATCAAACACCAATATCTTTAAAAGAATTTTGAATTTTTTATGTGTATGAATGAGCCCATTTTTGTAATTACAGGTGACCATGCACAACATTATCAGAAAATATGAGCAATTACTATAGTAACTTTAAAGTTATCATTTTTAAAATTTAATAAAACATTAGATTCTGGAAAATATTTTCCTAAATTTTAAAGATGACTGAGCACTTAAAAATGGTATTAAAAAGACTTAACCTGGCAAAACAGTTATTGTCAAGTTAAAAACATACACTTTGGCTAAAAAATGATATTTCTGTAATATTTTAAACAGAAAGTAAATCATATTTGCTTCAAATCAGGTCATACTTATACTCAACTAATATTCCTCAAATGAAGTTTTAGAAAAGTACATTTTAATTTTGGAAGATTTTTTAATAAACATTGTGATGAAAGACAACTAAAAAAGAATACTAATCAGCTATTTTAACAACAACAAAAAAAAAAAAAAAAAAAAAAAAAAAAAAAAAAACCCTTCCCTTCAAATTAATTTTTGAAATACAGCAAAGTATTGTTTTTTGGAAATAGTTTTAATTTCAATCTAATAGATTTAATTTAATATTTCCAGTTTTTAAATTTTTTTATTTAAAATAAAAACTACAAAAGATTTTCATTTTTAAAAATTAATTTCATACCCTAAGTATCATTTTATTTTTTTCTGTTTTTCTTTCTTTTTTGGAAGTACCTATAGCGTTATAAAAATAGAAGGAAGTGCTTAGATATTAACCAATGTAATGGTTAGCATATTCTGGTAAACTGTTAGGTTCCTTATCTTGTAGCCACTGACAAAGCATTACATAACCAGGTTGAGTATGATGAAAATCAAAGCCAATCTACAATAAAAAAAAAAAAAAAAAAAAAAAAGGAAGAATTATTACTATAAAATAATTGCAAAAATTTATTCAACCTTTTCGAGCTAATCAAATTATCAAAAGAGAAGAGGACTCACTCAAAGTCAATCAATGTCCAAACTGATAAAAAAGAAAGAAATGACTTACTGATAGGAATTTAAAAAATAGTCAAATAGATTTAAAGATGTTATCTATTTTCAAATGCATTCAAATATTACAAATCATCCTGACTAATGTAGTCAGGATGACTATTTGAATGCATTTGACTATTTGAATGCATTTGAAAATAGATAACATCTTTAAATCTATTTGACCATTTTTGTTCTAATTATCATAGTATTTCAGTCATTGTGCCTCCCTGGGTTTTTTTCAATTTAGTAACAATCAAGACATTTCAAATTGAACCCCTTATTTTCTCTACAAAAAATTCTTATTTCAGTTAATGCTTCCATTGAATTTAAGTTTGTACTACCTAGCCCAGTGATTGAACTCACAATTACTATGCAACCAATTGAAGCAGAGTGAGCAATAACTGAGCAATACTAAATTAAAAAAAAAAAAAAAAAAAAAAGAAAAAAAGAGAACAATCTACTACTCCCATAGACTAAAGAAAGGGTTCAGTTCAAAATTCCTCAAAAGTTAATGAAACCCCTAAAGAAGGTAGGAAGGCAACAGCCAAAATGCTGTGGTGATAGCAAAGATAAGGACATTAGTCATAATGTAAATAACTCCTTATTCCAGAAATTCAAACATCAATTTTTAATATATGTATAAAACTGGAGACAATTTTTGAATGAGGATTTTTTTTTTACTTTCTGTTTAACTTTTTTTTCAAAATCTCCAGATAGTCTTACAACACAAAGAATGAACAGGTTTTTGAATATCAGAGAAATAATCCATAGAATATTAACAAAATCTATTTATCTACATTTACATAATTACTATGATTTCTCTTTCTCTTCATGTGTGCACAAATGTAGCAATGGATACAAGTGAACAAATAGGTACATATGTAGAAATAGTGACAAAGAGATGAGGATAGGAACTCAAAATCTTTTAAATGATTGGTCATATTTGACTGCTTAAGAAATACTATAAAAATTTTTAACAAAAAAATGATAACCTGGCCTTTTCTTCTACTTCTACTAGTGATTTGTTGGGTTTTATGGTTTATCAACCCTTCATAAGTTATCCAATGCTGAAATAATTTGGAGTGTAAAAATTTTTCTCTACCCAGATTCATTTCTTTAGACACCCCAAAAATAATTTCAGTGCCCATCTTTCTTTTCACATAAAAATATTGTAAGTAAGCCATTTCTTTTGGTTTTAATTTCACACTGATTAAGTGTCCTTTTCTGTGCATTTAAAGAATAAATTGGATATGGGAAAATCTCCATAACATTACTTTAAATACAAAACTAACATTTTAACCAGTTAAAAAAAGTAGAAATGTCTTATAAATTATATAGTTCTAAACAAAAATATAATTTTAGAAGAAAGAAAGTCTAACTGACATGCAAAGATGAGTTTAGTGATTGCTTACCTTGATACAAACTGGGACAAGTGAAGCATGTTTGCTCCAAACTTTCACCCACACACCTCGGTAACCAGATGCTTTCCATTGGGCCAGTGATTCTAAAAGAAAAAACATATTTAAGTTTCATCATTTATGTCAATTACAACTTAAAAATATCTGGAAAAAAAATTCCTGCCTTTATACAAGGAATTCCGCAACTTATGGCAAAGTTCCGTTCCTACAATGTAACACAATTTTCCATGTAAATCAGAATGTACCCACAATTTTTTTTGAATAAGCACTTACATCACTCATTTATGCTAATGTAATAGTAATTAGTAATCTAGGACATATAAATACATTTCTATGACATATTAACATAAGAATTTTTAGCCTCACACATGAAGGCTATAAATTTAATACATATAATGAAATTAAATTGTTTGAAGCTGCTTGTATATTTATTGCCAGTGATGTCATTGGCTCTCAGTAGATGAGATGATGACATGTAAGATCTTGTCTCAGAAGCAGCAACAAATCTAGGGAAGAAAAAAAGACAAACTCATGTTTGTTTTTCTTTTTATCAGTACTTCACCAACTTATAGTTTAACAAGAAAATGTCCCTATCTCTTACAGAAATATGTACAGATTTTAAGCAACAGTCAAATGACCTAAGATTTTTTGGCTTAATTTTTATCACTAATTCTTCCTTTTTAGAGCATTTAACAATGTCTAATTTCATTTCCATTGTGGAATCCACTTTGCACTATTAAATAAAAGCATTTACGACAACGTACCTATCATGCATGTTGTGAGTCCAGATAAAAAAATTGCAATATTATGTTTGCTTCAGAACAATAATTTGTGTTTCTTAAATATAGACACTGGTTCAAAAAACTTAAAATTTGAATTTCGCACTGGTCGTCACTGATTGTTCAATAAATCGAAGGCACATAAAAACACGTCTGAGTACATGTTCAAATATAAAGCCCACAAAAACTTATGTGTTCTGGAACCTACCCAGTTTATATATAAGGAAAAAAAACTTAGCAAGAACCTTTACTTCAGGATGAGGAAGCCAAAGACATCCACACAAGTCATCATATAACAGATAGGAGTCCAATTGCCCACTTTGTTTGCCATTCAGCACAAAGCTGAATCCTCAAGTGAGAAATTTTCATTTCAACTCTCTCTCACTCACACAATTTTAATTAGCATTCACCACATAATATCCAAGGAACATTTAATCAAGCATTATAATCTTTTACTACTGCACACACATTTCTCTACAACTACAAACTCTGTATCCAAATGACACTTTTCCTTGGAACATTTGCACAGTTAATGATTTCAATTCTTATATGCAATTCACGTGTATTTTCACACAATTCACCCACATCTGCACTCACACATCTACATACACACTCACCCATCTACTTGTCTTGCGTGTTTTCTTCATTCATGAAACACACGACCTTCACATGATGTTCCTATGCTTTCCCACGTTTTTGCGGAGCTTATAAAAAGCGGGGACACACATGTTAGAGCACACAGTTCCAGTTCAAATTCCAGCAAGACAGCTTGCTCAGCTGCCCATGATAACACCATGCTATCGCAGGGAAATGTTTCTCAATCTTACGTAACTCACTCTCTCACACCCACACTAATTGCAGGAAACAATTAGCTGCGATTTATTTCTTAAACACACATCTTCCAATCAGAACTTTCTTCAATTCAACTCAGCATCAGTATGTACATTACATTCTTTCCTTCTTCCAGAAACATTATTCAATTATTGACTTTACTTCATGTTTCTTAACGTTACAAGGGAAACAACTTTTTCTTCTTAATCTCAATTATGTAAACTTATCGTTAATACAATTCATTGTTGTTTTATTCAAGCATCATTGTTGTCTTATTTCCAACTTCAATTACATGAGAACGAACCGAATTACTATTTTATACGTTTGCAGAGTCCCAGACTCCACAACACTTACAAAATTGATGTAAATAAATTTCCATTTATCCATTCAAGTGAGAGATTTTTATTCTGCTCAATCTTCTGATATTCTAAATTATGGGGACTTCAGTTGTTTCATAAATAATATTTCAATAAACATAACCGGGACCCCTACACCATGGTGACACCTTTCTTTTTCTTCAAAGCATCACATTGAGAAGAGCTTACAATATGCTTAGGAGCAATAATGAAAGACAATAAATTTCCTCAAACACAACACAAATAAAGAGAGCAAATACACTATTCAATGACGTACAACCAGAAACTGACCTATTTTACCATAAGCACAAGGCAATCAACATGTCGAAACAGGATTAATGGAGATTGTATTGTAACCTAGGTCAGTACTGTCATAACCCGGAGACTAACTGTAGTGGGTAATATAGGAGAAAGTTTTCCACTACTATAATGCTGAGCAGTGTTTAGTAATCAGCCAAGAACAATTATTGCTTGGGGAAAAAAAAAACAAATCTTATTGCAGTAAGAGTTATTTTAAAGTTAAGATTAAAAAAACTAATCATGAAATTCAAAGGAATTTTGTTGTTACTGTATCTTCAACAATACTGAGGAACCTCAACAGGTCCCAAATAAATATCTATCTAAACTTATTTATAAATGGAACTTTGTTTGTGCGTGTGTTACCTATAGACTCCGAAACGGCTAAACTGATTTTCTTGAAAATTTACACAGTTGTACTATAAGCGTCATACCCCCAATAAATATCAAAAGTCGATAATCGAAAAAAAAAAAAAAAAAAAAAAAAAAAAAAATCGGGTTATAGAAGGAGTGGTTTGATTTTAATCAAATTTGATACACTCATAGACAAAGACATAAACGATATTCAGAAGTTTCAAGGTTGCAGTTCTTACAATAGTGCAGAAAATCGATAACATATATAAAAGCTTTCATTACGCCGGGCTATACTGCTAGTTTAACTATAACAAATGACTGATAAATATAGTTTTGAAACTTTTGAAATTACAGAGCAAAAAAATTATCTGATTATTATCTCATAGCAGTTTTTATATCTCAGGTTGTTGGGATGAACAAAAACAAATGAAAATAAAAGACAAATGTATTTTAACACATAATAAAATAACAATTATTTACTGAGAACAGCAAAGACAAGTTTGGATTTAAATCATGAGTTCCATGTGCATATCAAATGGCCACCATGTTAGATTCTTTTTTCATTTTGTAACTGAATTGTCATGACAATTTGGCAAAGACAGTCCATTTTCCTTTTGCCTTCTACATGGTTTTTGAATGTCACCCAAGGCCAAGGCGACCCTACTAATTAATCCATAGGTGTGAGTGGAAGAGATGAATTAGCACTTTTCCCCAAAGGAAAAGTCAACAGACTAGACCAGAGTTTGAAAACTCACCGATCACCCTGCCTGTGCCAAAAACCATGACACAGCCTATACATATCCACCTTAATAGTGAAGTATAAAAAAGGTTATAACCAACAACCACAATTTGAAATAATTTACCATGTGAAATCCAAAACATGACACTTTCTCATTTAAATTTATATTATTTAAAAATATAATTTACTCTGTTCAATATGTAATTTATAATGATTCTAATGTACAAGAGGGTAAAGGAGTCATAATATATAAGTACTGTACATTTTATAAGTACAAGACTAACCAAGAGGACCATAAACATAAAAAAAATAAAAATAAAATCGAAATCATTCATAATCTCTTCACATGACTTGTCAGGTTTCATACTTACAAGAGACTATTGCTGACATATCTGGAGGATAGCTGCTCAATTCTCACATTCCAGACTTAGAGTCATTCTACAATGCTTCAAGAGTGATTAGATCAAAAATAGAGTATTGCTGCCATGTCTGAACTGAAGTTGCTCAGCTGTCACTTTCCAGCCTTGATAATTCAAAATTGTCTATACAGTCTTATTCTCCACTCTATGGCTTCATTCCCCAAAGATGTCACATTGCAAGCTGATCACTATTTTCAAGGTAATTGTCAAAATGACCTCCATTCAGTCCAATACAGTTAAGACATGCTATGTCACTTCCACAGAGTTGAATCAACCTTGTTTCCTCCATATTCCAAATATAAGAACTTTTCACTTAAGTAGTTTTCCACAAGAACTGCCATTTTGTGAAAGACTACTGTGTGAGTGCTTCCCTGATTAGTGCAATTTTAACCTCTTCAATTTAAGGGACAATTATTATCTATCCTCCCTATCCACCTTCTCTTTTATTCATATCACACACCTCATTCATCATGATGAATCCCATAATCCAATAGGTTTGTCAGGGTATCATACATACTGCAGCCACAATAACAATGGTGTGTCTTGGGCAAGACAGCCTGATGAAGCTAAGGCCAGTTTTGAATTCAAAGTTTTTTTTCTTCTCATAGTCTGGTTGCCACTCAGTGCTTCAGGATTCAGCCCATTCCGTTATTTATCCATAGTTTGGTGGAAAAGACATGGCTTCATATCTTTCCCAAGGGTATTAGCACGTAAGTGAATATAGTGAACTCAAATGGAATTCAAACTTGGCTTTCTAATTCCTCAGTCCGGGCCAGTATCCATTACTACACCTTGTCTCATTCATCATTACTATTTTAATAGTAACCCCTATCTACCTTGAGTGGCTCTCAAGCTTTGTATTGATTGAACCTTAATATTAAAAACAACAAAAAAAAAATACAAACTGTCCTTCATGTTTTCCATTGAAATTTACTCACATTCTTATCATTCTTACAATAGTTATACATATAGTCATACCTAATAGTCTTTCTTCAAACTCTTTCTCATCCAAGGGGATAACTTTTTCAGAGTCTATAGTCAGTCCTTTAAATCTGAAAAAAAAAAAAAAAAAAATTCACAAGATACGATTACAATGTTTGAACAGGAGTTTAAGAATTTATTATTTCATAAATGTCAAATGTTCTCATTAGTAGTAAATTGGTCACAATATATACAAGTGAAACTGCTGAAGAACAAGGTAGAAAAAAAACAATATCTCAGTCAGTTAAGTGCCATACATGATACATGCTTGAGCGATTATGTCTTGAAAGAGACATGACTGACTGGGCAGAAGATTATCCCACAATAGGTTGCCATTACTTTTTATGGTAGACTGGTTGCCAACCAAGGATATATAACTCAGTCTATCCTGTTATTTATCCCATAACTGGAGGGAAGATATGGATTAATACCTTTCCCAAGAGTATTTGTGTGTAAGTGAATACCAGAAATACAACTGGAATTCGAACACAGCTCCCCGATTTCTTGTTCCAAGCCAACATCCACTGCACCACAATGCACATTAAATTAATAAAACAAAATAAAATGTACATTGGCAAAATTATATAAAACTTAATGCAATTAAAGATATATAAAAGACAAGTACATTACATGACAACTTTAAAATAAAGTAAAAATAAAATGTGCAAATCTAAAAATTTAATAGCTCATAATGAAACCAAGTATTATGGAAAATTTTTCAGACCGGTATTTTTATTTTATTACTGTAACAAAAGTAGACCTATTAAAAGGCCATTCATAACAAATACATTGGGTAACAAAAAATATATATTACCATTAACTGGTAATATGAAAATTTAAAAAAAGCAGTTAAACTGTTTTTATTTTGGTATTACCAATATACAATAATACATATTTTTTGTTACAAAAAGCCTCTTAATATATCCACTTGCTATATAAGATACATATCCAATTTCTTACTTTTATTACTCTAATTATTGAAATAAAAATTTACTAAAATCTTAGAAAAATCATTGAAAAAATAGAAATAAATAACAAAAAAATAGAATCTACAAGGAAATATGCAATTCAGACCAGAAAATAGCAGAGGTTTGAATCAATTTTCATCTCCAGCAAATTTTGATCTAAGACAGGGGTTCTCAACCAGGTGTGAATTTCAGGATGGGGAAGAAATATTTTTATATTTTTCATTTTTATTTACAGAATTTTGTTTTTTGAATTATACTAGCCGTGCATTCTACTGAGCTTCTTTTAATTGAAGTATGCTTCAGTTTATTTAATTTGCTAGGTATCTCCACTCATTTTGGATAACTTTTAAAAATTCAATTTAAAAGGTAAGTTTTCTTGAAACTTATTTTAGTTTTAATTGAAAACTAAATGATTAAATTTGCTTTCTAGTAAGTAAAATACTCTGGCATATTTCAAACAGAAATTATATTGAGTAGCTAAAATTTTGAGATGTTTTTAATTTTTTGGCTATTTTTGAGCAATTGACACATTTATAAACAAAAGTTATTCTTGGTTTTAAAAATCTTGCAAAAATAAGATATACATCTGTAATGCGTAATTTTTGGAAAATTAGCAAATTTAATGTCTTCACTTAAAAACTTACCAACTGAATGTCTGCAAGTCTTTAAAATATTTTTGAAACTTTATAAATTATAAAAAAAAAAAAAAAAAAAAAGATTGAAAATAATTCTTTTAAAATTTCATAATTAACCAAAACAATTTTCTTCAAACTATAATGTCCTTAATTTATATTATTTGTTAAAGCAATTAAAAGGTTGTCTAATGTCATAGTTTTTTATTTTACTATTCAGAGCAGATTTTTGGTAAAAGGGGCTAAATAGTTGAAAAAAATAAAAATAAATAAAAATAAAATGAAATAAAATGATAATACATGATACATTCCCAATGAGTCCTACGTTTAATAAAACCAATTTTGCTTACAGAACTTCATTTCTTGAAATTTCATTAATTTACGTGAAGGTAGAGGTAACAAATGTAAGACAAAAATATTTTCACCAAGATTTTTTAAAAATAATGATTTCAAAAACAATTTCCTTCATTTGTGAATAAGTCCTGAAAGTTTCATTAAAATCTGACAAAGATTTTTGAAAGAATTTCTAAACTAATGTCTCTGGAAAAAAGTGAGTTTCATTGTAAACTAATTTGGCTCCCCACTAACAAAAATAAAAACAAGATTTTTTTTACCAAAATTTTGAACATGCTAGAAGGGATTAAAAACTTTTGAAAAATAATTAAAAAATTCTTTGATCTTTCCTCTTAATAATAAACATTTTGATAAAAAAAATTCGTTTTTATTAAGTTTAGGACTTTTTTTTTTTCCATACTATGCTGTTTTTTCAGCCATTTAAGGGAGGTACCTAATACTATTTGGAATGTCCTTTTTGAGTTGAAAGTTGTGGGGGGATGACATTCTGAAATATGATTAAAAAAAAAAAAAAAAAAAAAAAAAAAATGGTACATGGAGAAAAAAAGGTTGAGAACCACTGATCTAAATTATATGAGTTGACTTCAGTGTAATGAGCTCACCCTAAGTTTTGTACTTGGTGCTATCTCAAAAAGTTAAAACACCAAGAAGCTCCAATGGTTGACCTAGAAGGTCAAAGCCATCAAGAGGAAAAAAAAAAAAATCAGACCTCAAAGATCTGATTTTGTGGGTGCATATTAACAAAAAAGTGAACCCAGCTGAATTTAAGGTAGACACACACACATACACGACAACTGGAAAAAATTCATAAACACCCAACCTAAGTGGGGAGAAGCAGAATCGCTCATAACCTCACAAGTTGAAGATTGAAAGTTCAAAAAACAACCCTCAATTTAGTCGATATAAATATGATGGTGCCCAAAAGTGAATAATTATTTCAACTATAAAAAAAAATGTAGCCTTGTATTCTTATAAGACTGACTAATATAACATGACAGTAATTTTGAATTCCATTATGAAAAACTTACCTGTCAACTTTTGGCTGAAAGTATTCCATTTTGTATGAGGCTAATTGTGCAGATACAGAGTGTATGGGGATTATGTGGATGTCACTGACACTCGTCTTCCTAGTCCTGGGATGATAAAAATAGAGCAATCGAGAGTAGTATGTTGGCTTGCTTATTAGGACTGAATAAGTTCCAGAAAGCTGAAATTTAGATAATTTGGCCTTGCTTTAGCAGTAAGGATATTAAAAGATTTTATAGGTAATATCTGATCAGTTATCAGAAGAAAAAAATAAAGAAAATATTTTTATATTTATTGGATGTATGAAGGCAGCAAATGTTCATTCAGATAAGTTCTGTTAAAGATAACAAGCTTTGTCTATAATATTTTGTAATAAGTTTTACTTGTTGTGATAAATGTAAAGGAACGGTTCAGTTTGTGCTAGTTCTTGTTAAACTTTCAAGATTTCAACTGGCTTCACTCATGATCAGAAAAAGAAACAAATTAAATTTAAAATCTATCTGCTAATATACACTTATTGTGTGATTTTGAAATTTGATTTTTAGATGTTTGCGCTGCTCCAGAACCAAGCAAGCTACTTATAAACAATATTCTCATGTATGGAACCATCTCTATTCCATAAACAGTGTGTATATATATATATATATATATATATATATATATATATATATATAGAGAGAGAGAGAGAGAGAGAGATAGATAGATAGATAGATAGAGTTTTTTGTTTTTTTTTTTATAGAAATAAAAGAGCATCAAATGATGAAAATCCATCACATTTTCTTCCATTTTAACTTTTCTTATAAAAACTCTTTCCAGTGTGACTAAGTACACAACATATGTCTTACAGGAGAATAACAGGCACATCAATACACAAGCATTGATAGCTAATACAGAAATATTACTGGGTGCAGCAAATGTTCATTCAAACAAGATAACAGATAAGTTTTGTCTATATTTTTTAATCTTGTTGACAGACTTACTTTCATATCTTGTGATAAGTTTAAAGGACGTGTCCACAGTTTATGTTAGTCTTTAAGGTTTCAAGATTTAAACTGGCTTCAGACAGTATCAACAAATTATATGAAATTCAATTATATCACTCACACACAAAGCAATACAAATATTCAATACTCAAAGCACAAAATCCTTTAAAAGCTGAAAATTACCACAGATTTTACAATTGCATTAGATTTATTTCTAGGAAACAACTAAAGCCAGATGGAAGGATGGAACCTTAAGAACTGTGAACACCAAGATATGGAAACTAAATGCACCAACAAGAAAAATTTATTAAAAAAGATTATATATATATATATATATATATATATATATATATATATAAAATGAACATAACTTGTTTACTTTGTAACAAGACCTGCTGTTATATGTGGGTAAATTGTTGCCATTTTATATTAATTTAATTTCAAGCAGGCACATAATTGTTTTAATTTTGTTAACTGCAGTGTAGTAGGGTCAGTTGAACACCATCTGTGAGAAAAAAAGAGCTCAATGACACAATTCACTTTACCAAAAATTTGGAAACAGTATGCTGTACTGCTTGGCATTTACACCAGAAGATCCAATATGAACATTTCAGAGTGTTTGGGTGTCAATCTGAGTGCAAAAGATTCAGAAAGAGTTGGATTAGTCTAATGGTGATGACATAGGTGTTTGGAGTGATCACTAGTGATGGCAATGTTATGCCTCCATTCATCTTCTGACACGGAGGCTTACATCAAGTGCTTTGTACTATGCAGCACAAGCAAAAGAATCCAGTCATGGCTGTCAGGCAATTTCTGCAACTACATCATCCTTTACATCTAGCTAACTACCTCCCCAGACTGCAACCCCCTTGATTATTATGTGTGGAGCACAGTTGAGCGAGAAACGAACGAAACTCCTTGTAATACCAAAGATTAACTGAAGACCAGGATTATAGCAGCATTCACCAACTTAAACAAGGAGACCGTCCAGAAGATTTGCCAGAGATTCTAAAGTCACCTGGACACAGTGGTTGAAGTCAAAGGCGATTTTACTGAATAAATTTGCTCTTTAGTATTACAAAATATTTGTGTAATTTTGGTCAATATATCTGTTAAAATGAGATGTTATTTTCATTTTTGTGTAATTTAGGCAACAATTCATCCATCACACCGTGTACATAAATATTTAAATATAATAAACAAATAAATAATTGTTGCTTATTGGCAAGTTTTATTGTTATTTTCTTTTTTTTATTCTAGGAATTCTGGGAGATTTTAATTATGTGTTGTCACTTGTAAATATGCAAAATCTGTTCACTGTGTGTGTGTTTCTCATTAAGGGGTTTCAAAATCACCTTTTTAAAATTAAAGTCAGACAAGAACCTGAATAAAGATTAACATTTATAAAACTTATCTTGATGCCCAATCAGGTTTTCTGTTAAAACAGAAAATCTTATTCTCTAGCATTTAACTTTTAAAATATCCAAAAAAAATCATGCAAATTACCTCAACTGTTTCAAAAAGTAAATGGTTTATGTAACATTGTTAAAAACAATCCGATTCATTTTCAAAATGTTGTTAGTAATGTGGTAGCCAGAATATAAAATCGATACTTAGACCATATTCAAAATTTTCTAAATCAATAAAACATTCAGAAATTTCAAAATATTCTAAGTTTATTTTTTGAGCATTTTTTTCCATTAATCATAAACAAAACTGAATGATTCAAATTCAAACTGCTAGTGTATAGAAATTTCAGTCACATGTTATAAAGAGGATTAATATAAATGATTCCAGAAAAAATTTACCAAAAATTAAAAAAAAAATAATTTTTAACCAATTCTTGTTGTTTGAGTAAATTCAAAAAGCTTTCATAAATAAATACAAGACTTTGCAAAAGGTTGTAGTCAGTCAACTCAAGAATTCTAACTTATCTACACACATCTATACCAAGCAACTTTCTTCACCATTTACCAAATGGTAGGATGTGCATTGGATAGTGGCTCAGAAACATTGTTATTAAATTATTAAAAAATAATTAAAATAGAACACCCAAATTCACAAACTGGATTTTGCCCAAGGTTACATTTTCAGATCATGCTGCAAAATTGACACACTAAATATCAGTCAGTCAAGTGCCATACATGATACACGCTTGGGCGATCATGTCTCGAAAGAGACATGACTGACTGGGCAGAAGATTATCCCGCAGTAGGTTGCCATTGCCAAGGCTATAGAACCCAATCTGTCCTGTTATTTAACCCATAACTGGAAGGAAGAGACGGATTAATACCTTTCCCAAGGGTATTTTCGCGTAAGTGAATGCAATGAATTCAGCTGGAATTCGAACTTGGCTCCCCGATTTCTCATACCGAGCCGATATCCAATGCACATCCGCTAAATATACTTTGTATAAATTCATAATAATTACATGAAAGACAAAAACTGAAAAACAATTACTAAATACAAATCTAATACCCAAATACCTAAAAGTTCTCTTCCATTAACTTCTAATTCTTCTGGGGACCATTTTCATCACCACTTAACTGATTAGGATTTATATTTTTCATTGAATTTCCAAGACTAGGTATCATTAATGATACTTTCAAACAAACGTAAAAGAAAGTGACTTCGTTTTATGACAAGCAAGGTGAGAAAATGAAAAACGATCATCTTGACCCTTTAAGGGTCAATAGCCAAGTGATTGCATTTGGTATTTTTTGGTGTGAAGAGTTCGTTTCCCCCAGGCAGGAAAGTTTATGCTGCATGCTAGGAGAATGTTTAAAATAAATAAAACAAAAATGATAAACAAAGTTTTTAATGTTGTTTTATTTTATATTTTTATTTATTAATAATAATATTGTCTCTCCATTTATATCTAATTTTTCTATTTTGGAATCATTCCTCAAATATATATCTTCAGTCAACACAAGAAAATATTCCAGTTCATCAACAAATGAGACAATGTCAGTAGCAAACAGGTAACCCAATAACATAGTCAATCATCGTCGGTTAATTTATTGAAAGAATTTTTCTTCCTGTTTTTTTTTTTAGCTATGTTACACTTAATTCTGGATAACAGTCAAATGTAACTGCCACTTCTACTCTATTAGTTTCATTTTTTTTTTCTGGCACTGTAACCCTCTGTGCACCAGCATTGCTTGGAATGAAATAATAAAAAATAAATTAAAATCTATAAAGTATATGTACATATTTAATTTGCTTATTTTGAAAATGTTGAAATATTCTACCAAATGTTGTTAGTGTTACAATTAGTAACACTTTTCTGTTAAAAGGCAGCATTTCTGCCAGTAGTAAAAAAAATAAAATAATGTAGTCATAAAAATTTTTTTCTTATGAAGACAAGATTCTCTACTATAATAATTGACTGTGTGCCATAAGTTTTTGTAAGAAACAAAAATGTTGCTATCTGAAGAATAAATAAAAACTTTCATATGCTTCCTTTCATTAATAATTTTGAAAAAAAATAAAAAATAAAGGAGCCTACTAAGGGAGATAATTTCTTGAAAATGTACTTAGTTGAAAGGAAAGATTTCATAATAGCTAAAGTGTGTGAAGATACTGGAAAACCAAAAGATGACATTTCACACATAAGCTATTTAATATTCTTTCATTGTTCATTTAAATATTTTAGTTAACAAAACTTACTTTTAAAGACAATTTTATGCCATAAATTACAATGAACATTAATACCTTTTCTATATGATCATGCTATTAAAATAATATAGTTACAAATACATTTTAATTTATTTCTGAACAATCTTGCATAAACTGACATTGTATTCAAATCTTTTTTTAAATTACCACACTTCAAAATATACATAATTTTACAAGCAGTTTTCATGAGAAAATAAAGAAAGGCAACTTTGCAAACATTTTAATATTTCTGCAAGAAAAAATATTTTCATAAATCATGTTTTCTTTCAAACCAGACAAAATCAGTTAAAATATAACAAAAATATTGTTCAGCTTTTGCCATGTTTTTTTTTTCTATTACAATGAGAAAAAAAAAACTTAAAAATTACATAGTGTGCAGCAAAAATACCACCTACATTTTAAACTGTCACTTTAGTGCTAATGAAGTTAAACAAGGAACAATGATGTCTTTATCTAGCTAATATCTTACTATAATTTTTTTCAGCTACCATCAGTTGCCATAAGGCTTGGACCAGTACACACCATGCTTTTGCTGGTGAAATATTTTTTAAGACCAAAGAATTTATAATTGCACCACAGAAAGTTTTTTGTGCTTATTTCATGTTAAGTTGGAATGATGGTCTTCTGGATAAAAAAAAAAAATTGAAACTGCTATGGGTTGAAAATTTCAGGGCCACTGGTTCAGTGCTTAAAATAATCCACATGGAAAACTTTACAAATTATTTGCATCTAAGGCAAATAAAGTCCACCATTTGGAGATGTCATTTTTTAAACCAAATGACTAAAAACTATAGTCCTTTGTTTAAACAATAGTGAAATAAATATTTTAAAAGCAGTTACCATGGTCTTTCAGCCAACCTTTAAAATATGGGAAGGATTTCTGCTGTACCCTGTATAATTGTTAGTCAAGAAACAATTTACTGTAATTCACAACAAATGTATGCTGTTGCAAATGACTACACATTCTATTTTCCAATAAGATAAATTTTATTAAAGAGTTAGAGTAGAAAATGTCTGCCAAAAAACAGAAGCCATTTCAATGGTAGAACTAGAAAGAAAATAAGAAATATGGATTATTCAAACTGTTACCATATATCCATCAATCAAATTGACAAATCATTTTATTTTATTCCGTCAAGTATTGTTGCCAACGGTATCCTCTGATGAGGTGTTGGCTGAAATGACTCCGGTTTTTTTTTCAAAAACATGTTTTCCCTATTTATAAGTACATACAAATTCTGTGATGATTATATATATATATATATATATATATATATAAAATAAATAAAGACACACATAAATGGTTATGAAACCAGAATTTAATTGACAGTTGTAAAAATTACAATCTGCTTCTTTCAGACCACAGGATTTCATATTGCTCTGGATAATATCTACTGAGCTCTTCTATCTATTTAATATTTTATATTAATTAGATAAAATATTTTGGATTATCCTCTCCATTTTTACAGGCTTGCCATTCTCTCTCTCTCTCTCTTCTATATATATATATATATATTTTTTTTTTTTTTTCATTTGTAAACAAGTTATTACATGACCTAGGTTTCTACTAGGTGGTGTCTTCAGGCAATTTGCAATAACTGATTTTGCTGTTTTTCTAAGAACAGTTTTTTTTTTTGAACGCTCAAGTAACAGGGATTTTTTGAACACGCAATTTTCAAAATTAGAAGAAATTATAACACCCATGTCTATTGAGCAGGTTAAGAGGCTCATCCCTTGTTCCCTGTTTAGGATGTGGTTTCCAGCTTTCTCTTTTCCAATCTTTTCACTATTATGTAGCCCCCTGCACATCAGTGCACATCTTGCTTGGGGTGATACGATTAAAAAAAAAAAAAAAAAAAAAAACATTTTCATCCAAGGTTGTATGACCTTAATAGGTATTTTATGGTATGGTTACACTTAGTCGTATTTTGCCACCGTTGTAAGGCTTGGCCTTAGCTGTTTTCACGATATTCCATGTTATGTCTGGGTCTTTTCTATATTTTAATTTCCACACATGGTTAGCCAATTTTGTACAATTTTTTAAGTTTTCTATTTTAAATGTAGACCCGTGATTGAACCATCCGGTCTTAAAAGTATCTTTGGTTGATCCCAAATATGTTTTGTTTTGACCATTAAGTCATGTACTTTTGCTTTGTAAATTACTTTTGTATTACAAAATATATATTACTGTAAATTTTTCTTCTTGCTTCAAATGTAACAGTTGACAGTTATGCTTAATGTTAGGACAAAAATTATTCAGTATAGAATTTTTTTTTCAAAAAATTTCCATAGTGAATAATGTTCACATATAATTTCTTCATACATACCTAATAATTACAACATCGCTTCAATTAACAAATTCCTCTATATATTAAAAGCTACTAATCCCAAAGGCAACATTCTAGCTTTATTGGATGTTAAAAACCTTTTTACTAATGTCCCAATTGAAGAAACATTAAATATAATTAGCAAATGCATTTACAAATATCTATCTATTCCTCCTCCAAAAATCCAAACAGCAATTCTTCAGAAACTACTCACCACATGCACTACACAAACTCCATTTTCAGATCTTAATGGTAACATCAACATCCAAACAAACAGTTTTAATATGGGAAACCCATTAGGTCCTACTTTCTCAAATTTTCACATGTCCCATGTCAAAAACAAAGCCTTTAAAACAACTGACCATCTGGAGATTTACACAAGGTACGTCAATGACATTTTTGTTTTGATAAAAAAAATATGAAATCATAAATCTAAAGTTAAATTTTGAAAATAACTTCTCCCTGAAATTTACTTATTTACTCAAAATCCCATTTCTTGACGTCAATATAGAGCTAAAAACCAACAAATTTATCACTTATCTGTATAAAAAAAACCACCAGTAAGAACTTGTCTTAACTATAATAGCCAATGCCCAGAAAGACATAAAATAGCAGTAATAACGAACTTCTTAAATAGAGCACATCAAAATTCTTCCTCCCAAAGAATATTTTTGGGTGAACTAAAACACATAAAAAAACATTAGTCTACAATAATTTTTCCAACTACATCATTGATAAACAAATAAAATTATTCTTACAAAAATACATGACACTAGCATTAAAAATAACACACAAGAAATCAACATATTTTATTGCAGCCAAATGCACATTGATTATAAACAGGATGAATTGTCTATATGAAAAATTTTTAAACACAAAATTTCTGCTGTAATTCCTCAAAAACATGTAAAATTTATAATATATTATAGAAAATGGAAGAAAGTAAACCATGTTTCTAATAATAATAATAATAATAATAACAACCCTATCAACTTTAAACTAGCAAAGACTAATATAGTGCATGAATTTCAATGCCCTGTACATAACTGTTTCTTGTTATAAATCAATTACCTATATTGGTCACACACTTCCCTAAGTAGATGCCATATATCTAGTAATAACAGTGCAATAAAAAACAAACTAACCCATAACTTACAAGAACCATTGAGAAATTTTGGTTGAAAATATAAAAATACTATTTAAATCTCATTATCAAAAGGCACTATATATCAAACAATTTTCTCCCACCATCAACCTTACACTATTTAACAATGGAAATAGAGTTTTGGAAGTTTTGTTTCTTTTAAATAGACAAATGCTCACATGATGCCCGTTGCACACATCACATGACAGCTTTAAAGAACTCTCCTTTTCAAACACAGAAAAAAAAAAAAAATTATATTACAAACATGAAGACATAACACCAGAAAAATAACATCCATGAAAATGGTTTGTGAAGAGGCTGAAAGTGCTTGGAAAGTCAAAAATTATGGAACATTTTTTACATTCCTTACCCCCAGCAAAAAGAACTGGTAGTTTATTCAAATTTTTCAAGAAAAAATCTCATTGATATTAAAAATTGCTGAGAAATATCGTTAATTTAAAATGGAGTGATCCATTTATGTCATTAATTTGTATTTAGATACACTTTTCTAATTTTCTATTTGAATTTATTTTTTTTACAATATTTACTAATTACAATATACATGATGGTATGAATTATTATTCAGAGTTTGTGAAGGTGAAATAACATGACAATACCAAATAATTATAAAAATTATTTTAATATTCCCATTGTTGAATATTAATTCAATATTTCATATATTTTTATATCAAATTCAAGAGTAGAACATTTGTTCAAAATTGTTATAAAATTAATTTATGAATTTATATTAACTTTGCCTATATTTCTGAGAGAAGGTATTTACATTATTTGGACTGTTGTCCTCATCATTATTGTCATATTAAATTAACTTTCAAATTAGATATCTAAAATTTATGATCATTATTTAAAATTGCCTTCAAAATTTCTATGCTTTGAACTTTTATGAAATTGAAAGGTAAAATCATTTTTATTAAATTAGATAAAACTTGTAAGAATAAAATGGTATTTTTGGAGGTGACAAAGAAAAATATACATCGCAATATTTTTTTTATTTTCCTCCATTGAAAATGTTTATTTTTATTTTACTCATGTTATAAGTATTCCCAATATTATGTCTTAGATAATATTAAAATGACTTTTGTAAATAATTAGGTTTCAATAAAATTTGCATTTTTAGGCCCTGTATGATAGATTTTGGGTGTATAATATGAATCCCTAATGCCGACACTGCACATTGTGATTAACACAAGGAAATAAGGAGCAAATGCAGATGGGCTAAAGAAGAATGGCTCAGCGCCAGATGTGCAGAAATAGATTGAGCATGACTAATAAGAGACATACGTAAAAAATAAGCAGAACAAAAAAAAATGCCCTCCACAGGATGGAACGCTCATATCAGAGAAAGAGAAAATACTTCAACAATGGGATGGATATATCGGAGATCTCTTCCACAACAAGAGAGAAATATTAAAAGAAATGGAAGCTGCACTGGGCAAATTAAATTGAAACAAAGCAACAGAACCAGACATTATTGTAAGAGAGATGCTAACAACCTAAGACAAAATTACATAAATAATAAATGAAGTCTGTAACAGTGGCAATATACTGGAAGACCTAAGCAGATCAATTTTCATAACACTGCCTAAAAAGCTAGGTGAAAAGGAATGTGAACTCCACCGAACAATCAGCCTAATGAGTCACATAACAAAAATCATCTGAATTCTGATGAATAGCGCACAGTAAAATCATACTAGAAGTAGGACACGAACATTGCTACTTCATAAGGGGACATTGGACCAAGGAATGCAACATTTATACTTAGAATGTTATTGAAAAGAATAATACAAATACAAAAAAAAAAGTGTACATGTGTTTTATAGACTATGCAAAGATGTCTGAAAAAGTATGCCAAAGATTTGATAGGTTCCTGCACAGACGGGAAATGAGTTTAGCAGATATACAAAAATAGAAAAGGGTGTAAGACAAGGATGTATCTTCTCACCAGATCTATTCAACCTGTACAAATACAAGAAAACTGAATGCATGGTCATCAATAAGAGGAGGAGCCCAAAATGTTAACCACAAGTCAAGGATACTGAAATCAACAAGGAACAGAAATTTAAATACCTGAAAAGTGTTCTAATAGAGGACGGAAAGTGTGACACTTAAATCCGAAGGCGTATTGGCATGGCCAAGGATGCATTCCAAAGGCTGAGTAGAGAGACAGGAAAATTTTGTTGGAAACAAAAGAGTATTGGATTGTTATGTGATGTCTGTCCTTCAATATAGCAGTAAATGCTGGACAATGTCTTCAAAGATTAAGGAAATACCTGAAGCAACCAAAAATGTGGTTCTACAGAAGGATGCTGAGGATACTATGCATTATATATATTAGTAACAACAAGGTTTTGGAGAAGATGCAAACAAAAAGGAAACTTAAACTTAACATTAGGAAAAGACAGCTAAAATTTGAGACATGCGGATTTGCATTGTGGTACAGTGGATATCGGCTCGGAACGAGAAACCAGGGAGCCGAGTTCGAATTCCAATCGAATCCATTGTATTCACTTATGCACAAATACCCTTGGGAAAGGTATTAATCCGTCTTCCTTCCAGTTATGGGTTAAATAGCAGGACAGATTGGGTTCTATAGCCTTGGTCGGCAACCAGTCTACCGCAGAAAGCAATGGCAACCTACTGCGGGATAATCTTCTGCCCAGTCAGTCATGTCTCTTTCGAGACATGATCGCCCAAGCGTGTATCACATATGGCACTTTAACTGACTAATGAGGAAGGAGAGCTTGGAGAATCTGATACTAACAGGATAGAGGGAAAGAGAAACAGAGGAAAGCAAAGCATGACATTTGATGGTCTTGAGCAAATGAATGGCAAAGCTGGGCTTGGGATGAGTAACAAGATAAAGGGCATTAAGAACATTAGATTACTATTTAATCTTTTTATTTTAGCCTAATCAAGCTTTGCACCCAAGGTATCTGGAGCCTATCTAGCTGGAGAGACAACCTGAAACCATGTCCAAAAATGTTGCATGAAAAATTAAGTGGTCGTTTGCTAAGACATTCTTCCATCCAATGCCTCCAAAGAAACCACATTTTTGACAGCTGCCAAAAACATGGTGACTGCTATCAAAATCTGACTATTACCAAGCCTAACAAACGTAAACTTTCAACAATAAGAAGTGTAAAGGACTCACCTAATGTTGAAGTTAGTCAAATAAGATATATTATTTGATTCGGTTTCCTTAATTTTTCTCTATGGTACCTAAATATTTTTAAATTTAAGTGTAGTAGTAAACTGGTGTTAAGGTCTCATCAATTTACAGTTGAACTGGCTAGAGGCATAGATAAATTCTATGCTAACAGTTACTTTTCTCACACTTATCACTTTTGGAACTCCCTTCCAGCTTCATATTTTTCAGCCAACTTTAATTTGCAAAAATTAAAATACAATGTCAATTGCTATCTACTGTCCTCCTGATTACTTTTTTGTCTTCCAATTCATTATTAATGTTTCTACATTATTTACACTGTTCAGACTGTTGTCCTCATCTTTATTGTCATGTTTACGTGTATGCTCCGGCCTTCTTCAGGTGCTAGGAGTTTTGAACTGAAGCCTTTATTTAGATCATGAGGGTGTATCATTTTCATTCCATGGGCAATGCCACTTCCAGATGCCATATAGTTATCTCCCTTTAAGTCAACTCTGCTGTAGCCAGGTACTGAACATACAACTCTTTGGGTCAAGTCACTGGAACCAACCAATGCTTATATCCACTGAGCCATGTGTCCTTGAGGACATCAGTGAGTTAAAGGGAGATAACTACATGGCATCCAGAAGTGGCATCACACATAGAATGAGAATGATATACTCCATTGATCAAAATAAAAGGTTCAGTTCAAAATTCTTAGCACCTGAAGAAAGCCAGAGCACACAACTGCTGAAACGTTGTAAACATGTCTCCCCTCTTATGTAGCCCCCTGCACACCAGTTGCAGTACTGCCTTGCTTGGGGGTGAAAAAATAAAATATAATAAAGATGAGGACAACATTTCAAACAACAGTTCAGACAGTGTAAATAATGTAAATACTACCTCATCTCAGAAGTACAAATATTAATGTTTCTGTTTCTAATTCTTCTACACACTGTAACCCCTTGTGTCTTAGTGGCTTTACTGCCTTGCATAGGGAGAGTGATACCAATTACAAATTAAATAATACCATTAAAGCATAACAAGGCTTTTTATAAATACAGACACTTCACATTTACAAGAATATGAGTCTACAGTTCAGTAGTGAAATAATTATATTTATTTTTTTGATTAAGGTGGAACAATATTTTTTTTTTAAATCAACTTTAATAATTCCATGATTTTCAATGATAGTGCCATATTTTAACAATTAAGCAATCACCTTTAACATTTAGCCTCTTGCTTCTTTTTTTTACCATGAAAATCAGTCATCGTCCTTGCTTTTGAAGGTTTTTTTCATAGCTAATCGCTTTTGCGATTTGTTTTTTTTCTTCTTCAGCTTGGCAGCTTGTTCTGCTTTCTGCAAAGCTGAAAAACTGTTTTCTCCATGCAAGAAATCATCAAGTTTCCCCTGCAGGATCTGACGAGCACGCTTCCTGTTATCATCCAAAGATCTAGTCTCATGGCACTGAAAGCAGAACACATTATAAACAACTTGTGGAAGTCAGATAATGCCATAAAATAAAGGGATTTTACTTTTTTTTTGCCCCTCAATACTATTATGGTTAATTATCTATACAATCAAATATTTAAAATTCTAAATTCATTAACAAAAGTGTAAGAATTAGTTTGAAATAGAAGCCAATTTTGATAAGAAGTTGAGTAAGAGAATATACAGGATCATTTCAGAGAATGGTTTTATACTCTGAGAATAGGATGAGTCCCCCTCCTCCAAAAAAAGTGGTTAATTAAAATCTAGTAGCATTGGAAATGAACAATATAAGCATTAATGAAATCAATTCTCTGCCAAAGAATGAAAATAATAAAAAAAAGTAAGCCAAGAGTAGGATTTCAACCTACATTTAAACTAGCTAAATTTACAGGTAGATCCTTTTTATGATTCATAAAGGATTTTAAATTATAAAAGAAAAGGAGAATCCTAAATAAGTTGTTTTCATTAAATCACTACTAAAAATTGATCAGTTGAAGATTAATATCCAAAAAGCAAAGAACAAAAAATACTTATTTCAAAAGTAACAATTTTGATATTACCTCCAGTTTCATTGAAAAAGTCACAAAATAATATAGGCAAACTTTGACTTTCATGCCCTCAAAAGATATGGTATCAAAAGGACGTTTTTTTTCCATTGATACCACTATTAATTTAACTACCATCACTCCTCAGCAATGTTTATTAATTTAAGAAGCGATCATAATTGTAATGTAAACATCACAAAAGTGGATTTATTGCCCATATTATAAATATGTACTGAAATAATTTCTTAAAAGAATTTTTTTTTAAGAAGATCTAAGATTTTCACGACTAAAAAACAAATAAAATTAAATTCTTTCAAGAAAAACTAAATTATAAATTAAACTATAAGCAACTTGAAAACTTATTACGTATTCAGAAATCACATTAAATAAAATCATAAATATCTTTATGATTGCAGAGAACTAAAAGTCAATAAATTTTCATAGAAGCAAAAGTGAAATAGTAAAATACATCAACTTCTATAAAGAAGATAAATCAGTTTGGCTACTTGACAAGATAAATAATCTGTATGGCTACTTGACAAGAAGGCTTTACTTGTGTAATTTCATTACACATCAGTTATGACTGAGAACCTTTAACAAATTAGTTTACATTTTAATGCATCACTGATAAATTTTTGGATTACAAAAAACTGGATAGTAACTAAACAATAAAAATGATATTTAAAAAAAAAAAAAATTACCTTAACGATAATTCCTGTTGGCTTATGTTTGAGAACACAACAATTTGATGTTTTATTCACAGACTGTCCGCCAGGTCCACTGCCTCTAACAAAAGTCTCTTCTAGTTCATTTTCATGTATTTCAGGGAACTGATAGCTTTTACGAGAGATTGCTGCAACAGAAACTTGAACCCTTGTCCCCACTGAACCCAATCTTGATGTGACTAACATAGTACCTTGAGTTGCCCAATGGCAAAAGTGGGAGGAGATACTTCCCAGGTTGTGCATTGAGCAAAATATTTGCCTTCTGAGGCAATTTTTCAAAGAATTGCCTGTCAAATTATAGAGGACACATTTCATGGATCTCTGAATTAAATTCATACGGAAAGAACTTACCGAAAATGGTTTATATCTGAAAAACAGAAGAAAATATATTTACCTAACATTTTACAATTTAATTTATAGAATAATGAGGCTTAACTATTTGACAAAAAATAAAAATGTAATCACTGTTTGCAAATGAGGCAAATGCAATACAAAATACTATAATCAAACCAATATAAGCTGAGGCTAAATTTTACAGTTTTGACCAAGAGAGGCTAGGAAGCTAACTAGCTGATTGCTTATAATTGGCTAACCTGAAAAAAAGGGGTCTGATGCCTTTAAAAACCCGAATGACACCATAAATAATCAAAGGTGTCTGATAAATGCTGCATTATGCTACTCTAAATTATATGTCTGAAGTTGAATGAACACTTTCCTTTCTGGACATAAATTATACTCCTAAAAATATAGAATTTACAAATATTCATTTCATTGCTAGCCTTTCAGATTTTATATTAGAGGACTGAGGCAGTGATGGTTGCGTGAATTTTATAACACCCACCACCAATATTGGAATATTAAAGTTTGTACAAAGAAAACTATATTTGATGCAATGTATTTTTATGGTGATTTTTTAAACATATCTTAGATATGGCACAAATGTATGGGACCACCCAGTGAGGATTGAACTCACTACTCAGTCATAAGTGTTCTAGCAAGACATGCTTGCTAACCATTACACCTCATCAAAGTGCCCAACAAAATGTATCTATGAATTTAAATTAAGTTTGTAATTTCGCATTCTTTATGTCAACTACGTGACTTTTTCATCTTCTGTTTTTTTGCTTCTGTGAAATAACCTAGTAATAAATTTGGAAATAGTTAAAACATGGCTCAGTGATTATCATCATTAGTTTATCAAAGGGATAAAAATTCTTGATAATATCAAGTTGAGAAGACAACCCCAGCATGCAACACTGTTAGAATGTGCTTGAAAACCATAAAGACTTTATGATAAAGTCATACATAGATGTGATGAAGGTATAAGTGAGCGTAACTGAAGTGAAGCTTCGTGCATACTGGCCTTGTTCAACTGTTGATCATGACAGATTGTGAACACTAACAGTGTCAAAAAAGCTGTAACTAAGATCGTCTCAGTGTAGCAGATCTAAAGACAAATAACCAACGATTATGACTTGATTAAGAAACAAATAGATAGATCGGGTAGATGTTACATTTACGGGACAAAAAAATAAGCATTTCGTGTTTAAAACAACCAATATTGGATTGGAATTAATTACGTATGAAAATTGTTTCAACATAAAATGATTAAACATCCAACATTTACCCCACTGTCCTTGGCATTTAGAGAGGAAAAACAACATACCTCCTAAAAAAAGTAACTACTAACTACAGTACCAGACTAACACCGTACTGCACTTAAAAATTACCTGATGACTGCGATTTGACATCGCTGCCTCCAGATATATTCTGTCACATTTTTAATCAAAAGAGGAACGAATACTACAGTTGCGAATGCGACGCAGAGGAGTTCATTCAAAAAAAGATGTTTCTCCTCATTAAAATCTTTAGACACGAAAAAAAAAAAATCGGATGAAAGCGCAAAAAAAAAAAAAAAAAAAAAAAAAAAAAAAAAGGTCACGAGAGATACAAACAAGCTTCATTGAACAAATTCAATACAAACGTCAAAGAACAGCCCTCCCAAAATAAAATTAAATATGAATCAAGAAAAAAAAAAAAAAAAAAAAAAAAAAGCTAAACTTTAGTTTAGAAGCTTTGATTGATCGCCTACTAAAACAAGGACGAACCTTCAAATCGAATCCAAATTAAATGTTTTCAAAAAAAATCAAGATCTTTTTTAAAAGGAGACTCAATATTTACTGCACCGGTTACTGACATTTATTTGGAGAAATCATTTTAGCTAAATATTTAACTCTTTAGAAACCAACAAGTAAAATGAAAATACTACCTGTGAGATCAAAGATCTATGAAAAAGTAAAAAGTGTGAATCAAATATAATTTGGATTTAATTAGGAATTTGTTTCTGTCAAAGGAAAAATGCTCACAAAATAAATTAAAGATTTATTGACTACTTACGTTTATCGCCCGCTTACTAAGGAACTTTTTTTAAAAAACGAAATAATTAAATTTTCTATAACAATGACGAAAGTAATATTATGTTTGGATAAATAATAAATATGAAATGATTGAAATCTGTAGACCGGCTTCAAAAACTGATAGGCAGGCTTACATGGAAGAAATTTGATAACTGCAAGTGGAATTTTTTTTAATTTATTGGTAATTTGTAAATTAAAATAAGTTTCAAAATTTTAAAAGGATAGCTGCGTAGTGGTAGAAAAAGTGTAACTTCAGGAAATGCAACATTGGTTTATCGATTCGCACTGGAAGTCAGGACAAATACTGACTTTTTTATTACCGTGCCTCTTCAGGACGTTGACGATCATGGCACTCCAACAAATAAAAACACACAATTTATTTAGATTCAGCTAAAATAGTCATTACTTTTTTTTTTTACACTGAAAATAACGTGATGAACTGTGGTAGTATTATTTCTTTAAATTTTAGTTTTCTTGTAATAAAAAAAAACTTTTAAATTTCAAATTTGACAAAGTTATTAGTCGAGACGAGAGTGATTATTCAATGATTGTTTCAAAAATCAAAATGTTAACAATAACATGATGAGTGAGTTTACCTTGGCTGCTACGACGACCTTTGACTTTGAATTCATTTTTTTTTGTTGGTTTGTCATTTTTTACGTAATCACAAACAACTGAAATAAATATGAAAAAAAAAAAAAATATACACCATTTTGGTTTTTTGACTTTTTATTTTCGGTGAATTGTTAATGACACTGTTCAGATTAATAATTTATTCATGATGCGAATATTTTTTTTTGTAAAAAAAAAAAAAAAAAAAAAAAAAAGTCAAACAATATGACCGGATGATTAATAAAATCTTTTTAAAAAAATCGCGCACCCTTTTTTTTGCATAAACAGAAATTTTGGATTCATTTTTTGTGAAAGAAAAAACTAAAAAAAGTGCATAGTTTTGGGCGAATTTCGAACAGGAGAATTGGTTTGAGACTTAGATAGGGACAAGAAGAGGACATTTAAGAAATTACATTTCTCAATTCTTTAGACATCTCTATACTGTCACTTAGAATAAAATAAAAATAAAATTATAAAATATACAAATAAATGGTATATAATTCGTATTTAACTTTGGGGTTTGACTACCGTTTGTACAACATTTAGAAATTGCGATTTATCGCCCACATAAAGTCAATTTTTTTATTTTTTTATTTTACAAAACAATTGCATTAAAATTTTATAAACAAAAATAACAATATGCTTGATCAAAACTATTCAAAAGAAAGAAAAGATCATTTAATAAAATATGAAATGAGCTGGTCAATATTTTGTTTCGTCTATTTTTGACAACTATATTCAATAATTACCTCATTTTTTTTTGTTCTATTTTCACACACCAGTCAGCTAAAAAATGTTTTTGGGGAATACATGTCCTAAAATCTTAGCACAAATTATTGGGGTACCTTGTTTATCCAGTAATAACCTAGGCTATACGAATCATAATAATAGAAACACTCGTAGCGAAATCCTAACTTTCCGTCTGAATATCAATTGAAATGAAATGAATCAATTTAAGTAGTTAATTTTTTTTTTAAATCTACGACTATCACACAAACAAATAATTTTAAATTAAAAAGGCCTTTTTTTAAGTACCTACCTCATTGTGAAAGAACTTACTAGTTCCTAAAAGTTAAGGCAACAGTGCAACACCATTTTTATAAAATGTTTTTTTTTTACTTCAGTGCATGCTGATTCTCTAATTCAAAACAACATTCTACTGTTTTTAGAAACTTTAGAGACTTAAAGTGCATTCTACTTCTCTAATGGGGTCAACAATATCGTCACACTTTTACGCATTGATACTTTTAATTGCATATTTCTCTCTCACTCAGAGAGAAAGTGAACCCCACTGCTTGGAATTAATTTTTGCTTCCTCTCGCAAAAAAAAGAAAAACCTTATGAAGAAGGTTAAATTTTTGACATGAGCTAAAAAAAAAAAATAGAAATTTCCTTTTAAAAGAAAAAAAAAAAAAGCAAGAAATAATTTGAGAAATTTATAATTGTAATATTTACTAAGTTAGTTCATCATTCTTCGTAAAATATGTATTTTGCGAAAATAAAAACTTTAAAACAAAAAAAAAATAAAGAATTCCTAAAGTTGCCTTTAAAAAAAGATTTTTATAAGTTTTATTAAAGTAATCGCACTTGCTTTAACTTAAAAAAAAAAAGTAAAGAGACTAAAAAAGATGCTTCTCCTCGAAAATTAATTTAAACAATCAATATAAAATAAAAATTAAAAAACAAAAAAAAAATGGTAAAAAAATTGATACAATCTAAACACGGAGAAAAACAAATTTCAAAATTTAATTAATTCCTTATTTATTGTAAAAATTCAAAGGAAAAATAGGCCTACACACGACGAGTGTCTAAAAAGTTTAAGTTTGAGTTGGGTTTTCTTTGTTACTTTTTTAAAAACATGTTGAGAGTAAAAAAAAAAATGTCAACAAATCACTCAAAAGTTTTGAAAATATTTTTTTTCAAGTCATCTTTTTGTAGGCTCATTTTATTTACCTATTTCAATTTTTTTTATAGAAAAATAAAAAACCAATCGTACGGATATTGTATGAAAAAGGTAAACAATAAAAACATTTATCACTATTTTAATTTTGTTTTTGTACCTTCATCGAGAATATCTTGCTATAATATTATAGAGACTGTTTTTAGAGACTAAAAAAAAAGTTATTAAAGATCAAAATTACCTGTAATATCCGGGATCCAAAAACAGAGATACACAATTGCACCAGAGTCGAACTTTTTGATTGTAAAAAAAGAAAGTAAAATAAACAAACAATCGAAATTAAAGCTCTTTTAGTCTTTACTCTTCTTCACTTATAGTCAGTCAAAAAAAACACTGAGTTAGCAAGAAAAAAATTTGCTTTTTAAAACCAGTTTCCAGAAAGTGGAATTTTTTATTTTTTTATTTTTAGTCACCACACAATAATTCTCACAAATAAATTATTGGGAAAACCCAACATTAATGTTTTCCACACCTTTCGTCCCTTCATGTAATATATTTTTTTAATCACACATCCTCCTCCTACACTTGTTTATGGTCAGCAAGAGGGGAAAATAAAACAACTTAGTCGATAAGTGATTGATGGGTGTGAAAAACGATTCAAAACATTTTTCTCAGAGAAGCCAAACCAATATAAACAATCATGGAAAATTCCAACCGAATTTGATTCGTTTTCTTTCTACGTAATTGAAACGAATGTTCAAAAAATTTCTTTAGTTTTTATATCTATTTCGCTTTTCAGGAGTGCTTTCTCGAAAAAGGAAAAATACTTTAAAAAGTGGTTTTGGAGAGTCATTTATTTACAGAAACAAACACATACACACAAGAAAGTTTCGGAGAAAACATTAAGTTTATCCCCTCTATTCTAATAAAGACTGTTATGTATCTTTCCTGTCCTTTGGATTACTTTGTTTTGTTTTTTTCTTATATCTCCATGTATACTCAATAATAAGTACATCAATGTTGCTGTCATTTTTAGACAGTCTGAGTATATCGATATAAATATTTTGCCGTCATTTTTTATACCATGGGCCCACTTGTATAAAGGACCAGGTATAGAATATATTGTTTGAAAGAAACAAGTGTTTCCTGAAAGGGAAAATGAGAAGAAGCTGCAATTATTATGTCTTTCTAATACGAAGTTTGGCATGGAGAGGAACATGGCACAATTTGTACAGCTGATCAAAGAAAAGAAATATTTTTGTTTATTACAAACCAAACAGGTGGGTCTACTGATAACAGTGCACTCTTCTCAAAGCATAAAGAAAACATAATAAAAAGAATTAACATCAAGAAAACTGTATAATTTATGAATACATAGGAATAGGTTTGCCTATTGCCAGGTTCACACGCCTCCTCAGTCTTTTGAACAGGAGTGTTTTATCACTTGTTTCCTGTTTATAATCATAAACAGGAAACAAGTGATAAAACACTCCTTTCCAGTTCCTTCTAAGTTGTTTCGTTTTCTTTCATTCACAGAGACCATTTTTGTGTCTTAGTGGCATTATTATCTTTCTTGAGGTGAATTGATTAAAAAAAGTAATTTAGTTGAATATTTGTTTGAATGAAAATATAAAATGTACTACTTACTTTCTTAGATTTTTTTACACTTAGTTTCCTCTCACTTGTATTCATTTGTATAGAATTTAAATACTTTTAATGCTGGTATTGTGGGGCTTGATACATTGACACCCACACACACACACACACACACACACACACACACACACATGGTCACTCAGCGTTCACGTGATAACTTAGTTCCCGCATAAACGATGCCAATAAAAGCGGGGAACGTCACGTGGTACGCTAGTTAGGATTTTGTCCCGGACAAGAGCAGACATGTTTCTCTAACTCACACAAACACACGCGCACTAATTGCGGGTAGCAATTAGGGGCGCAATTTTTTTATTTCTCACCAGGGAAAGAACTTCTCTTTTCTTAATTTTATGCATGCTGTCAACCCTATGTAACTTTTGTTAATATATTGTTTTTCTCGTTACTTTCGCCTTTTCGTTCTTTCTTATTTCCTGCTTTAAATCATGACTAAGGTTACGTCGAGTCGACTCGTAAACTTAAATTAGTAATGGACCCTTCGTCCTCTACAGTATTTAAACAGATGTTATTTTTAGTATCCTAAAAAGAATTCAATTTTATAGAAACCTCTTTTGTAAATTGGTGCATATTTTAGACCATGTACAAATTTTTTTACATATATCCACAACAAATTGTACATTTTGTTTCGACATTGGACTTCCAATGTCTCATCAGGTGGTATGGAAAGGAATGAAAAACCTCTTTTCTTATATTTGGGAGTTGTGTGTAGGATGTTGGCGTGGTGGGGGGTAATGATAAGGGAATAAGTCTTGTTAATTGTCTGTTAGAATTTTGAAGAAAGTGGGGTAGATAGGGGATGTAGTTGATTCATGAAAGTGTGTTTTATGACCGCCTGGCTAGCCTTTATTCTTTGGTTTTATTAGAGGGAGAGAATTAGGAGGTGTAAAGGGTGGGAAAGAATGGGATTAGACCTATCTTTAATGTTTATTTGTACAACTATATAATATTTTTGTATTTAAGCACAGTTTTATAATTAATCTAATTTTGTATATTTAACCTTAATTTTGAATTTAGGAAATTACTTTTTTCTATAAAACTTTAGATTAGATTTGATTATAGTTCATTGTGTGTAATAGGTAAAATTTGATATAAGAGGGTTGTTAGTACTATAAAGGTTTATCATCTCTAGTGGGGGCAGTCCTAGTTTTGGCTTATGCAGTATTTTTCAGCATGATTGCAAAGTTAGTTCTTTAATGTGTTTGCAGTTTACTGTGGTTTCATACCTCTGGTTTAAAAGCTTGTCGCTATTTATGTATTTAATGATTTTAATTTTTTCTTGAAGACAAAGGAAACATGGTTCCTTTATTGATTTACCTGTTCTTGCTTGTTTGATGATTTTCCATTTAACTTTAGGTGTTTTATTTTCATTTTTTAACTTCCAAAAGGTTTTGGAAAGAGATGTCATGTTTTGTTTTTCTTTGTTTTTGAAGGATGAGAGGTGATTAATTAAAATATTAATTTATTTCCAGTTTATATAATACAAGCTTCCCTTCCTCTATTAAAAGCATTTTTTTTAATATTCTGAGTGAATTTATTTATTTTTCAACAGTCTGAAAGAGACAATGTGAATTTACATTGTTGAAATAAAACTTGATTTATAACCGTTTAACTATGTGTTTAGCTTTCCTCTTTCTCTCTCTCTCTCTCTCTATATATATATATATATATATATACAGGCTTTGAGATTTCACTCACCCGATTGACTCAATCGATTAAAAACTTAATTGGGCGATTAAAGTTTATTGCTTTACTTGCCCACGGTTGATTCATCTTGCAATGAAACATGTTTCTTCAATTATAAAAAACGGAAATCTGATTTCTTTTACAACCCAAAAGTATGCTATTGAAGATTCACAAGTTACTTAGAATGACCTATAATGACATTATTGAATTCTTTGGTCTTATGCATGGTGCCTGATTTACGTCAAAATGCGTGGTTAAACAAAAGACAGTGACATCCTGCAATCATCAAAGCAAGATCTGACAAATGGGATTTAGATTGACAAGCTCCTGTCTTGCTTTTATTGTCCCAATCAGTGTAAACATTCATTTAATTAACACTTCCAGAATGGAACCAAAATGTCTCTGTGACCCAGATTAAAGATGCTCACATATTTTTAGAAACTCATTTGGAAAAATATTATCCTTGACTCAACATCTATATTTCTTCCCCACTTACCAAAAGTAAAGACAAACATTTGAAAGAAAAAAAAATGCATACTTCTTTCAACCACGCACTGAAAAACAAATTATACAAGTAAAATTTTCATAGGAAATCAGATTTGTTATTTTTTATCATCTATGAGATGGAGGTCGTAGTCAAACAGAAGAAAGTAACTACAAATTTGGGTACCTCCACTCAATTGTCAAAAAAATAGCATATCATTATGTTAAAAGGGCTCAAACTTAATAAAAACTAAGTTTTATCATCAAAATGTTTATGCTATTATTAAAAGGAAAGATCAAATATTGTTGATTTTTTTTTTTAATTTTTTAAATCCTTTCTAACACATTCGAAATTTTAATTAAAATTTCATTTTTTGTTTTCCATCAGCAATTCACGCTATGTTTACATAAGGTGACTATTAAGAAAATGGAGCCAGTCAAGTAAAATGATTTTGGGATGAGTAAATTTTCCCTTGCTCTCGACCACCAGTCGAGTGATTTTTTTTCAAATCTCAAAGGTTGTATGTATATATATATATATATATATATATAATTTATTTGTTTGAACATTATTTTTAATCAATACTCATATCTGAGTAGATATTCTGTTTTTCTACTAGCCTGATCATTTATGAAAAATTTTGTTATGAAAATGTGTCATTACTAACAAAATTTCTCATAAATAATCAAGCTGGTAAAAAATATATATGTAAATATACTGTTTAATTAAAAACAGAATATCTATTCAAATATAAGTATCAATTAAAAATAATGTTCAAACAAATGATTTAAATATGTTGGTTGTTAATTTCATTTCATTAATCTTCAGAACTTTCCGTAAGATATATATTGATAGACTTTGCACAAACAATTAATACAAGCTACCATATAGCAAAACAAGACCTTCCATATGCAGCCAGCAACAACTGAATAGGTGGAGAGACCAATTTAAAATATGCCTCTTATCATTATCAAGTAATAAAGTACTATTGTTTTTTGTATAACACAAAAGTTATTAACTTTTCATGATCATTTGTCAACAACAGAAAGTTACATTGGTGGTAGCAACAAACTCATTTTCAGCAGTGGTAAAGGTGTGTTGAAAGCTTTTTAAAAAACAATAGAAATACACACACTTGAATTCAAGCCATGCTCAACATGTGAAACTTGAAATAAATGCTCCTACTAGTATTCAAAGCAACACAAAAACACATTTTATACAGTAAAACATGAAGCAAAACTGAGAACACCCAAAAGCAAATTCTTAAAAATGGCTAAAGAAGTGGCTGAAAGCATTTGGGACCATGGACAATTTTAACCCCACCAAACAGAAAAATGTGAGAACAAACAAATAAAAAATTAACTTTTACTTGTCTGTCATATTTCACGAGAAAAGAAAGGTTGTTGCCCAAGTATATATTAATGCATACATTGTGTGTGTGTGTATGTGTGTGTGTGTGTGTGTGTGTGTGTGTGTGATAATTTTATTGGGATCAGTAATTTTATTGAGTGTTTCCTTTATATGTATGCACATTTATGTACATATTATATAAATGCATATATATATATATATATATACATATATATATATACCTACCCATATATATATCAATAATAAAATCTTCAGAAAGAATGTCTTCAGAACACTGATGGTTTTATTGATAGAGTGAGTCTCATGTGGTGAGGGATGTGTGTTGTGGTGCAGTAGATCTTGACTCGGAATGACAATTTGGGGAGCCGAGTTCAAATTCCAGTTGTATTCCTTGCATTCATTTACGCACAAATACCCTTGGGAAAGGTATTAATCCATCTCTTTTCTCCAGTTATGGGTTAAATAACAGGACAGATTGGGTTCTATAGCCTTGGCTGGCAACCAATCTACAACAGAAAGCAATGGCAACCTACTGCCCAGTCAGTCATGTCTCAAAAGAGACATGATCACCCAAAGTGTGTATCACATATGGTACTTAAGTGACTGACTTAGTCTTACATGGGCAAAAATGTTATAGTGAGAGGGCAGATAATTCTTGACTTACTCTTCTACTATGAACAACTAAAGCATTGAGTGTATTTGTTTAAAATCATGGCCATACATATTAACATGAACAACTAATACATTGAGTGTATTGCTTTGAAATTGTGGCCATTCCTATTAATGAACGAATAATGCATTGAGTGTATTCCTCTGAAATATGGCTTCAGTATTTTCAGTAATAGAATTAGACAGAATTTTTTTGGTACTTTCAGTATTTTTAGTTATGAAGTCTAACAGAATTCTTCAGCAACTTCAATATTTTCAGTACATTCAGATATGGATGAAGTCAATTTAAAACATCTAAATAAAGCTTGTTCATCAGTAATCATAAATATTTAGATCTACAGAGTAAAACAAGTTTATATTTTACTAGTGCTTGAAATTAATGTTGTCTCATTGACAATAATGTACAGTGCATCCTGATGAATAAACAAATTATAAAAATAAAATATATAAACAAAAATATTAAAAATGAATTTAAACTAAAATAAGACATTTGCACTTTCCTTTAAAATCTTTCTTTCTTTCTTTCTTTCTCTCTCTCTCTCTCTCTCTCTCTCTCTCTTTCTCTCTCTCTTTCTCACTCTAAACTTCTCTTTCCATACTTCTCTCTCAACCAATGAGAAGACAACTCTCAAATGAAAAGAGGAAAAAGAATAAAAGACTTAACCTGACCCAAAACACCAGATTTTGCAGGAGCGGAATCTACTTATTGGTAACTGAAAAATACCAAAAATCAGGAAGAAATGAAAAAAAAAAGATTGCCAGAAAATATAATAATCACACAGAGATTTTTGATGCTCACACCAAATTCTCAAGTCTGGTCAAAAGGATATAAGTCTGACCCGTCTGGGTTAGAAGCAGAATGAACAGCAGGAGAGGACAGAACAAAAGAATACAGCTATGTGTGATGCATGAAGGAAAAGTTTAAAGATCATCTGCTAATGATATTTCTGCCCTGCTTAGGGCCGAGAAAAACAGTAGATTGATACTAACCTATTTCTAAGCTGACTACGACTACTACAATGTGCTGACTTTCAAACTTTTGAATACCAGGCCAAAACATATTTCTCCAGACTGTTACCAATATATGCCTTATTAACCAACCTTTTACTACACTGAATACCAAAGGACTCACTCATCACTCTAAAGAAAATGAATAAAAAATATATTATTTATTTTAAATCCTTGACTCAGTTCATTTCATTCCAAAGTTTTCAGTGAAGAAAATTCTACTAATGCTATATCCACACTGGTGAACTCATGCCACAAATGATAAAAAAATTGGTTTAGGATGACTGGTTAGGATTTTTGGATGATGACAGAAAAATACCAGACGTTTTATTAAAACTATTTTATTTATTCTAAAAGAAACTAATATCTTAAATAAAAGATGCCCTTCCTTTTCACCAATTGTCATGGGCTTTTAATAAATGGAATACACAAACAAAACGTGAACATTTCTTTTTAAACTGATGAATGAAACTTGAATGAAAAATGAAGGTTGAACAATTTGCATTAAATAACATTAGTCAACATTTTTTTTACCTAAATGTTGTTGGACAATGGGCACATGTTTTGCCTCATCATATCACATTTTCTCAGTACAGATAATTTCTATTTTGCTTAAAATAGACCAAAATATCTATTTAACAATGACATGCCAGGGTCAAGTAGAACCAATGTTATTAGAATAACTTATTATAAATGAAAAAGTATCACAATAACTTACAGCATTTTTAGTTCAGAAAAAGTTTTCATCATCATAAAAGGCACCTGTGAAATTTTATCCCCTTGAAGTGATAATTTTGATGAGTACAGAAGCACATAAGAACATGCCAAAAAGCAAACAATTTGCTTTTCAGTTGTTTTAATAAGCACATGGATGTCAAACTGCTCTGCATAAATTTTTGGTCAGACCAAAATGCTGGTAGTGTTGGGGATGGGTAAGAAAAGTACCAAGTTGGCTATGCCTATTTGGTGTTAGGCAGTTATTTAAACACTGATAAAGAAAAATGTAATCTTGCTAGTATCAAATACACTAGCGAAGCACTCTAACAACCCCGCATTTATCAATGTTCTTATGCATGTTATACAGAGACTGCATGACAATACGAGATCTTCATAAATTCAAGTGATATGATAAAACAATATATGGAAATTTCAGGCTTGAAGTGAAAACTGCTAATAAAAACTAAAATCGCTATTCTTCTTGAATGACTTCTAAAGAGCTTCTTCTATGAAAAATAGAGAAGAAACAGAAATCACAAAGTTCTAACAAACTAATAACATTGAGGGCACAAAAAAATTTTCCAGTGAGCTATCTCTCATAAAATCAAGCATTTTCAGGTCAGCTTATCTGAACTAAAATAGCTTAGAATTCATTTTGAAAGATATTTGGATACTTTTTCTTGAATGATAAATCATTTTAACATGAAACGAAGTGTTTCATCTGTGTCATCTGCATATTTAAGCCGTAGCATATCTCTTTTGGCCTATTTTAAGCAAAACGAAATTATCTGTATGAAGAAAACATAATGTGATAGGAGAAAATGGGCTTCATTTTCAGATTCAGTGTGAAAAAATGGCCCAGAAACATGTGTCTATTTCCAAGCAACATTTGGGTAAAAAAAACATGTCAACCGATGTTATCTGAAAATCTGAAAAAGACATTTAGATTTAATTATAAGAACTAATTTTCCTTAAATAAACAAAGCAAAAAAAACTATGTTTTTATTAATGTTTGCTTAAAATACTTAAATGAACGAGTAACAAAACCATTTATGTTTTATGTTTATCATAAACTAAATTGGAAATACAAAGGAGAATTTAAAAAGATAAACAGAGAAAATAGAATCATGATATAAGGCATGAATAAACATTTGTCTATAAAAACTTTGCAGAGAGTCAGAATGAACTAATATTCTTTGGATAAAAAACATAATGCATAGAACAAAATTCTTAAAGTCTGATAAAAGTTATTCTAAGCATGAAAATTAATTAATAAGAAAATTTTATTATTTTTCTTTCAGCCGTTCAATAAAACTGTAACATCATAAAAAAATCATGGTTCTACTCTAAAACCTGTCATGAATGAATTCTGGCATAAAAAAACTAATTCTCATTCAGTGCCTAAAACAATTGGCATTTACTTTGAAAAAGTTGAAAAGTTATGAAATTGTTTTGAAAAAAGGAAAATGATGATAGACAAGTTAAAAATTAGGCTTAGAACTTGATGAAGTTTAGCACTAACCAGTTGCTAACTTCCATACTTATTCTCAGTGACAAGATATGTAGACTCTCTCTCTTGCACTTATGCAAATTAAGCATATTAATTTGCCAGTGTCACTACAGAACTGTTAAGAGGAAAAACTGTAGTTTTAAAACAGTATTCTTGAAAAGAAAATTTATGTGTAAAATTATTCAAGTTGGTTAAATCAAAAAGCTTTGATTTTTATAAAAGCTAAAGTAAAATTTAATTAAACTTTACTATTTCAGTTTTTTACTTTATTTCCTAAAGATTTTTATAGTGTTTTTATTATGTTATTAACAACTGTTAATGATAATAAAGTTTTAAAAATTTGGGGAGAAAATTAAAGCTGTTCTGGGATGTCAGTTTGGGATGATGCATCATCCCAGAATGACCCCACAAAAGAAACTTTTTTGCCTACCATCAGAATGGATAATACTAATCTCCTAGAGAACAACACACTTCATCTCCTTGTCCTCATTCTCTGAAATGATCTCAAATGGAATGACTACATCGAATCCATAGCTGCATCTACTGCTAGGAAAGTTGGGTCACTGTGTTGGACCAGGAAGTTTTTCTCATCAGAGCCCATTTTGCACATTTATAAATCTACCATTCATCCATGCATAGAATACTGTTGCCATATCTAGTTGGGTGCTCTTGCTATTCATCTCTAGGTTCTTGACAAAATCCAAAGACGGATCTGCAATATAATCAATCCTGATTTGGCATCTCGACTTCAGTCACTTTCTCACTGACGTCATGTGGCTTTCCTCTGTCTTTTCTACAAGTATTTTCATGGCAACTGCTCTGATGAGCTTTCTTTCCTGGTTCCCTGACCACATGTATTTACGTATACTACTAGATTGGCATCTAGGTCCCACTCTTTTACTGTCAAAACAGTTAAATGTAACTGCCTCTTCTATTCTAATAGCTTCTTTTCTCACACTTCCTGTTTGTAAAACTTCCTACCATTTTCTTGCTTCTCTGATAGCTACAATCTTCAAAAGTTTAAATGCAATGTCATTTGCCATCTTCTATTCCTTGATTCCTATCCATCTTTTATATTTTCTTTGACATTCCCTGTACTCTGTTTTTTCTCTCACTGTAACCCCCTGTGCATCAGTATCAGTCCTGCCTTGCTTGGGGTGAAATAGTTATAAAGAAAAAACAACTGGTGAAAAAATTAGTCTGCAACCTTGCATTGTATATAGTTTTAGGTGATATTTTATAAATAGTTATTTAGTTAATATACTAAAAGCACTAAAATTTGACATTTCAAGGACTAGAGCAAATGGATCCAAACCATTTTCTATGTATTAAGTAACCAAGGAATGTCTAATTCATTTAGTAAAAATAAATTATTCTTATTTTTAACATAAACTTTATTAAACAATATAATTACTGATTTCTGTCATCTTTCATTCATTGTCCCAGAATTATTTTCTAGTTTTTCTCTGCAAAGGTTACTCTAGGTGCATTTTGCAATCTTATAAGTTTGAATTTTGTTTAATGGCATATCAACATCTGTGGGTTATTTAATGCCAAAAAGTTTGGATTTTCAGTTATTTTTTTTTAATGTTCAATTATAATGAAAAGTTTGATTTAATCAGATTTTGATGAAAACAATTTTATTTTTTGTATTTTAGGAAACTGAAGATATCTTCTAGTTTTGTATTCAAAAATGTAATGCTGGTAATAATTTTTCTTTCAAAAATATATTATGGCAATAAATTTTTTCCCTTCAAAAGTGTATATTTTTCTATAAAGTCTATTTTCAAATATATATTTCTATAAAAGTGTATTGACCCCAATTTGAGGTTAACTATTTGCCCATAGCTGAGACCCTAACAGATGCTACCATCCTGGGTCAGGATGGACCTGGGAACAACAGCAATTAAGAGGTGGTTCCATGCTCCTCATAACCTCCTAATCAGAGGCCTTACTGCTGGATGCAGTTTACGGTCGTACCCGGGACTGCAATCTTCTAAGGATTGGCATATTATTGTCACTAAAAACATTCTGTAAAGAGTGAAATAAATATAGTGCCCTAATAAATATAGTATTAGCAGCCACTCTAAGGATATAAAAATAAGTGAACTCTTACGTAACTCTCTTTTCCTGTTTTTCCTTCTTTTCAAGTGTGTGCCATCAACTTTTCACATGAAAGCAAAAAGGGCTGTGGATGCTTCACCCACAAACACACCTGCACAGGCAAGTCACAGTCAAATACATTCATTTACAATTTTAACAATTTTACAAATTTAGCAGTTTAACAATTTCTTATTGACCAAATAATATCAAATTGAATTGTTAATTCATATTATATATTGTCAGATTTCTCAATATTTGATTGTCTATCAAATAGTTGATGTAATCAAAGACTAAAAATAGATACAGCATCTTATCTCTTGACCAACCAGAAGACAGAAAAATATATTCAAAGTTGATCCTATTTTTGGTTGTCAAAATGCATAAATGTGCGTAATTTTAACTTATCTCTTCAGAGGGCCTCAGGCCATCTCCCAGATGATGTCTGGGTGACCTGCATTTTCTTACCCTTTCACCTTCTCTTTTGAGCTGTGATTATTCTTCTTCCTCTTGCCTTGTCATCGATGAAAGAAAGAACTTTACAGAGAGTTACTGTTGTCTGACTAGGGGTCAAAACCAGACTACGTGCATTTTCTCACAATCTCTTTCAGCTATACTTTTCTTCCTCATGACTGTCCATCAGCAATAGAAAGAGACAGAGAGGAACAAAGAAGCAACATACAAAAAAACGTTTACTTACTCCTATGGTGTATGCATTAAAATACATCAACTTAGACGTTTCCCACTTGAGTACAATTCTTAATAATATCAAAATTTATGTAATATATTACATCTCATTTTTGTGATCATAATAGAAGATATTTTTTTTATACTTTGATGTTTGTTCAACCTTCTGATTTATTAAAATATAGGGAAGTCATTTTTGCAGATATAGCCGCTCACAGTAAAGAGACCATTCAGTAGCTGATATTTGATATTACGTCATTTTCTATTTATAGAATTTATTATGATTATTTTCCTATGTTAAAACGAGTGCAAACTACACAGAAGTATCAGCTTAATGAGTCACATTACAAAACTGATTGTCAGAATCCTGATGAATAGAGCGAGAAGCAGAATCAGGCCAGAGATAGGACAGAAACAGTGCGGGTTCGTCATAGACACTGGAACAAGGAACGCCATATTTATGATTAGGATGCTTTCCGAAAGGGCAATACAAATGAAGAAAGACTTGTACCTATGTTTTATTGATTATGCGAAGACATTCGACAAGATACGACACAAAGAATTGATGGGGATGCTTGACAGCCTCAACATTTTTGGGAAAGACATAAGAGTAATCAAGAATCTCTACTGGCAGCAAACTGCTTGCATACAGACAGGTAACGATTTCAGCAGATTTACAAAGATAGAAAGAGGTGTAAGACAAGGATGTGTCTTTTCACAGGATCTTTTCAACTTGTACAGCGAGAATATTTTGAGGACCCTAGATGACACTCCAGGATTTGTTATTGCAGGCCACAACTTGAACAACATAAGGTATGCAGATGATACAGTGCTGATTGCAGACATGGAAAGGAAACTACATGACCTCCTACAGAAGGTATCGGTGAAGAGTGACAAAAAAGGACTACAAATAAACTTTAAGAAAACTGAATGCATGGTCATCAGCAAAAGGTGCAACCCAAAATGTCAAATACAGGTGGGGGATACCAGAATCAAGTGAGTACACAAATTTAAATACCTAGGAAGTGTTCTAACAGAAAATGGAAAGTGCAGTACAGAGATCCGAAGGCGAATTGGCATGGCAAAGGAATATAGTGGGTTGCTTATCTATTCTTTTTCTGTTTGTAGTGGGAGTCCATTCTTGTGAAGGGTAGTTGTATACTGTTGCAGGTTAACGGAATTTGGCCTTGTGGTAGATAGCCCACTATAATTCATTATATGATTATAAAATCAAGAAAAGCAAATTGAGTTGAAAATAACATTTATATATACACATATCAATTAATGTTATTACAAATAAAGTAATACTTGAATATAGGTACAATGGAGGTTAAAATGTTCATGACAAATAATAAGCTGAAAGAGATTTAAGGCTTAGGAATGTGGGGAGCGTGTAAGTGAGGAATGTCTTTGATGTAGTCGCTCCTTAGGTCAGTAAGTAGTTTTGAGACAGGAAAGAAGGAAAGAGAGGTGAAGGGACAAGCATAGTAGCCACTTGACTTGGTCAAGGGAGATATTAATTACTCTCTCTTGTCACCGTCGGTCTGTCTGCTGGGTGCTTTCTGTCTCGGCTTTTTATATCTTCTTTTTGGATCACAGCAGCTCGTTTGTGATTTCACACTTGATTCTAGGCTTCCCATTGGCTGATAAATAAAATTCGCGTAGGCTCGTGAAATGGAAATTTAATATTTGATTAATTTTTATTTTTCAATCAGAACATCTGCGTGCATGAACCCAGTTGCGTAACGATGACATTTGGTCATTTGCTTTTTTGTCGTGAGAGCACAAACATCTGGTCCGTTGCTTTTGCTCGGTCGGTATCACCACATAACTTTCGCCCCAGAAAACAAAGTTGTTTTTTACGTATCTGTTGTTGCTTTTTTTTTTTCAAATAGTTTTTCCGTTTTGATTTGCTGTTTTCTTTTGTTTGTTTGGGTTTTTCTTTTTCTCGTTTTCGTTTGAAATAAAAATATGTGTTTTCTTTCTTCCATTTAACCGTTCTACCGAACTTTGTTTCCTTGGTACAAAAGGGGGAATATTCGAATCCCGTCTTGATTCAAAGGAATGTTTTGGTTTTCGGTTCTTGTTTAAAGGGCTTGGTAGTGAATTTTTTTTTGTGGGACTAGCCATGGTTTGGTTTGGTTTGTTGTAGTTTCTTCCGCATCCATTGCCATTTTGAATTTGTGTTGCAGAGAAATATTCATATTTTGCTGAAAGTCCAAATTCTTTTTCTTTGTTGTGGGAATAGCCATGGGTTGGTTAGTTCTGATTTGTTGAAGTTTCTTCCGCATCCGTGGCCATGTTGAGTTTGTGTTACAGAGAAATATTCAAATTTCGCTCATAGTCCAAACAAAATTTTTTGTGTGTATGGGTGTTGAACTCACATCAGGTAGTCATTAGTTTATGGTGGGTTTGTCGTTCTTTTAAATTCACAAGTGACTATTTGACTGTTTTTTTTCTTTTTTTATGTTTTTCTGTTATTTTTCCGTTTTATTTTGTTCTTTTTGTTCTTTTCGTTCATTTTGTTCTTTTCGTTCTTTTTGTTCTTTTCGTTTTTTTGTTCTGTTTTTTTTCATTATTAATTGCTTGTGTTGGGGGCCTTTTTACTTTTCAACCACGTGTCTGAAGCACATGGAGTTTTTAGTTGTGAGTCCGATGAACGTTAGGCTTTTTATTTTGGTGACAAAATGCTGGAAAAAGTAATTTGGCTTACGGTAGTAGTAGCTGTTCATTTTGGTGCCGACAGACATTAAGTTTTTCATTGCCATGGTTTTTGAGAAGATGTGTAGGTGCATTGGCCGGGAGAAGATGTCTTTGTGTGTGTTCGTCACCAGTTTATCTGGGGAATGTCAGGTTCACCAGTTTATCTGGTGTAACATTGGGGTATACCAATTTATCTGGTGGAAATGTCTTTGTGCGTGTTCATATCATGTCATGGTAAACCAATTTATAGTGAGTTATTCCGAAGCGATCCAAACGCCAAGACTTTAAAATTTGTTTATCACAACAATGGTGAAAGATAATTTGTGCTTAAGAAATCAAAAATGGAGCAGAGGTATGTGAGGAATGTTCATTTTGAACTTTCCACTCCTAGGGTCCGTAAGTCAGTAAGTGGGTTTTGTGAGGAAACAGTCTTTAAATATAGGTACAACAGACGTTAAAATTTGTTACTAGCCATATAAAATATGCTGAAAGAAGAAGCGATAGGAATGTGTGGAGCGTGTAAGTGAGGAATGTCTTTGATGTAGTCGCTCCTTAGGTCAGTAAGTAGATTTGAGACAGGGGAGAAGGAAAGGGAGGTGAATGGATGAGCATAGTAGCCACTTGACTTGGTCAAGGGAGATATTAAATACTCTCTCCTGTCACCGTCGGTCTGTCTGCTGGGTGCTTTTTGTCTTGGTTTTTTATATCTTCTTTTTGGATCACAGCAGCTCATTTGGGATTTCACACTTGTATTTGATTCTGGGCTTCCCATTGGCTGATAAATAAAATTCGCGTAGGCTTGCAAAATGGAAATTTAATATTTGATTAATTTTTATTTTTCAATCGGAACATCTGCACAAACCTGGATGCGCACAGACGACTTTTGGTCATTTGCTTTTTTGTCGTGGGAGCGCAAACATCCAGTCCATCGCTTTTGATTGGTCAGTACCACCACAGGACGCTTTCCAGAAGCTGAGTAAAATATTAACACACAGGAAAATTTCACTAGAAACAAAGAAAATAGTGCTGGATTGCTATGTGATGTCAGTTCTTCAATACGGCAGTGAATGCTGGACAATATCATTGAAAATGAGGACAAAACATGAAGCAGTGGAAATGTGGTTCTACAGAAGGATGCTGCGGATATCGTGGACTGAGCATGCAAGCAACGATGAGGTGTTAGAAAGAATGGCAACGAAAAGGAAATTAATACTGAGCACCAGGAAGAGACAATTGAAGTTCCTGGGATATGCAATAAAGAAGGAGAGCTTGGAAAACCTGATACTGACTGACCAGATAGAAGGAAAGAGAGACAGAGGAAGGCAGCAGATAACATATTTGCAGGGCCTGATCAGGTGGATGACGGAACGGGGGTTGCAAGGTGTAACAGAAGCAAACATACTAAGAGCCACAAGGGATAGGGAGACGTGGAGAACTATGATCGCCTACGTCCTGAAGGTACAGGGCACATAGAAGAAGAAGAATTATCTGTTAACTTTATTAATATTAATTATTGATAAAATTTTGTCACTAATGTGTCACTATGCTAACCTGGAAGGCGAAGACATTTCAAGGGAGCCAACTTATCAACAGTAAATAAAACTTGAGTTATCTCCCTTAGACAGCCTTAATTTATGAGTTGGTAATTTATTTATTTATGGAAAACCAAAGTTGTTTGTGCGCATTTTATGCTTTTTCAGTACGTTTCCAAAACGCAAAGACTATACCAGTTATAAATCACTATATTCTCAGAATGATTTATATAAAAAATCGAAGTAATAGATTTTTGTTCAAATTACTTATTTTCAAACTTCAAACAAATGTTTTAATTCAGAGGAGTTGTAAGCATGGCAACCAGACCAGATATTAATTATTTTTTCAATTTTTCCTGTATTAGTAAGCACTCCAGAACATGAATATTAAAACACAATGTTTTTATTTTATTAGAAATAACAGGATTGGTTCAGTTTAATTGCAAATGAATCCCTCTACCGACGCCCCATATCATGTGATTTCCTCATGCTCTCTAAGTACTCTAAGTTAAGAATTTTAAAAAATAATAAATTTTAAGAGTGGGGTCAGTTTGTGGGGTCACAAGAGGCATGAAGATAACTTTTAATAAAAATAATACAAATAAGCTAAGAAAAAATACAAAGTTTAAAGTGCATTACGTTCCCACCCCACAAAAATGCTTATTGAGGCTAAATTTCAGCTTGTTTTTATTCTCTGAAAGCTTTAATTCTGATCCCTATCCTCATAAAATTTTAAAATAAACTAATTCCTAATTTGATGTGCTTAATTCGTAGTAGTATATGAAAAGAATAAATTTTAAAAAGTGCTACTTCACAGTTGCTGGGATACATGGAGAGGAAATCACATAGTATGAGCATATATTTGGGGACTTCCATAGGGAAAGCAATTTTATAATTAATTTACATAGCAAATTGAACTTCAATATTAACTTTTAGAAAAATTATTTTGACATTCTGAGTTTGGAGTGCTTAATCTAAGTAACAGCAAGGAAATTTGTTTTTTAATTATTTCTGAGTACAACTCAAATTTTATTTTAACTAGGAAATTCTCTCTTCACTATTTTTACCAAAATATTATTATGATAGAAAAAACTCTCTTACACACACACACACACACACACACACACACACACACACACACACACACACACACACACACCTCTGCATGGGGGCAGAATACCCAGATTAAAAGGAAAATTTAATGTTGATTATCCTGTCTTCAAAATACAACACAATTTTCAAAAAGAAATGTTTTGTAGAAAAATAAAAAAGAATCGTATGTTTCATATATACATGATAAATAGACAATTGGTATTTTTCAGTGTCCTATTTGTTAGAGTAGTAAAATACCTTCAAAATTCAAATGTTCAAAGTGTTTGTTGAAGTGAAATGTGATTTGTGAAGTTAAGATAAGTCTATGTTTCACTATGTGTATGAACAATAGTAGTAATGTCCAGATATTGAGTTTTTCTTTTGTGAAGAAAAAATGAAATGGTATCACTAATATGTTGTCTTGAGTGTAAAAGTGGATATTAATTGCCTGTGTTTGTTTGTTTCTTTGTTGTTAGTACAGAAGGAAGAAAAGGAAATAAGGAACACAATAAGAAAGAGAAAGTGAGATGTGATTGTTTTGGAAAAAAAAGCACAAATAAATGATCAGAGAAAAAAATTACTTATCATTTGATACTTTTGAGGAGTCATCAGAAATGTTTTGTTTCTGTTGTTCAAATTAGTGTCCTGCTGTGTTCTCTGACTGACTTATGCAAACTTATTTTTTTTAACTTATTTTTTTGATGGCAAGAAGGTCATTGAAAGTTCAATTTGTTTATTGTCCAATCAGCAACCAGGATCACTTAATTTATTTTGGATCTTATTTTTGTAGAATTTAGTACTTAAATTTATTTTTAGTGATTCTTGATTCTGGTTTGATTTTATGTGTGTGTGTGTGTGTGTGTGTTTTCTACATTTTTGGCTTCAGCTACTCACTGTAAAATATAGGATTTGTATCCTATAATACAAGTGATGAGTGAAATTTTTTTGAATGCCTTCACTTTTAAAAAAAGAAACATTTAACTGATCTATAAATTTTACTGAGTTATAAAATAGTCATTTTTAATTCTTCTTATTATGATGAAAATAAAACAATGTAATTTTTCTTTTATTACAATAAAAAGTCATACATTTTTCAAGTCATCACTGATTCTTCAATAAAAAAAAAAGTAAATATAAAAACATTAATTTTTACTTTTCAATTTTCCTCTCACATTTTGTAATCTTTTCATCTGTCTTATATTTGAGTTTTACAAATGTGAATGATTATTAAATTAAATTTAAGGATAAAAAATCATTTTATTACAGTAAACAGCAGCAGATTTTATAAAAAATATACCAGGAAATTTTCTATCTTCATCTTGAGTTTTAAAAACATGAATGATTAGTTAGTGATAAAAAATAATTTTTAATTGTTTTATTCTAATAAAAACTAACTTGTTTAAAAAAAAATTTATTTTTTTAAAAAAAATATCTGTTGAAATGTTTTTGTATGACTTAATTTTGACTTTTAAATGCATGAATGATTTGTAATTTGTATTTAACAATAAAAAGTCAATTTTTTGCTAATGATTTTGTCACAAAACCATAAGTTCAAATGATTGGATGAAAATTGCAGGTGAACTTTTTAAGTTCCAGGCTCCTTTAGACAGACATTACACCATCATTGCTGTTTTCCAAGAGAAATTGTGGTGAGTGCAAAATAATAATTCACTTCACACACTCTTTTAAATTCAGGTACATCAACGTGATGTTGTAGCTATAGGGAGCAGGTTAATGTTAATTCAGTCTTGTGTCAAACATAACCGAACTCCCTACAGCTTACAAGGTTTATCAAGAATTATCATAAGGTTATTACTATCAGATTGGAATGAGTGGATTTGTGTGGAAGAGTGGAAGAATAATGTATACATTTTTGATGTTAAAATAGAAATTTATTAACGAAAAGGATAACATGAATTGTGGTAGAAATTAATGTTCAACGAGAAAGTTAAGGGTATTAAGAAATGAAGAAATGTTCGTAGTAGTAATTTGTTGGAAAGAGTTTATGCGTACATACATATGTATGTTTTAGCGTTTGTTCGGTATGAATATCTTTGGATGAAGAAGAAGAAGTAAAATGAATCAGCACATGAGAAAGAAGGAGAAAGAGAATGAATGTCTGGGTCACTTGAAGCTTCTCCCATTACATTTTAGTTTGTCATCTCTGCTGCTTCCATCTCTGAACTGATCTGATCAAAGCCTTTATAGTCATTCAGATTTTCACACTAGATCACTAAGTTCCTTTAGTCTTGTAATTCACTTCCATTGGTCAGAAAACCAATTTAACATCTACTTGAGAAATCCGGTTTCAACTTTTACTTTAAGTAAATGGTCAATTCTTTTTCTATTTGGGAAAAAACAGGATTTCACACGTCATTGTGAATTTTTGTAAAAGTAAAGAATGTTGATTTTGATTCTCAATTTCCTATCCACCACAATGTAATGGTTAGCAAGCTTGTCTCACTATAATCATTACAATTGATTAGTGAGCTCAATCCTCATTCTCAACTTTGTGTTACATCTAAGCTGAACTTAGAAAATCATCTTTAAATTCAAGTGAGCTGAGGAAGAAGAGGGAAAAGAATCTGTGAGTCTATATGAAATTCTTTTTGGACCTTACCTTCACAGAGATTAGCTGGTCAATCAAGAAGAACAGGGAAAGGAATTTGTGAGCCTATGTGATATTGTTTTTGGACCAATGAAAACCTTTAGTATTGTCTATATTTCTGAGATGAGATAGTATTCACAATATTTACATTATTCAAACTATTGTCCTCATCTTTGTTGTCCTCAAGGATGTGTGGTGATACCAGGGACCAGATGTTTGCCCTCAGAGGTCCGGATAGCAAATGACCAAAACTGGTCTTTGCGTATCTGGGCTCCACTCAGAAGTTCCGGTCGTAAACCAAAAATAAATAAATATCAAATTCCTTTTATGGACCCTTTTCGCAAGCCGACGTGAATTTTGTTTATCGTCCAATGGGAAGCCCAGAATTAAATCCTGGCATGAATTCCCAAATGACTTGTTTGGAGCCCCAAAGACAAAATAAAAGGCCGACACAGGAAGCATCGCCAGTTGAGAAAATACAAGCATAATTAGCATGTCCGTTGACCACGTCAAGTGATTGCATTATGCTTGCCTGTACTTTCTCTCTCATCTTCTTCTTCACTGTTCACTGAGCCACTTACCCGTGGGACTGAGCGAAGACATCAAAGACACTCCTAACAAACAAACGCTCACACATACATATGCACAAACTCTTTTCGGCATTTACTGCTATGAACAATTTTAACAATCTTTGTACCAACCAAAAGACATTACTTTTATTTGTAAAAAACTTTAATTGATATATATATAAATATTGTTTTTATACACAATTTGATTTTCTTGTTTTATACCCCCCTTTCATAGTGGGCTATCTACTAACAAGGCCAAATTCAGTTAATCTGTTTCAACACACAAATATACTTCACTATAACGGATAACCCACTATAGACACATGGCCCAGTAGATGTAGACGTTAGTTAGTTCCTGTGACTTAATCCAAAGAGTCATGAATTCAATACCAGACTACAGTATTTACATTATTTACAGACTATTGTCCTCATCTTTGTTGCCATTTGTATGATGTTTTGGCTATTGTACCACTGCTGTAGCCTGGTACTGAACTTACAACTCTTTGTGTCAAGTCACAGGAACTAACCAACGTCTATATCCACTGGACCACGTGTTCAGCAGTGGTGAACAAATAACTTACAGAGTTAGAGGGAGATAACTCATGACTACCAGAAGAGGCTCTACACAAGGGATGGAGATCATATACACCAGTGATTCTAATAAAGGGTTCAGTTTGAAATTCCTAGCACCTCAAGAAGGCCAGAGTGTACAACGGCCAAAATGTCATACAAATGACAACAAAGATGAGGACAATAGTTCAAATAATGTAAATACTGCAATGAATACCTTGCCTTCACAGAAATTAGCAGGTCAGAAGAAAAAAAAGAGGGAAAGGGATTTGCTAGCCTACACAAAATTCCTTTTCAGATAAAATGAGAAGAATTAAATTAATGAGAGAAGAGTGTCTGAAGTTATGTGAGAAGTTTCATTTTAGTTCTTTAGGAATTGCGTTAAAGTTTACACCAGTGTAAAATTATTCGCTAATTATATTATTGGTCTCTAACAAGTAGACAAGACTTCAAAGAATTTTCTCTCAACAATCCAAGAAAGCTAAGTACTTCAAACTATCTCTCTTTGTCTAATTTTGAACATATGCAAACCATATATCTCTTCTGTGAGCAAATAATCCTGTTACATTTGTCTTAAACATTTTTTGATAGTGTATCCAATCATTTAAACTGTTGTATAAACATTTTCTCTTCATGACAATTTATTAAATAATTCAGAATTTAAAAGTTTTGATCTATTTTCCTGAAATGAGCTACTGACACTAATTCCAGCATGCAAATTTATGAATAAATTCCTTATCTTGTTTTGTTAAAATTACCCAAGTGTTTCCTCATCATCATCATCATCTTTCATTAATCTTCTTATTGTGGGTAAATCAACTATTCATTTTAACCCCTAATCCCCATGTCACTATAAAGTGACTTCTGGTCTTATCAAAACAAGTGTCTTCAACCTTTCACTGTATTCATGTCAACAATTGAGTGATTATACTCAGACACTTCCTTCATATCAAATGGGGACTTATTCACCCCATACGTCCCAGAGCATTGGTATTATCTGAATCAATTAGCATAGAATGCATAATAATGAAAACTCAACGACAGTGGGCTGGACATGTGGCATGATAATAAATGAGTGGCAAAGAAAATCTTTATGGAGAAATGGCCTCTGTTAAGTGTTCATCAAATAAACCGAAAAAACAATTATATAAAGGCTGCACATAAGATCACATGCATTTATTAGAACTAAATTTTGCAGATTTCCATGATATAATTTCAAACAGTTTCAAGATGGATAAAGTAGACGGTCTGAAATTTAACAGGAGCTAAAACTGACATGATGTTGTGTGTGTGTGTGTGTGTGTGTGTGTGTGTGTGTGTGTGTGTGTGTGTGTGTGTGCCTATTTTACAATATGAATAGAATATGTATTCTTTGTGAGAAATCTGTTTGTAGATTGTCATGTAGAAGTATAAACGCCAATGCGTGTGTTTGAACACTGATCGCCAGTGAAAAAATAATACAAGAAAAATGGATTGTTCCATAGGCAATCCAGTGACCACTAAATGACTATAAAAGCACCAGACAGAAGTTTGAGGTGATGTGTGTTAAGGTTTTAACAAATAAGCATTGAGCGTTGAACGAGTAATAAGTTGAGCAGTTGAACATTGAGCAAATAGCAAGTAATCTAAGTTCGTTGAATAACAAAGTTAATGAGTGACCCAACTGAGTGACCCAACTGTGGATCTATCATGGGTCAATCATATTACAAGTAACTAACTGAATATACCAAGACCAAGATATATACCTGTGTGATACCAACACCTCAGTAACCTTGTAGGCTACAACACAACCAAATGAGGTTACAACATAGATCAAGTTTCATTGACATATTTTTGTAAGGTTTTTGTCATTTATTGCTGGAAATAATTTTGTTTCTTAATGTATTGCTGATAATATTTTCTTTTTTCAAAAATGTATTGCTGGTAATAATTTTTTTATCAAAAATGTATTGTTGGTATTTTTCACCACAACTTGCACATTTACATATTTCTCTGCATTCATTTGTAATGTGATATCTTTGTATCAACATTGACCAGATACTGCTTTATCACAGCATCCATCCTTGTGATGTTCAAACCTCTGACAAGGAAGAGGGCTTTGGGATGAAAGGGTTGGTCTTTTCTATGTTAGATCACATTTTTGTTTCTTTGGAGAAGGTTGGTACATTGAATGTCTGGATGTTTTTACTATTCTTTTTGTCACTCTTCTGACATCTATGACTCCATGCTTTTTCAGTTCATTTTTATCCCTTCAATAGTACAAAGAGAGAATAAACAGTTCAAATGCTTTGATTACCTCTTCATTTTTGGAGAATGTTTTATTGCATATGAAAAACTCAAAATAAGTGATTATCAGTTTGAGAGATATCAGGGAAACATGGAGGATGAGGTAAAATTTTATAATTCAGGCTATGCAGCTTTTAAACAGATGATTGCAAAGCATGTGGCTGTGCATCATTGTGCAGCAAAATTGAGCCATCCCTATTCACAAGTCTAGGATTTTTTTTTTCATTTTTTCATGCATACACTCAATTTCTTTACAATACTGGGTTGCTGTTATTGTTTTCCCTTGAGATAAGAATTATAAAAAAATTATTTTTATTATTTTAAAAACATTAGCTTTTTTTAAATGTATAATTGTATAAGTTGTTTTTATTTTTATGAACGTTTTTTGAGAGACGTGTATTTTTATGCAGGCTAGACAGTTTGTGCAAAATTGGTTACAGTTGTATATCTTTTTTGGTTCAGCAGTTAAAACCCACCAAAATTTGTGAAGGCTTTAATTTTTTTTTTTTATATATTGATCTATAAAAGACATGATTTCAAGCTCTAATAATATTCCAAATAGTGGGGAAGAGATGAGTCTAAATGTTTTAAAAAATCAAACTCAGGTCAGTAGATACAACTAGAAAAACTTTTGACAGGAAGGAAGAAGGCAGGTCAACATTAAAGGAGACATTGACATCAAGAGAACATCAAGAAATCACTGTTACCAGCCAGCCACAGAGAGAAATGAGAGAAATTTGAAGTTCCAGTAAAAATTCTCTTAAGGCTGGACAGCCTAAAATGAACAGATTTCTGAGAAATTTTCTAAAGAAAACTATATGAAAAGGGACACTAAAAAAAGTTACTGTGTCCCAGAGATGCCTGTGGAGCAATTTGCAAGTAGGTCTTTTTACTTTTTTTCAAAAGTGGTTGCACTTTTGTTTTTTATTGGTTATTGTTTTCTCTTTTTTAAAAATATTTGTCTTTTCCTGAGTTGTAATTTTTTCTCATTTTTCACTGGTGATCATTTATCATAAATTATTATCCTGCCTTTATAGTCACACAAAATGAAATGTTAGTCAGATTTTGTTTGTACTTTTTTTCATAATCGTAAACTGTAAATAAATGTGTTTTTCCTTTTAAAATATTATACAGTGGTTGTCTTGTGTTTTATAATTTCGCACCTGTTATAGTGTCTTGCTAAGTTTGTGTGTCTGGCACAGGAGCTTGGATTTGGAATAAATAAAATTTTTATAGGATGAATAATGAATAACCCTATTGAAAGACCACAATACAATAACCATTAACTTTTTAGAGTGTAGTGGAGGTTTGAGGCATTGTTTTGGTGATTTGCTTGTATCTAACCACTGGCCTACTCTCAACGATTTGATGCAAAAATGGTTCTTTTTCTTAGTTTGTATTCATACAGTAAAAGATTACTTGACATTGTTTTATTGTAATCATTTTCACTGGGCTTATGAGTAACATCGGATGTCTAACCATACTGATGAGCTGTGATACAGGAAAACAGATCTCTCTGTGGATGACTATATATATATATATATATATAAATTAGAGAAAATTTTCAAAATTCATTTCGACATAACCTGGCCCCTTCTCCCTTTACCCCAGGGCCTTCGCCATTTGGAACAAAACAATGTCGCTGATGTGACGTGGAATCTCTGTTAGAGATCCCATGTCGAAATGTGCATCAGACACCTTTGAATTTTGAAAATTTTCTCTATTTTATATTGGCTCTGCATTCTCAATACATTGAGCTCTCCACCTGCATCACTTTTTAATGTTAAAAATTTTTTAATATTGATTAGGATCAGGTTCTTGGAATTTACCTTCCTACTCTTCCACTTCGGATTAAAGAAAAACAAAATATATCTATCTATCTATCTATCTATCTATCTATCTATCTATATATATATATATATATATATATATATATATATATATATTAATTACCTAGTTTTTGGTCATAATAAATGTAGACCAGTGCATACTTGTATTAAAAAATGTTCAATACAATTATATTGTAGACATTTTTAATATTTTTCATTTAGAAATGAGTTATTTCTGCAACCTTTTGGTATCTTCTGGCAATTTGCAATAACTGATTTTACCTTTTTTCAAACGTTCAAACAGGGATTGTTTACAAACATGCAACAGGAATTTTCAAACAATTAAAAAAATGTCAAAACTAGGAGAACTTATTTAAGGATCTTCGAACACTTTCATCCATTCTTGTATGATCCTAGTAGGTATTTATGGGTATGCTTACATTTCAACATAATTTCTAATCTTTCATTTAGTAATTTATTTATTTCTTGGAACATAATAGCTAATTTTTTCTCCTAGCATAATCTGTATATTTTACAACTGTTGTATGGTTTGGCTATTTTTACTATGCTCCAAGTTTTATCAGGGTCTTTTCCACACATGGCTAGCCAGTTTGTACAATTTTTGAAGTTTTCTAGTTTAAATGTAGACTTATGGTTATTCCATCTAACTTTAAAACTGTCTTTGGTAGATCCTTAATATGTTTTACTTTGGTCATTTATGTAATGTACTTCTGCTTTGTAAATAAACCCGTTTGAATTACAAAGTCCGTTAAGTGGGCATATATGTGATAGAATATAGAATAGATATGAAACATTTATAAATCTAACATGTTTCGTTTTTATTAAAGCTTCATCAGAAAATGAGATATGTGAAAAAACATCTGGTATTTTTTATTTTTACATTGTTTGTTTTTTGGAGATTTTTTATAATCATTTCACCCCAAGCAAGGCAGGACTGACACTGGTGTGCATGAGGTTACGGTAAGAGTAAAAAACAGGGTCCAGAGGATGTCAAAGAATGATAAGTAGATAGAAGATGGCAATTGATATTGCATTTAAACTTTTGGAGATCATAGCTATCAGAGAAGCAAGCAAATGGAAGGTAGTTCTACAAACAGAAAGTGCAAGAAAAGAAACTGTTACAATAGAAGAGGAAGTTGCATTTAACTATTTTGATGATGAAAGGATGGGACCTAGATGCCAATCTTGTAGCATGTGTAAATACATATGGTCAGGGAACAAGGAAAAAAGCTTGTCAAAGTTTTTGCCATGGGAATATTTGTAGAAAAAGAAAGGAAAGCAACATCATGCTGATGAGAAAGTGACGAAGTCAAGCTGCCAAGTCAGGATTGATTATATTGCAGATCCTCCTTTGGATTTTGTTGAGAATCAGATATGGCAACAGTATTCAATTCATGGTAGATTTATAAATGTGTAAAATGGATTCTGATAAGAAATCAGAAAAAGCATAGAATCTAGGATAGAGTCTTGAGGGACACCTGCATTTGTATGAAAGGATTTCAAAGCTTGCTCGTACAAAACAACTTTCATTTCAGGATTTGATGGGAATGATTGGATGATATCATACAACTGTCCAGAAATACTGTAGCTCTGGAGCTTGCACAGAAGGCCAGCATGCCAAACCCTGCCAATTACTTTTGAGATATCAAGAGCAACAGCTCAAGCTTTGCCATTCTTATCAAGAGCCTGGCATATATATTCAATGATAGTTGTTAGCACATAAGCAATAGATCTGGCAAAGCAAAAACCATATTGTTTGTCAGAGAGAAAGTTGTGAAATGTGAGATGCCTAATTATTTCAGCATTGATAATAGCTTCAAATACCTTGCCAGAAAGAGATAAGAGGCTAATAGGATGATTAATTATCAAAGTCAAAGGGTTCCCCAGAATTCTTAAAAAGAGGAACTACAGAGGAGGACTTCCAACAAGTAAGAAAGCAGAAAGCAGTGAGGCAATAATTATAGAGTTTGGAGGAGACTGGAACCAGCTCAGGGGCACCTATTTTTAGGACAATGACTGGAATTCCATCACTTCTACTTGCCTTATGGGAGTCACGCTTAGAAATTATGTTAGAGCCTGAGTTCTAGGTGTTCCAGGTGGGAAACTATGTGTGGGCACTCCAAATAAGGAAAGTGAGGAGTTTGACAAGAATTTGCAAGTAAAGCACTCAACCTTGTCTGCTGTGAATATGAGGACTTTGAATTGATTGAATAGAAAAAGGATCAAGGGTTTTCTGTTGTTCAGCACACTTTTGCTGAGCCACTAGTAATCTTTGGAACCAAAATTGCGATATGCTATACGCTGCTTAGTTCTATCATCAAACAAAAGCTTAACATCATTGAGAACACACATTCATGCCTAGTGTGATCAGACATGCTGCTCACATAAAGCAAGAAGGGATTTCTATGGGTGATAATAGGTTTAAGTTAGAATTTCGTAGGTGGGATGAAAGCATCAATGCCTGCTTTCACTCAGGAGGATACCTCAGAGTCACAGTCTTCAACAGGGAGACTAAAAACTTTGTTCCAAAGAACATCACAACAAAAATCATGGAACAAGTCACAGTCTCCTTGGTGATAGCTGTAAGATATTCTGCTGGTAGGAGGTTCCTGTATGGAGGGAGAGCAGAAAGAGACATTTGCAGACACCACAGCATAATCAGAGTTGCCAAGAGGGCAAAGCTGTATAACATGACAAGACTCATGAATAGAAGTAAGAAAGAGATCTAGAAGAGAAGCATGTCCATTGTGGCTAATGGGGAAATGCATGGTAAAATCTACCACTTGTGTGAGAGACTGAGTGATTGATTTTGATTGGTTAAATAGACCCCATGTACATTTGACTAATCAGGCAGCATTTGTGTGTACAATTTATGTGTGCAAGTGTATTATAATTCTAATCTTTCTATGAAGGATTAAAATGGTAATGTATATGTGTGTGAGTGTGAGTGTGTGTGTGTGTGTCTAGTAGGCATTATATATGTTTGGAGGTTGCAAGTGTATCATAATTCTAATTTTTTTTATTAGGAATTAAAATGGTAATGTGTGTGTGTGTGTGTGTGTGTGTGTGTGTGTGTGTGTGGTAGGTATTATTTATATTTGGAGTTTCTCCATATGTTGATTTAGAGACATTTTTACATCAACACTGGTCCTGGTAGTTAAATATTCATTAAATTATTTAAGAATGGATTTAATAATGGTTGGTAGTACAGTGTTTTTGATGTGTGTTTATAATTAATAAAATTTTTATCAAGACTCACTCAAGGTATTTTTAACATAAAGAATTAAGTTCATTTTTAATTAGGGTAACATTTGTAAAAATCAAAGTTATAAGCAGTCTTCTTCCAGTGTATTACAAGTAAGCAGTAGTGATTCTATGCACCCCACCCCGGAAAGTTGGCTGCCCCCACCCCACACCCGGCTCTTTCATAAAAATGTATGAAAATGGTCAGTCTCTGATTTTGATAAGATTTGATCTTCAGCACTTTTCCCGCTGTTTTCTTTTCCATTTAGCTTTTTAAGGATACATGTAGACTTTTGTAGAGGAAAAAAATCAGAGCAAACAAATCCCACTGTTCTGCCAGTATTAACGTTAGTATTAACCCTTTGATTTTGTTTTGAAATTAACCTTTCTTGTGTTCCAACAGATTGAAGAGTGGAAAAGAGGACAAGAATAGATTAGAACTCCACAACTATGAATGAAAAGTTATTTCGTTTAATTTAGTGAACCAACATATTGTACCCAAACTCATTCCTAAGTTGTGTATATGATAATGGTCTAGAAAATGAAGACACTGCTTGAGTTTACTCCCCTCCTCCTCAGAAAAAATCTTGGCCTCTAAATGGCCCCCTCACTTTCAAAATTCCACAATTGCCACTGCAAGTGAGTTTAAATGGTTGTCCCAACATAGGTCTCTTGTGGTGAATACGAAATAAAAATGACTCTCTTTTCTTCATTGAATTCAAATGCGAAAATTTATTTTTTTACCAATAGAAAAAAGAATTAACTCCATACTGAAAAAAAAAAAGACTTAGGCAAATTTTCGAGCCTGTGTGAAATTTTCAATAGCCAATGAAAAGGGAGTGATTTACAAGCTGAGAGAAAGTAACAAGCCTATGTCAAATCACTTTTTGATATGAATAGAGAGAGAAAGTTGAATCAGAGAGAGACACAAGGGAGCAGAGAACAGTGTCAACACCAGCCATAATGTAACAAAAATTGTCAGCCACTGATTCAACTGTTCCTGTGACCTATATTCGCACTCTCTCACCTTCTCTTGCACTGCTTTCTTTATCTCTCCTTCTTCCTCTTCACCTACTCACCATCCACACAAAAGAAAGAGAGGAACAAAGACTTTACTACTGTTTGTTGATATATACAGTAAAACAGACTTATCTTTTTCTGCACAAATAATAGTTTGCTAAAACAAACTCTAAATTCTTTAAACTCTTTACTACTCTTTCTCTTAGAAATTTTTCACAGTTTAATAATTTCATACATACAAATTGATGCTATTCTGATTGATAAATAAATTTTCATTTATTTACACAAATGAAACAGTTTTATCTTTTCAACCTTCTGATCTGGAGTAAATTGTGGGGACTTTTGTTGTGTTTGACACAAGGCCAATTTGATAAATATAATCAATGACTCCTTACTCTCTTGTGTTCACAGATGGGTACTTAATGAAATATTAAAAACTGTATCAAATCGATGAACTATTAACTGCTGAATCAGATTAATGACTCACTAGTTTTTACTGCATGAAATTTCACTTTTTTGCATTAAAAAGGTTAAAAAAAAATGCATTGCAGTTTGAGGAAGGTTCTCTGAATACAAAAATAGAATATGATCCCTGAGAATAAAAACAGAATTATGTATTTATTAATTATATAATTGTCTAGAGTTCATTTAAGTCTTAAAATGTAACAATATTAAAATAATAAAAATTGGTTAAAAAATTAAATTACTAGAATTTTATAAGGTTTTCATGCTAAAATATAAGTTTTAAACTGCACATTATGAAAATGTTTACATAATATTTTCAAAATATTCACAAATTTTTTATACACTTCAAAAACATTTTTTAATCTTTTTTCAGACATTTGAAGTGATGACAACAGAAATATTTACTTGTCACAATAATTGCAAAAAGAAAAATCATGCAATTGTTGTTGATTTTCTATACAATAGACAACAGTTAGTGTTTAAATCAAGAAATCAAAATTGAATGATGCTTCACATTTGTTTGTGATTTATGTATTAAAATGATTAAAATTACAAAAAGTATGCAAAGAAAGATTTAAATTCAAATCTTTTTCTTCATTACTTGATTGTTTCAACAATACATATATAGTGGGTTATCAGTTCTAGTGAAACATAGTTGCATGTTGCAACAAATTAACTGAATTTGGCCTCGTTAGTAGATAGCCTAAGGGGTTATAAAACAAGAAAATCAAATTGAGTATAGAAACAACATTTATATATACACAGATATCAATTAAGGTGTTTTTACAAATAAAGTAATGTCATTTGGATGAGTTCAAAGGACGTTAAAATGTTCATAGCAATAAATGCTGAAAGATAGTATGCATGTGCGAGCGTTTGTCAGTTAGGAAGGTCTTTGAGTATCCGCTCCATAGATCGGGTAAGTAGCTCAGGGGACAACGAAGAAGAAGGTGAGAGAGAAAGGCGAGGTGAGCATAGTAGGATCGCTTGACGAGGTCAAGGGACATGCTAATTATGCTCGCACCTTCTCAACTGGTGATGCTTTTTGCGTTCGCTTTTTATTTAATCTTTGTGGGTCCCAGCAGGTCATTTGGGAATTCACATCCGTATTTAATTCTGGGCTTCCCATTGGATGATAAATAAAATTTGCGTAGGTTCGTGAACAGGAATTTGACATTTATTAATTTTTCTTTTCTGCCAGAACATATGCGTGGAGCTGGGTGTGCAATGACCAGTTTTGGTCATTTGCTTTCTGGATCTCTCAGGGCAAACATCCCGTCCCTCGCTTTGCTTGGTATCACCACACAAACATTTTACATATCACAAAAAATGCATTTCTAACCCAATTCTAGTATTTCTAGTATTTTAAAAGAAAGCTCTGTAGTAAGATCAATTTTTATTGACTAATAATTCTATTCAGTGTAAATGTGAGCCCATAAAAATTAATAAACACAAAAACAAACAATTAATGAATTTAAGGTAATTAAGTATGTCATTTAAGTACATTTCATTAAATCAACATAATTAAACAACTACATAATTCATTTTGTAAATGACCAATAACGTATAACAAAAACCAATTAATACAATTTTACATGATCAATGTGAACAACAACTGATTATTTCAAAAAGATTAAAAGAAAAAGATCAAGTGCAAAAAAAAAAAACGTTTTGTTTTGTTCGTATAAAAACCCTGCGTAAGATTTTGGTTGCGTTGTCTTCTCTTGACAAATATCACACGTGCTTGGCACAAACGGCCCAATGTTGGGCAGGAAAGCAAGATGTAACATGTCGCTTCGATTAACACAAAAAAACTTGTTTTCGCTTTTTTGAACATGATCTGTATTTATCACTGTTTGGAGTAGCTGAATTAATACTCAGGTAAAAAACTATGATGTTTTTTTTTTCATTTGAAAAAGAAACGATGTGTTGTTAAGAGATAATGTTTACTTTGGAGTTTGGATATCAATTCTTTTCTTGTTTTATTTTTCAAGAAAAGAAAATCTTTTAAAAATGTACTTTAGGAAATTATTATCTATTATTTTCTCATGGTCTTTTCTTTTGGAATTATATAATTTATTTTAAACTTTATTCTTTTGAAACTTAATTCAACTTAACGTCTCTATCTTAAAAAAACGTTTGTGCGTTTTAAAGAAACAAAATATTTAACTTTTTTCTTATCTTCATCATCCTGACTTTCTAAAAAGGCTTAAATTCTATATTTTTATTTTAAACTCAATTAAAACATTTTTATTATTTCATCCAAGTTTTTATTTTAATTTCAGTCAGCTTATTTTTTAATTCCTTTGCCAGATTCAACGTTTTTCATTTTGAATTTGATGAAAATGTAAACATGACTTTCACTTAGCTTTTCCGAGAGATCCTAAATTAAATTTGAATTATTAACACAAAATATAATTTAAAAACAAGTTTTATAACTTCAAAATGTTTTATTTCCATTATGAATTTAAAATAGTGTTTCCACTTTAACTATTGAAATTTTTACTAATACTATGATATGTTATATCACTTTTTTCGTTCGCCATCAGTATTTTTGTTTTCTTTGACATAAATCGTGAAATCAAAAATTCCCACATTCCTGTTTCAGAATGTTAAAAACATATCAACAATTGATGTCTAATATGTACAAAGTACGATTTAAGAATAAAATTAATTTTCTTAGCTTTTTAAAGTGTTAGCCAAATAACTGCTTTAAATTAAAATTTGAAACTACGAATTTCTCGAGAGTCAATTTGAGTTTTTTAACTGTATATCTTTTTTTTAAATTCCTGCTGCAAAATCATGTTGGAAATATTTTGTTTGTGCTCTTTTCTGCAGTCACTTGGTAAATTTGTCATTGTCCACTAATAAACGAAAATAAAATAAAAATACGATTATTTCATCTATTTTAGTAACTTCGTGTTTCAATGAACATTGAAAATGAAAAGTGTGTATGACGATGAATTGAAGTAGTTTTTTACCAAGTTGTCTACAGAACAACCAGTTTCAGGGTGGTAATTGAAACATCTCTTTTCAAAAGTAAGATGAATAAATTAAGAAGAAATTAGTGACAATAATATTTCAGTTCGAATACATATGGTAAACATAAAAATTATCAACTCATTCATTATTGTCCCAGACCCCTTTGAAGTTAGTTTTTACAACGTGGTGGTGGGTGTTTTTAATTCCCAAACAAAACAACACACAGGAAGAGTCAATTTAATTTTCTCAAATAAAACATCTAAGTACATCAGTCTATGAAAATTGCAGTTTAATACATACTTACAAAAAACAAAGATTTGGAACAAATTCTTAGGTATTTAAACTTTAATTAATTTATAATTCCATTTTCTCCATAGTAGCGAAATCATTTAGAATAATTTATTTCTATTATTTTATCATTTTTATTTGTCTTTAAAGATTAATTTTCTCTTCTCAAAATGAACAATTCTATTCTAAAATGTGAAGCAATCAATGCTCATGTTTTTTTTTTTTTAATATTTTCATTTTTGCTAAAAAAAAATATTTCATCAGAATCTTCTGCCTGTTTTATTGAAGATTAAAGAAAAGATTATCTTAATCAGGCTTTGATTAATGCAAATCCAAGAAAGAGTTTATACTCTTCTCTTTAGGAAATGTCATATTGGGATTAGTGACAACATTATAAATGACTTAGATAATTTTCCATCTGTAGTGGATGTTGCCCATATCATGTTTGAATTCTTAAATGTAGCACCACGTTAAAAAAAATCTTTATAAAGCAAGATTTTTGCTGCTTATAATGAACAGGGAAATGTATTTCAATTTAATTTTACAATGAACACTTTTTTTTCACAAAGCAAGTTCAATAAAAGAATATGGTTTTACTGGTTCAGTTCCATTTCCATTTGTTTATCTTCAGCAAATTGCTAGTGAAATGGCTGCTATCTCTTAAGTTTTAATTTCTTTAAATTTAAGGCTTACATTTCACAGAAAAAACGATTGTTAAATGTTGCACAGAAAGATTTTTACACTGGTTTGATGAATCTCTTATTAGTAATTAAATTATAATTTGTAAATTCAAGAAGCTTTTTTGTCAAATTAATTCTTTTCTTAGACTGGTTGCCACCCAGTTTACCCTTGCATTCACTTTCATGCCAATGCCCTTGGACCCCCATCTCTTCTCTGGCAGGATAAACTAAACATAGATCACTGATTCTATATTTAAGCATTTTGATAACCATTACACTTTTTATTCACACATTCCATGATTTTAATTATCAGATCTTTTTTTTTTTTTTTTTACTCATGCTGCTTTATAACATGCACCATATAATTGTGAGCTTAAATTTCTCATTTCTTAAAAGAAACTTGATTATTTTAATTTAAAAAATGATTTTTATTGAAACAGACGTGACTTTAAATCTTGTTGCAATTAATTGTTATAAGCAACATGCATACAAAAAAAGATGGCACTAGCTACAGGTTAGAATTATTTAATGACAATTTGCTTCTTTATTCTTTCCAATTTCTAAGTGCTTCTGTTGTCACTGACGACGTTTAGACAATAAAATAGCACAAAGACAAGACTGGATTCAGACTCTGGCACCAAATTGATTCTGTGTGTATTTCAAATTAATAGTCACACCATTATGTTTTCTCATATGACATTGACATGATTATTATTTCATATTAATCAGTTTTAAATGTTAGGTTATTAGGCAGTACTCTTTGTTTTATTTAATCATTTTGACATACATGAATTTGTTTGTACTGTAACAAGTTAAATAGCAGTGATAATAGAAAAGTTTAATGCCCTATGCTAATTTTTCTGTAGTATTCAGCAGTTGTGATCAACATGTTAGTCTTACTTATAGAAAAATCAATCTTTATCAAATGCATCAAAACATGGCCTTGTATGTTTGTGCATGCATATGTATATAGTACTGAGATTTGTATGTCATACAATATAATAATAATATATATTGAGATTTGTATGTCATACAAGTATTAATAAGATAAGCTACCACTTTAAAAGCGAGAAAGATTGGTGGATGATGGTTTCTGGGTCAATGTCAACATTTAATATTGTTTAATGTTTTTTTTTTTTGTCTTTTACATGAAAAATCATTAGGATTCAATTTGCAACTGATATCAAGTTTTCATATTTAGATATACATACATATCTATTTGTGTCTGGGTGCACCTGTATGTGTGTGTGTCCATATATCTATATATATCTATATCTTTAATTATTCTTTATCACATGATGATATTCAAATTTTCATACACAAAGCAATCACCAGGTATTAATTAAAAGAAAATAAAAAGTTAATGTCTAATTGATGTATGAAGCCTGATTTAGTAAGGAATATCAGTATAATGTTTTTAATATAAAACAATATATAATGCCATGCATAAATGTTTGGGCCAAGTAGATAAAATGATTGCAAAAATGAAGTCTGTGACTTTGAAGGGGAAGATGACTCAACAAGAATTAGCCAGGCAACTGGGGATTTCCAGAAATTGTTTAAACCATCCAAAAGGTGTTTGTTACTAGTGGAAGTGTTTCTAATACAAAGAAAACTGGAAGACCATAAAAGAGTGACAAGAGAGATGGGAGAAATATTGAGTCTCAGTAAGCAATCTAAAATAACAACTATAAAAATGAGGAGTGAATGTAGTCTTAACAGTTAGGTTTCAGTTGATGTAGTATGCAGAGTGTTTTGAAAAAAAAAACAAACAACTAGAATGGTGGTGTAGAAGCAAAAAGCCTCTGTTAACCAAAAAAACCGCCAGAATAGAATACTGAAGTGGTCTAAAGAACACATATCGCATGGGATGCTGCAAAGTAGCAAAATGGTAATTTTTAGTGATGAATACAAAATAGATTTACATTTTAATGCAAGACATTATGTATGAAGATCTGTTGAAGAAAGAAACCCTGCAAGATACATCACAGAGATGGTAAAAATTGGTGGTGGACACATAATGGTGGGAGCTTGCATCAAAAATGATGGTAGAAAATTTGTAAAAGTACAACGAAACCGTGAAAGCTATATTAATTTACTAAAGTCTAATCTTTTATTTAATTATTTCACCCTCAGCAAGTCAGGTCCACCCACTAGTGTGCAGGAGGTTACAATAAAAGAAAAGACTGGGTACAGTGGGTATTAAAGAAAGGATAAAAGATGAATGAGATTCATGAAGATGAAAGATAGCAATTGATATTGCATTTAAATTTTTGGAGATTGTAGCTATCAGGTAAGTAAGTAAATGGAAGGATATTCTGCAGGTGGGAAGTGCAAAAAAAAAATTGTTCAAGTAGAGGTGGGGGTTGCATTTCACTATTTAAACAGTAAAAGAGTGGGACCTAGATGTCACTTTAGTAGCATGCTTAAATTCACTTGAACAAGGAACCAGGGAAAAAAGCTCATCAGAGCAGTTGCCATGAAAATATTTGTAGAAAAGACGTCACATTGGTGAGAAAGTGATTGAAGTTGAGATGCCAAGTCAGGATTGATTACATTGCAAATCTTTTTGGATTTTGTCAAGAATCTCGAGATGAATAGTAAGGGCACTTGACCAAAAATATGGCAACAGTATTCAATGCACGGATGAATGGTAGATTTATAAATGTGCAAGATGGATTTCTGGCCCAACACCAGGAAAGTTTCCCTATAGTGGTTAAAAGAGAGCAGTTGTTTTGGAGGCATTCAATTTTACAAACGATTTTCTGCTCTAGTTATCCATTAATTGGAGGTCCTTTTCAAGAGAAGCAACCAGGTTTACTTTGTCTGCCTTGGCAGATTTCCTATTGAGAGGGAAGTAAATGGTGGTGTCATCTGCATAGATGCCTACTTGAGAAGTGATGATGACCAGAAATAGTGTAGTACCTAGGATAGAGCCTTGAGGGACCCTCATGTTTTTGTGAAAGGATCTTCTCACAGATTACGAGAATTTCTATTATGGTGGTGCACCTTGCCAAAGATCATGCACAACAAAAAAGTTTCTTGTAAATGAAAATGTTTTAACTTTTGAAGGATTGGTCAGCACAAAGTCCTCCTGATCTCTGTATTATTGAACCATTGTGGTAATAACTGAAGAAACATGTGCTCTAACAAAAAGAACGAACTTTAGTATTATAATATATTCTTTTTTTAACTTTTAAAAAGGTGACATTTTTGTTGGTGGCCCAGTATTTTTGCATGGCCTTTTTTCATATCACTAGGCTTAAGGTGGTTTATCATCAACCATAAAATATTAATAGAAATGCAGTAGCTTGTTTTCTGTCCCTCAAAGATCATAAAATGGGAGGCAGAGAATATTGCTAATCACTCAATTTGGTGGCAAAATTAATTTACCAATGGTGGCCTAAAAGTTTTGTATGCCAGTGTATATCTTGACTCTATACTTTCACACAACATTTTTTTTTTTCACTCTTAAATGTGGTCAAATGATTAGAATGTTAGTATTTAGACCGTAAGATCCAGGTTCAAATTTCAATGTTTGTTAAAGAGGTAGTTTTTTGATAATATCATCCTAGGAAAACTCTCAATATGTGGCATTGGAAATTGCCTGAAAACCATACCACAAATCTAACCCAAGTCTCCACATGAGTGATATTAGGTAAACAGAATTGTTTTGGAAGCTATCAATTGTTGTGCTCACATGAAGTTCCAAGTCATCATGACTAAGGGTTTGCACATACTGACCTTGTTCAAAATCTGTTGATCAAGCCTGATTATGCACTCTCTCTCAGAAATGTTCACTCAACATTGTTGCAATATAAATTTGTGGGTATTGAAAATATAAACAAATGTGCCTGAGCAGATATCTTCAACAGGATTAGCTAGCCACCTTAACAGATGGGCATGTTTGGAAAGCAGCCAGCCATTACTTTGTGTGTGCGTACACACACACAGAGTTAAAAATCAAGAAAGTTTCTTTATTAAGAAATTTTCATTTATTTTTGTCTACATTTTAAACCATTTTCTTGGTTTCCAGTTCAGTTTAAATATTAATGGTCCAATGTCTGAGTACTTTTAATTTTTATAAGCTGTTATCAAATAGTTTTTTTTTTGTTTTTTTGTTTTTTTCATCATTTTCAAATAGTACCACATTGTCTCCTTCATGATTTTTTTTTTGTTTCACAAGCACTACAGTATAACATGAAATAGCTCAATTAAATTGCCAGCATAACAAAAAACATGAGAAATCCTTACCAATAACAAAAATACTATATCACATAAAGTATTAAAAAAAAACAATTACAGATACTAGAAGCATAAAGTGGAAGAAAGTAACAAACTAGTATCAATAAAATGTCAAATTTAGAAACAAGCAAACTAATTTGTTGATTAATTCTCATACACATATATAAAGAAGCAATATTTTTAAAAAATGATGGTACTCTTTGGTAATGTGTCACCCTCTCTTTAGTCTAAAAATAGTTTTATTGTACCTGTGGTGTGCTATAAATGCAATTATCCAGGGTACATGACAACAACTTCAACATACATGAGGGAGGGTGCATGAAGATAACAACTCTCAGAAAACAACCTCAGTCTGCCTACCCTATGTGAAGGGGTTCTGTAAAAATACAAATGATCTGTTGTCCATATAACATCAGGACGATCTTCAGAAGTGGTTCTACATTTCGCAGGAACCTCTCCCAAGTAAGACCCCCAACAGAGGAGGGCATGACTAAGGACTGTGTGTCTGCCATTCCATGTAGTTGTGGAAAAAAATATAAAGGAGAAACAGGCCGCCCCCTTTAGGTATAGCCGCAAGAACATTGAAAAACTGCAACACAAGGGGAGATAGAAAAATCAGGTCTAGCTGATCACATATGGTGGGAGAAGTTGAAATAATAGATAGAGAATGCCACTGGAAACTACGTAAACTTAAGGAATCAGCACATATGCTAGGCTAGAAAAATCTCCTAAGCCAACCAGGCATAGAAATCCCTATGGGATGAAGTTGAAATAATAGATAGAGAATGCCACTGGAAACTACGTAAACTTAAGGAATCAGCACATAGGCTAGGCTACAAAAATCTCCTAAGCCGACCAAGCATAGAAATCCCTATGGGATGAAGTTGAAATAATAGAGAACTCTACTGGAAACTACGTAAACTTAAGGAATCAGCACATATGCTAGGCTACAAAAATCTCCTAAGCCAACCAAGCATAGAGATGAACACAATATGGGAACCAGTAATATGGAGTGCCACAGAAAATCATTAGTGTCAAAATTGCAATATGAGCTCTGGTAAAAAAATAGTAGAGAAAACCATTAACATCAAAAATTGCAATATGAACTCTGGGGGAAAAAAAAAGGGTTACTGGACAAGTTTATAAGTCCCAAAAATTCAGTTATTCTTGTCCTTAAGGATACATGGCTCAGTAGATATAGACGTTGGTTAGTTCCTGTGACTTGACCCAAAGAGTTGTGAGTTCAGTACTAGGCTAAAGCAGTGGTGAACAAGTAACTTGCAGGGTTAGAGGGAGATAACTCATGACTAAGCAAGGCCTTCTTCAGGTGCTTGGAATTTTTAACTGAATCTTTTATTTCAATCACGGGGGTATATCATTCTCGTTCCATGTGCCATACCGCTTTTAGATGTCTTAATTATCTCCCTTTAACTCTCAACTCTTTGGATCAATGCTTTTATCCACTGGGCCATGTGTCTTTGAGAATATCAGTGTATGAATTTTGGGGACTTATAAACTTAATGTCTCAGAAATCATATTTTTACCAGAGCTCATATTGCAATCTTTGATGCTAATGATTTTCTCTAGTATTACCAGTTCCCGTATTGTATTCATTTCTATGCTTGGCTGGCTTAGAAGATTTTTTGTGGCCTAGCATAAGCACTGATTCATTAAGTTTTCATAATTTCCAGGGGTGTTCACTATCTATTATTTCTACTTCATCCCATAGAAGACAGTGGTCCCCTTTCTTCTTTGACTTCATCTCAGAAGTATAGACAAATATTAAAATTAGGAAGTATTATACAAGAATTTTAGGGATACAATATATAATTATGTTTATAATGTTTGGCTTAAAATTCAAAATGCTATATTTGGGATGTGCAGGTAAAATAACACAGAAAATAAAGTTATTCAAATTTCTGCTTTCACACAACTACCCTTTGGAAAGGTATGAATTCAGCTCTCTTCCCAGCTATGGGTAAAATTACAGGGTAAAATCTCTATCTAGCCTTGAATAGCAATCAGTCTAAAGAGAGGGAAATCATGAAGACAATGGGGAAATCACTCGACCATCTTTCCTTTGAATGCATGCCAATTTGTAGATAAACAGAACCTGCAGAAATCTGTGATTGCTTACCTCCTAAAAATACATGGCATTTTTTAAAAAAAATTTTTGATAATCTTTTAAATTATATATCATTCTGTTATGTTTGTTTTTTTGTTTTTTTTGTTTTTTAACTTTGTTCTTTAATTAACAAATTTGAATGACTGATGTTCCACTGACATGTAGGTAACTCCACTAATTCATAATACAGAAGGTTTAAAAGGAGTCTTAAAAATATAAAAAATTTCCTGAAGCTTTAATTTTAGTTTTAATTGAAAGCTAAAGGATTAAATTTACTATTTCCAGTAATCAAAATAATCTGGTGTATTTCAAACAGAAATTATATTGATCAGTGTCAATTCATATATATATATATATATATATATATATATATATTTTATTAAAAATAGCTTATTAGAACCATCTTTTAGTCATTTGTCATCACAATGTAATTTTCTTTAATAAGATATACTTTTCTGTAACTTTATTTGATTAATATTAGTTAATTTAAAGTATAGCTTAATTTGAAACAAATATTATTTACATGAAGTTGAAAATAATAGAAAAATGAAGTTTTAAAACAAACAAGTAGCCATGATTTGCATCTATACATGTCATCAATTACTTAACAAGCACTGATAAGGTGTCGATAGGTTTATTGTTGTTTCACAGACTCTATCTGTTAAAACGTATTTTAAGAAAATGACAAGTGAACACTTTTTTTTAATGTAATTTTTTAAGTACACAGTAATCTTAAAAATATTGGAAATATTCTCTGTAATTTTATTTTTAGGAATGTTGATTTTAAATTTACTATAATGATTGATCTTATTTTCTGATAATGTTGTGTGTAGTCATCCATACTTTAAAAATGGGCACATTTATAAATATAAAAAAAATTTCTATTTTAAAAATCTTATTGCATGATGATTTTTGTATTAAGCTTTTCCATTTCTACTTATTAAATATAGTCTTCATTTAATAACTTAATAATCTAATGGGGTCAAAGTTTTTAAGAATTTCTAAAAGATTTTTGAAATTTAAAAAAATTATAATTAAAAAATAAAGATGTTAACAATGTTTGTAAAAATTCATTATTCATCAAAAAAATGTTTTTTTTCTTCAGACTATAATGCCTTTTTACTTATAAAAGCTAATCTAATTAAATAATGTCATAATTTTATTGTATTTTTAATTTTACTATTCCAAGCAAATATTTGAGAAAGCAGTAACTGTTGAAAAAAAAAAAATATAGATGATTTACATTCTCCAAGGAATCCTGCATGTCAAGTGATTGTGAAGAAAATGAGGAACATGAAAACAATTTTAGGAATTGCCGCATTGCTATTTTATAATATAAATATGTATTATAAATAGCAATATGGCAATTCCTAAAATGAGAAGAGGATGCACAAATGTTTTCATGTTTCCCATTTTCTCTACACTTGACAAGTCATGCTGCTGCTTCTTTTATGAATTTATAAAGAAAAACACAGGCCATTATGACACAGCCTAACTCAGGTTGTAGAATTTATAACTTGAATATAGTTATCAGTTACCAACTACAAAGCATTCTCTGTTTAGTCTTTTAGTGTCAGCTCTTTAACATCAACCTAGGTATTAAAAAATGTTTAGTATTTTGTTTTAAACTTTAATGGCACTACTTAGACCTGATTTACACATGAAGTAGTTTGTTTTGTTTTTTACAGGAAAATCAATTAAGTCATTTATGTTATCTTTAGAACATTTGGATTATGTATTTCCTACTGCAAAAGGAAAAATTTTATTTTGTTAAAAAGAAGTATTTTTAATCAAATTAACATGGTGATTTGGACAAACTCAGAGTAAAATAAGTTTTTATGATCATGTAAGCATTCATATTTTGTTTTTTTATCTTATTAAAAAATAAAAATGAATTACTAACTTTTCACTAGATAATTTAAAATTTTTAATAATTTAAAATTTGCTAAAAAATGCCCAAAATATAATACAAACAAAATTTTATCAAAACCTTTGTGTTATTATTCAGTTAATACTTCAAATGATTTTTCAATGTAAGTTTGTTTGTTTTTTTGTCCTTTCTAGAGCCTTAGAAATTTTGGTTAAAAAACCTATCAATGCAGTACTTTCAATTTGTACAGAAAATGTGAGTCTCTTTGCAGTGAAAAATATTTTAAAATTCTTGCAAAATTACATAATTGTCAAATTTTAAGGAAACTTTCAGGACTTGTTCTAAAATGAACTAAATTCATTTTTAAACATTTCTTTTTAGAAAATCTTTATAAAAATCTTTATTTTTAAATGTTTAAATCCCTCCTATCTAAGTTCATGAAACTTAGAAATTCTATTTTGTATTGCTTAATGTTTATATTTGTTATAAGGATAAGTCCTTGGAGAATTTAAATTAGGTACTACAAAAGCAAAAAAAACTATACCCGAGATTTAAATTCCTTTTTAAAAAAAAGGAAAAATATTTCTTGACACTTTTATTTTCGTTTTAATTTCAAGCTAATGCCCTAAATTGAATATTTCTAATAAGCAAATATAAATAATATATTACATTTCAAAAACTGATTTAAATTGACAAGAAAGAGTCTATTTATTTATTTTATTTTTAATAGCTGATTAGCACTCTTCTTTTAGTTGTCTTTCATCATAATGTAATTCTCTTTTATTAAAAAATCTTCCAAAAGTAAAACATATTTTTCTGAAACTTTATTTGAGGAATATCAAATGATTTAAAGGTATGATTAATCTGATTGAAGCAAATATTATTTACCTTAATTTTAAAATTTCACAGAAATGTGTTTTTTTAATCTAACTGTAGCTGTTTTGATGTGTTAACAGCCTGATGACAGATTTTATGTTGTTCTACAGAGACTTTTTATGTAAAACATAATTTAAAATAATTACATGACCACTTTTTTAAATAATTTTTAAGTATTCAGTAATAAAGTTAAGAAAGTATTCTCTGTAATCTAATGTTTTATTAAATTTTAGAAATGTTGGCTTTAAATTTACTGTTGTTATTGCCCTTACTTTTTTGATGATGTTGTGCATGATCACATTTATACACAAATAAAAATTTTAATTCTTTTAAAAATATTGCTGTTTGATGATTTGTATTAAGCTTTTCCATTTATGATTAGTAAATATAGTTTTCAATTAAAAATATGATCTAAAAGGCTAAAATTAATACAGAATTTTAAAAGATATAAAACTTAATAAATTTATTTTAAATTAAAATTTTTAAAAAATAAAAAGAGTTTTTAAAAATTCATTATTCATTGGAAAAAAGTGTCCTTAATATATTTTATTTATAAAAAGCAACTAAAAGCTTTTATGATTAAATAATGTCGTCTTCTGGGATTTTTTCTTTTCTTTTTTATTTTACAATTCAGAGTAAAATTTTGGTCAATGGTGTTTCTGTTTGACAAAAACATTAATGATTTAAATTCTCTAAAGAGTTCTACTTTTAACTAATATAAATTCCATAACTCTGAAATTTTAATTTATCAAAAGTTCTTAAAATTAAGTGGAGGTTAACTTATTTTTGGCACAGTAGCTGACTAAGAAAAACAAAGTTTTTAACAAAATTTTAAACCTGCTCAAAAGCATTAAAAATCTTAATAAAATATAAAAAAATACTGTGGTCTATCCTCTTAATAAAAACATAAAGACTTTATTTTCATCAAATGTTGGCCTTTTTTTTTCTTTTTTTTTTTTTTGTCATGGTATGCTCTCTTTTAGAAAACTTTTGAAGGTACCTAAAAATCATCAAATCTTTTTAGTTAAACAGGTTCCCCAGTTACAGAAAATCTGCTCTCAATCACAACAAAAAAACATCCAATAAAACTAAGACATTATTTAATTAGCAGAGCTTTTAATTGCTTTTATGAATAAGATAAATAATTTTTTAAAGAAAAAAGATTTTTCCTACAAATAATTTTTACCAGAATTGTTTTCATTTATTTTTTTTTTTAACTTTAATTAGAATAATTTATAAACTTTAACTTTCTTTAACACTGTATTTACTTGCCATAAATTGGAAAGTTTACTGCAATTCAATAACCTCCAACATTTAAAAAAGAATTTTGATTTTTTTTTTGTGTGTGTGTGTGTGTGTGTAATTTTTTGTGTTGATAATGGGAATCCATGCACATTTTCAGAAAAAAATGATGTACCTGGAATAAATTCAAAAATTGATTGGTAATTTTCTAACATTTTCTTAACAGGTGTTTTCATAAGCCAATGCATCTAAAATTCAATAAAATATTAGAATGCTTAAGATATTTTAAATTTTTAAGATTTCTTAGTAGTTAAAAAAATTATAAAATGGGTATTCACACCTTGTATTTACTATGTAATATTTTTTTTTTTTTTTTGGCTATGTCTTTCTTACTTAAAATTCCCAAACATCAGGTTGTTAATAAATCACTCAACACATAAGAAAAGCACCACCCTCTATCTTAAAAAATGCTTTTTCTGTAATATTTTAAGTAATGTTTGTTTCAGTTCAGATTAATTAAACTTTAAATTGGCTAATTTTCCTTAAATAATATTTCAGAAAAGTAAATTTTATTTTTGAAAGACTTTTATTTGTTTTTTTTGTTTTTGTTTTTTTTGTTTTTTTTTTAAATAAAAAGAATTATTTTGTGTTGATAGATCTGTCAATATGGATGAATGTATAGATTCTAATGATAAGAAGTAAAAAAGATTTCAATCAATTTAAATTTCATTTGAAATACACAGTATTTTGTTTATTAGGAATATTAAATTTAATAGCTTGGAATTAAAACTACAATTAATGCCCAAAAATGACATTTTTTTTTAAATGGATTTTAAACTTGGATGTCTTTTTCTTTTTTAAGCTTGTATTTTTCACAGTGTTGAAATGTATGTTCTTAAAAACTAAAAAGCAAGATTAGTGTAGATTTCAAACAATTTTCTCTATTAATAATGGGGAGCCATAATATATAAGCTATGACACAATTTATAGCAAATTAATAAAAAGCTTCTGAAATGTTAAATAACAGATTTTAGTTGAAATAGTTTCAACATGGTGCCTGTTTTTTTTAATGTACCTCTAAATTTTTGATCCCATCTAAAATTCTCATCTTTTTTATGTGATAAACAGTTCAAATTCTTTGATTATCTCTCTTCTTATTGGAGAATGTTGAATTGTATATGAAAAGCTCAAAATGTTTAGGTGATACTCAGTAAGAGAGCCATCAGGTGGATATGAAGGATAAGGCAAACATTTCATAATTCAGGCTGTGCAGCTTTTGGGCAGTTGATTGAGAAGTGTGCAGCTGTTCATCGTCATGCAGCAAAACTGGTGGTCATCCCTATTCACAAGTCTGTTTCTTTTTCAAAGTTTCATGTGTACAACTCAATTCATTCACGATATGAAGTTGCTGTTATTGTTTTCCCTTGAGTCATGAATGAATAACTCATTTGAAAGACTACCATACAGTAACCATTAACTTATTAGGGTGCAATGGATGTTTTGAGGCATTTTTTTGGTGATTCACTTGCATCTAACCACTGGCCTACTCTCTTACTGCTGTCAAAGAGTATCCATTTCTTAATGTATATAATGATTTGATGCAAAAATGGTTCTTTTTCTCAGTTTGTACTCGTACAGTAAGATTATGCAACATTGTTTCATTGTAATCATTTTCATTGGATTTATGAGTAACAATATATTGAAAGGAAAATTATTTGGAAAGAAAAAATAGTCAGGAATAAGACCAGATTTTTTTATATATTAAGGAGGTTACTTTGTTAGACAACTGGATCAACACATTTTCATTCGGCTTATGAGTAACAATATATTTAAAGAAAAATTATCTGGAAAGAGAAATAGTCAGGAATAAGTCAAAATTTTTTTATTTATTATTTTATCCATTAGACAAATGGATAAAAACCCAAACAAAATGTTATTTCATGTGTGGCAACCTAATGTTATTTTTAAGCGCCCCCCCCTCCTCAATTTAGTGATGTGTTTTTCAGTTAGAGGAAACTAAAAATAACTCCATAAATATAAATTAAATGGGAGTGCTTACTATTTGGTCAGTGTTATTTTGTGCAATCACCATGACATGAAATTTTTTTTTTTTTCCGGAAGATTTTTTTTTATCTCTAATTCATTATGCCAACAATTGCTTCAGAAGTAGAATGAATACAGGAAGCGTGTGTGTTTCTCATCTTTTGTAAGATGAAGTTGTAAAGTCCTAAAAAGGATTTTATAATTTTCCAAGTGAGACTGTCATTTTTCTTTTTTTTTTTTAAATAAAAGTTGTAAAATGTCTTTATATTTAGCTTTTAATGAAGAAACTTGAATCAATCGACAGTTCAAAATTTGAACCCCTTGAAACTTCACCACTCTTCAACAAGACTTAACTGACATATCGACATCAAATAAAGTTAAAATTTTATATCTAATTTCTCTTTGTATTTCTTTTGTTGAAATTGTACTTTCTATCTTATTTGAAATCTGTCCACAACAGCTGCAGTAAGGATGTTTGTCAAATCATATAACCTTTGTTGTTCTTTTTGCTCATATTTATCAGAAACCTGAAAAATTGCTATGCATACAGCAACCAGATTACAATACTGGAATATCATCTTATTGAATACCTACCATCCAAAAAGTTAGGACATATGAATGCGTTTTCAAGATTGATACAAAAAAAATACTGAATATTTTGAGTATGCTGTGATTGCAGCATTAAAAAGTGAAATAGAAATGGAAAATATATTATACAGTGTAGTATGTAAAAAGTGCAACAAGAGCTGTTTATTGTTATTAAGAGATGATTTTTAGAATGAAATCTAGACTTGAACATTTACTCACTATGCGACAGAGTACTAATATTTGCACAAAGAGTAGTAATGCCTATCGTATTTCAAAAACAGATATTAAATGAATTTCATAGTGGGCATCCAGGAATTTCAAATATGAAATCTCATGATGTTGTATATTCATTACTGGGCAGTGAGCTGAGCGATGCAGATGTTTTGAGATTTGAATGGGTTTAGTTGAAAAATGTCAAGCAGGTTCAAAAAGAAAATGTGTTTGAATTCAGAATTTTTATTATAATTGGCAAGGTCAAAGGCCATTTCCCGCAGAGATAGATTTTGCACCAGAAGGCAACTGTCAGTGGAACAGAAGTGACATCTAGCTAATGGTTTTTAGTTTTAATTTGAGAGTTGGACTTCAACTATTGAAGGGAGCAGTTGGCTAAGTCTGGCTTAGCCATTGGGTTTCCCTTCCTGTATGCCGGGGTGCTGACAACTCCAACCAAAGAACCTTCTCCACCTATGGCAATGTCACTACTTTGTTGAAAAAATATATTTTCTTTGCATTTTGAATTGAAGGCTTTGTGAGACACGAGGTCATTTGTTACAGATTGTTTTTACTGACGGGGACAACGAAAAAGAAGCAGTTTATTACCCTGACATTTTATGAAGAAGTGAAATTTGGTCCCAGTGAAAGTCTGGTTGAAGGTCTTCCCTGAGGAAATTATTTGAAGTTGTTTATGTGAAGAAAATTGTGAAATTGATTTGCATGGAAGTTGATGAAAATGAAATATGATTTATGAGTTTGAAGTTTTAGTAATCATTGTTGCAGTCATAGTGAGAAACTCTGAGTTTGTTCCAGTTTTATTTCTGTCATTGGTCATCCTCATAGTTGCAGCATTTGTCCACTCATTATTGATTTAGTCATCGTTTGGGCCCAACAGTGTTTGTTTTTTGAGAGAAAAAAAAATACCCAAGACAGTGGTATATATGAGAAGTTATGTATACTGAACCAAAATGGACCAAGACATTGAAAATTTAGTAAAAGCCAGCAGAAGTTGTGCTCTAACTACAAAATCACCTACCATGAAATTACAATTTTGGCCAAAGACAGATACTCCATAGTCAAAACGCACATAAATTTTGCAGGTACAATATACAAATTGCATTATCTTGTGGTAGTGGATAGCTTTACTAAGTGGCCTGAAATTTGTAAGTGCAAAAAACTAACTTCCATGGTTAAAGTGAATTTTTTACATGAACTGTTTGCAAGATATGGTATTCCAGATATCATTGTCTCGAGTAATGGTACATAATTAACTGCTTACGAATTTAATGAAATTTTGTAAAATGAACTCGCTTAAACTGAATCAAGGGCAAGTTTTCATTCCAACAAAGTGATGCTGTGTATATACTGGTCAGATTGGAAAGGTGTCTGATATTATAAACTTCTTCTGGAAAAATAAATGATTGATAATTCAAATTCATGACTAGTCTGTTGCATTCACTTTTCACAATAATGCCCTTGGGACATGACATGAAAAATAAAAACTGATATCAGACCAACTGAAGATAACAGCTGACAAAGTGGCCAGAATTAGTTATAAGAGTACAAAATTAATGTTATTTTAATATATCATTTAAACGTGACCATATGTTGCTTTGGTGACCAACCAAAAACATTTCATCTATTTATTCACCAGATATTGCAGATTTCCAATTATTTAAACCTTTCCATGAAAAAAGTATCAATTCCTTAGAAGATTGGTGCAGATTAGAGTTTTGTTTTATAGAACAGTTGTGCAAGATTTTTAGTAAACTTTTGGAAGTTTAGTTTGAGACAACTTGAAAAGCATGGTAAGGTTTCGTATATAGTATTTGTTGTATGTTTTCTTGTATTCTTTGGAGTTTATTAGGATGTAATTAACACTGAGATGCATTGATATTCCGTTACTGCTTTAACTATATGTGTGTAAGATGCATATGCCCAATTTGAACTCTGCTTAGTACTATGTCCTGTCTTCATTCTGGTAATTCCCCCTTCCTTACCCCAGGTGACTGTCGACTGATGTTAATGCAGTTTGTTGTTTGGAAACATATCCCAAATTGTTTACCATTTTCTTAATGTTTTTATTGTCTTTTTGGTTGCCTCCTTTGCCAGTGCATCAGCTTTTTGACTTCCCTTAGTGCCTACATGGCTAGGAATCCAGGCCCAGATTATTTTGTGGGGTTTTAATCAAATAGTGACAAGTTTCTAGTCTACTTGCATGATTTCCAGTCACACACATCTTTTCAAAAACATGAGGAAAAAATAACAATGTCAGATAAAACCCTTGAGAATGGTCAGTTAAGTGATTGAAAATGTTTGGAAATTTTATCATAATAGAACATTTTTACATTCCTTATCTCCAGCAAAAAGGAAACCTGTAAGAATACTGGGAAAATTAAATAAAATAATGAAATTAATAAAATCTTCTTTGTCAGTTGTTTTAACAAAACATTTAAAAGAAAGATTGTGTGCGTGTGTGTGTATGCAGAAATCCCTCCTTTATGCAAGCTGGCTGACAAAAAATAATAAATATTGTTTTGAAAAGTTAAGGAATGTAATTGTGTGTTGTGTTTTTTGATAGCCAGCATGGTTAAGGTCAGATAATGTAAACCTCAAAATTGTTTTGTAAACAATATGCCTAAAACATGACATGGCAAAACAAGATTAACGATATATAGATTGAGACAGTTGAGTTGACAGTAAGAAAGCAGGCAGCAGTTGAGATCGGAAGACAGACCAAGGGAGAGACAGGGAGCGAGCAGCCTCTTAGCTAGCTTCCTCGTGTGTGTGTGTGCTGACACTCTGACCCGAATACCTCCCATTTTACATCCGATTTCACCAAGAAGTGAATAAATATATGTTGTGTACCTTTATTTATATATATATATATATATATATATATATAAATTGTGTTTATCAGCATGAAAAGGTAGATTTTATAAGAGAGAAGATAACAAGATTTGAGGCACAGTTAATTTTTGTTGAGGGTATACAATAATGTTCGATCACCAAAGTTAAATTGTTACCTACATGGGTAACCACTTGAAAATACCAGGTACTGTAAGTTTTAATTTGTGGATAGTGTGATAGATAATGGCTTAAATGAGAAATCAAAGAACTAAGTTCAAACTTCAGTCAAGTTTGTTATATTCATTTTCATACAAATGCCTATTGGAAAGGTATAAATCTATCTCTTCTGCCTCTAACTATGGGTTAAATAGCACAGACTGCAGAAAGTAAGAGTAGCCTACTACAGGAATTCTGATGTCAAGTCAATCATGAATTGAAAAAATACATTATCACCAAAATGTTCATCATGCTTGGCACCAAAAATATGATGATGTCCTGAATTTCTTTATGAAGGGAGGAAACACCCTATGACACCCTATTTTTTATTTACAGCACATCCTTTCTCCACTCTACGTAGCCCCCTGCGCAGTAGTGGCAGTGACATGCCTTGCTCCGGGTGAAACGCTTATAATAAAAAAAAAATACCCATCTACTAACCACTGGACCCTAGCTCTCTCCCCACCCCTGTATAACCTTCCCTTTCTCTCCACCTATGTATCTGTTATCGCACCTGCTTTCTATTGTTCCTTTCTAACTAGTTTGTACTCCTCACTCTTCTAATTAATCTTTTTTAAACATTTATGTAACCCCCTGCACATCAGTGGCGTTTCCGCCTTGCTTGGGGTGAAATGATTAAAAAAAAAAAAATGCTGTTTATAGATTAATGGAAAATGTTTTCAGAGTTCATTCATATATCGAAGATTTCACTTAAAATGTCCTAGGATCATATATTAGTCTTAATAATTTAACTAGACATGTTGATAGTATAATGGCTAGTACAGAAAATGGAATTGGTATGCAAAGTTCAAGTTCTAGCGTAATCTGCTGTATTTATTTTACATGGATGCTCTTTGAAAAAGGTATGGATCTATCTTTATTCCTCTCATGTATGAGTTAAATAGCAGAGTACACTGGGCTCTCTAGCCTCAATAGGGCAACCTGTCCAGAAGGACAACTCTGAATTCAAAGCTATTGAAAAAGTGATGGGAAACTACTCCACTGTTTCCCAAAAAAGTCATAGCAAATCCTTTGGTAGTAAGGAAAATGAATCTAGAGAGCAATAATATCCCACCTTCAGATGAGACATGACATTTAAAAACAAACAAAAAAGTTAATACACTTGATACTGGCATGTAGCTATGTGACTAAAATGTTATTGAAAAAATATTTTAAAATAAAGTTTAGGATTTTCTAAATTTGACCTTTATGTAAAAAGCTTATTTTCTGTAAATGTTATTTTCTACTAAGTTTTACATTTACTAAAAGCTACTTTGTTTTGGGATTGATATTCCATGTCAAGCTGTTACCATGACAATCTATAGAGTTCCTTTGAAAATATTAGTTCCTAATCTCATGGTGAACAAATTTGTCTCATTTAATATTAGGACCTTGACTAAGTTCTCCCTGTCTGCCAACAGACGGCGTTCCCAGAATTGTGTGCATGTAGTTTCAGACGGCAACACTTCTATAAGGAAAGTACTATAAGCAAACAGAAAATTCAGTGTATGCTAGTTCGCCAAAGTGTAAACAACTTTGTTTTTCATAGCGTTAAACATGTCAGATTTTGTGCCAAAAAAAGTGTATTTACAGGGAATTTTACTGCATATCTGCAGCTAAGGCACACAGAATTCTTGTTGAGATTTACGGTGACCATGTTCTTTCAAAAACAACATGCAAAGATTGATTTAAACAGTTGAAAAATAATTTTTGATGTTGAAGATAAACAACATTTTAGCACATTGAAAAAAATTTGAAAACGAAGAATTGGAGGCATTACTTGATAAAGACTCCTGTCAGGCAATTGATCACACAACAGTTTTGAAATGTTTAAAAGCATTAGAAATGAGTCAAAAGCAAGGACATTGGGTACTGTATGAGAAGAAACATTGAACAGAATCTTGTCACATGTGAACAGCTGCTTCAGCAGAAAAAAGGAAGTTTTTTGCATTATATCATGACCGGCAATGAAAAGTGGATACACTACGATAACCCTAAGCATAGAAGATTGTGGAGTAAGCCCAACCATGCATCAACATCAGCACCAATGCCGAATATCCATATATTCAGATCTTCTGCTCTGCATTTGGTGGGATCAGCTGCACATAGTTTGAGCAGCTTATAATAAACTATCAACTACAACTGATGCGTTTGAGCTGAGCATTGAAGAAAAAATGGCCGCTATGCAAGCAAAGACACAACAGTGATTTTTGCAACATGACAACACTAGACCACATATTGCAAAATGGGTGAACACCTACTTGAAAATGCTTAAATGGGAAGTCCTAACCCACCCACTGTATTCAGCAAACATTACTCCATCCGATTATCACTTGTTCTGATTGATGGCACATTCTTATGGAGGTGCCAAAAAAGGGTTGACTCATGATTAGCCTCAAAAGATGTCATTTCTCCGATATGGAATTCAAATGCTGCCAGAAAATGGGGAAAAAGTAGTGGCTATTGATAGACAATACTTTTGGTAACACGTTTCTTACTCATTTTTGTAAATAAAACATTACTTTTCCTGAAAAGTCAGCAAGGACTTATTCAAGGTCCTAATATTTGAATGTAGAATATAAGTATATGTATAGAAAAAGTAATTAATCTGTTTCTGAATCAAACTTGTCAATATATGGAATGTGTAAGGTATTTAAGGACACATCTTAAAAACAAACTTTATTAATACAAAACCTGGTACACAGATATAGTAATGGTTAAATTGGATATTTATTCAATGTAACCACTTTCAACTACAATAATGGCTTCAATACAGGACCAGAATCATTGACATGCACATATCAGATAGTCTGTATTGATACTGGACATTACTGTCATATTGCAGGAACATTGATTAGTCTCCTGTTCAACATAATGTAATGTAAATGTTAAAAGAATTTAGGTTTGGTGAGTTTGGTATGATGTGGTTGCCATCCAATCTCGAGTCACCACTGTTTTGTGAGCAGGTGCAGATTCCTGCTGGAAACATATATCACCTTCTATTCTATACAAGGTCTATCCAGGGCTTTGCAACTATTTCCAGCACCTCAGTGTAGCCAGCAGCATTTAACTGAAAATCCTGTTTACAGAAGTGGCATCATGTGTTCTTCACTACTCACCACCCCTAAAATCATCACAGAAGCAGGAGACTCAGTGTACATGACATAAAAACATCAGAAAGATCCACATATAACCACACCTGTCACTTCTCTGGTTTACTTTCTTTTTTTCTTTTTTTTTTTTCCATCTTGTGGGGAGAAAAATTAAACAATGCCAGAATATTTCAACTTGTTGAATAATTGTTTGCTTGAAGCAACTGTTGCTCTTGTATGGGTGCCAACATGAACTGCCTTTCTGTCCTCACATAATTGTCCCAAATGTCCCCATGTACCACTATGCAGATTGTGCCCTCAGACAACTGGAGATCCTTGGCAATGGGCATTCTGGGATTTGTATTAATGTTCTGCATCTGCTGTACAAATTGTGGTATCCTGATATTGTTCAAATGCTGCTAATGATTTTTTTACTTTTGTTACTTTGATACATCTCTGCTGGAGGCTTCCAAATTTTCTGCATGAATGATCTGGTTACTTCCAAAATATGTGGAATCTCAGCATCACTTTGCTTTGCATGTATCACAACAATTAACCGCATGTCACATCATCTCATGTATCACCTGATAGTTTGCCGTTGAGGCTCTAAGAAGATAAAAATGTTAGTTGTCACATAATGGCAAGTTCGCAATCACATTTTCAAATACCTTATGAACCTTTTATTAAAAAATGATCGCCTAAAAAAATTTAGAGGGAAAGAGAGGATACTGCTTAGAAAATTCTTAAGTAAACAAGTATATTTCTACATGTAAATAGTCATTTAAGAATGTTTTAAAATAATTTATACATCTTCAGAGATAATTATTTGTGATTTGAAAACTCTCTCCCTCTTCAATTTTTTTTTTTCCCGTATTATTATGACATCAAATAGCCTTGGTTTTTAAAATTGAAGATTAATTTAAAAATCCTTAAACCAAATTCACCAATTGCCCATGATCAGTTGCTTATAAATCTATATTTGTAAATTGTTTGTGAATTAGTATTGCAAGAAAAGAATTTGCTTCTAGATCTTTTGAATTAAATATAATTGTAGTAGCAACTAATTTTAAATTTATTGCAAATTATTTTTTTTACACCATGTCATATAACAATAAGTTCACAGGGAATGATTAATGATGGGTGTCCAGTGACCTAAACATGAGTTGCAGTCTAACAATAAAACTTTGCCTTGTTTATAAAATTGAAATCCCTGCCCAATGGAAAAATGTGACCCACACTGGAGAGATGAGAAATCTTTGTAAAAGACCATCATCACTTAAACTACCATCAGGAGAAAACAGAGGCAATTTGGAGATATGAGATCTGCTGAGCAGGCTTTCTCATCAAAGCAAACCAACAAATAGACAACTCTACAAGTCTAGTGCTGCCACTTGCTAACAAATTCTATCCTGAGAACAGGCAAGATATGGAAAATACCCCAATCAAAAAATCTCTCTCATATACACACAACTTAATAGATGAATAAAAGTTCAGATAGCATTTTGAGGAGAAAGAAAAGTCATGTTACCACCACCAACTCAATAGTTTGGGAATATAAGACTACTTGTGCATCTCTAAGCCTGTTGACAATTATCATTTGGGTGCAGTAATTTGAATGTCATTCCCAGCAGTAGTCTTGATTGATCACTAACGTAAACCATAAAAATCAGCTGACTTTACATTAAAAAAAGGTCAAGGAAATGAAATTGGCTTAAGAAAAATCATCAGTCATGAATCATGATGGAGACTTAACTGATAAATGTAAAGAATTTCATAAACTAGTAGAGTTGCTAGCAGAAACATATTAAGTGTCATCCAAGAACAACATTCAAATATTAAGGGCAAAATCACTGGAGTAAACAGAACAGAACAAGATATGTTTGGTGTAAGTGAATATTTGATTAGATCTGCAAGACAGAAACTTAGATCACCCACTCTCACAAGACATTAAAGAGAAGGTTCAGCAATTTTTTTAATTAGATGAATTTTCAAGATGTTCTGGAAGTAATTCCTTGATGAAAGAAGCACAAAATCGCTTGTACCATACACGGTCATGTAAATTACCTAGCACCTTAGAACTAATTAAATGCCTGTAAGTGGACATAAAAATAAAATCTGTATAATCAACTGGGACACACATGAAAGCCGGCAGGTTTTGTCTTTGGATAAGAAGTATTACAGCCGGTTGTGAGATTCAGGGAAAATGGCATGACAGTGAGGAATGTCCTTTTTTTAAGCTAATTTAAATAATCTCTCAAATATTATAATAGTATCAATACAGGGGATTACTGTGTGGGTAGCTGTCAGTATGACAAAAAAAATATCAAAGTGTTAGTGGTTGTTTGTAATTTGCAAAATTGTGATTGTATGTTACATGCCACATGACAAGTGTCCTGGCAAAGACCCATTGCAAGAGTACAATTGTGTGGATCAGTTAGAGAGACATGAAATTGATTTTAATGATATCATTAAATATAAACAAGATAGAAATTTATATAACAGTATTCATCTCACTTAAAATCATTGCATACTTCATTGGTTCTATGTAAATCAAATGACTTTTAGACAGCATCATTTTGTTGGTAAATCTTATTTTAAAGACATTCAACAAAAAGATTGGTTCTAGTACAACTTACTTGATTTTATTGAAAACTAGACGACCCATAAACTTCTTGGGTTTCTTTTAAAAGCAGTTCATAATAAAAAAATGAAGTAACAGTATTATAAAGTTTTCTATTAATTCCACATATTTTAATTTATATTTGCAATAATTATTATTACATATACAATTAGGTCCGGCTCGATTATTTGTATGTTGTACCCAACTTGGAAAAATAAAAACTGAATCCCACACCCTTTATTATTGTCTAATTCTGATATTAGCTTATTTTAAACACAACAACACTTTATCATTTGCTCTATTTTCAATTACTACTTATTTATTGTTACATGTGTGTCTCTTGAAATGTCATCAGTCATAAAAATCTGACTAAGACGGCGAAAGAGAAAGAAGAATGTGGTTGTTGGTGTGTGTGTGTGTGTGAATGTGATATCAGCTCTGGCTTACGTATCCTGATGGTGATCATCTCGACTGACACTCATGCATCAAGGGACCTAACTCCAATTCCTAATTATCTCCTCCTTACTGATAACTTCAGATATATATAGGTGCCCCCTATATATGAATTTACTCAAGCCACAAGATTAGCAACTAGATCCCACCCTTTTACTGTGAAACCAATAAAATGTAAGTGCAAATTCTACTCCAGCAGCTTCTTTTCTTGCACTTCCCGCTCGTGGAATTACCTTTCGTTTACTTGCTTCCCCGACAGCTACAATCTCCAAGAATTTAAATGTAAAGTCAATAGTCATCTCCTGCATCCTCTCTCTCATGCTCCTTTTTCCATCCACTTTACTCTCATCAGTATTCTCATCCTTCTCTTACCTACCTCCTGACACTCCCTATAACTTGTCACTCTTTCTGATAACTTTACTCCTATGTAACCCCCTGCACAACAGTGGCAGTAAAATGCCTGGCTTGGGGCGATATAATTATATATATATATATATATATATATATATATATATACATAAAAAAAAAAAAGACAGACAGACAGCTCTCTTGTTATATTAATGATTATAGATTCATCAGACAAGATGATATATAGAGAGAATACTTTCTAGGCAACAGTAGGTCTTTTCGTAATGCATTTCAAGAATTCCCCAATATCTGTATTATATCAGTCTTTATTGCAGGTCATGCCTTTATCAATCAAGTGTTGATTGCTGTAAAAGACAAGCACCCCACTATAATTCCCTTAAAGGATGGAATTGTGGGCAAATATAAAAATGATCAAAATTTTGCCAACCATTGCTACCATTATGCAATTACATTTTACTACGTGTCATTGGGAAAATACTCTGCAATAGCGTAAATGCCACTATTAAAAAACCGGTTGCCACAGCAAACCTTCCAGACACTTTTAATAATCAGATTCTTACACTATGTAATTGCATAACCAAGACAAGGGATAACATACATTGTGTTGAATTTTTGTTTGCAGCACAAAATCGAGTCCAAGAAAATTGTATAAACTTCACATTGACATTGAATTGAGTAAAGTAATGGGTGGTGTATAGTCTTGGTTTATTTGCTTATTGATTTGAAATGAGAACAGTTTTTTTACGATGTGTGTAGACTCTTGTAAATTTGGATACTGAGATTGAAGAACAGATTATTGTAAACTACAGAGTTTGTCAACCAGGCAAATATTAATTTTGCCAATCTGTATGGAGGAAATATCAAAGACCGTTAAAATGAGCATTTTGATGTTTTTTGTTTCCTTTATGAAAATATCTGAAAATAATGTAATGTCTTCACTTAATATGAATGAGTACCATTGAAACATGTTGTGTATCACCTCACAATTTATTTTACTTACCTAGGCAAAATGTGGTCTCTTCTCAAAATTTGTGCAAAATCATTCTTAGTTATTGCCATGTCAAATGTTTTGTGGTATATGTCAAACAATTGTAATATTTGCTATATTGATGACTAAAAGTTTTTCAGAATGATTTGAAGAATTTATAATTTGTAGTTCATTAATATTTTTTCATTTGTCTACATTACTTTTCATACTTTCAAATTTTTTTATTATTATTCTAATAGTTTGTTGTTTTTATCAACACATTTTTAATGTTTTTTTTTTTTTTAAACAAAGCAATGTATCAAATGAAAGTAAACCTGTAAGAGGTATGAATCCATCTCTTCTCTCCTAAGCTAGTTTAAATAATAGGATAGACTGTTCTATAGCTTTGGTTGGCAACCAGTCTACTGCAGTAAGAATTGGCAACCTACTGCAGGAAAATCTCTGCACCACATGTGGTTGGGGACTGCTTGTAGAGCCAAAAAGTCCCAAGGGAAGAAGCCGGCTCTACCCACCCAGTAAATCCCATAAAACACTTGTTCTGCAGTTGATCACAAAATTTAGCAAATGCTCCTAAGAAGCCATTTTCCTGCTGTTGATACCACACACACACACACACACTTTTAAGAAAATGCAGCTTCCAGCCCACTGTGGGTGCCATATTTCAATTTGACATCTTTTTAAATATCAAAGTTAAGAAATTTGCCAAATTTGAAACAAAATCATGCTTATAGCATGAGTGCTCATTTTTTTAATTCAAATTCTGATAAGCTTAGCTCCCTGGTGCCCACTCTGCATGAATCTACCCGAGTTACTTGACTAGCAACTAGGTCCCATGATTTTACAGTGAAACCAATCAAATATAACTGCAATTTCTACTATATTAGTTTCTTTTGTTGCACTTTCCACCTGTGGAACTCCCTTCCATATGCTTGCTTCCCTGACAGCTACAATCTCCAAGAATTTAAATGCAATGTTAATTGCCATTTTTTATCTTCTTGACTCCCATCCTTTCCCTGATAACCCTTGTAGTATGTTATTCGCCCTTTCCTTTTCTCATCATCGCCCTGTCGGCGGGGCTTCAGAATATGCCGACTTCTTCCCTGCAGAGGGTAAAAGCCCTTCAATGGGGCCACCTGTTAGCTGTGGGTGGCGACCTGTGATGCCTTGGAATGGGATCCTGGTGATTGAGGGTCTTGGAGGTCAGGGTTAAGTACCTCCACTTCTCAACACACCACTTTGGCCCTAACCTGGGCTAGACGGGTGGTTGAAGAGGCCTGATCCGATCAATCAGCCAGTCAGGTCTAGCCCAAACGCCTACTTTCCAAATAAATTCACATTGAGTCTAAAGATTGACATGTAATTAAAGATAAAGGACATAAACCAAACTCATTTTCCTCATAAGGAAAAGAAAATTAAAACAGGCTCTAGCAACTTAACCAAAGAAGTAGATGTTAGAAGGCGCTGGCTGAGGGTCAATCAACATGTGATGATCATAAACCCAGACATGGCTGCAAACAAATATCTTGTTTACATAAGTTTTGGGGTGTGTACTAAGTATTACAAAAGGTGCTCTGGGAGACTCACATGATTGAATATACTGCTTAGTGTATCTCTGACCTGTCAAGGCGAATGGATTTCCCCCTTGACAGGTCCCAACAACGGGCTCTGAGGTGGGTGGAGAGCACTAGCAGTGAAAAACCAAAATAAAACTAATAGCCAATATCAACAAAAACCCAAGTGAACTCTTTCAGATGTAGAAAATGAAATCAACCTAGAATCTGATTCCAACTTCCCATGATTCTATGTAATAGAATCAATAGAGGACATTCCTTTATCAAAACGATCTCCATTCCTCATAGAGAAAATAATCTCTGCTAGAACTACACCAAAGACTATTAAAAAATTAAAAAATGGGACTTTATTAATAGAGATTAAAAAAAAAAAAAAGTGGAAACACTGCTAAAAATGAATACTTTCCATAATATAAAAGTCAAGGTATCCCCTCATGAGAGACTAAACACCTCAAAAGGGGTGATATGAAATAGGGAACTATCCCTGTGTACAGCAGAAGAGCTGAAATGTGCCTTAAAACCCCAGGGGGTAATTGACATCAAAAGAATCACAATTAAAAAATAATAAAAATATAATGGAAACAAATACATATATTCTAACATTTAAAAGCCCCCAGATACCAAAAGACTTAAAGATCAGCTACATGATGGAAAAAGTGGAACAATATGTGCCCAACCCATTAAGATGCTTCAAATGTCAAAAATACGGATATCATCAAGATAGATGTATGGGCCGCCCAACATGCACAAACTGTGGAACAATAAACCCAGACCACACAAGAAAAATGCACCCAAGAATAGAAACTGCGTAAACTGCAAGGAAAATCATCCAGCGTACTCCAAAAGGTGCCATTACTGGAAAAAAAGAAAAAGAAATACTAGAAATTAAACACAAAAGTATACCTTTCCCTGAGGCTAGAAAAATAGTAGAGGGACTACACAAGAACCAATCATATGCCAGTGTAACATTCGTATCAAATCAAATCAAAACCAAACTAACCAACATGATAAATATAAAGAACTTATAGGGAAAATAATTAAACTAGGACCTGAAGACTGGCCAAAGTTTCTAGCAGAGATAAAATCAATATACACAAAACCAAAGAATTCAGAACAGCAATTATCAACACCCAGAAAACAAACACTAATAGAAGAAACAAAAGCCACATCTCTGTACAAAAACTCTAACGAAAACCAGACAAATATGAAAAAACAAAACAAAGAACCTAATGCTAACAATGCAAAAGCAGAGAACAAACTTCTACCCCTCAATAAACCAGAACAAGAATATCCTGAAAATAGCTATGGAAAAAATCAAAATCAAAAAGACTCAGAAACTCGTGGAAGAAGCCGGTTAAGTCAGCAAACAAGCACCAAAAATAGATCCAAGAGCAAAGAAAAAAAAACAAATTGAAAATCACACACAAACAACAATAGAGTCTATGGAATGGATAGAAACCTAAAAATAACTGAAGAGAGAAATCTAATCATGCAAAACAACACTCCTACAATGGAATTGTAGAGGACTAAGACCAAACTATGAAGAAATATTAGAAATCATCAACAAACAAGTCTCCTCAGCAATCTGTCTAAAAGAAACACTACTCAAAGAAAGTCATAAGTACAAATTCAAAGAGTACAATATGTACAACAAAACCTACACATCAGCAACAAACAATAAACCAAATGGAGGAGTGCCCATATTGATAAAAAAACTATACCCCACATAACCCTCCAGTTAAATACTACACTGCAAAATAACAATATGCTCCATATATATCCCACCAAATCAACAAATAAATAAAAACAAAATAGAAATACTGATTAATCAACTCCCACCCCCTTTCATAATAATGGGAGACTTCAATGCACACAGCAACCGTTGGGAAAATAATCAAAACAATAACAAGAGTAATATAATAAATGAAATACTATCAACAACAAATTTATGTCTATTAAATAATGGCAAGAGTACCTACATATGTCCAGCCGATGGGTCTATGTCTGCAATAGACCTATCAATATGTACTCCATCCATTTATATGGACTTTCACTGGGATGTATTAGAAGACCAACACGAAAGTGACCATTACCCTATTATACTTAAAAGTAATTAAAAAATACCGGAGGAAAAAGCCCCAAAATGGAAACTACACAAAGTTGACGGGGTTGCATTTGCCAACCTATGCAAAGCAGAAATTGATATAAATATTCTAAAAAAAGAACCACTAAAACATTTCACACAAACATTAAACAATATTGCTGCCAAAACAATACCAAAAACTTCAACAAACCCCACTAAAAAAAACAAATCCCTGGTTTAATGAAACATGCAAAGAAGCTGTCAAAGTAAGAAAAAAAAACACTTAGAATATTCAAACAAAACCCTACAGTAATAAACTTACAAAAATATAGAGAAGCACGTGCCAAAGCAAAGCACACTATAAAACAAAATAAGGAAGCATCCTGGAAAGCCTACATTTCACAACTAAATAACCAAACCCCAATTAAAAAAACATGGAATATAATAAGAAAAATAGCAAGAAAAGAAACACAAAATACCATAATTATTTAACCAAAACTGATGGAACAAAATTCATAGAGAAAAAAACAAATAACTAATCTACTAGCTGAAGAATTCTACAAAAATTCATCAAATAAACAATATTCAGAAACATTTCAAATTTACAAAGAAGCAGCAGAAAAAGAAAAACTCAATTTTACATCCAACAACAAGGAAATATATAACACACCATTTAACATAGAAGCATTGAAAAGGGCAATGAACAAAAGTAGAAATACTACTCCAGGCCCAGATAATATACATTATCAATTCCTAAAACAATTACCAGAATCATCTCTAAAACTACTACTAGACATATACAATCAAATATGGGATACAGGAGAAATACCAAAATCTTGGTTTGAATCAATTATTATACCAGTTGTAAAAACAAATAAAGATCCAACTAACCCAACCAGTTAAGGCCTATAGCCCTAACCAACTGCCTTTCCAAAACTATGGAAAGAATGGTAAACAACTGGTTAATATGGTACCTGGAAAAAAAAACAACCTTTTATCTAAATACCAGAGTGGCTTTAGACATAAGCGAAGTACAAACAATGAGATAATACGAATTGAATCATTCATCCGAGATGGTTTTGTACGTGGACACCATGTGGTGGCAGTATTTTTTGACATCTAAAAGGCATATGATACAGCATGGAGATATGGGATCTCAAAAGATATACACAATATGGGAATAAGAGGCAATGTTCATACATAACTTCTTATCTCACAGATATTACAGAGTACGACAAGGAAACACACTCTCAGATCGATATGAACAAGAAGCAGGAGTACCACAAGGGAGTGTACTATCCATTACCTTATTCCTAATAAAAATCAACGACATAATAAAAATGGTCGCCACAGGATTTGAAAAGTCACTATTTGTAGATGACTTTTCAATTGCCTACTCATCATCAAACATGCTAACAATAGAAAGGCAGATACAACACTGTTTGAACAAAATAGAGAATTGGACCAACAGAAATGGATTCAAACTAGCCAAAAACAAAACTGTTTGTATCCATTTTTGTAGAAAACAAAAATACCACCTTGACCCACAACTCAAAATACATGGAGAACTGATTCCAATAGTACAATTTACAAAATTTCTAGACGTTACACTAGACAGCAAGCTCAACTTTAAAGTGCATATCAATAACTTGAAAGAAAAATCTTGAAACTGGACTGGGGAGTGAATCAGGATACAATGTTAAAAATATATCATGCACACATAGATCAAAATTAGACTATGGATGCATTACATATAGCTCCACTTGTAAATCTTATCTCAAAAAATTAACAACTATACAAAAAGGTTTAGTCTGGGAGCATACTGAACCTCACCCATGGAGAGCTTATATATAGAAGCCAACGAAACCCCTCTACACCTAAGATGGGAAAAATTAGTAATACAATATGCAATAAAACTACAAAGTAATCCAAACAATCCAACGTATGAGAAAACCTTTAACTTACAATATACAAACTTTTACACCAGCAAACCAAAAAGCATACCCTCTTTTGGGCATCAAATCAAAGAAATAACTCAAATCAATGAAAACCCTAATAGCATAGCCACAAACACAGTAAGCAACAGACCACCATGGACATTGAAAAAGCCAAGCACTAATCTAACTCTTGCTAAACATAAGAAAAACAATACAAACAACCTAATAAATAGAAACAACTTTGGAGAACTCAGGGAAAGATATCTAAAATACGAAGATATATACACGGATGGAGCTAAAACAATAAAAGGAACAAGTGCAGCATGTACAGATGGACAAAATTACCTCCAACTAAGACTTCCTATCGACACATCAATTCAATATACACAGAGGAACTAGAGGCCATCAAAATGGCGCTTGAACTAATTAAAAACAACAATGGGAAAAAGTTTATTATGTATACTGATTCTCTATCATGCATCTTAGCCCTGAGAGGAGAAGAACTCGAACACCCCTACATGATAGACATAATGAACAAATACAATAAAATGAATGAAAAAGGGAAAATGATTGTCCTAGCCTGGATACCAAGTCATGTTGGTATACCAGGCAATGAAGAAGTAGACAAACTAGCTATATGCAGAAATATGACGAACATCAAAATTCCATACACAGATTTCAATAGAAAAATAAAGGAGCACAACAGAAGTAAGTGGCAATCAGAATGGGATACATGCACCCAAAATAAACGACATGAACATCAACCTACAATTAAAAGAGAAAACAAAAAGTAATAAAAGGACAAAGAGAAAACATTGTTCTGAACAGAATTAGAATTGGACACACTAAACTAATGCACTCACACTCGCTTGAGGCTACAGAAAAGCCCAAATGCACATTTTGCAATCAGCAGATGATGATAAAGTATATGTTAACGGAATGCTGGAAATATAGAGATATCCGTAACAAAGTAAATGAAATCAAGGAATTATTTCATAAGGTGACGCCACACCAGATTATTGAGTACTTAAAAAAAAAATCAACTCTTTAAATTACTTTAAACAAAACTGATAAAAACCTTGAAAGCAACCAAAAATCTAAAGACATAACTTTGAAAGTAATTGAAAATCTGTGCAGCCCCCCCCAAAAAAAGTCCCCGGCCTTAAATGACCCTGTAGCAGTTGATAGGCCGTTAAGCAAACAATCAATCAATCTTTCTCATCATTCTCCTGTCATGTAACCCCCTGCACACCAGTGGCAATACTGCTTTGCTTGGGATGAAATAATTGTGAAAAAAATATTGAAATACAACCCAAATTCTTTAATATTATCTTCAGATATGAGAGAATATATGGTAAAAATATGAAAGCTATTAACTTCTCATATGTTGAAATGAGGATGTGGAAATAGGAAATATTGTAAACAGTTGGAAGAAAATTGCTTTATCTAACATACTATTTAAGTGAGAAACTCAAATGGGATGTTGTCTTTTTATTTTTTTACATTTACAATTATTTTCAGAGCATTATAGTAGAATGTATTTTGTGGTGTAATGAATATTGGCTTGGAATGAGAAATCAGAGCCGAGATCGAATTCTAGTTGAATTCATTGCATTCACTTACATGCAAATACTCTTGGAAAAGGTATAAATCCATCTCTTCTCCCTCTAACTATGGGTTAAATAGCAGAACAGATTGGGTTCTAAAGTCTTGGTTGTTAACCAGTCTGCTGCAAAAAGAAATGTAAATCTACTGCAGGAAAATCTTCTGCTTAGCCAGTCATGCATCACATGGTCACCCAAGGATGTATCATGTATGGCATTTAACTGACTGGTAGGAAAACTATAGATGATGTATCTGATCTGATGACCATTTTAAAATCTACAAAAAATATCAATACTTATTACAGTGTTTCCAAGCTGTACCTGTTATATAAAAAAAGCTATGGATACTAGCATTTGGACAAATATCTTATTCAGCAAAATATAGAAAATAAAAATTCAGATTTATAATTACCAAATTAAGAGGCATACAGACCTAATATTTGTCTGTAATATTTGTGTGATAGGCACTTTGGGAACACGAGAATTTTTTCAAGACAAATTACAGTCTGAGAGGATAATCCTGGAAATGTTCATAAAATCAGTTTATCCCAATCATTTAATTATGATTGGGATAAAAGTTTGTAACATTTTTCAATAAGTGGCATTTTAACATGTAATTTTTTCTTTTTTATACGTGACTGAAACTTCAGAGAAAAAATTTGATGCAATTTGGGAAATCTATTGACTCGCATTTGTTTTGCACTGACAAGTTCTTTAATAATTAATATGCAGGAGAATGAGTGAAATCTTAAGAGCTCATTAGGAAATTATTAGTACTAATTTGCATCTAAGTGGACATTCGCTATAATAATTAAGATGGCAGGAGTTTTTTTTTTTTTTTTTTTTTTGTTTTTTTAAATTTTTTTTTTTTTTTTTTTTTTAATAGTGAAGTAGGAAATGTATTAAATTCTAGGAATGAAATTTTGTTTTTAAGCTTAAGTAAATTTCAGGAAAGTTTTTTTTTTTACTGGAGTTTTTATTTATTTATTTTTTTTTTTTATTGTTGGCGAAAATGAAAATATCATTTACATAATGAACATAAACTTTAAGGTTTTGATCAACTTTTTCAACATGAGACAAAGTAATTGGAAAAGGTCAGTTCAAGTAGACTACATATATGGACTCTGTTTGGGTATAAATATTGTCATATGTTGGGTGGTCAAACTGCAGCTCTTTCAACTTTAATATGTGGCACATGAAAATATGTTGGCTGAGCTTTTTTCATCACAGTTAATATAAAAAGTAAATAAGAAAAATTTCAAGCTTTATAACTGGGTATGAACTGAGACCCCATTGAACTAAAATGTAAATTTAATGTTCAGTAAGAAAAAAATCTAAGAATTTAAATCCTAATTGTAATGCTAGTTCTGTGTAATACATTACATCTTTAGTGTTGTAGGAAGGAATGGTTGGAAGCATTGATAGTTTTTTGTTTTTTTTTTAATTTGTAGCTTTATCATAAAAATATTATAAGATGAATTTTGGAAGGTGATTAAAATATCTTTAATTTTAATGATTTTCTTTTCTGTTATTGAAATGCAAAATTTGCACATTTTTATTAGAAGTTCCTGTAGTTCATTACTGCATTAAATAAGCTCAACATTGTTAAAACAATCATCAGTCAAGATTTAGAACACATTTGTTTTATATATATATATATATATATATATATATATATATATATATACATATATGTATGTGTGTAATTTGTGATTACTGAAATCAATACAGATTAACCATTTAAAAAACTGCATACATGAGACAATATTAATGCATACATGCATTTCTTAATATTTATATAAAAATTTTGTAACAAAATGTGTATGTAATGCAAAAAAATGTGTAAATTTTGTTCATGTTTTGTGGCTTTCAAATATCTGAACTTTATCATACGTGACTTTTAATCATGTTTGATCAGCCCTACCATATATAATGGATGATGGAAAGTTCTTTTCCTAACCAATTATCCCTCGCCTCTAAAATTAAATATTTACTCAGGTTTTAGAAAGTTGGTTAAGCCAAAAACTATTATTTATTTTTTTATATGACCTTTCATGTAAAGTGACTCTTTGCAGCTTCTTTTTCTTTAATATCTGTGACTTGGTATGACTTTTTACATGTTACTTTCTCTGTGGTTTGGAATTCATTTTGTTTCTTAAAATGAGTTGCATTACAAGGATACCTTCCAAGCATCTGTCCTGCTATTTAACTTATAACTAGTGGAGAGGTGGCATAAACATGGATTCATGCCTTTCCGAATATGTGCAGGGCATTGGCTTAGCCATTCGTACTGTATTAATTAAGCATCTTCAGCAGCTGCAAAGCATTAATGATAGAATCATGTCCCTTAAAGCAACCACAATATGACAGTCTTTTCCATTTATGCTCCAACTCTCATCAATTCTGAGGAATCTATCAAAAGTTTCCTAAAGCAGGTAAGATTCTATCTGGTGATTTCAATGCTAGGGTTGGTAAGGATCAGGAGACTCGAAAACACAGCCTTGGAAAAATGAATAGTAATAGATTTCAGTTTTGTATGGAGTTCAAACTCTTCATTTGCAAGTCCTTCTTTCATCAAAAAATTACCCATAAGGTTATTTGGATTTATCCAATATCAAAACATAGACCACATTCTTGAATGTTTTTTTTTTTTTTTGAAAGCATGCACTGTGTTCAAGCTAACCCTACGCATATAAAAGAGACTATGGTTTTGCATGCATCCCCTTAAGTGCAATGCTATATTGAACCTAACATTTTTGTTCAAGGCCAGAGGCTTGAGTTTGTCTATACCTTTGTCAGATTTGGGAATACTCTTGCTAGAGATGGTTCTTTAGATCCTGAAATCAATTGTAGAATCAAGAGCCAGCAAATCCTATGCTAAATTGATAAAACTGGTTTGGTCAGAGAGTGGCATCCCAATCAACACTAAGGTCAGGTGTCCTATATTGTTCGGAGATGTGGTGAACTATATATTGAAGTCATATAAAAACCTTGGAAAGGTTTCATCAAACATAAACCCTTAATCATTCCACATGGGTAGATTGTTATCCCACGAGCACAAAAAGTGTAATAATATCTCATATCAGTTCCTTCTATTCTATTTCCCATTGTGTTGCTTGTCCAATTATCTCATTCAACCTGAATATTCTCTTTTATCTACTCTCTTGACTTCATTCTACAAAGGCTTGATGACCACTTTCTCCTTCCATACATGAACAGATGTACCTGATCAAATTAGCATTCAATGCTGTATCTTTTATTTTGTACAAAATATGCATTCATATAACATGTAAAATTAAGAAACAAAGTGAACAGCAGGAATATAGTGTTACGAATGCAGATCAACACACACACACACTAAGCGTAAACCTGCTAGACAACAGAAAGATAGTCATGTGGGAGCATATAATCAGTGGGAGTTGCAGGGCAGAGGTTAACTGACCCAAATATACACTTAGTAACAACTGTCTAGACAGAAGCCAGACATGAGAGGTCAATCAGCAGCAATAGCCAAAATTCATGCCTAAATGCGAGTGATGTAGTCAGAAAATTTAATCAGTTTTGGGCTAGATTTCAACTGGACAAGTCATGATATTTCTATGCTGAAGCTCTGACAGTTGATGAATGAAAAGAGGAGGCTCATTTTTGTAATGACATAACTCAACCAATTCAGTCGAAGCAACTCCAGATATAAATCATAGAGTATATATTTTTATTCATTAAATTAAGAAGGTTTAATTGAGAGAATGCAGAATATGTTATCAATATAAATCCATCTACACCAGGAAGAAGCTGTGATAGATCAAAAAAGAAGATATCGACATAAAGTTGCAGAGAAGATAACGTTCAGAGAAGAAATGAAGTAAAGAAAATTGCAGAGACGTTTGCTTGCAGAGAATATAAAGTTCAGTTGAAGAAAGAAGTGAAGAAAATTGCAGACAAGTTTGCTACGGTCGAACAGCATTCGATGTAGAAAAGAGGAATTGAAAAGATAAAGATAAGTTATTATACTTTTGGCCCCATGTTATGATAAGTGCATACATCCAACAAAATGATGTTATTGCAAACATCATGCCATATGTTCAATAATACTGTGTATATCCTCTCCCATTTTTGTATTATGTGTTGATTTCATGCATTCATATTAATTCGTCGTAATTCATTAGAGTTCGATATTTTACTATCCCAACGGAGGTTGTGAAATTTAATTCCAGTTGTGGACATTCTCACTCAGAATTTATTTTCTTTTATTTTACTATTTTAACATTCGATTGTTGAATTTTTCGTTTTGTATTAAAATTCTACCAAAAACCATTTCGCCTTGTGTTCATCCTTTGGATTGTTGGTCAGTTCATGCATTCATAAAGGAGCGACCTGGGAAATGTTATATTTAGATCATACCGATCAAATAATAATCTTATGTTTATTTTATTTTATTTTTTCTTGTTGTCCATTCGACATGATCTAAGAGGGATAACTCATATCCGTCCTAAAATATGTAGAATGTAAATATCCCAAAATTGACATATGATCCTATAGTGATGGTATCGACAAGGAAAGCATATGACAATACCCATAATGACCCCAATGTCTCTAACTTATTGTCAGTACTATATATATATATATATATATATATATATATATATATATATATATTGCTTTAAAAATCACAAACGGTAACATCTCTCAAGGGATCCCTTTTGCCAACAACACATCAGGAGAGAACCGTTGGTAGTGATCAAAGAAAAACAAAAATTATTCACGTGAGCAAAAAGTAGAGGAACAGAGGCGTATAAACAATCCTGCACATATATAAATCTACCATCCTCCTGTGCATTGAATAATGCTGCCATATATGGTCAGGTGCTCCTGCTATCCACCTACGCGTTCTTAACAAAATCCAACGGAGAATCTGTAATGTGATAAATCCTGACTTGGCAGCTCGGATACAGTCACTTTTTCACCGGAGCAATGTGGCTTCCCTGTGTCTCTTCTGCAAATACTTTCACGGCTTCTGCTCTGATGAACTTAGCTCACTGGTGCCCCCTATATAGGAATTTACTTGAACCACAAGATTAGCAACTAGGTCCCACCCTTTTACTGTAAAACCAATAAAACATAAATGCAAATTCTACTCCATCAGCTTTTCTCGCACTTTTTTGCCTGTGGAATTCCCTTCCATTTACTTGCTTCCCCGATAATCTCCAAGAATTTAAATGTAAAGTCAGTAGTCATCTCCTATCTCACTAACCTGCATCCTCTCTATCATGCTCCTTTCTTCGTCCACTTCACTCTCATCAGTATTCTCATCCTTCTCTTACCCACTTCCCGACACCCCCTATAACCTGTCACTCTTTCTCATAACTTTCCTCCTCCCCTGCAAAACAGTGGCAATAAAATGCCTTGCTTGGGGCAATATGATTATAAAAAAAAATATATATGGTGTGATAGGTAAATTGTTGCCATTTTATATTTTTAATTTCACACATGCACATTTTTCAATTTTGTTGACTGTACAGTATAGAAGGGTCAGTCTCTATCAGAAATTTGGAAACACCATGCTGTAATACTTGGCATTTGTGCCGGTAGCTCATACAATTATTTCAGAGTGTTTGGGTATCAATCTGAGGACAGTGCAGAGGATTTGGAAAGAAATAGATGACTCTAATGGTGATTACAGAGTTGTTTAGAGTGATCACTAGTGATGGCAATGTTATATCTCCATTTATTTTCTCACAGGACCTCAGACTCCACATGGAGGCCTACATAAAATGCCTTGAGGAGGTAGTGCTGCCCTGAGTGAAGAGGGTGGCTGCTAAAAGATCCAGTGTCTAGCAACAAGGCTCTGCAGCATGCCACACAAGTAGAAGAATCCAGTCATGGCTGTCAGACAACTTCTGCAGCCACATTACCTCTTACATCTGTTCACCTAACTTCTCAGACTGCAACCTCCTTGATTATAATGCATGGGGTGCAGTTGAGCGAGAGACCAACGAACTAAACGCAAAGATTATTGCAGGAGAGTCTGGAGGCTGTGGTTGAAGCCAGTGGCAAACTTTCTTTTATTATTATTATTAAATAAATTTACTCTTTAGTATTTCAAGATATTTTTCTGTAATTTGAGTAAATTTATCTGTTAAAATGAAATGTTGGTGTTATTTCATTTTTGCCTAATTCAGATGACAATTCATCCATCACACCCTGTGTGTATGTGTGTGTGTGTGTGTGTTTGTATATATATATATATATATATATATACATACACACACACACACACATATATATATATGCACACACACACACACACATATATATATATATATGCACACGCACACACACTCTTCTGAGATGAGATAGTATTTATATTGTTTGGACTGTTGTCCTCATCTTTGTCATATTCACAGCATTTCAGCCATTGTATACTTCAACCTTCTTCGGGTGCTTGGAATTTCAAACCGAACCCTTTATTTCAATCATTCTTGTTCTATGTATCTTTCTACTGTTGAATGTCATGTAGTTATCTCCCTTTAACTCAACTCTCTAAGTTATTTGTTCACCACTGCTATAGCCAGGTATTGAACTCAAAACTCTTTGGGTCAAGTCACTGGATCTAACCAACACTTTTATCAACTGGACCATGTGTCCTTGAGTGAATAAAAGCATTATTTGATCCAGTGAGTTGACCCAAAGAGTTGTGAATTATGGCTAAAACAGTAGTGAACAAATAACTTTCTTCTTTCATTAAGAATGACTGACAAGATGCTGTGGTCAAGATTTCATATAATTTTTTTCTTTTCAGAACATAAATTATTTAAAAATTGTTGGACAGTTTTTATATAATTTATGTTCTGAAAAGAAAAAAATCAAACCTGTGTCATTGTTCAGAAGGCAAAATTTCAAACTACATGCCCATGTAAATAATATTTTATCAATGCTAATTTCATCAAGTGTAGAAAATATTCCTCTGATTGACAAAAGATTTTAAGTGAAAGAATCTCTGCTTATTTCATTTTGATTTCTTTTCAATCAAAATTTTTCATTTTTATCAACTGTTAATAATTTTTTTCTTCCTTTTCAAAGCAATGGATTCTTCCAGTGGTGAACAAGCCAATTCCTGTCCACCAAGGAAGCTTGAAGTGTCAGTCAGCAGCCTCCTGTCAGAACCAATGCTGGATATTGATTCAGCTACTCTTGAGTTGTCACTGCCTGAAGATGCAGCCCGATCGACTATCCACCATGTTGACTCTCAAGACTGGGAAGATGTAGAAAAATTAGACACCTTCAATGACCTTGACTCTAACACAGACTCTCTTGTAAGTAATCATCATTTTCCCCAACATATGGATATGCCTTACTTAAGTGATCAACATAGATTTCAAGATTCTGCCGTTGATTCCAGCAGCATCTCAAACGATGATCATTTGGAACAACTTATTAGAAATAAAGAGAGTAAAACTTTGATTACCAACCAGGAATTGGAATCTATGAATTTTGCAAAAAATATTGACCTAAGCAAGAATTTAGAAGATTCTGAAACTTCAACTTTTAATTTTGCAGAAAAAGACAATGAGTGTTCTAGCACCAAATCTGTTTTTGGTTCTTGTGAAAATGGTAAACTAGAAGGTGCAGTAGTTGCAAGAGAATCAGAAGAAATTGCTAAACCATTGCAAGCACACCCAGAATATACAGAAAACTTCAACAACTACAAAGTGTGTAGAGTTATTGCTCCCGGTGTAAAAGAGTGCCTTATTTTGGAAACTGGTGAACAGGTCAAATGTGATAAAAGACAAAAATTGAAGGACATAGAAAACAACCTGAGAACCTTAAAAATGGAAAATTCTCCTTCAGTAGAAAACACTTCAACTGTGACATGTTCACATCCCCCTCCACTTCCTCCATCTCCTGATGTCATTGATCATTCTGCACCAACATCTACAAAATTGGAATCTGATTTCCCTAACAGATCTCCAGCTAGTGTCTCATCAGACAAGGAAAACATTAATTTTGAATTGTGCCCATCTCCTCAACCAAGGAAGGATGATCAATTATCTGAAAATAGTCCTAGTCGTTCTCCTTTATGTGAGGAGGTGGTAAAATCTAATTCCTGTGATGAGGCTGCTGCTGATGTCTCTGGTCATGACAAACACTCTAAAAAAGTCTTCAAGATTACTAAACCACCCGTTGAGGATAGTGCTGTTTATTTTGGTAACCTGAAGCTTGGACGAGGAATGAACAAGGGTTGCCAAAGATTGACGTTTTTAGGTTCTTGTCCAAGAAATAAAGTTTCTACTGGAACGAGTCAGGAATCTAAAAATGAAGAAAAGAAAGAAAAAAGAAATCCTACAGGTAAGAATTTGTAGAAATTTCCAGAGCTAATATGGCTTGTTGCTTACATAAGAAATGCAGAATTCTTCTTTTGATTATTAATCTAATTCTGATTGCAGGTATGGAAATTATTTTTTTTTTTTTTTTTTTATCATTCCTCATGAAATATAAAGTTCATTAAGATATAATTTAATTTGTTTACATTCAGTGTATACATCTGTATAGAAAATATTACACCTTGACTTTTGCAAGCATCTGAAAAAGATTATTTAAATGCTAGGTATTTGTGGTACAGCGAATATCAGCTTGGAACGAGAAATTGGGAGAGGTAAGTTAGAATACCAGATGAATTCATGGCATTCCCTTACATGCAAATACTCTTGGGGAAAGGTATTAATCTGTCTCTTCTCCCTCCAGCTCTGGATTAAATTGCAGGACAGACTGGGTTCTATAGCCTTGGTTGGCTACCAGTCTACTGCAAAAAAAGCAATGGCAACCTAATGTAGGAAAATATTCTACCCACAGTTGTCTCTTTCAAGAATCTGACTGATAATATTTTCATTGTGATCATGTCAGAGTTGGTCTTGTATCAGATTTGCATGATCATTTGCTGTTGTCATCATCGGTGACTTTATCTCATTTAACTTCTTTGCTGATCATTTCCTTTGTAATGATGGTGATAATGACTAAATTCACCACCAAAGTGAAGATTCAGAACCAAATCCTGCTTCTTTCATCCATTCGTAATTGCTGTTTGTCTTTGCAGGAATTGGTTGGCAGGGAAACAAAATCAAGAGTAGAAGAAAGTGTCATTGACGTGAATTTAAGATGAATCTTACTTGCCAGAAAGTGACCTACGCACTTGATTTTGTGATCTTCCTCTATGATACACATCATACAAAATCCAGTTATGAAATTGGAACAGACTGCTGCTGATTCTATAATTTCATGTGGCACCTTTTATAACATGTCCATCATGTGTAGCTCTCTTCATCTGCTGGCTCAACCATTGAGATATGCTGTAATCATCATCAGTTTGTTTCACTGTTGGGATCTTTGATGCAAATAGTTTAAAAACAAATGAGAATTTTCATATAGTACTATAAGCCTTCTTGAAATAATTTTGTTTTGAATTCTAAAACAGACTTGAAATTATAAGTTTATCATTCATCTTTATAATTGATTCTAAGACATGAAAATCATTTTTAGGCCTTTTTTTTTTTTTTTCTAGGTTGGTGTCTCCATGTCAGAATGAAAGACAAAACTACATTTTCTTTTCCCTTGGTATTAGGCATTAATGTCTGTCTGCTAGGTTGGCATGTTTTTGTTCTTTCACTTTGAATGGAAGAAACCAACCTAATAAACAAATATTAATGTCTTTAATACCAAGAAAATAGAACTCATTGTGATTTTAAAAAAAAAAAAATATATATATATATATATATGAATGATTTATTGCAGATTTTGCTATCCACAGTAATTTATTTACTTGTTGTATGTCATAATTGATGTTTACAAATTGAAAAACCTAACAATGGCTGTTTTCATCTCTATTAAAAAAAAAAAGACCTGAAACTGTTGCATTCTGTCACTGGTACATAAATATCAGATAAGTTAACTGTTAAGCAGGATGGCTACTGCTGCTACTTATACAATAACCAAGAAATAGATGATATATAGATGTTTAAAGTTAATTATATATAATTAAGAGTATGTATCTTCTATTGAGGTTTGATAAATAAGGATAATATGAAACCATTATGTATGCATTTAATTTAAAAGAATTGTCACAAAATTGAACTGATTGTTTTCATTGTGTTATGTCATTATCTATGACCGGTCAGCAATCTTTTGTTATATGCTGACCTAGGGTTTCAAAATCATTTGGTGTGCCAACAACATACGTATTTTTATATGAGTCAAGGTCAATATATAAAACATTGTTCATCCGAATGGGTGGCTGACCCGCTCACGGAAGCCAATTATAATGAGGTCCAGAACCTGAGTCAGGGTTTATGCTGTCGACATGGCACTAGTTATAACAGTTATAACAGTGCTCTCAGGTCGCTAGTCGTGATGGTCTCATCACAGTAGCTGGTCTTCAAGTCGTCTCTTACAATGGTGAACTTCCCTGCCCATGCTGTGAATTTTGATCTCAAGGAAGACACGTTGAAAACTCAGTAGCCATTTCTCTACCACTTCAAACCAGACCAGACACATGCATACACTTGTGTAGATAAAATAAAATACAGCACCAAAAAAATAAATGGATAATTTTGAAGACACCTGGATAAGTTGTGTAAAAGTCTTTATATACACCGAGGCTCTTTCCTCCTAATGAAATGTTGGTAACACAACATTGAAACAAACATATGATTGTAGTGAAGAGGATATATATAGAAAAAATTATGTACATGTTCTAAAACATAATTTATAATATATATATATATATATATATATATATATATATAATTGGCAATAGAAACAATATAATAGTCGTCGAATTTTCACAACAGAGTGAAAGTTTTCGTTTAAGAATAATCGGAGATTTCAAATTTCCAAAAAGTTTTTTCAGGGCTCATTACCGAAGCCTTCCGGAAACAGACAAAGTGGGGTATAATGTTGGTGGCAGTGGCAGTAAATTCGTCTTGTCTCTTTCGCTTGGCAACAAAAAACTCAACTAGTTTAACTCTTTCTCAGCTCTTTCTGTTTCCATACATCTTCAGCCAGGACTTTATTGGAGGCGCATTATTCGACTTCAACTCTTTTAAGTTGGTCAGCGACAGGCTTCTCTACACTTCTTCAGCCAGGAGCTCTATGGGAAGCAATCAATCTTTTTGGTTGTGGCCTCCAGTTGGAAACTTCACTCCCTCAGTCGTTACATCTTGACTGGTCCCAAGTCCAACTCCAACTGCAATTGATTTGGCTCCCTGGGGGCTCAATTTTTATGCTTGTCCCAAATTCTCTTGGGAGGTGCATGATGGACCCAGGGTGTCTATGCAAATCAAATCTTTAACCAATGAGATTACTTCCACCTCTACATTTTGAGGTGGGGTTATATCACTCCCTTGGTTTAACCAATGAGGTAACAATATTTCTTCTGACATAATTCCTTTTCTACTTCTTTACGATTACATAGTTTTTTTAAGTTTTCAAATTTTCAAATCCTTTCCCAGCAAATTCAGGAACTAAGGATCTGACCTTACCCTAACCCCTTTTTTTTTTTCAGATTTTACACGTTTGTAATAAGTATTTTTTTTGTAACTTAACTCAACTCATATTGCAATTTCCAAGAATGCCACTAATAATAATTTCTTTTGCTTCGTTGTATTTAACTTAGAATTACATTTTTTTTTTCTTTTACATATGCAATATTCCAAGGCAATCACGTGTTACATAAGTATCTTAAGCAGGGCAATTACGGGTGCCAACAGCATACGTATTTTTATATAAGTCAAGGTCAATATATAACACATTGTTCATCCAAATGGGTGGCTGATCCACTCACGGAAGCCAATTATGACGAGGTCCGGAACCTGAGTCAGGGTTTATGTTGTCGGCACGGCACCAGTTATGACGACGCTGTCCTGTTTTACAATATCTTTTATATAGTAATATATACAATATGTAAACCGCATTAATAGAAGTAAACTGTTTTAAAATTTTTTTTCTTAAGTTTTTATTATTAATGGGGGCTTTGCCCTTGCACAGTTTTAGCCAATTGCTCAATATTGGCAACATACTTTGTTTACTTTGAGTTTTACAGAATTTTCTAGATGTTCAGATGTTAGACAACTTTGTTGTAGACTTAACACTGCTTTGAATGTGAGAGAAAATTTGCTCTCAGGAATAAGTTAAGCCAAAATAAGAGGAAAAGCAATTTTCTTCAAACAGATGAAAGATCTTGTGGGGGTGGGGATGTTCAACAGTTGAGAAAAGCAGCAAACTTTTCTAAGTTTTCGTCTTCCAGACAATAAATTAGAAAGATAAAAACTGTCTTATCATAAATGTTCAGTCTTTTGTTTTTTTATAAAGCATAAAAAAAATAATAATCCAGGATTCAAATTTACAGGATAAGATTTCTTCAACATTTCTTATGAATATTCTTTTGAAATTTGATATTGACCCAAGATTAAAATAACAAATTCTAAATTTCCTGACATGATTACATATTAAATCAGGATAAGAATATCTAATCAACAAACTCCTTTAATCATCGTATATAAACATTGCAACATCTGCTTCAAAATATATCTAAGCCTTCAAGTCAATTTCACCGACTGCATCTCTAATGTGGAGTTTCTTTTAGACGAATGGAGGGAAAAGTCATTATCTGTTAAGTGAGAAAAAAATCTATTGATGATTTTGTTGTTTAATAAAGAAACATTGGCAATTTTAAACCTTCATTCCTGCAAAAAATAAAACAACCATATGTCAAAAGGTCGATTATTCCCTTGATACCACTATTACTGTATACACTGTTGATTCCCCTGACAATCTGTTTTTAAAAAGTGATAATTAAAATTTTAATGAAACCCAAACGTATAAAAGTAGATTTATACATTTTCTTTATTCTTGAAAATTGACAAAGAAACACTATTCATTTATTAGATTGCTTATTTACAAGAATACATGATTATTGAAAAATATGTGAACCAGCCATAATTAAATGTTTTATTATTTATCATTTTATAAAGAAATAAATATGGAAATATTTATATATTTTTCTTCATTAATCTTTAAAAATGTCTGAACAAGAAAATTTAAATAAACACATAAGTAATGTAATTATAAATTTTGAAAAAAAATTATTCTTTCCGGACATTTCTCCACATAAAATAGGTTGAGAGCTTCTTTTCCTCTGAACCAAATATTCTTTTAATCTATGTCTGCCATGTTCATTCAAAATTCTTGTTCTATAGTTATTTATAAAAATGGTAAATATTGCATTGTAGATGGCTTACATGTTTTCATAATTTTTTTTTTGATAAATTCTTTTAAGAAAAAAATTCTTTATAAAATGCTAAATAATAAATATCTTATTATAGGAGATGTTTATATTGCGGGAACGATATAAACAACAAGGTAAATTCCAAGTGGAAAGATTTACATAACACGTAAGGGGTAAACAAATAACAGTTTATTGTATGGAAAAGGACAAGTAACAGAATTCATTAAATGTTAAGTCAAGATGGAATGGGAACAGAAGTCGAATCATCTCATACTTTCTTGCTTCAATACTTCTTAATCTCTTTTGCAAATCAACTGTTGGGTGTGATAGGATGTTCCATTATAACACCTTACCCTGAGCTAAATTCTTCCCTAGAAATTTGCTTTTAATATTTTTCTCTTTGGGTTTGGACATAAGCAGTTAATCCTTTTCTTCACATTTTGAGTTGGTATACCTTCAAATTTTCGAGAATCAGCGATTTTTGGAGTCAATGTTACCTTCATCGATTCTGCACTATTAATGGGGGGTTGAATTTGGAAAGTGTCGTATAACACTTCCATCGGTACTTCTTCATCATTTTCAACAGTTTCTATGTATCAGGGTCTCATCTGATTTATGTCTTTTACAGAAAAAATTTTTTTCTTTTATTATGTAGACCATTCCTCTGATTCTTTTTGTAACTGTACCGTCCTCCCAAAAATACTTTCCTGCCTGATAGTTCCTAAAGAAGACTTTATTGCTGTCTTTATACATTTTCAACTTTGCATTTGTTTTCATATAAATTTTCTTATTCTTACTTGGTAACATCCTGTTGAACACTGAACGTATTTTTCTTGCAAACATCATTTCAGCAGGTGACAAGTTACCATTTGTATTCTGATTTGGTGTTATCCTATATACTGCTAGAAACTTTTGTATGCTTTTTTTTTTTTTTTTTCAGTGGTGATTCTATTATTCCTTAATGCTCTCTTAAATGTGTCAACAAACCTTTCTGCCTGTCCGTTCGACCTAGGATTGTACGTTGGTGTTATGTGTTCGATTGCCAATGAATCACAGTAATCTTTGAATTCTCTCTCAGTGAACATAGTACCATTGTTGCTTACAATTGTATTTGGTACTCCAAAATGACTAAATACTTTGTCTAATGCTTTTATCGTGTTTGAAGCTGTCAGGTGTTATCCACTAAATGGTCCTGCATAGTCAATATGAATACGTGTCCAAGGAATGTCTGTTTTTGGCCAGGGCTGGGTCCTCATTGGTGGTGCTTTTGCTGCTAGTTAACAACCTTTTCATTGCTTTATCATATTCTCTATATCCTGGTCCATTCTAGGCCAATAAGTAACTTCTCATTAACGACTTCATTCTGGAGATTTCAGGATGGCCTATATGAAATTCTTTTTTGTAGGATATGTGGCATTACAACTCTATCCGCATAAGTCAGCATTTTGTTGCATATCGAAAATGGAGACATCCTTAATCTTTTTTTCTTATTTTCATTCCACCTTACTTGTTTCTTCATCTTGGTTATATATTGATCCATTTTTGCTGCTTTTTTATTTCTTCCAGCATCACTAGTAGCTCTCTAACGGTGTTAACAAGTATTTCCGTTAATTCTTTTTCCTATTTTAGTGCTGCTATAACAGTTTCTTCCAGCAATTCAGAGTTTTTGGGGGTTAATCTAGATAGACCATCTGCATGTGTAATTTTTTTACTTGATGGTACTTGCATTTTGAAATTGTCGTTGAGCAAAATAATACTCCATCTCTGTAACCTTTTTGCAGTATGCGTTGGCACACCTTTTTTTTTTAACCAAAAATCGACAGTAGTGGTTTATGATCTGTTTGCAAAACGAATGATCTACCATGAATAAACCTGTGAAATTTTTTTATGGCATATATCATTACCAGACCTGCTTTTTTGATTTGACTGTAAATTATTTCCACTGATAGTAAGACTCTTTGTATAAAAGTACTGCACCTATGCCATATTCGCTTGCATCTTTCTGTTTAGGATTAGGTTTCCAGTTACTTCTAAAATCATCTTGTTCACTTTCAATCCTAAGTTGCTTGCATTTTAGTGTCATTATCACCTTCCTGATTAAAATGGAAAACAAACTGCTCAGGCTTTACTACAGCCTGTGCTGATTCAAAACACTGTCTCCAAATATGCTTAATTTTTTTTTTTTTTAATCATATCACCCTGAGCAAGGCGGTAATGCCACTGATGTGCAGGGGCTACTTGAGAGTGAAAAGATTTGGAAAAGAGAAAGCCGGAAACCACATCCTGAACAGGGAACAAGGGATGAGCCTCTACACCTGTACAATAGACGTGGGTGGAGTGTGAACTGGGCGATAGTTTAGTCTATTTACACCAATTGAAAAAAAAAAATGAAAAAGAGAAAAAAAGTGAAAAGATTGGAAAAGAAAGCCAGAAACCACATCCTGAACAGGGAACAAGGGATGAGCCTCTACACCTATACAATAGACGTGATTAATGATTTGTGCTTGTGCTTTTATTAAAAGCCCACACATTCTACCACACACCACTTTTATGTCCTGGGTTAAATTCTTCTTCATTAAATTTGTTGATCTTCAGTTAGCTCTTGAGTATAGGAATGAATCTTACTTCGTTTATTTTGGGTTTAAATTAATATTTTCAAACCAAACTATTTTTCTATCAGGTTTTAACCCAATTAACCACTCTCCCATATTTGTCTTTATCTAATATCTCCTTCACTCAGGATTTACTAAGTTTCTCAATACTTCAAGTCATCATTTTACCGTTGAATCCTAAGTTCTATGCTAACATCCTTCTCTTACCCTTTCTCTTTCACCCCCTTTAGCTGGTTTTTGTCTTCACTCTCCTCCTGCCTAATACTTCAACTCTATTATGTAACCCCCTGCACATCAGTGGCATTACCGCCTTGCTTGAGGTGAAATGATTTTTTTAAAAAAAATATACACTTCAATTAATTTCTTTTGTCAGATCGTAATGTGCTAATGCTAAATTCGATAATAAGTATGTTTTTATTTTTTGAAATGTTTCTTCGTATTCTTTTGTCCATTTCTTACCTTTCCTTAATCATTAATTTAACGATGCTCTCAACTCATGCATTTTAGGAATATACAAACTGTAATAATTAACCAAGCCAAGGAATGGTTGTAATTTTGTTACATTATCCGGTACAGGCATATTTCTTATAGCTTCTGTTCTTTTTGGGTTAGGCTTTCTTCCTTTATGATCAATTATCTGACCCAAATACTCAATTTTGTTCATGCAGAATTCGCATTTTTCTAGCTCAACTTTAAATCTGTATTTCTCTATTCTCTTGAATACCTCTCGAACATGATTTTTGTGTTCTAAATTTTCATTCTTTATTAATATATCATCTAAGTATGCCATTGCAAATTCTAGATCGGCCAGCATAGTATCCATAATTTGTTGAAATAAAGACGGTGCTACTTTCAACCCAAAAAGCAAACGTTTTAAGGTATATAATCCTCTATGCATATTAATAGCTAGATATTTTGTACATTCTTCCTCAACTTTGACTTGCAAATATGCTTCGAATAAATTAATTTTCGAGAAAATTTTGCCTCCATTCAACTTTGAAAAAATTTCTTCCAGCGTAGGAAGCAGATTGCTGTGGTCTTTTAGACATTCATTGAAGCCTGTTGAAAAGTCAGCACATATTCTTAGTTTCTTATATTTTTTTTTTTTTTTGTTACGTATACCATGGGTGACACCCACTCCGAGTAATCTACTTTTTAATTACTCCAATTTCTCCTAGTCTTTGTAATTCATTGTCTATCATTTCTCACGATGAAAATGGTACCTTTCTTTTAGGTTTAAAAACTGGTTTTACATTGTCTTTTCATTTGAATTTTACTTCTCTCTTAGTACAACATCATGTCTGTCAGAAAATACTCCCATGAATTCATTTTTTTAAATCGTTAACAAATTTTTCTGTCTGTTTAGATTTCTCTATATGATACACATTTAATTTTCCCATAAATTAAATAGCACAATCCAGTCGATACCAAGTAGCTTTGAATTTCTTTCAGATATGATGTAAACTTTTTGCCTTGTATATCTTATCGTCAAACGACACTTTCGCATAAAATTCTCCTTTGAATTTTAACTTGCTTCAAGAAACACCTAGCAATTTTCTCAGTGTCTTTTAATTTTGGTTGTCCCAATTTCTTCCATGTTACTTCGTCGATTATAGATATGTCACTTCAAGTATCAAACAGACAGCTTATAGTTCGACCATTTCTTTTAATGTCTACATACTTTCTTTTACCATAATTCTTTGTATCTTTTTTAGATAACACTGTATTTATCTTTTAGGACTTCTGGTAATTTTTCTTTTTGCATACCGTAGCTTTATGACCTTTTTGGCTGCATTCATAACATCTATTTTAAAAATAACAGTTGCTTGTAGCATGATTCATTCCACCACATGCTTTGCAGTAATATTTTACTTCCTTGCGGACTCGTTGTTTAACCCTTTGTACCTGGACTATATTTTTCTCTTTTATATTTATATTGTCCCATTTTATTGATTAAATTTTGTCATTTATAACGTCTGTGAAATAAACTGTCATGTTTGCCAAATATTTTTGACAATATTTCAATCGTTTCTTTAAACGAGATATCCTCCAGTTTCCTCAGTAGGATGAAATTTGTATATTTTGTGTTTTCTCAAGCGCCTAATTTTTGTAATAACATTATTTTTTTCTTTGTCGGACCATAACTGGCATCTTTTTGAAAAAATTGTTTCGTACCTTCTGAAGTAAGCTGGAAAAGTTACACCATCCATATGTTTGTAATGGAATTCTGAACATGAATTCATAATACCTTCAACAGAGAAAAATTTTGATCCGTCCTTTTTTTTCTATTTGTTTTGTTAGTATGTTTTGCAAAGTTTCCTGTTGTTTTAATATTTGCTTTTGTAAGTCTAGCTGCTGCTTTTGCTGTTGTTGTTGGTTGGTTGTATTTGTAATAGTTCAATTTGCTTTTGAATTGATTTATTTTGCTCTTCCCACTGTGTCTGCTGTTGTGTAGAGGATTTTTAGGTCCTTTACGATTTATATTTACAAATCGTTCTTCATGTAATTGAAGTTGGAAATAAGACAACAATGACGCTTGAATAAAACAAACAATGAATTGTATTAATGATAAGTTTACGTAATTGAAATTTAGTAGCCTGCAAATAGTAGAAGAAAAGTTGTTTCCCTTTTAATGTTAAAAACATGATGAAAAATCAGTTAAGATTCTGTCTCTGACAGAAGGAAAGAAAGCAATGTACATACTGATGTCGAGTTGATGAAAATTCCAATTGGAAGATGTGAGAGATTTGTGCACATGTGAGTTTAAGAAATAAATGGCAGCTATGGTGCAGGGGTGTGAGAGCAAATCAGGTAAGATTGAGGAACGTGGTGCTATCTCGGGTAGCTGAAACTGTCAACTGCCTTGCTTGGAACTCGAACTGAAACCACTGGTGTAACACGTGTGTCCCCAGATTTTTGTAAGCCCAGGGAAAACACAGGAACAGGAGTAAAGTAAGAATATGTATGTACATGTGTGGAAATACATGTGATCCCCACAGTTACATGGCGGTACACAGGGTTTTAGAAAATTCCACCAACTGCTCCATATTAATTTATTCAACAAAAATATATATTAAAATCTAACTGTACACTCAACCAATAGATTAATCCAGCAACTAGTAAAAACGCATTATTCGTTTTTACTTCACTCTTTTTTTTATATAGTTGATGAAAACAAAAAAACTACTTCTTACCTTAAAGCATAGACTTTTTTTATATATATATATTCTCTTGGTCGTCACTGTTATCTTTGGAGGGTTTTTTTTTTTATCCCAGTTGTTACTGTTTTTTCTTGTGAGTTCTTTTCAAATCCTCATTCGATAATGTTAGTTTTCCTTGTTAGTTCTTTTCGAATCTTTTTTGCCACTGTTATATTGCGGACAACAAGGTAAATTCTAAGTGGAAAGATTTACACAACATGTAAGGGGTAAACAAATAACAGAGTTTATTGTACGGAAAAGTACAAGTAACAGAGTTCACTGAATGTGAGTGGAAGTAGAATTGTCTTGTATTTCCTTACTTCGATACTTCTTAATCTCTTCGGCAAATCAACTATCGGGGATTAAAGGATGTTCCATTATAACAGAAATTCACATATTTTTATAATCTTGTAAATAAACATTGCTGAGGGAATCAAGTGTATACGAATCATAGTGTCAAAAGAATAACCATCCTTTTGACATGCTGTTTTTTGCCAGTACAAATTGCCAAAATGTTGATATTTATTGTTTTATTTGCAACTATAACTTGTTTTGATCTACGCAACTCTATTTTGATTTCTGGTCATAGGTGAGAGCATTAAAAACTTACTTTTACATGCAAAATATGTCATTAAAGATCAAGCAATTTTACAAACATCAATCTGTTTAAATTGTCAGTCTTACATTGCAATCAACTTTTTAAAATTTTTTTTAGTTAAACATGAGAATGTAAATATTGAATATTAAAAGCAAACCACAGTAATTTATTCAGAGTAGTGTTGAGCTAAATAAGTATTGAAATAGTTGAGTGATTAATTCTTCTTACCAACTTACTGTTTATTTCTTCCGGCAGCAGCAGCAGATGATCTTGATCTGACAACTGATGAGGATGTGCCTGCTGCTTCAGTTCAGCCTTTGACTTTAAATTTGGATGATGCAAATGGCCTCAGCCCCACTGGCTACTATTCTGACCCTTGTCAGATGAAAGGAACCTCTTGGTCTCGACATTTGAAATCGAGTCCAGTGGAAATTGGGAAAAGTTTTGATGAACTCTGCAAAGGAAATGTCCCTCAACATTCATTGGCTGAAACAAAAGCGTACAAGACAATATCCAAAAAGCAGGACAGCCTGCCAAAAAGGGCAACAATTCCTGAAGTGGTCACTACATCAAATACTTCAAATTCTCCTTTGGCACCTTCTAAATCTGGTCCTGTTCCTAATTTTAAATCACTTCAAGAAAGACAGGTAAATATCTGGAAATAAATTACCATTTTCTTTGCTTCTTTTTTTTTTTTTTTTTTTTTCAGTTTTTACCATTTGGAAATTATTTCTGTAATGTAAGTAATTTCTTTATTGCATTATGCAGTGATTATATATCTAATAAGGATGTGCATTTGTGGTGCAGTGGATATCAGCTCAGAACAAGAAATCGGAGAGCCAAGTTCAAATTCTAGTTGAATTTGTTGCATTCACTTACACGCAAATACTCTTGGAAAATGTATCAATCTCTTTCTTCCCTCCAGTGATGGGTTAAATAACAGGACATATTGGGTTCTATAGCCTTGATTGGTAACCAGTTTACTACAGAAAGTAATGGCAACCCACAGCAGGAAAATCTTCTGCCCAGTCAACCCTGTCTCTTTTAATATATGAATCGCCAATATATTTCTCAGACATTGTTTTACAATTAAAATTATAGAAAGTCATGAAAATTAGAAGACAATGACAAAAACCGTCATAGCAAACATAATTTCTATTATTATTATTAAAAGTTTTCTAGAAATCTTTGAGAATTGTGATGCAAAATATTTATTCTGTCACCAAAAGAAAGCATGATCACTAAAGTTAGCTTATCTTAAGAAATTTCAAATTGCTATTATGATGTAAATTTTAATTTGACTCAGTCATATTTCCTCACACACCGCAACTTAAAAACTTTTGGTTTTGCTTCATTCTTTAAACTTACTTTTTTGCCCTTTACATTATAATGGCGTGGATATTGTTGATCAAAAAAGATTGACTTCATTCAATTTATAACGATAATGGTGGCATTTGCTTCTTTCATACAGGAAACATTCCACATTGACACTGTTCAGCCAATCAATGTCAGTTGAAATAAATAAAAATCATTTTCTTAAAACAGTTTTTCAGGAAATGAGGCTTCTCAAGTCCACCGTTATTGCTTTTTCTAGTAACAATGGGAGCTTCCTTCCAAAATTTTTTTCTTTTTGGTCAAGTAAACATCTTGATTATCATTATTTTCTCTTTTAGTTACATGTGCTACCCACTTTTGTTGTTGCTGCTGTTGGAATTGTTCAAGTGATGTGGTAACACTCTTTGTGATTTTGTATTGCCAGTCTATACAGGGTCTGATAAAGAATTGTTATCTGTAAATATTTAAAAGGATCTATTTGTTTGAAGCTATTTTTAATCATTGATCTGAGAAAACAATTATAAACAGAAGATAGTTTAGGCATTTTCTAATAAATTGGATGTCATGCATGACATTTTTATGAGTCTCAAACTGATGACTCATTTTCAAGGCAAAATTTTGTTACGGTATCGGTCAAAAGTACACCTAGTGTTATTATCTTGTGTTCAATTTCTTTATCATTTCCGTATTCTGAATGTTTATAACAGATTCAGTGTATGTGCCAGCTACTAGTCTCAGTTTGTATTCTTTCTTTTCAAGGTGAAATAAATTTGTAAAATTTGTATTTGTGGTTCAGCTTTGTCAGTTCTACATGGCAATTATGAACAGATATTATACAAAGTACTTTCATTTAAGCAAGATAATTTTAACTTTCTATGAGGAATTATCAAATATATCAAACCATCTTTTAATTGGAATAAGTGAAAATTCTATGCAAATTTATTAAATTCATCTACTTGGAGTAAATCTAAAATCAATAGCACAATGTTAAGAATTCAAAAAGGATCGTAGTAATAATAGAATAAATTCTGTTAGGATTTAAGCTCATCGCTTTTCAAGAACCAATATAATTTTTTATTATTTTTTGTGTTTAGATAACTTGGATGTTGCACCAATTGGAAGAACAGCATCTGAAAGCTCTGAAAAAGCAGTATGAACAACATCAGCAGAATATTAAAAGAATTCAGGAAGACATGGAAGCAGAGATACTCAACCAGCAAGCATCATTCCAACAGAAAATAAAAACCAGTAAGAATGCTCTCATGAAAGAGGCCTTTGAACGAAGTAATATAAACCCCCACATATCCCTTCGCCCTAATATGGGTCACCCAAATTTTAACAGCTATGATGCTGATATTGATCTCAGTGACACTGAAGATTCAGAAGATAACTTGTCTATAGAAATGATGTCTCCAAATGAAAAAAGACGTTTTTCAATGCCTCCAACAGACAATCATCAACCACAGGCAAGTCAAGCAAACCAAAAACGGTCACCAGTCTCACCAAGGAGGGGATCATTTTCCCCTTTATCTGACCCTTCCAGTTTGACACATCCTATGCAACCACCTCCTAACTCTGGCCTCATTACAGATGGCAGAATATTGCAGGGTGGTGTTTATGCAACACCTTTCCCATTATCTAAAAGTTCTCTGCTCTTAAAAGTAAGTTCTGAATATTTGTTTTTGTTGGTAAAGATTATTTAACTAATAAAAAAATCACTTAATTAATTTAAGAAATGAATTAATCAAAAGAAAAAGAAATTTCTTATTAGGTAAAAGATAAAATTTGCAAAACAGTCTTTTTAGCTATTAAATGTTCCACATAATCAGTGTTTGAAAAAAAAAAAATTACCTTAGTTTTTTCATTGTTGTAAGAAATATTTTTAAATTGATTATTTACCAAATCTTGTATTAAATAAGGAAAGGAAATTATAAATATTGTATTTTAAAATGTTGATAAACTGAAATAAGTATAGTTAATGTTAGGCTTTTTACAATTTTATATATGTATATATTGCAGTCTCCAACAGAAATATCTAGCAAACCTCAAAGTCTTGACACTGACTCACATTTTCCATCTGTTCTTGGAGATGATTTAAAATCAGAAACTGCACTGTTGCAAGAATTGGAACAATGCCACAATCAACGAATTCAACAGCAGGCACTGTCATCCAACAGGAATTTTGATCCGTTAAATGATGACCAATTCACAGAATCACTTGGTTTTGTTTCAATTAATGAGTAAGTTTTTTTTTTTTAATATTGTTGTGGCATAACTGCTCTCTTTCTATAAGCTGGTTTCAGTCAAACATCATGACTACTGTTCTCATTCAATTTTGAATTGATTTTGTGATTATTTTTGAAAAATGCTGTCTGTGATCTTTACAAATATAAAGTGAATTCGCTAACTACAATTACAGCAAAGTCCAGGAGGGAAATTGATTCTCTAGTAAATATTCTTCTGCTAAAACCTTCTTTCATCATATGAGTGAAAACACATTTGGCATTTTTGGAACATTTCCTATGCTATTTAGAGTCTAAAAGTAAACAATCCCAGGATTTCAAAATTGATATAACTTTGTTCTAACTTCAAATATTTGTCAAAATCTGATCATTTGAATTTAATCAAAAATTATTTTTAAATGATCAGTTCTGAAATGTAGCTTTTGTACTTCCTTTTTGCTTTGAAAATCATTGGAATTTTGTTGAAATCAAGTAGATTTGGGGGCTCTGTAGTACAGAAACTTTTTGCCATGTTTTGTCTCTAACTCCCTAACTTTGAATAATGCTAATAAAATATGCTCAAGAAACTTTTTTCTCTTTTTTAGTGCAAGTTTTCAAATAATAAAACGATTTAAACCTGCAAAATGTAAGAAAATTGTTCTCAAGAAGAGATTTAAAATATACTTATTTACTTTCATGTTAAAATACCAGGCACCAAATATCAGTTTACAACATAATTTTCCTTGTAGTTATCAGAAAATATTCCTTTTTTTTTTTTTAATTTTTTTTTGTGTGCTGAATCCATTTTTTGCATTGAACCCCCCCCACCTCAGTCTATAAGTTAAATGCTCTTCACTGCTAAACTTTATTTTTTAATTAGAAATGTGAAATTTTTTGTCTCAATCTTTGTCTTTAAATACAGGTAACATTAAGTCAGTTCCATAATGAGCTGAGAATCACTGAAGAGGCTGAAGAAAAACAAATATTTGGTTGGCTCTCATGTGCAAGCACAGTAATATTTTGAGAAATATATTTACAGTATTAAAAGGCATGGCAGCACCTAAGAAAATGCACTTAGAAACAAAAAAGCATTTTATTTGGAATAATTTTTTTTATTCTCAGTAAATCTATTTGTTTGCTTGGTATTATGCAGCTGCTTATAAAAAACCATTTTATTTGATTTCTTAATATTTTCTTGTAAATTCATTTTCAGTGTCAGAATGGTTTCTGCTAATGGCTGGCAAGTGAAATGTTTTTTTAGAATTTTAATAATTCCAGTTTTTCTATAATTAGTAAGTTAGAAAGAGTTAATCCTTTGTAACTGTTTTTTTTTTTTTTTTTTTTTTTTTTTTTTTACAGTTCTCGAGGTACTTTACGAGAAAAGCATGCAAAACATCTTTCTGAATTACGTCTGTACTATGAGAAAGAAATCCAAGAATTGAGGGATGCCTTGAACAATACAGATAGTATCAACAGTCAAAGTGCTTATAAAAAATTGGTTGAAGAAAATTTGCTTCTTACAAAGAAATGTCAAGAAAAAGAGGAGGAACTTGCCCAACAGTAAGTTTTATTTTTTTTTTTTTTTATACAATAATTTTCTGTTTAAAGTTCAGATGTGTGTAAAAATACTGTCTTTTCATATTGACCTAAAAAAAAAGATCTTGCATTAGGTTGTATTGATGTAAGAGAAGGAACTATGTACAGATTATGATAATATGTAGGATAGATAACGGTTGACCCTAGACTTGAAAAGGTTTAGATTGTAGTGCTCAAGCACTACAATGTGGGGTACATTCTCTCAGGAGTCTGTTCTACAAAGTAGCAGCTCTTGTAAATAATCTGTCCAAGTAGAACTTCCTTCTTTCCAGTGAAGTATGAAGAGGGTTCTCATCTGCTGGAAAATGGCTGTAAATGCTTTTGTACTCTGTGAAGGATAGAAAGCAAGGATTGGGCTGCCCTAGCCCAGATATCTTGGCAATACATCGTTTTCAATCTGATCTGACTTTTGTAAAGATAGAACATGGCAGGAAGTCATGTACATTCTGTTGCAGAACAAAGGACCAACCATTCCAGCATATTTTAGCAATGGTTTGTATATACAAGTTCTACTTGAGCTCTTAAATGAAGTTGAATCCCAATAGACATTCAAGGCTTGGAGCCTCATTACGAGTACAGCTATTCATCATGACTGGAGAAAACAGTTAAAATAAAGTGTTTTAAAGCAACAAGATGATACTTTCAATTTAACTGTATCACATCCATCTTTATCATTCATCAGCAGCCACTACTTGATGTCAATTTACTTCCTATTTATAAAATTTAAATTTAATTAACATTGTTTATATTGTTCGAACTGTTGTTCTCGTCTTGTACGCTCTGGCCTTCTTCAGGTGATTAGAATTTGGAACCTGAACCCTTTATTTTGATCACTGGGGTATTGTTCTCGTTCCATGAGTCATGCCACTTCTGGATGTTTTAGTTATCTCCTTTAACTCAACACTCTAAGTTATGTTCCTCGCTGCTGTAGCCACTTGCGTTAAAGGGAGATAACTAAGACATCCAGAAATGGAATGAGAACAATATGCCCCAATGATTAAAAATAAAGGGTACGATTTGAAATTCCAATCACCTGAAGAAGGCCGGAGCCTACAATGGCTGAAATGTCATGAATATGGCAATAAGACGGGGGACAATAGTCCGAATATTGTAAATACTATATCATCTCAGAAGTATAAACAAGCATAGTATTATTAAAAAAATATAATTGATGTAAATATTTAAGTATGGAATTCTACTTTTTTCCTTGGAATCGTACTGCATGTTCCCTGCCAGCTTTTGATTTGGGATCAAATTGTAGTATCTGTTTTCTCTTCCTCTTAAAATTATGAGGTAGGTTTTGATGGATACTGATACCATGTTTCAACCCAACAGTCAAATTTTAATTATTGTCCCCAAAATTCCTTTCATAAATCCGGGCAATTTTCTCTATGCCCGGTGTTTTTTTTTTTAGCATCAGCTACGGCCCTGGGTATGACAATAAACTACATCTGGCAGCAAGACCTCTGATTGGGAGGTATTGAAGAGCATGGAAACCACTTAATTGCTGCTGCTTCCAGGTCTACTCTGATCCAGGGTGGTAGCACCTGTAAAGGTCCTAGTTATCGACAAATAGTTAACCACTAAACTGATGTCAAAACATTATGAAAGTATTAAAATAGATTTTTATAATAAAAATATCAGCGATAATATTTTTGAAAACTAAAAGGTATTGTCAGCAATACATTTGATTCTCGGCAAAAACCCTCTTTACATTACATTAATGGAACCTGATATACAAACTGATTTCTTAGTAAGTAATTCTATTGATACGAACATATCCTAAAAATCTTGTCATCATTAAATAACTCCTTGAGGTTGATATGACATTAAACAAAATAAACTAAAATTTTCCATGGACAATCTTTTTAAGGCTGAAAGTTACAAATTACTCAAAGATTGATGGATTGACTGGATTGGAAGTTACTTTATTCTCCATATTATTTCATTGTCCTTTGATGTGCTGTTTTATCTGTATTAAGCAAATAAACACATATAATAAATGAATCATTATAAGAGAATGAAGTTTAAAGATGACAGGTCCTCACCTAATTTTATGCAATATTTTCTAATACATGTCCTATTGGTATTGAAATGTTTTCAAAATGTACTGTTTAATGATTTCATTTTATTTTTGATTGGAAACTGATATTTGTAATCTGAAATATTTTTAAAGTTGAAGAAATGTTTTTATTATTATAGTAATAGAGAACTATAAAAATCAAGGAATTTGTCAGTTAACTAATTTGAATTTAAAGTACAAAATATTTTTTTTTTTTGTAATTAAGAGGATATAAATGATATATTGAAATATTTCAATCATCTATTTTTTCCTTCGTAAAATGATCTTTTCTTTGTTGTATAACAATATTAACTTTTTTTTTTCTTTTTTTTTTTTTTTTTTTTTTTTTTTTTTTTTTTAGGAAAACTCGTGACTATGAACAACAAGTGCAAGTTTATCAGGCTCAACTGGTGAGGAAGTGTTTTTTTTTGTTTTGTTTTTTTCCCCCTATTTGTGGTGAGTTAAATAATTCACAACATTAATTTAACATTAATTTATTATCTTTGTCATGTTTGATATCGTAATAATGTTTTTGCATAAAATGTGAAAAGGTTCATTACTAGGTAAAGGCATTTTACAAATTAAGTCATGATTTCTTAAATGCAACAATTTATGCAGCACTTATTTTGATTAATGATCTGAAGAAAGATTACTTCAAAACTTGCATTATTATCAAAACACTTTCTGTTGGCAATAATATAAGTAACAGCTGGCTATAAAAAGGCAACTGTTTATTATTTATGGCTAATATGTTTAAATAATGCACTGAATATTGAGTTTTGTGGCAGTAATTGCAATAAAACAAGAAACTAAGCATTTTAAGTTATTTGAATATCGGCATCTTTTTTAAATATAAAAACTTGTATAAAACAGCCATTTGTGTTGTTCAGCTGTTAAGTAGTGTATGGTTTAAGCAAGTTGAATTTGCACATTTTCGGTTTAAATTCACACTATTTTGAATAAAGATTATGAATTTACTGACAAACTTTGCATTGAGAATTAAATAGAAATAGTGATTCTAGTGCAAAATTTTAAAACTAATCTCAACCAGATTGATTCACACCCCTAAATGCTGCTGGTTGTTATAAAACAAGTTTGATCTGGAATCAGAAGCTACAATTAAAGAAGTTCACATTATCTTTAAACATGGACATTTTACATTTTTGTGGCAGTGGATTCTAATTATTAAAAAAATAATAAATTACACTTTTTCTAATTATTATAGATTGACGGTTTCCTTTCGGTGGGGGAGGGACTGCATTTTATTTCCAACTTTCATTACAACATTCCTTAATAAGCCCGTAAATTCATAACAAAATATTTAAGCAACAGAAATTTTTAGATAACTGAGATGAAGAAAATAAGTGTTAATTCAAAAAAATTTCCTGGTTCACAGTGTTATACTGGGTAGAAAATATTGACATTGAGCATTTTTGGCCAAAATGCTATGATAATAAGAACAAAGATGAGGATAATAGTTCACATGTAAATAGCAAGATGAGGATCAAAAATTTACCTGCTAGCCCAAATAGCAAAGTATATAAAAACTGAAGTTAATTTCAAAATTTGCATAAATCTTAGCATAATTAATGAGCCTTAACTTTTATCAATTGGTCTCTCAGTTATTGAAAACCCTTTTTTTCTTTTTCTTTATCTAAACCTGATGTAAAAAAAATTTTTAAAAAAGCAATGAAACTTGGATATTTTTTCATCCATCTTTTTTTTTTTTTTTTTGCATTGTTAAGTGTTTGATATATTACAAGACAGTGTGTATTTCAGATTAAAAGGTCTACATGAATCTTTTGTGCATTCTTTTTTCTTTCTTTTCTTCAGCAAACATATGCACAGCGCTGTGCAGATCTAGAAAAACTGCTAAGTGATTTCAAACATCAGTTATATCAAGAAACTACTCATAACCATAAAAAAGAGACAAGACTAAAAGAACTTGAGTCTGAAAATCTAAAACACAAATCTGCAATCGATGAGATGATTAAGGTATGTAGAAGGTTAAAACAAACTGTTTTATTGATTTTTTTTTTTTTTTTTTTTTTTTTTCTTTTGCAAGGAAAAGTTTACAATTCAGAATACACAAGCTTTAAGATTTTTGTTGTATGTTCTTATCCAAATATTTTTTTTTATCTTCCGCCAAATTCAATAACAATCAGTTATCAGTATAGAAAGGAAAAAAAAGACTGTCATGTGATTCCATTTTTATTAGTGAATAATGCTTTCAATTATTGTTACCAGGCTTTTCTTTTCACTGAGTTACTTTGGAACAAAATATTTCATATTTAATTCTAAACTTTGACTACAATTATTATGATGCTTTTACACTTTTTTTTTTTTAAAGTTTTTCTTTTTGTTTTTTTAACTGCCTCTGAAAAGAATTCTAAGATTAATGAAAGTAAGTTGTGATAAAAACTAAAAGCTATAAAAAGGTTACTTTTACTCAGTCTCCCTTGCCAAAAAAATGGCTAATTTTGACCTTATTCAGACAGAAACTAAATTCAATCAGCTTACTTTGTTGGTGTTAGCACAACATTTCAACCATTGTTTCCTCTGGCTTTCATCCGTTGCTTGTTGATCTTGGTAATCTTCAGGGAATTTTGAGTTGAACCCTTTATTTAATCTACGGGAATAGATTGTTCTTGTTCCATTTCCTATGTTTAGGGATATCTTGTCTAGTACTTTTAGAACTGCTCAATTATTGCCTGCCCTGTTTCCACTGAATCTAAGTCTGTACTACCCAGTCCAGGGTTTGAACTCACAATTACTATTCCACCAAATTCACAAACAAATTGCTTTAATTCATTGGGCTTTTTTACTAAAATCATATGAGATATCCCTTGACATGGGCAGTTTAACAAAAACAATCTGCCCCCATAAATTAAATACAGATATACCTCACCTTACATCCTTAATTTGTTCCAGGAGAAGTCAAATTTATTTGTCTCTAGGCTAAACCACAAATAATCATTCCCAGTTCTGTATTTTTATTTATAAACACATTTTTATGTTTAATAAGAATCTATTTTAAGCTTACAAATAAATTTTAGTTTTTAATATAGTACTGAAAAAAGTAATCTAAATTTACAAATGCATGTATGTACATACTTGTAAATGTAGATGTTTACAATTTATCAATCTTTACAGTACATTGTGAATTCTTTATTTGTGAATGTTGTTTACTCTAAGACATTATAAAAATTATTTTAATAACTATGTTATTTAACAAACAGTTATTAAAATTTTTGTGATAGTAGGAAATAAACTAATTTATGTTAAATTTACCAATATTTACACTGAATTTTACATACATATTTTAATGATTTTATGTACTTTTGTTCTTATTTATTGTACAGTAACATGATTTTATGTGTTTTAATGCTTTTTTTTTAGTGATATTATGACTTCAATATTTGTAGCAGACAAGCATAAAGTCAAAACTTGATTTTTATTTTTAATATATTTTTTTGACAAACAACATATAACCGAGAATGACTAAACTCAAAATGACATAACCCAAGGTATACCTTTAAAGAGTTCAGTTCAAAATCTTCTGAAGGTTACCCACATTAACAAGCACGATGAAAGCCAGAGGGTACAACAGCCGAAATATTGTGATAACAACAACAAAGAAGGAGACAATGATTGGTATGTAAAAAAATAGCAATTTTTTGCAGAAATTAAGACAGAAACTTAAAACCTTATTCATCCCAGTTCAAATTCAAATCCAGGAGAAACCAATCATTTTGAAAAGACAGGGAAAAAATTTCATTTGCTGTTTTGCTAATTTTGCCAATGTTTTAACCATTTTTTAAATTACTAATGTTATCAGTACAAATATTACAGTTCATAAGTTATTTCACTATTTGCGGGCCATTGTCTATTTCTTGACTAACTGGTTCATTGTTGAACTCAAATACATTCTGCTATTGGTGTTTAACTTTATTAAATAATGAGAAACATTTACAATTAAAAACTAATTGAAGTCTTTCTATTTCTAATAATTATCTGAAGATTTTGCGTATGCTGAAAAGTGTGTTTTTTTTTTTTGTTTCTCATTCAATTAGCTTCTATTGTCAATTATTAAATGATAAACAAATATCTCTTTAAATCTGGAAGTAAGACAGTGATGAGATTATGTAAAGACTACAAACTTATTGATGTGTCTTTGTATACTTTGTATGTGCATTTGTTATAAAAAGTAATAATTTTTTTGTTATAAAAAGTAATAAAAATTTATCCTACAAAAATTATTTAGAATTAACGGATATCTAGACACTTCATTTTTAAGTTTCAATACTTTATTCGTTAATTTTTAATATTATTGTTTTGATTTATTTTCAGTTGAGAGAAGAATATTTGGAAGATAGCAAACAAAAGAATGCAACGATTCAAAAGGTACCTTAAGTTTCCTTTGGGGCAAACATTGAGGGGTGGATATGATAAATTTTATTTTTTTTTTAAATAAATCCAGTTCTTGTCTCAGCTACGGATTAAATAACAGTAGAGGTTCTATCAAAGAGAAAGAAGAAAACTCTAAATTCAGAAGGTGGGGCAACTGATAGATAAAGAAAAGAAATCTATGGCGAATCCTGATTGCTTTCTACTTCTTCTAAGAGACATAGTTAAAATATCAAATATGGCAGAGAGAATAATAATGTTCACAAGAAAAATTCAAGAACTAAAACACCAAGACTAAATTTTGTAGAGAGATTTTCTTCTCTCCAGTAGGTGTTAATATATCAAAACTAAAAGTTCCTTCGTTTAAATTTATTAAGCAAATGAGATGATATTTTCAAATTTTTTTTTTGCTTTCTTGAAAACATTTCTGCATTATATATTGTAAAATTAGTTTAAAACTGAATTATTTTATTTATTTATTTATTAATATGTAATCCAAGGCAACTTTTTCTAACTATCACTTTAATACTTTGGAGAAGTCTATCTACTGAATAGAGAAATATACAATAATGTTATATGGGAAGGATAAACAATAATAAATGTGATATCTGGGTGGGTGAACAAACAATACTGTTGTTTGCTGACTGAATAAAGAAGCGGTGTATAACAGTGTGCCAGTTCAGCTCCAAAGACTACTGGCGGCTCTGTAAGTGTGCTAAACAGCAGCAAACCTTCTATCCCTCCATTAATCAATAAATATGAGATCCTCACAGCTACAGTGGATAAGGCTGAGTGCAGATTCTCCAACTTTTCACTTAGGGTGCAAATATTTCAGACAAATTAAGTGGGAACACTTAGAACTGAGGCTCAACTGAGCGATGTTTATATTACCCTATCACTAGTCTAAAATAATTTCAAAACTTGACTCTCATAAGGTGAGCAGAGGTGGTAGAATCCCAGTCATCATCTTAAAGAAATGTGCCCCTGAACTCACCTTTGTTCTCTCCAAACTCTGCAACTACTGCCTTTCTGCTTCTTGCTTTCCTGCCTGCTGGAAATCCTCATCTGTGAGAACCCTCGGACCCCTCCAATTATCACCCTATCAGCCTCCTACCAATTTTTAGCAAAGTTTTCAAGGCCATCATCAATGTTAAAGTGGTTCAACATCTCATAGCCCACTGCCTATTCTCCGACAGACAATATGGCTTCTGCTTCACCAGATCTTACTGCTGACATGCTAACGACCATCACTGAGTACATATACCAGGCTCTTGATAAAAACAGAGAAGCTCGAGTTGTTGCCCTGGATATCTCCAAAGCATTTGACAGTGTGTGGCACACTGGCCTTCTGTGCAAGCTACAGGGCTATGGTATAATTGGACGTTTGTTTGACCTAATCAAATCATTCCTATCGAATTGCATAATGAAAGTCATACTGAACAGGCATGCTTCCAAATTCAATCATACAAATGTGTCTGTCCCTCAAGGCTCTATCCTAGGTCCTTCGCCTTTTCAGATTTTCATTAATGATCTCCCCAATGTAATCAGATACCAAATAGGCATCTACACTGACACCACTATTTACTCCTGTCGTGCTAAGAAATCTGCCAATGCTGACAAAACAAACCTTGCTGCTGCTCTCAAAAAGGATCTCCAATCCGTGGTGGACTGGGTAAGAAATAGCTCGTTAATTTTAATGCTTCCAGAATGAAGCTGCTATCCTTTAACCACCATAAACAATCTTTTCTACCCACCATCAGCATGAACCACATTAGTCTCCCTGAAAATAATACACTATACCTCCTCGGCCTAACTCTCAGCTGACCTGAGATAGAACAATTACATTGAATTAATAGCTAAATTGACTATAAAGAGAAAATTGGGCCCCTGTGTCGGTTCAGAAATTTTTTCGCTTCTGAATCCATCATGCACATATACAAATCTACCATCCACCCATGCATTGAATACTGCTGTTACATTTGGTTGAGCATCCTTGCTGTTCATCTTGGAGTTCTCAAAATCCAAAAGAGAATCTGCAATGTAGTCGATCCTGACCTGGTGGCTCAACTCTAGTCTCTCTCTCTCACCGACAAGATATGGCTTCCCTCTGTCTCTTCTACAAATACTTTCATGGATTCTGCTCTGACAAGCTTAGCTCCTTGGTGCCCCCTTCCTCCCCACAAATTTACTCAAACTATTAGACTGGCAACAAGGTCCCACCCTTTCACTGAAAACAATCAAATGTAACTACAACTTTTCCTCCTATCAGCCTCTTTTCTTGCACTTCCCACCTGTAGAACTCTATTCTGTATTCTTGTTTCCATGTTAGCTACAGTCTCCAAGAGTTTAAATGCAATGTCAACTGTCATCTCTAATCTCCTTGTCTTCTTTACACTTTCTTCTCACGCAGCTCTTTTCATACCAATGTTCCCGTCCTTCTCTTACCCATTCTCCAACACCTACTGTGACCTGTTCTCCTCACTTCACTCTCCTATTATGTAATCCCCTGCACACCAGTGGCAGTACTGCCTTGTATGGGGTGAGACAATTATAAAAAAAAAAAGTGATATCTGGGTTGTGGGTTATAAGCAATATATTATTAATAGTGATGAACAGCAAAATAAAAATAACTGTTCTTTTGTTTTCAGTTGGTTACCAGATATGAAAAACTGGAGAAAGAATACAAGATTATTAAGGTGAGTACATTTTGTTATTATCAATATATTTTTTAATCAGCTCTGTGAATGTTTTCAATTTCACTGCTATTTAGAATTTTAGGAAAACTAACAAATTGAATGTCTGGTGTCACTTTTTATTTTTAGGAAACCTTGACAGTAGCTGAGGAACGATACTTTGAAGCCACTGCAGAGATATTATATGTAAAAAGGTACATTTCTATTGTCAGTATTTTATTCTTCAGAAGTAAACATTATCTATAGTTTTTAATTTTTATATCACATGAAATTAACAGGTTATTTTCATTATTAGATAAGATTTTTTTTTCTACATAATTCTTTTTTTAAAAAAATCCCCCCCCCTTTTTTTAATATAGATTTAGTAAATCCTTTTTGTGATTTTTGTTTGAAACATCTAATATTTTCTGTAGTTCATTATAAAATCTTTAAACACTGATGAAATAATAGACCATTTCTTTACTTCTATAAACACTAGGACAGCATTTTAAGAATTAATACAAATAGAGCATAATGGATCTTACATACTGAAACCTGAGGCTATGAATTAAATAATATAACTATAAACTGAAATAAATATTGTTAAAGCAGAAAACAAGAAACGGCTACACTTATGAATTGCTTTTTTTTTGTATTCATTAAATCATTTTATTAGAATCTGACAATGATCTTATTTTTGATTGTATTAATAATATAGTTGTTGATATGCAAAAAGAAAAAGCTGCATTTAATATCTTCACTAAAATAGCTGTCAGCCTCTATACTTACTTTCATTTAATTTCAAATAATGGCTTGAAAACGTTGATTTTATTTTGATATTGTTTTTTTATTTCCATTTTGATATTCAAATAAATTTTAACGAGAATAAAAAATTCCATGACAAAATGGCTGCTGCTACTACTTCAGTCTTTAAAAGCAAAAATGACATCATTTTCTTTAAAGCTTTTCTTTTTGTCAAAAATTTGTGGCTAATGGGTTCACTCCAGAACGTTGCTAGTGTGGATAGGTGGTTGGTTAATTATTTATTAGAAAATTTAGAAATAAACAGAAATGACTCAAGGGTTTAAAATAATTTTTTTATTTTCTTTAAGTCTTTTAAGTGAGTCTTCAGTGTAGTGAAAAGTTTGTTAATCAGTTTGGAGGAATGTCCATTAGTGGTCATTTAGAAGTAAGACCATGATAGGGATAGTAGTAATATCAGAAATTAGGTCAGTGTCTATTTACTATGTTTTCATCTCTGAAATGACAAATGTTAGTAACAGATGACCTCTTAACTGCTTCAAGTGTCACACATGGCTGGTTTCTAAGTATTCTTTTGTTCCATCCTCTCTTAGTGTCCTTCTGGTCTCTCTGAGGTGTTAGATTTATATTCTTTTTAAATAGGCTAAGAGTTTTTTGGTGCAAACATCAAAAAGTCTCTTTGTGCCAATTTTTTTGATTGGTCAAATTATTTGATTTTCCAGTCTTCCTTTTTCTTTTCTTAATGTAAGTTATGCATGGTGTCTCTTTGATTTTTTTTTTTTTTTTTTTTTTTTTTTTTTTTTTTTTTTTTTTTTTTTTTGGGGCCAGGTTCAGTTTTTTTTTCTTCTTACTCTTGATTTAGGAGTTGCCTTCTCAAAGGTTGAGAGAAGTATAAAAAAAGAAGTCAAGAAAGAAAAAGAAAGAAGTTGATAGTGAAAGAAGTCAAGAGAAATTTAACCAATCAGTGATGTTTTTTTCTTTTTCCATTTTTTTTTTATACATAAAGCATGAAGCCTCCCTGATTTGGGTATTTTTCAGTCACCAATAAGAAAGCTAGGCTCCTGCAAACTTCCAGTGTTTTGAGCCAAGCTCAATGTTTTCTTCTTTTTCTTCTCTTTATTTGGGAGTTGTCTTTTTGTGGGTTGAGAAAAGTATAGTAACAGAAGTTTAGAGAAAGAGTAAAGGGTTTTAAAGGAAAGCACAACTGTCTTATTTTAATTTAAATTATTTTTTTTATTTTTGTTTATATATTTTATTTTTATAAATTAATCTAGTTGTCTTTTTTTCTACCATAATAAAATATTCTTGTACTAAGATTTGGAAGATACAACAATTGTCTTTACAATCAAACATGCTTTCATTATCAAAACTTAGTAGTCGATGTACATGAAAAATACAATTATTAGATTAAATATAAATTTATTTAATAGTTTCATTATTTGTTCTTTTACAGAGAAAATGCCCGCCTTGATTTTGATAACAAGCGATTGATGCGAGAAAATGAAAATCTTTGTCAAAAAATTGGTTCCTTCAAGTAAGCTGCTAATTGAGTTTATGATAGTTTTATTTGCTCTGTAAAATTGTGTTTTTTGGCAGAGTTAACAAAATAATGATGAAAATATTGAATATCAGTTGTTTTCTGATGATTGTACACTGACAGTCAGAATATAGTTTTATTAAAAAGCAACCGGGGCCAAAATTTAATAAAGGATTATTTACATTCCAAAAAATGTTATCATTAAACTGGAAGTGCTATTGACGATATTTGAATCTGCATTAGTAAATGAAATATTTACTCTCACTTGGATGTATGTGTTTGCATTTATTAAATATCTTAGGATTTGTTAAAAGTTTATATTAATCGTATTTATATTCAAGTTGTAATTTGGAAACAGATTTGCAGCATTGCTTTCTGCTCTTTATTATTGGTATTTTGAATATCAAACCAAAATTTAGAGGTTATATCCTGCTTCCTTATTTATTTAAAATCGATTTCATCCCATGCAAGACAGTAAGGCCATGGAGATGCAAGGGGTTACTGAATGTGGAAAAGTTAGAAACACTGACATTGCTAAGCAGTGAGAACAGAAGAGTAAATAGGAGGACAGCCGATAGAAATTAACTTTGCATTTACATTTTTGAAGATTAAAGTTAGCTGAAAAATGTGATGGTGCATTTCCAGACATCACTGCACAAGCTGTGATGACATCCATGATTGGCTGTATATGAATACATCAGTGCTTACCATGTTCACAGGGCCGTGATCGATGTTGATAAAGACAAATGCTTTTTAAAACACTTGTTTGGTTGGGAATTAGCAAAAAAATATGATTTCGCATTTAATCGGCAATGTCTTCCTTCTACTTCGAGAAAGCAGACTTCTTTTTTCATCTGACTTCTCACTAAGTTCTGGCCATGGAAAACAGACCCCCCCCACCCCCCTTACACATTCATTGCCTGACCATTTCACTGACTGCTGGCTCTTTACTTCACTGCTGGTTCTTTCACTGCTCACTCATTATATGGATATTGGCTGACAAACCCACTACCACTATCTTTTCATTTGTGTTCCCCCAACCGGAAAGGGGGACCACCCAGACAGCTTTTTGGTGGTCAGTTTTTCCAAAGGACTCTAAAATCACTAACAAAACTTTTTTTGATGATTCAAAGGTAGGCTGGAGGCAAGATTCTTAAGAAACCCTGATCATCAAATTGACTTAAAAGGAAAAAGAATCTCCTAAAGATGTGAGAAATCGTAATGCTACAAAAGCCCGGAGCCGGAAGGGAGTTCCATGAGCAAGAAGGGCAAGAAAAGAAACTAATTTAATGACTCTTATGACCTTATGCTGAGCTTCTAATCATTTTATTCAATCTTTCAGTAGGCAGTGATTTAATTGACATCTAATTAATATTTAATCAATATGATTAATTTAAAGTTATGTTTAATGTCTGAGTTTTATTATCTGACAGCATCAGTCTTATTTCTCAACTCTTTATCATTTCACATTATTATTTGCAATGTGCCTTACATTCTGATCAATATTTTGTTTCTATGTGTTGGATCTTATTTCAGATTCTTTGGTGATGAAGAAACAGGAAATCTTAACAATGCATCAGTAAATAATTCCAGCTCTAAATCACCACGAGGCAGTCAAAGGAATTTGTCCATCCAGTGAGTTTAATATTCAGTCTCCAATGCTGTTTTTTTTAGTTTGCTAACCTTACCAGTCTGCATTATTCACATCCATCACTTTCTTTCCACTGCATTGTTTTTTTTACAACCCATTAAATGCCCTATTGTTGATTTCAATTAAGGTCATTTCTGCTATTGCCATAACAAAATATGACAACACAACTGTCAAGTTCAAGCCCATTATCATTCAGTAATTGTTGTCTTCTCCAGTCATAGGACAAGAATTTTGCTCAAAGTCTTCCAAAGAATGCAAAAAGGTTAAACACTAATGTGGTAATTACATATTTTCTTAATTATATTTTGGCTAAATTTTCTATCATTTTTGTTGGTGTTTATCAGATTCTCAACTGATCCATTCTTCCTCTTAAAACAATTATGGCATAGAATAAATTTGACAAAGAATTGGTAACAGAAAGATTAGATGAAAACCCTTTTATCTAAATTATTAAAGTCTCATCAATGAAAGACAAGCTCCAGAAGATGGGAGTTCAATCCTCATTTTAAATTATTTCCTAATCCTGAATTCTTACATTTTAACAAATAAAAAAAAAATGGTTATGTTGGAATAAAAAGTATCAAATATGAAAACTAATAATAATGAAAATTATTTCATATTAAAATTTCAAAAGTTGATTTTTTTTCTAAAGTGGCAAATTATTAACCAATTTATAATCTATTTTGTGACTTAATTTTTAGTGATCACTATTTTGATAACTTAGGATAACTTTTTTAAATTGAAAATCATTTTAACCTTTTTTCCAGGTTCTAAATACATATGGATACAGTTTTTTTTCTACGGTGAATTTTAATTATATAACAAATTATATACATTATGTCTTTATTCTATGTGTAATGTTTTCCCATTTTTTCTATGCACAATATGCAGATTAAATGCTGAAATTGAATTGAAAAAATCAGTGCTTAATTATCAGTACTTTTTTTCCTCTCTTTCTTTCTCTCTCAACAACATTTGTTAATGTTGGAAAATAACTTGAAGTTAAGCAGGAGGAGTAGGGGTAAAATAAATGGATAGGCTTGAGGAAAACAGGAACTTTGTATATGAATAGTTGGTTCAAATATATTTATTGCATTTACCTGCCCCCCCCCTTCACCTAGTGGCTGTGATAGACAACCTTTGCTGTGCCACTAGATATGTAATGATTATAATGAATAATGTTTTTGTAGTATTTGTTTCATAAATCTTTCCTGATATATCAGAAGCTATATTAACAATTACTTATCTATAATCTAGATTGAATAATAAACAGGAAAAGAAAGTAAATGTTTCCTTAGGTTCTTGCTGTGCAGTAACATTAAAGATTAAGCAAATTATTAGAAGGGATGTGATTTTTGTGAATCAATATATATATATATTTATACTATCATAAAAAAAATATTCCATTTAAAGATTCCATACTTATTAAAAAAAATAATTAAAAAACATGTTTGCCTATCCATTCATAAGAATAGCAAACATAATACAAGCACATTGATTGGATACAGAGTTCTTTAAACAATGTGCTTGTATAATGTTTGCCTATTCTTATGAATGGATAAGCAAACATTTTTCAAATTCATCGCATTGAAAAAAATACGATGCAGAGTAAAGTATTATTTTTTGGACAGTTATATCCTTGTCAAGAAAGGTGGCATAGAAACAATTCTTTATTTCACTATTGTAAATAAATAAATGTGACAAGTACTTCTAATTGATAAAAATAGGTCTTTATTTTTTTAATTCTTCATACCAGATAAGCACCAGAATAATTATTTTGTTAGAATAATTGATAAACTAAAATTAAACAGTTATTTGGTTTATAAAATTTATTGCTTGTAATAATTTTTTAAAAGATTTCTTTATTTGCTTGAAGTTTAAAAATTGGTGTGTATATTAGTAGTCTTTTTTTTTATTTAGATTTGCTATCTAAAAATATGTGTTTTCTGGTTTTATATTTCTGAGATTGAGCTATTGTAATTATTTACAGTAATTACATTGTTCGGACATGTCCTCATCTTTGTTGCCATATTCACGTTTTGGCTGTTGTATGCTCCAACCTTCTTCAGGTGATTTAAATTTCAAACTGAACCCTTTACTTGAACAATCTGCCCCAGTGAAATAAAGCGTTTAGTTTGAAATTCCAATCACTTAAAGAACATTCAAAACGTCTTGAATATGGTAACATAGATGAGGACGACAGTCCGAACAATGTAAATAGTTTTCTTGTTATGGAATCGGCTTTCTTTTAAGATATTTGGACAAGCATTAATTTTTGTGGCCACAAAAATATGGTCTGTTAAAAGGACGGTTTATTCCCTTGGGTCCACTATTTGTACTAAGTTCACTCCCTCGCCAATGTTTATGTACAAGATAATCAAAATATGTGAAAATACAATGCTATATTTATTATTTACCTGTTACAAAGATTTGTTATTTTATGAAGAAATAAATGTGAAAAGAAATCTCTTTAATCGTAATTTTATAAAAAATATCAATAATTATAAAACAAAATTTGAATAAACATTATTTTTTGGACATAATACATTTTCATCTCAGATTTCTTTTTGTTTTAATTTTCAATTTTTTGATAAACGTGATCGTGAAAGTCAAGGCCTGGAACTCCAGCAATTTTGAGTTACCTCCTTTACTTCTCATTTTTAAAAACGTTTTATTTAAAACGTTTTTGAAAATGAGAAGTAAGGGAGGTAACTCAAAATTGCTGGAGTTCCAGGCCTTGACTTTCACGATCACGTTTATCAAAAAATTGAATATCACTAAATAGTGAAATTAAATATTTACTAGCTGAACTCGTGAAAAAAAAAAATGCATGCATCATGTATTATTATTTTCATGATTCTAAATAAAAATCCAGTAGATGTTGATTAATATTGTTTATTTTGTACTAATATGCTTAATAAAATATTATACTCTGTTTTACTTTACATTAAATAACATAAATATCACTAAATTACTGAAAAAACAGCATAGTATGAAACAAAAAGGCCCCAAACTTAATAAAAACAAACTTTTTTCATCAAAATGTTTATTATTAAGAGGAAAGATCAAAGTATTTTTTAAGTAAGTTTTAGAATATTTTATTTTATTTTATCCTTTTTAGCACTTTTGAAATTTTGGTAAAAAATTTTGTTTTTATTTTCGTTAGCTATAATGGATAATGTAACTTGTTTTTCAGTGAAAAAAGCATTAATTTGGAAATTTTTGCAAAAGTCAAATACTTGTCAGATTTTAATGTAACTTTAAATCATTATTTTTAAAACATCTTGATAAATGCTATAAATAAGTACATCAGATTAATTTAATTTTAAATTTGATAATTTTCCAAACATTACGTGTCACAGATGTATATTTCATTTTTGCAAGATTTTTAAAACAGAGAATGTAACTTTTGTTTATAAATGTGTCGATTGCTCAAAAATGGCCAAAAAAATTTTTTTTTTAATTTTAAATCTCAAAATTTTAGATTACAATCAATAATTTCTGTTTGAAGTATACCAGAGCATTTTGTTTACTGGAAATAGTAAATTTAATCATTTAGCTTTCACTTCAAGCTAAAATGAAATTTTCAAGAAAATTTTTTTTATTTCTAAAAATTCATTTTAAAAGTTGCTTATCAAAAATGAGTGGAGCTATCAAATATATAAATTTAGTGTTAAATAAATGAAATAGATCCATTACAGCACTTTGCTATATATTATATTTCTAGTGAAGGTGATTCCTCTTCAGTGGCCATGATTAGATTTGTTTTCAGGAATAACTTGAACTCTAACACTGTTCATCATAGAGTTGTCCATGAGTGAAGCTTGGTTGTGACAAGTGTATTCCAACTCTATCGAATGTCTGGCCTTGAGCTTTATTGAGTCATAGAACCCAATTTGTTCTTATGATTCTATGTTGGTGAAATGAATGTTATTTGTCAACATTGCCAGGCTTTAAGATTCTCAAGAGTCCCTGAATTGTTGTCACAAAGGAAAACTATCATTTCCTCCTCTTGAAGAATATTCAGTTATTCTCAGGCAATTATTTAATCAAAATAATCGTAAATTCATATTATTTCTTTGTCAAATTCTGTTTCTCAAATTCTCAAGATAGTCTTCTTTCCTCTTCATTCATATCATTTCTTCATTGTAAATCTCAGTTCCTCATGTTCTCAAGATGAAGTTCTTTCTCTTATTTGTTCACATCATTCCTCCTTGTATCATTCATGCAGTTTTAAAAAAATAATTTAAGACTTCATATTAAAAAGTAACTTTCTTTTATTATTATTTATGTACAAATTATCTTTTGTTATGCTGTATATACTAAAAGAAATATAACAATTGTTATTAATACATGGTGTTACACAAAAGGAAAGAATATTTATATATTAATATATTGAATCATTACAGCAAAAGTGTGACACATGTAGGTACTACAGTATTAATATATAGATGATATCAAATGTAGCCAATCTTATTTTATTAATTACTATTTGTCAAATGGGAAATATTAATATATAGATGATATCAAATATATAAGCCCAATAATTTATCTTTAAAAAAACAGTAAATGAATCTCAATCTGAAAGCAATATTTTCCTTAACTTATGATTAACTGAATGTTTAAAAAAATCATTAAAATGCAGTCGATCATTTTATTTTAGTTCTTATTTTTCGAGATAGTAGGGTTAGTTGAAAACTCTAAAAGTTGTGAATAACCATGATGCTATAATTGAGTTTACCACTTCATCCTCCATCCTGGAATAATTAACCTAGCAAACTACTATTCTTCCTCAAATTTCTCTATTCAGTCATCATTAAAATAATTTGTTTTTTTTATTGTAAATACCTGAATACATTCATTTTGTATTGTATTCGTACCTGTTCTAAATATTTTTTTACTTTTTTTTAAAATTTTTTTTGTTTGTTAAATAACAAATTCTATTTCTAATAATAGCTGGATACTAAAATCTATGAATTAGTTATTTTTAATGTTAGAACATTACATTAGCTCACCAGAGTTTTTAGTAATGACCATCCTTTTTTTCTTTTTTCTAGTGACCCATTTTATATCATTAATTCACCATTTTTTATATACAATGGATTTATTTCATTTTTCTACTCTTTTCTTCTTTATTTATGAAGTACAGATAAATATTGTGGTTTTGACAATTTTACAAATGGCCATATATTCAGGAATTGGATTTGTAAGCAATGTATATCTAAAAGACCATTTGAATCAGATTGCTTTTAAATGTATTTCTCTATAATTTACTCTTTAGATGAATGTCTGAGATGACATTTCCGTCTTTGGAGAGTCATTTTCTTATGTTTTTTTATTTCTTGACTGAAACAATTCAACACTTCAGCTTTTCTTTTCACAACCCTCCCTATTATAATAAAGACTGTTGTGTGTGTGTGTGTGTGTATATATATATATATATATATATATATATATTACATAAAAAATTCAAATTTTTCTTAGATCACATGACCATTTCAATGAGTGAAACTAATGCTTGCATCATCAGCAGTGATAATCATTATGGTAAAAACAATTATGTGTTTGACTGTGTGTTTGAGTAAAGAAAATGGAAATAAGGGTAGTGAAAAGGAAAAAGGAGAGGAAGAAAGAAAAAAGGATGAAGAGGAAGGACAATGTGTCAGATTGACAAACAGAGATGGGAGAAGTCAAGATACATAAATTAAAATAAAAATATTTTTTTAAATATAAAAAATGTATATAAAAAAGGTGTCAAGCTTCACCCAGCCTTTTCAAATGTTTTTCATTTCAATCTAAAACAGGGCTTGAATAATGTCAAGATCAAAATAATTTACAATAAGAATTTACCTCAGGAATAAAAAGGAACCCTTTGACTGAATCAGTTTTAATATTTAATTTTTAATTATTGATATTAATAGGATCTCCTTTGGGATTTTACCTTCAAGCAACTTCCTTTTGGATTTACAAATATATATTATACGATAATCCTCTCAAATATTTTGTCATCATTTCTGACAGCAGAGGTACACTTGTAACTACTAATTAGTGTATCCCAAAAGATTGGAGAAAAGTATTAAGAAGCAGTGAAATGAATCCCATTGAAAAGCCTTTAGGTGGAAATTGTTATTAAAATTATACACTTTTATCCTTCATTCATCATCTTTTGTCACAATTTTTTCTGATTCTTATGTCTTTGTCTTTCAGAACACGACAAGCTGAATTAGATTTAATGAGAGAAGTTGGAGGAAAAGAAATGTCTGAAGCATTTGAAAATAAATTTACTTCCCCCATTATGGCTGCTGAAAGAGAACTTCGGAAATTCAGATCCACTAAGAAGTTAAGTGGGAAACTTAGCAATTCTGTTACAAAATTAGATCTACCCGATGGTATTTTAGTTGATCTTCCATTGTCAATGACACCCAAGACAAAAGCAAAAACCAATCAAAGACAATTAGCAAAAGATTATAAATCTAAAAGTAATGCAAGCACAAGTTACCACACTGGGATGGAACCCTCAAAATTAAGTACTAAAAATAAAGTTCCATTTCATCCAAAAGAAGTAAACAAGTCCAGTCGATATGATATCAAGTTGAATGATGTTTCTAATTCTTCTTCAGTCAAAGATCAACAACCTGTTCCTTTGCAAGATAAATCGAATAATGCAGGTAAGAAACAAATACTTTTGTTTTTTTTGGGGGTTTTTTTTTGTTGTTTTTTTAAGAGGCTAACTCACTTCTACCTCATATTTTTAACTCAGCTTTATGAAAAAAAATTATTCAATGAAAAGTCACAAAATTGAAGTGTCAAGTGAAGATTAGACATGTAAAAGTTTCATCGTCTGAGTTTTATATTTTTGTCAAGGCTTTTTAGTTATTTTATTGAAGAAAATAACTTGACTAAAAGAAACTGAGGTTTCCAAACTTCTTGATAAATTGACCAAGTCAGCATCAAATATTTTACTATAGAAAAGTGCTCATTTGCATAGTTGAAAGCAACTTGTTAAGTTTGTCTTGCTACTGCAGGTGACTCTAATCACCAAACAGTGTGTTTGAATTTTGCAGTTGTTTTGTCATATCCTACTATAGCAGCAGGCAAAACAACCTTCACTGAAAGGGAGAATGAGGCTATTGCCGTTTAGGGTCAATAGGAGGAATTGTAATACTAATGGCCATAACAGTGAATAAAAGCGTTGGTTAGATCCAATGACTTGACCCAAAGAGTTTTAAGTTCAATACCTGGCTACAGCAGTGGTGAACAAATAATTTAGTTGAGTTAAAAAGAGAGAAAATATCCAGAAGTGGCATGACTCATGAAATGGGAACAATATGCCCCAGTGATCGAAATAAAGGGTTCGGTTTAAAATTCTAATCACTTGAAGAAGACTGGCCTGTACAGCGGCCAAAACATTGTGAATATGGCAATAATGCTGGAGGCAACAGTTCAAATAATGTAAGTACTGCCTCATCTCAGAATTATAAACTAATACTAATGGATTATGTAGAGTGTTAGTTTTTTTGTTGTTGTTGTTGTTTGTTTTTTTTAACCATAGAAGACTTTAGCAAAATATTAATTAAAAAAAAAAAAAAAATCAAAATCCTCCCTAAAATATATTATCAAAAATTATTTGAGAGTTGAATTTATAATGGTTGCCTTTTTTTTTAGAGATTTTATGTTTAGGTCTTCAGACAAGTATTTGTTTTATCAACCAATAACAGTATTACTCTTTTCTGCACATGCAGAAAAATTTATAAATCTAGGTACAGCTCTCATAAATGGAGAAAAGCTGCTGTAAAAAATTGATACCAAAAATAAATTCTATTTTATCTTCAAGATTTATTATTTTTAAAGTTTTTTTTCTTTTTTTTAGGTTCTACAGATAAAAGCTTAGAATCAAAACTGAGCCAAATTTGTTCCCAGCCACAATTTGAAGATCTTTATACCTCTTTAACCAAAGTTCAAAACCAATTTGAATCTTCTCCAATTACAGTTTCTAAGGTATGTTTTGTTTTCTTTCTTTAAAAAGATTGGTATTTAATTCTTCAAATAACTTAGTTTATTCCTGTTTATTGGAATTTTCATCAAGTCGAGTTCAAAAGGATTCAAAGTTTATAATCATTTGTTTTGGTTTAATTGCTTTCATGTTGTGCTTTTACTCTGTCTAGTTGATTAACTTTATTGGAATCAATGTCTTATTAAAAATTTATTTCCATATAAGTACATTAATAAGTTTATAAAGAAGCATTTATTTTACACAACAAATATTTTCAACATAATCTCCTTTGTTGGTGCACTTAATTCCGTGATAAATAATAATCACACCTACAGAAAAAATTATTGAATTAGGATATTAACAAATAACATCTTCAAAATAATTTAATCATTTATTGATGCAAAAGTTAATGTGCTTTACAAGGTTCGCATGAACTTGATGCAATAACTCTACATTGCCATCAATTTCAGCACATTCACTCTTTATGCGTTCAATCAAGTGTTTTGCATCTGGGATTTTCAATGAGTACACCTTCTCCTTTAGCATAACCCAGAAAAAGAAATCAATTCTTTATGGATTGACACTTGAACAGTATTGTGTGAATGAATGAGGAATTTAACATTCTTGATTTTTAAATTTACTTTTCCCATAATCATCACAATGATCAAAAGTTTTTAAAATAGAACAAGAGGTGAAATCTGAAACTATTAAGTTTTTGTTGAATGCTTCATTTGTAATCATGACTTACTTAATAAAGGCACGTATATTAATATACCTGTCTCACCAGATTTTAACATGGTTCACAATGTTGTATATCACAATGTTGTATATCACTGGGACAACAACAAAGATTAAACTTCACAACTCATATTTCACAATCTTTTCAAAATGTTGGGAATAAACTGCTTCTTCTTCAATGGGAGAACAAATGTTGTATACCCACTTCGAAGGGTATATTTGATGCAAATAAGCTGTAACTCATTCAGGAAATTTGGTCAATTTGGTGATTCCAACAATTGACCTGTGTTTCTTCTCTTATAAATGTCCCTTGTTTTCTTCTCATAAATGACAATACATAAGGGTAAATGAATGACGAAATATACTGCAATTAAAATGACTTTTTTTCTCCCAACTGATAAACTCAGCAGACATTATACATAAATAAAAAAAATATTCATATTTTTATTCTGGTCTTTTTAACAAAGCAGTGACTTAGCCATGGACTGGTCAGGTCGGATCTTATGGGATTACACACATATCAAGACGGCCAGCCAGCCAGAAGGTTGGTCCTTCTGTCTTCTCTCTCCAACTGCTAAACTGAAACTCTGTGTCAGCTGATGTCACTTAAAAAGTTGTTCCCACTGATACCAGTAGATTCTGATGCAATTCACACTATCTCAGGCGCTGACCTCCCTTGACCTCACTGGTCATAACAAATTTCTGGCTCAACATTTGTGTTGCCCAGTGCAAAATACACTTCTTGGCAAAATTCTGTCATTTTCACTGGCAATCATGAACAACCCCCAGCATTATTCTACACCAGGTCAATGGAAAGATTTTTCATTTATGTTCTTCCTTTTTGTTTGTTTAAACAAAATTGAGCTACTTTCTTTTGTTTGCTGATGAGACCATTAAATGCAGAACTAAAAGAAAAGAGAAACATTCTCAGCTCCATTGGTAAACATCTATGAAGATGATGCTATTGTTTATGCATGTACTTTGTAAAAATTATAATAATTGGATATTTGCAACTGATCTCTCTTCTGAACTAGCTCTAACAACAGTAATAAAGATATTAATTGACAGTGCAAAATAAGATATTACTGTTATGAGCAACAATTGTTTGTCAACAACAGTTACTGAGAGATTTGATAATGGTCAAGTTTTATTATTCTGTTGAAGCAATTTCTGTTTAGAAAATTTAAAGAGAGTATGTAAATGACGAATGTTACATAAGACTATAAAATATCAAATAAAACAATCATGTATACCTTTCCTCGCATGTTCTGTTGCCAGGTATGATTTCTTATTTATAGTGAAAATTGTCTTTGAAAATAACTGAAATCTGTAAGATTTTTTGTCTCCAACTAACTTTATTACTAACATGTACCTAGTAACTTAACATGGACTTGAATGATTTCTTCTAATCGTTATCTAACTTTCTTCAGTAAAAATAAAAAGCCAGTTTATTATGGCCTAAGTGATCCTTAAATCTGGTATTTGTTAAATAAAGGTTTGACTTTATGTAAGATAATATTTCATATTAGTTTTTATATCAGACAGAATAAAATATTGACATAGCAGAGTGATGATATTGTTAGAACTATTGAACCTGTTATTATTTTTAATGTAATTTTCAGACACAGCAAAAATTTCAAGTAACCCTTGACACAATAAAAAAACTGGAAGATCGTTATGATAGCCTTCAAGCTGAAAAAATGCAGGTAATTTCTTTCTGAATTTGTTTAATAATTGTTACTCTAGTACTTATATTTAAATTTAGTTAAACATTTTCTATCAATTTGTATACTTATATACCTTCTGTCGCTAATTAATTTCAGGAGAGGTGACTTAAGTCAAATTTACTTGTCTCTAGGCTAAACCACAGATAACCATTCCCAGTTTTATTTATAAATACATTTTTAATAATATATGGTCCATAAGACTCTTTCATGCTTAAAAACAAATATATAGTACAGAAAAAAGTAATCTAAATTTACGAATATGCATACTTGTAAATGTAGATGTTAACACTCTGGTGATCTTTACAGTACATTGTGGACTCTTTATTTATGAATGTAGTTTTCTCTGACAGTATAAAATAAAATGATTTTGTAAGGTTAAATAACAAAATTCCTGCCAGCAATTTTTTTCTTTTGATAAAATAGTCACAGCTGCTTATAACTTTTTTTTTTTTGTTTTAATCATTTCACCCCAAGCAAGGCAATAAAAGCCACTGGGATGTAAGAGTGTTATTGAAAGTGAAAGAAAGAGAGGACAATAAAAGAAAACATTTCAAGGAGATGTGATGTTGACATTGCATTTAGATTTTAATATAATCATTCCACTTTATGACATTCGAAAACATGAGATCAAGAAGGCACAGTGTGTTGCTCTCCTGAAGGTTAGCATCAGTCAACATTGATGGAAGGCAAAAAAGGTTCTTTAAGATAATTAATAGAAAGCAGTTTTATTTGGATATGTTAAAACTAACAAGCCACTTCTCCTCCTAGTAAATAAGGGATTGAAGGTCATTTTCTAGATCAGCTATATATTAGACTTACTATTAAGACAAATAGTAGTTGTCAGAATATAGATACTGAGTCAGGAAGTGATGACAGCAAGATGGTTGAAGCTTTAAATTATTTTAATCTCAAATGTTCATGAAATTTGAACATTGTTATTATATTATAAAACTACTTGTCTTCATAGTTCATATATTTTGTGTTGTTTTCTATTGTATGGTTTAATCTCTCAAGGCTTTTGTTCAGCTAAGATTGTCTTCCAAAATGTATTTGTTATATTTGTTGATAGCAGGGACCAAGATTTTTTGCCATGTAAGGTATGTAGCATAGATTAAATATGACCTACTATAAGGAATGTACAGGTTATGTTTTAAGAATAAGACTTAGGGAAGTCAAAATCACTTTCGCTCTTTCTCTATGTAGTTGCTGTTCTACTGTCTACTCTTTCGTTATATGCTTCATTAAACTTACATTCATTTACACTAGGTATCCCAAACTGAAATTTTATTTTCAATATATCTCAAAACTTTTTAATACAGGCAAAGGAAGCTTGAAAAAAATATAAAAATGATAGCAAATTTATCTTGGTAACAAAGATATGACTATTCAAATTTCATAAAAACTTTTTGTCTTGTGCTATTGGACAAAAGCCAAATTTAAGTGTATGACTGAAGATGCAGGTTTTAAACAAGTTAAGAATCATTATAAATGTCATGTCATCTAGGTAGTTTTGAAGTGAAAAAAAGATAATGTATATGGAATCAATAATTCTTAGATCAGAGTGATCTAAACATTAAGAAATGTTTTTCTCAAAAATAAAGTTGTAAAATTATGATACAGAAGGATAAATTTGGCTTTACATATAAGTTTCATTTCAACAGTTAATGACTTGCAACTTCTTGCACTTTATGGCACAACAGAACTGGAAACTTGCTCTTTTTTTTCCTTCGTAGTAATAATCAACAAAGAACCTATATATACACATACTATATAAAACAGGCAGAAGTGTACTTTGATCGTCAGTCAAAAACAGACTATATTGAACTTGCCTTAGAAAAGTATTCCATTAGAGGTCAGTCAGTTAAGACATGACTGACTGGGCAGAAAATATTTGCCATTACAACGGACCTGAAGGAGACTACCACCACCTTTAAATTTGTTGTTTTTCATTGTTTTTTTTCACTTTTTTCAGTGCAGTCTTATCGATTATTACATAAAGTTTCTGATTATCAAAAAACATTTAGAAAATTTTCAATACTTAAACAATTTTAGGGGTGGCTCAGTTTCTCATACAACGTTATAGTAAATCGATCCTCCATTTTTGGACCACTCACGTTGGGGATGAGTTGTTGCTCTTGTTTTTGTCTTTTTCAAGTTTTCTTCAGTTCTTACAATAGCATCTTCCTTGGAAACTCCAAGAATGGCTTTATTCAAAAATTTCGCAAAGGATTCAGTTGTTGAATATGCACAAGCAAAAAATGTTAATTGCACAGGATTGATTTACTATAAGGTTGTATGAAAAACTGAGCACCTCCTCTAAAATTGTTTAAATATTGAAATTTTTTGAAATTTTCTTTGTCAATCGGAAAGTTTAGGGTTTAATCGATAAAATTGCACTGAAAAAGGTAAAAAAAAAATTGATAATCAACAAATTTACAGGTGTTGGTAATGTCATATGGGCAAGTGGTTCCAAAATGGAGGATCGATTTACTATAACGTATGAAAAACTGAGCACCCCCCCCCCCCCAAAAAAAAATTGTATAAATATTGAAATTTTTCTCAATTTTTTTTGTCAATCGAAGAGTTTAGGGTGTCATTGATAAGATTGCACTGAAACAAAGTAAAAAAAAAAAATGAAAAACAACAAATTTAAAGGTGGTGGTAGTCTCCTTCAGTTCCTCTGCCATTACTTTCTGTGGTAGACTAGTTGCCAACCAAGGCTATAGAACCCAATTTGTCCTGTTATTTGACCCATAGCTGAAGGGAAGAGATGGATTAATACCTTTCCCAAAAATATTTGTGTATAAATGAATGCAACAAATTTGACTGGAATTCAAACTCAGCTGAAACTTTACTAATTTTTGGATGAGAAATTCAACAAACAGCTCTTTTTACTGTAATATGAATATGTCTCTTATTTTAGAAAATTTTGTAAAATTATCATTTTCAACTCGTCAAAAGCAGGATAATAATCACTACAAAACTTAGAAATTTATTTTGCAAAAAGAAAACAAATATTTTATAATATTGCTTTAAAGCTCAGTTTAAAAACTGATAGAAAAAAACTTTCTGGACATTAGGAATAGCTCTCTTGCAATTCCTCTATAAACATTTTATTTTTACTAAATCCAAGCTCTTGTGCCAGATACAAAAACTTAATAGAAATAGCAAGATATTTATAGGCACCAAATTTTTTAAAACACTAGACAGTGCATAAAATTTTAAAAGTAGAAACACGTTTATTAAGTTACAAAATAAAGAAAAAAATATACAAACAAAAATTGCACAAAATTTCCTTTGAACACCTATTAAGGCCAAATAACAATTTATGATAAAGGATCACTAGCAAAAAAAATGGGGGGAAAATTGTAATTCAGAAGAAGACAAAGATTTAAAAAAAAGAAAATAAAGAAAAGAGAAAACAATAAGGTAATAAAAAACAAAGGTGCAACCACATTTGATAAAAACGAAAAAACCTCTTTGCAAATTGCTCCACAGACATCTCTGGGACACAGTAAATTTTTTTTTTTTTCAATGTCCCTTTTTACACAGTTCATTTTTGAGAAAATTTCTCAGAAATCCTTTCAATATTGGTTGTCAAACCTCAAGAGAATTTTCTCTCGCCTCTCTGTGGTTGACCTTCTTGATGTACTCTTATAACATGATCCTTGGCTGAGTCCAACCAACCCTTTTGAGCTTCGGTCAATTCCACCCACATTGTGTTGTTGATCTCAGATTAGCCAAAGCAGGATTGCTTGTCACTTGATGAGGTTGGCCCAGACATGCAAGGGATTGTTATACAATAAAAACCAGATTTAAGATCACAACGACTCTGTGTAGATTTATATGTATTTATATATATCAAATAAATACAAGATTACAAACAAGTCAAAGTTAGGTGACAAAAAAATATCAGTTGGCTGGTATTTCAGTAGCAAGCAAATATTCCAAACACAGGGCCCAAACTATTTCTGTTTTCTGCCCCAGTTCTATTAAAAAGATTAAAAAACTGGGGTGTTGAAGTTAGGAACTGGATTGCTATTTTCCCCTCCCTATATACATCTTAGTATCTCGAAATGTAAGTAATATCATTTAACCATTTCGACTTCCAATAAAAGGGGGGAAAAAATTTACTCCCTGTTATTGTCTGCCTGTTCTTATCAGCTGTCCCTGGTAATCAGTACACAGGAAACCTTCAGGGCTGTATTTTTACCTAGGGTCACATATCATCAAAACCCTTTGACAAATATTTTGACTAACTAGCTTTGATAAATTCACTTACTTGTTCCAACAAAAGCAGTTTGCACTCTTTATCTGTATTTTCCACTTTTCCCAATAAAAATAATTGTATTCTCCAATTTTAGAGAAATCTCTTCTCATCTTAAAATGAATACCAGCCATCTGAAAATAGGGTTACACGCTTGATGTCAATGCTTTCTTTGATGTTGACCTGACTTCTCCTTGCTTCCTAACCATGGCAAGTTTTAAATGAACATCATAATTAATTAAATTTTAAAGAGAAATATTTGTGGTGTTTACATAATACTATCAATTCATTTCTATGGTTTAGTAGTACTTAATTTTTTTAGAACCTTATAATCAGCAGCTTTTCATTCAGATACAGAGGGCAGATGTCATAGAATGATTGACAGATTCTTGTTTTTCCAGAATTTTCGATTTTACTTGGTGGGGGGGTATTTGTATCATTTAACTGCCAAAAATATGCAAAAAGGGATATTCGGTTTCAGTACACATTATTTTTTAAGGAAGTTAAATGCAAATATCACCTACTTAAGTGTTCTTAGTAGATCTAATGTAAACTTTTTAATAGTTCTGTTTTCATTTGATGATATAGTACATTAGTAAACAAAAGAATTTGTTAGACACCTATTTTCCAGTGAAATTGCCCATTATGTTCATTTATAACTTATGCTCTAATATTACTTCAAAAATTATTTTATTAAAATTAATGACCTATACAATACTTATTTGGTTTTCATAACTTCAATATAAATCAGTATACCTAATTACTTAATTCTTATTTTAACTTAAACAATCCAGCCCCTTTAACATAATTCCTGTTCTTAAATCTCTTTTCCTTCTAGTTTTATGTTTTTGACCTAAGTGATATTCAACCTGTTTAATTTTGGTATTAATGCTGTCATAGATTTAAATCTAATTTTCTAATAATTAGCCTAAAATTAAAATTCCTTAAAATAGTTGTTTAATTTCTTCTGATTAGCCATTTAAATTATCTTATATAATAAATTCTTGTTCTTAAATCTCTTTTCCTTCTTGGTAAAATTTTTAACTTTAGTTATTTAACCAGTTTATTTTGATATTAACATTGTTCGTGATCCCTTAAAAGTGTCCTTCTGAGGTCACTATTTTGTCTGACCCATCTTTTCTTATATATTTTTATTTTTAATTTTTTAATTTTTTAATTTAATGTATCTCTTTTCACTTTTGTCACCATGTGGCAAACTTAAAAGTTTTGACAGCAAAAATCTGCCATGTTTTTTCCTCCCACCCCACCCCCCACCACTTCCGTTTTTACAAATACACACACGCACAAATTTATTTTCCTCATAGAGACAGGTGTTAAATTCATTCATTGAAATGATCATTCGATTTTGGAAAATTTAAATTTTTTTATGTTATATATATTCAAATTCAAACATCACCACATCATGAACCTTACCCCCAAAAAATAATTATAAAATTCAACATTTTCTTTGTGATTTGGCACTTGCATAATTTAAAATACTTTCAAAAGATCTAATTTTTTTTTTTTTTAAGATTTCGAATTTTCTGGTATTTCATTCACTAAAAAGTATTCAACTTACAAATTTTTTTTTGCCTACAAACTGATATGCGTCCGTTTTTTTTGTTTTTTTTTAAAATGAGGTTATTTTGATATGTATAGACAAACTCAACTTTGAGCTCAGCTAATTTAAAAAATACTACTATGTTTAAACAGATGTTTGGCACCTCAATATGGTGTAATAGTTAGCAACCTTGTCTCGCTAGAATCATTACAATTGAGTAGTAAGTTTGATGCTCACTAAGTGTCCCATACTTTTGGCATTGTGCCACATCTAAGCTATGCTTAGAAAATTACCATAATTCAAACAAATGTTGAATAAAAGCTACTCATCACACATAATTGTATCTTTAGAAAAAAAGATTAAATTTTGTTAATATACTAATTTTATCAAAATATATTATCAAATAATTTTATCATTTATTTTCAAATAAATGAGATAACAGTTGAAATGGAAGTAAATTTCACTATTATGATATGTGTTTGCACTGTAAATTAGGGCAATTTTGAATGCCTATTTACATGCAAATACTTTTGGAAAAAGTAGGAATCCAGCACCTCCCCAATTATGGATTAACTAGTAGGACTTGTATCTGAAAAAAATCACTGTCTTCAAAACATTGTTTATGCAATATTTGACCACAAAAAAGAATTATTTTTAGAATCTAAAATGTTTCAACTTTGAATAACCCACAAAGGGTTGGTAAACCATAAAACAATAAAACGAACAAACGTCTCTAGATTAGGTAATCACTTAAGCCAATTCTATAATTGTAGGTCATTGTCTCATCTAAATCAAATAAGTACAATGAAACCAATTCCTACAGTTCTACTGTTTTTTTGGGGTTTTTTTTTTTGTTTTTTGTTTTTTTGGGTTTTTTTTTTTCCTCCTAACCTAAAATGTCTGACCTGTATATAAACTTAATAGACATGCTCAAGGTCTTTATACTTTTAAACAAACTTTCACAAATTATTACTAAGGCTTATTGTTTGTTATCGACAAAAAATGTTACAAGAATATTGTTATTTTACTTTTCTAATTGTATCCTAATTTGTTATAATTTATCTTAAAATGCTGGCTTCATATATTTTTTTTTTATCTTCTGTTTAGCTTGAGGCTGCTTTGAGCCGTGTTCCAGTATCAGGTAGAGTTGATAGAAAAGCACGACAACGTAAGGTCAGTATTTCAGTATTAATACTTGTTGGAAATCATATCATTTTCTAGTTGCATTATAACCTATTGCTTGTGTGTGTGTTTACTATGAAAAGCTGTGGAGATTTATGCAGTGGATTAACAACTGACATATTTTAATTTATCTAATTATAAAATAAATAACTTTTGAGGATTGGATAAAAAATTCTATGAAAATCAGTATAGATTGAAAAATAAAATACATGAATTATTTGAGTTATTAATAATTATATTTAAAGATATTTTTGAAGGTCAGTTAAGTGCATTACATGATACACGCTTGGGCGATCATGTCTCGAAAGAGACATGACTGACTGGGCAGAAGATTCTCGCAGTAGGTTGCCATTGCTTTCTGCGGTAGACTGGTTGCCAGCCAAGTCTATAGAATCCAATCTATTCTGTTATTTAACCCATAACTGGCGGGAAGAGATGGATTAATACTTTTCCCAAAGATATTTGTGCGTAATTGAATGCAATGAATTCAAATGGAATTCAAACTCGGCTCCTTGTTTTCTCGTTCCGAGCTGATATTCACTGCACCACAACACACAAAGGTACAGAACCTGATAATAGATATGAAAGTGTAAACTCTTTCTCAACTGTAAACTTCAGAACTGGATGAAGACAAGGAAAGAGAGAAACTGATCAGCCTCAACTTTGTTATTAAATAAACAGAAAGTATTGTCAATGTATACAGTTATACAGTTGGGGATGAAGTGTTCTACAACGTATTCTCTCTTCATGAAAGCTCACAAAAATATTAGCCAATGCTAGACTCAAAGTAATTCTCAACTAGCTTTTTTGGATATCCTGGTACATCAGACACCAACAACTTTTCTCCCCTAAGTATATAGGAAACCTACATTTGCAGGGTTATATATGCATTGGGATTCCTTTTGTCCGAGGAAGCGTAAGATAAACTTTATTAAAATCCTAATTCATAGGGCTTTAATGATCTGTTTGGAGGCTTTTCTGGATGATGAAATTAATTCTGTTGCAGAGACCTTATGCGGTGTGGAGTATTCCCCCACCCCACCCCATACTGTGCATTCCATTATCCATGACAAGATTCTGAATTCAGAAAGGTCAAACAGATTATAGTTAAAAAAAAATGCCCTATTTATCTGAGACTTCCCTGGATTGGAGCTGATTGCGAAAATTTAACTAAACAGATTTCATCTAGTGTGCATGTCTATTATTTCTCGGCTGAGGTTCAAGTGATGTTTCAAAGGTGACCTATTTTCTGTTCTAGTCACAAAGACGTTCTCCCTCTTTATCAAGTTAATTCTGTGGTTTATCGATATAATTGTGGTTGTGGTGTCAACTACATAAGAACTACTCAGCATCTAGATATGAGGATTAAACAGCATGTTACAAGATCAGAAATCATAATTTGGCTTCTAATGAACCTGTCCCAAATACCTATGGTTCTTCCATATGTGTTGACTTTTTCATGGTTGTGTCCATGTCACACTCTATATATTTCATTTAAGAGTGCTAGAGTCTTGTATATCATTTCTCACAAACCTTCTCTCTGTAAACAGCATGAATGTTTACTTGGACTTGCTATCATTAGCCTCTAGTACTTTTCCTTTCACATTATTTTTTTTTCCTCTCTCTTTCTTTCCCTTTATTCATTCCATGATTTATTTTAATCTAAGTTAATCTCTGGATAAGGCCTGATGAGCAGGAGCAAAACTGGTTGCTTCATTTTTAAAATGCCTAATAGTATTCAGCTTCAGTATTCACTTTCATATCAATTAAAAATAAAAATTGCAATACAAAAGAAGTCATTTACAATGTATGACCTTAAATGGCCAAAATAAAATATATTTACGACCAGGTGATTCAATCACAAGTCTACATTCAAAATAGAAAACTTAAAAAACTGTATGAAATTGGTTAGCCACATGTGGAAATTGAAATCAAAATATGGAAAAGTCCCAGACATAACGTGGAGTATAGTGAAAACAGCCAAACCTTAGAATGGTGGCAGAATACGTAGACTGTGCCAGGAAGAAAAGTTAGCGATTATGCTATTCCGAAACAAAAATGAACTATTGAATAAAAGAACAGAAATTAAGCCTGGTTCATTAGCATGGACCAGGCTTGCCTCCCAGAGAGTAAAACACTACGCCTCCTTGGTCTCACACTTTCAGCGGACCTCAAATGGAATGACTATATCGAATACATTGCTAAATCCGCTGCTATGAAAGTCGGTTCTCTGTGTAGGGCCCGGAAGTTTTTTCCGTCTAAATCTATCCTGCACATTTACAAATCTACCATCCGCCCGTGCATTGAATACTGCTGCCATATCTGGTCGGGTGCCCCTGCTGTTCTCCTTGGGCTTCTCGATAAGGTTCAGAGGAGGGTCTGTAATGTGATAGATACCGACTTGGCAGACCGCCTGCAGTCTCTCTCCCACCGGCGAGACGTGGCTTCCCTGTGTCTCTTCTATAAATACTTTCACGGCTTCTGCTCCGATGAACTTAGATCACTGGTGCCCCCTAAATACGAATTTGCACGAGATACTAGATTAGCAACTAGATCCCACCCTTTTACAGTGAAACCGATAAAATGCAGCCGTAACTTCTACTCCAACAGTTTCTTTCCTCGCACTTCCCGACTGTGGAATTCTCTTCCAAACGATTGCTTCCCCGACGGCTACAATCTCCAGGAGTTTAAATGTAAGGTCAATACACACCTCCTAACACACTAACCTGCTCCCATTCTATCAAGCACTCTTCCCATCTGCCCGACCCTCATCCTCGCTATCCTTACTCATCTGTCACCTTTCTCCTGACATTCCCTATGTCTATCCACTCCTTCTCTTTACCTTCCCCTATGTAGCCCCATGCGCAATAGTGGCAGTGGAATGCCTTGCTTGGGGTGAGATGATTAAAAAAAAAAAAAGTGTAACCGTACTAAAAAATACCTATTAGGGTCATACAACCATTGGTCCTGGGTATGACGATAAACTGCATCCGGCATCAAGGCCTCTGATTGGGTGGATGTGAGGAGCATGTAACATACCTCTTAATTGCTGTTGTTCTCAGGTCCACCCTGACCAGGAGTGGTAGCACCTGTTAGGGTCCCAGCTATGGGCAAATGGTTAACCCCCAAACTGGGGTCAAAATACTATGAAAGTATAAAAATACAGGTTTTTTTTATAAGGAAAAATATTACCAACAATACATTTTTGAAGAAAAAAATTCTCAGCAAAACATTTTAATACAAAACTAGAAGACATTTTAAGTTTTCTAAAATAAAAATATAAAAACAAAAAATTTTCATTAAAATCTGACTAAATCAACCTTCTCACTATAACCAAACATTAAAAAAATATCTTAAGCTCCCTCTTTTTTGGCATTAAATAACCCACAGAGGTTGATATGCCATTAAACAAAACTCAAACTCATACAACCATGGATAAAAACGTTATAATTTTTTGTAATTTTAAAAATTGCACGTTCAAAAATTCTCTGCCATGTGAGCATTAAAAAAAAACACCATTACGTGGGCATTCTTAAAAAAAACAGTAAACGATAAAATCAGTTATTGCAAATCACCTGAAGATACCACTCATGGTAGAAACATAGGTCGCATAATAACTCTTTTACAAATGGAAAATATATATATATGGGCAGAAATCCTCCTTTTATAAAAGTTTTGTTAGAAATGACTGCAGTTAAGTTTTTAAATTTTTCTTTCATTCTTATAATTTTTTTTTTTTCTCTGGACATAAATTATATAGAAATTGTCTAAATATGTATGTTAGTGTTTTTTTCCTATTCTTTTAACCATTATCAAGGATGATTTTTTTTTTTATGCTATGTATCTAGTGTTATAGGAATGTGTTTTATTTTCCAAACAGTCAGCGCATTGTGGCCATGATCATAGTTGATGTTATTGAGTGTTTTTTTTTTTTTTTTTTTTTTTTTTACTATTATTAATAATGCTTCCATTATTTTTAGCCTATTTGTTTACATATAGATGAGGCTCTTATATTTGTTTGGGAAATAAAACATTCATATAACTCTAGATACATACATCAAAAAAAAATTCGAAACATTCAGTTAAAAGTACATTTGTTCTTGATCAGGTTATATTGAGTGTTGATAGAAAGGCACAACAATATAAGGTCAGTATTAATAATTGTTGGAAATCATATCATTTTCTAGTTGCATTATAACCTACTGCTTTTTTTGTGTGTGTATTAGGATCTTGAATAAGTTCTGAACAGATAGCACTCCCAGAACTGCTCGCATGTAGTTTCAGATGGTAATGCACCTATAGGAAAGTACTATAAGCAAGCTTGAAATTCAGTGTATGTCATTTCACTGAAGTGTAAACAGCTTTGTTTTTCATAGCATTAAACATGTTAGATTTCATGCCAATGAAAATGTATTTACAGGGAATTTTACTTCACTACTTTATTCAAAAGAAATCTCCAGCTGAAGCACACAAAATTCTTGTGGAGACTTATGGCAACCGAATGTTGTTGGAAACAACATGCAGAAATCGGTTTAGATGCTTCAAAAATATTGATTTTGATGTTGAAGATAAAGAACACTTTGATGCACTGAAAAAGTTTGAAGACGAAGAATTGGAAGCATTACTTCATGAAGACTCATGTACGTCAGGCACAAGCCAAACTTGCAGAATCATTAGAAGTTAATCATGAAACAGTTTCAAAACATTTGAAAGCTTTAGAAATGATTCAGAAGCAAGGACATTGGGTGCCGTATGAGTTGAAACTGAGAGATGTTGAATGACGTCTTGTCACGTGAATAGCTGCTTCAACAGTAAAAAAAAAGAAAGGTTTTTTTGCATTGTATTGTGACTGGCAATGAAAAGTGTATACATTACAATCACACTAAGTGTAGAAGACTATGGTGTAAGCTTGGCTATGCATCAACATCAGCAGCTAAGCCAAATATCCATTGTTCAAAGCTTCTGCTCTGCATTTTGTGGGATCAGCTGGGCATAGTTTATTATAAGTTGATCAAACCAACCAAAACCATCACAGTCAATTGCTATCGACTACAATTAACGCACTTGACCTGAACATTGAAGAAAAAACAGCAGCTATACAGAGACACAACAGTGATTTTGCAACATGACAATTCTAGGCCACATGTTGCAAAGCGGGTGAAGACCTACTTGTAAACTCTTAAATGGGGAGTCCTACCCTACCTGCCATATTCACCAGATATTGTCCCATTCAATTATTATGTGTTCTGATCAATAGCACATAGCCTGGCTGAGCAGCACTTTCAGTCTCATGAAGATGCCAAAAAATTGGTTGCCTTGTGGTTAACCTCAAAAGATGTCGTTTTTCTGATATGGAATTCAAATGCTGCCAGAAAATGGGAAATACTAGTGGCTAGTGTTGGACAATACTTTTGGTGACATGTTTCTTACTAATTTTTGTCAATAAAACATTACTTTTCACGAAAAGTCAGTAAGGACTTATTCAAGGTTTTAATATATATAAACTGTTGAAGATGGGATGAAAATTCCATGAAAATCAGTACAGATTTTAACTAAGTGAATTATTTTAGTTCTTAATTTTATTTAATATATATATATATATATATATATATATATATATATATGTGTGTGTATGTGAGAGTTATTAAAATAGAAAATGCATTTCGACATTCAAGGTTTCATCAGATCTAAAAATGAAGATCTGCCTTGGATTCATTTCAGAAATGGCAAAATTAATTTCTTACTTTTGAGCCATTCTGATAATGAGAAGAGGTTTTTACCTTTTAATCTGAAAAAACAAAAAAACTGGGAAAATTTAAAAACTTTTGATTTGAACTAAGAATTGTAAGAATAATTATTAACGACTTTTTTAAGTTAGTTTTTCTTTCTTCTTCTTTCACGAAAAATGCCAGCTCAGAGGAAAAGTAATAAGATTCATTATTTAAACAAACACAAATATGCATGCATACATTTCACTCTTTTCTTTTTAGATCTACTGAAGCCTTGAATGGTGAAATGTAGTATTTACATTATTTACACTGTTCAAACAATTGTCCTCATCTTTGTTGCCATGTCTACAGTGTTTCAGCCGCTGTACACTCCAACCTTCTTCAGGTGTTAGGAATTTTGAACCAAACCCTCAGGGACGCATGACTCAGTGGATATAGGCATTGGTTAGTTCTAGTGACTTGATCCAAAAAAGTTGCAAGTTCAGTACCTGGCTACAGCAGTGGTGAACAAATAACTTAGAAAGTTGAATTAAAGGGAGATAACTACATGACATCCAGAAGTGACATCGCACATAGATTTAAAATTATATACCACAGTGATCGAAATAAAGAGTTCGGTTAAAAATTCCTAGTGCCTGAAGAAGACTGAAGCATACAATGGCCAAAACATCATAAACATAGCAATAAAGATGAGGACAGCAGTCCAAACAGTGTAAATTACACACACACACAAACTGATTCATTATATATGGATCAGTACATTTGTCCTTGATCAGAGTATTTGTTGCACTCTATCTGGAACCAAAGTATCGTTCTTTATCCCTCTCCCTATGATCAGTGTAATGTCTGTGAAAAACAATGCGTGTGTGTTTTTTCTAGATATCATAATCTTCTAGTTTACCCAGACCCTCAAAAAAATGGCGGCAGTATTTTAGAAATTTTGCAGTTGTATTGTATTTATTAAAAAAAAATATCAACATTTTATTGCTTTGAATTTTCTTGATTCTTGAAAAAAATGATTTTTAAATTAAATATTTAGATTCTATTTTATAAAAAAAGGAAAAGATAATGTCACAGAAATGAATTTGTATTGTATGACTACTTAATCTCTCCTTCTCTTTATTTTCTTTATTCACCCTCCACCTTCACTTTCTATCTTTCAGTTTTTCCACATCAACTTTTTTCCTTTTATTTCTAGTCATTACTCTTTCTTTCTTTGATTCAATGAATGACACAGAAGCTGATGATAATCAATACTAATAGTTACATCAACAATGTGACTGTCAGTATTACTGTAACCTATTTAAGATTGTCTTTTTAAACCAGTTTAGAATATATTTACCGCATAAACAATTTTATAATATTTATCGATATGATTAACTCTGTTGTTGAATGTTATGAAGAATTTTGCTTGTAAAAAAAATATCCAAAGAAAAAACTAAAATGAAGCAAAATAAATAAGATTTAAATAAGAATCAATTTATTACTCGATTTTGTTGTTATGGTAACCTGGGGTGTCAGCCATTTTACCATTACAACAAATTCTCATGATCTCAAATTGGGTAGATAAAGAACATGACTGATTAATAGATATATATTTATATATGTATATATAAATGTATACAGAAACTTTTTGTTTCCTTTTCTTTTTTCTTCATCAGGGATTTTGCAAGTTGAGAAAAATACTACAACAGAACTCATGGCATTAATCTGGAAAACTTTATGAAGAATTCTAGTCATACAAAACTTTTAGAAAAAAAGATGTAATTATGAAAATCTTTGCTAGAATCTTTGAATCTTATTTACTTAATGGCTGGTTTGCTTTCTCACAAAAATCAAGTATTTTCATATTTTTTCCATATCTGCAGTAAAAGCAAAGAAAGTCATTAATGCAACTGTGCAATTTACTCTTACAATTATTTCATAAAATATACAAGATACTTAAAATATTAGTTTTTTAGCATTTTCAATAATTCTTTACTTCATTATAAGCAATATAAAATATAAGTTCTTGAATGAAGCAAATGGCAATGCACAAGTTACTTAAAAAAACTTCTAATGTCTTAATGAATACTTTTTCTCAAGAGTAGAAATCAAAATTTTTAAATTCTTTTATTTTATAATTTTTTTTTCTTTAACTGTTTCTTTCTCTTGCCATTTGCCACCCTAACTTTCCTTTGATTGAAATCTTGTTTAGAGTGAGGATTGCGCTTCGTTCTGAAATTGAATTTTCCTTCTTGGCGCTATAAAAGACATTTTTATCACGTTAGGAATGAGGTTTTACAAGGACTAAAACCAAAATAAACTTTTTACCACATAATTATCTTCATTGTTTTTCATGCTTTCTTCTTTTATCAGCCAAAAGAATAACAACTCATTCATCCAATGATTTGCATACGTAGTTGAACCAAAAAGGATTTTTCTCAATCAAAAACAAATCAATCATATAGTTAGTCAACTATTATTCAAGTTTTTAGTTAGTTAATATTCTGTAAATTTGGAATATCAGTGGCAAGTATATAAATAAATTTATCCAGTAAATGAAGAGAACTTTTTATCTTGATGACTTTTGTTTCCAATGGAGAGCTTGACTCTCAAATTGGTAAAGGTAAACATTAAGTAACCTACCTCAAGATCTTGTGTAGATGGATAGCAGAACAGAGAAAAGAAGAAATAGTGAGGAAGTTGTGGAGAGCCATAACCGACCACATTCTGATGGTATATGACATAAAAGAATGATGATAATATAAATTTAATCCCTGCTCAATCCTGCTGTTGCCATAACTCAAGTACGGACAGCCATGCAGATAAAATCTAACCAATTTGTAAAGGGATGAATCAGTCAGTCTAGTGCCAAATGTGATACACACTTAAGTGATCATGTCTCAAAGAGACATTACTGACAAGGCAGAATATTTTCCCACAGTAGGTTGCCATTACTTTCTGCGGTAGGCTGGTTGCCAGCCAAGGCTATAGAACACAATCTGTTTTGCTACTTAACCCATAGCTGGAGAGAGAAGAGAAAAGTTATTACCTCTCCCAAAGGTATTTGCATGTAAGGGAATGCAACAAATTCAACTGGAATTCAAACTCTGTTCTCCAATTTCTTGTGCCCAGGTGATATCCACTGCACCACAACACACATTTGGCATGAATAGATGATTTTATTTGCTTTGAATTCTAAGTTAAATTTCATTTTCTTTTCATCTTTGAGAAATGGGAAGATGTTTAGTAAAAACAAGGTCGCAGACTGTTTTGGTTGCAGCTTAAATATTAATGTCAGAGGAACTCATATTCACATTCATGCATTTTTGTTAAATATTTTATTTTATTTTTTTTTTTGTAGGAAGATCTTGAGAAGAAATTAGACACAATTGAGAGAGAACTGGGATCTGTGAGAATGTCATTGAAAAGATTCAATGTTCTTAAATCATCAATATAAAGAAGTCACACTTTTGCAAATGGCAAACATACTTTCAAAATCTTTAACAGAATTTTCTGTCAGCATTTATCAATTATAATTTATTGAATTTTTTTTTTTTTTTTTTTTTAAGAAATTTATTTTGCAATTTACCTGGTGCTGTTGTTGATATCTGTAATATTCACCATAAATTAATGTAAAAAAAAACAAAAAAAAAACAAGAAAAAACATTTTAATTTTTTCCCCTAAACAAAACTTCGGTAACTCCCTTAATCTTTCAAGACATTGTGATACATTTTTAAGTTTGATATTGTTAGAAATAGTTTTACATTTAATGAAATCCAAAATATACTCTAAGATTTACTTTGACTGCTTTTTTTTTTTTTTTTTTTCCCCCCCTAATGTCAATCATTTTTCAAATAACTTACTGGAGAGTTCCTTGATTTCTATCTATATTTTCAAATATCATGAGGTTCATAACAAACCATAAAATTGTCATATATCAAAGCTGAAGACTTTCTTGAGATAAGTAAACTTTTACTTATGCCCATCATTAAAGCAGGACGTTAAAAACATAAAATATGGTACATTGGGCCTTTCCAAAATTCGCATAAAAACATAAACGGTATGATAATTGAGAAAAGAAGGGGACTAAAATTAGGACATAATAATGTGAATAAATGGCTTAGTTTTTATCTAACAGCCTTTTAGTCAGTTAAGTGCCATTATTCCAGCCAGACTAAGCAGTGAAGTAATTAAGATATCTGCTTATATCTATTTTCCTATTTGTTATTTGGGCAGTTTAATATTTGCTTTTTTCACAAAAGGGATTTCTGTTCATTTCATTGACTGAAGAGAATATACTTTAATACATACAGCAGCCAGTTGATTCAAAATGTTACTTTTTTAACTTCACACATTTATATTAGTTCAAATGCATGTCCTGTTAGCTTTATACAAGTCTTTCATACCATAAATCTTCTACAACTGCTGTACCCAAGAGCTTAAACACCTGTGTATATGCCACAATTTCTCTGGATTATCTAGACTAGGTTTTGTTGGGAGGCAGTGAAGAACTAAAAAACCATAAAAAATTAAATGAAGGTCACATATAAAAACAGATATAGAGTTCAAGTAACTATTTGAAATCAAGAAAATGGACATTTTTTTTGTTTTTTTTTGTTTTATATCACACTTATTTTTTGCTTTCAAAAGAATGTTTAATAAGTAGCAGTATTAATACAATCTATGACCAAACTTAAAGGATTCAAGTATAATTTTTCTCACAGAAGAATTTGATGTAAAAGTTGATTGATCTGGTTCATAAGCAAAACTTTGTGCTATTTCTTTGGAAAAGACAATACTGAAATCAGTTTTATTATCAATCTTCAAACTTTTCATTTGACTTTATATCTGATTCCTTTGCTTCCCATATTTCACTGTCCAGGGTTTTTTGAATCTATGAGGGGAAACATTTGTTAAGGTAGAGATTGTACAAATCAAAACATTATGGCAAACATTAGTTACAGAATCTGGGGAGCAAAACAGAGGAGGAAAATGTTAAAAATAACTCATATTTATTTTCTAATTCAGTTGCTTCATTACTTTAAATTCACACATCCTTCAAATAAACTAAAATAATCAATTGTGTCACGCAAACATGAAATCATTTTTTCTTTTGCATTCTATCCATAAATTTAGATAATTGAAATGGTCAGGATTTAATGGAAGAAGTTTTAGATCATCAATTATGTTTTATTTTCTGTAATTAAAATGTATGAGAAAAATAATGTCCATAAAAGAAAGATTTGATGGAGGATTTGTTTTTGAAATAAGTTGTTTAAATATGAAAGTATGAAAAGACTTTCATCAACAGGAGATTTAACTTTTCACATGATCTGTTCTTAACTAATTATACACAATTAAATATTTTCAAATATCATGAGGTTCATATCAAAGCTGAAGACTTTCTTGAGATAAGTAAACTTTTACTTATGCCCATCATTAAAGCAGGACATTAAAAACATAAAATATGGTAAATTGGGCCTTTCCAAAATACGCATAAACAGTCTGATAATTGAGAAAAGAAGGGAAAGGAAACTAAAATTAGGACATAATAATGTGAATAAATGGCCTAATTTTTATCTAACAGCATTAAAAATGGCTGCTTAAAGCCAAGCCTTTTAGTCAGTTAAGTGCCATACGTGATACATGCTTTGGGCGATCATGTCTCAAAAGAAATATGACTGACTGGGCAGAAGATTATCTTGCAGTAGGTTGCCATTGCTTTCTGCGGTAAACTGGCTGCCAGCCAAGGTCATAGAACCCAATCTGTCATATTATTTAACCCATAACTGGAGGAAGAGACTGATTAATACCTTTCCCAAGGGCATTTGTGTGGAAGTGAATGCAAAGAATTCAAGTGGAATTTGAACTCAGCTCTCTGATTTCTCGTTCCGAGTCGATATCCACTGCACCACAATGCACATCCAAAACCTTTGACACAATTCTAACTATAAGTGGAGTTAGCATTTGAAAAAAATTAATTATTTATGAAATCAAATTTAGAAATTTTAAAATCTTTTTCTCAAGATTAGCATCATTATCAGCAGCAAACACTTTGAGTTTCATTTTGTCCAATTTGGCTTACATCAACAAAAAAAATTAGATAATAATTGATGTTTTATTTAAAATATTTTTCTGCATTGAAAACCATTTAATTTGTTCACTATCATTAAAAAGAATCAATCTTTATTTTTCCTCATGCAAAGATTTAGTGTAATGTAAGAATTGCTAATGTAAAATATTAACTTTACATGTATATTTGATTTAAATAAAATCTTTTTAGAAAGCATTCAAAGTTAAAACAATAGATTGTTTTACCTTTCATTAATGCAAGACTTTTTCTCCTTAAAAATTTGAAATTTTTTTTTTAATTCACCACAAAAAATCTTTCAAATGTTCATAATTCATTGATTCATTAGCAATTTGGGTTTGATACCAAAATATACCCAAAAGTCTAATTTTTAATGCTTGTGAATTTACTTAAAATAATTTGCAATCTAATCTCTAAAACAGTGTATAAGAATTAATTTTATTTTATTTTATTTTATTTTATTTTATTATATTTTTTTCTTTTACACAATACATTTTTTTCTTGCTTAATCTCATCAAATTGATGTAAAAAAAATCTTCACTATTGTCAATTATGTAGCATTTTGGAAACATGTTTTTGAATTTTAAAATGTTGTCTTTTTTTTTTTTTTTTTTTTTTTTCAATACTTTTAATCTGTCATTCGCTCCACTCCAACATATGAAGAAAGTGACAATCATTCATCCAGTTTTAATTTATAAATTCTAATTCTATTGTCATTTAATTGCATTTCTCATAGATTTCAAAGATTTTCTACTTAGCTTGTTAAATATTTTTAGAATTAGGATTCTAATTTTTTTTTTTTTTTGTCTCTTTTCAATAGATAAAAAATTGGAAGAAATTTGGTTTGCTTCAGATAATTTCTTTATCATCTCATGCCAATGTTATTTTCATAAAAGAAAATATTTTGTGGAGAATTTAACTGCTAATTCTTCTCTCATTTTTCATCTTTACCCATTATTTTACTCAATAAGAAAAATGTAAAAGAAAAAACTGGGATAAATTTTAAGTCTGTGAATTTTATTAACATTATTTTTTATAATGTGCATTGGCTTTTGAAGGATGCAAACCACATTCTTGTCAATTCTTTATTCTCAGTCTCTCGTGTTTTGCCTTTAAATTTAAACTCTCACATCTGAACTATTAAAGAACTTTATACATTTATTTTTGAAGATTACATCAGCTCCATAAGATTGCACATCAACTTTCAGTTTGTGAGGAGGAAAAATGACTTGAATAATTATTAGTTGCGTAAACAAGTTTCAAAATTATTTAAGTTGTCTTTATAGAAATATTAACAATACTCGATAAAAATTAAAAATTTGCATAGATAAGAATTGTCATTTTGCAAATTTTGCATTTCGATCTACTATTGTATAAATGATGGTGACAAAAATGAAACTCTTAAAATCTGCTTTTTCTGCACACTTTGTCATTTAACGGGAAAAAGTACTAATATCACATAAATTGTATTTTAATGAAACTTTCAATTTTAAATGTAAAATACGAAAAAATACTTTGAAGTAAATTATCTCCCCTTGTTTTAGTCTGCTGATGATAAGAGTAAACTGAAGGCAACTAAATTGACTTGAAGCTGAGATTTAATGATACTCACTTGCTGATTAATTTACATACCATGGATGGTATGTTTTTCTCTTGTCTTCAACCATATTGTCTGATTGAACTATTCAACTGAAAAATTACTCTATAGTGGTCAATCAACAAAAACAAGATATAATTAGTGTTATTAGTACAAATGAATTAAGACAACAGTAAAGCTTTAAACTGACTTGATCTGCAATTATCACACAGTTGGATTTTTAATTATTTGTAGATCCAGTTTCATTGACATATTTTTGTAAAGTGTTTTTATTAAGAGCCAAATGTATTCATGGTATTTTTTTTTCTGCTGGTATTTTTACTATAAAAGACCTGACCCCAGTTTGGAGTTTAAGTATTTGCTTGTAGCTGGTACATTAACAGGTGCCACCACCCCAAATCAGGGTAGACTTGATGTTTCCACTCTCTTCAAAACCTCAAAATTGGAGATCTTGCTGCCAGATGTATCCAGGAAACTAGCAGAGCAGATACTTATTCTCATGTTTACATTTTAAAAGTAATTCTGACTTTTTATTTAGTCGTGCGTGTCTTGTTAGATAATCTTTCTTTCAAGTATCGTTTATGTCTCTTGGATTCAGATTTATATGCAAATATATATTTCCATTCTTCAGAACATTTCTGTATTTCTCTTTAATACTGCAACAAAAGTCAGGTATTCTTAATCTATTGTTTTCTTGTGAAAGACATTTTGTAGTTGTAAAATCTTTGTTTCTATGGTCTTTTAGAAAAACAAATAAAACATTCTATTTATCTCTGGTTTTTACTCTAGCTTCATATATTTGCACACGATGACAGCTATCTCTATTTCTGCAGTTACAAAAGCGGATTGGATTTGTATCATAGGTGCAAAGTGTAACATATTTTTCTTTTGTTTTTCTCATCACTTCACTCCAAGTAAGGCAATACTGGCACTAATGCACAGAGGGTTACATGAGAAGAAAGAGGGACAAGATACCAGACGTGTCAGAGAAAGGATAAGAGAATAATGGGACTACTGGCAAGTAGGGAATTATATGAGAGTAAAGCATGAACAAGAAGATACAGGGGCTAGCAGAGAAAGGATAGGAGAAAGATTGGAATCAAGAAGATAAAAGATGGTGATTGACATTGCACTTAAACTCTTGGAGATTGTAGTTATCAGGGAAGAAAGTAGAAAGAAGTTTCATGGGGGGAATTGTGAGAAAAAAAACTACTTATTCGTCAAGTTGTGTTTCCTGCAAAACGAGCTCCCTTTCATTATGCTTTTATGAAATAATTTATGGAGCTTACTAGTAAAAGGAAAGTTTTTATCAATAAGATTTAAAAAAGATACTTCCCACTTCCATAGCTTTGTTGCATGACATTGATTTGAGTCAATCTTTCTCTTCTTGATGGTCTTTGTTTTTTTATATAGTATTCCTCTTGAAATCTAAATTAGCAGTATATTCGCCATAACACTTATAATTCTGGCTTCACTTCAGATCAAAGCACTTCTGTTTTCAGGGTTTGTAAACAGTCTATCACATCTGTTTAAAAATGGCTGATGGGTGGTTCAATGAGATGTTGATATAATTATTTATATACCATCACCTTTCTTGAAATGACTTCAGTGTGGCTTTATTCTGGATTTTGACTGATTAATGATTTCCTATCTGCTGTATTCGTCTATACTTCTGAGATGAGGTAGTATTTACACTCTTCAGACAACTGCCCTCATCTTTTCTGCCATGTTTACGACATTTTGGCCTTCTTTGAATTTCAAGCCAAACCTTTTCTTACGATCACTAGGATATATTCTCATTCCTTGTGCAAAGCCACTTCTGGCAGCCATGAGTTATCTCTCTCTAAGTTATTTGTAGCCAGGTATTGAACTCACAACTCAACTGGGTCAAGTCACTGGAACTAACCAACATCCACTGGGCCAAGTGTCCTTGAGGACAACAGCATGTGAATTTCTGGGACTTATAAACCTGATGTCTCAGCTATCATTTTTTTTTTACCAGAGTTCATATATTAATCTTTTGATGCTAATGATTTTCTCTAGCTTTTTTACCAGAGCTCATATTGCAATTTTTGACACTAAATATTTTCTTTGGTACTCCATATTACTGGTTCCCATATTGTATTCATTTCTATGCTTGGTTGGCTTAGGAGATTTTTGTAACCTAGCATATGTGCTGATTCCTTAAGTTTACATAGTTTCCAGTGGTGTTCTCTATTATTTCAACTTCATCCAATAGAGGGGCAGTGACCCCTTTCTTCTTACATTGTAGGGTACTGCTTATACTGATCATTTCCTGTTCGTATGTCTCTGGGTCACCACTTTATATTTGCTTGATGTTGCAAGCAGCAGACAATCCCTTTCTTCACATTGTATTGGTTGTGGGAGTTGAAGTTGAGATATTGTTCGGAGAATGATACACCCCAGTGATCGTAATAAAAGGTTCAATTAAAAATTCCTAGCACCTGAAGAAGGCTGAAGCATACAACAACCGAAACCTCAACAAAATGGCAACAAAGATGAAGACAATGGTCTGAATAATGTAAATAGTGTTCTATCTGCTGGTCATTCACTTTCGTTTACAATTTTACTCTCGTCTCAATAAGAAATCTGGCAAAGTAAACCTGGCTGTTGCCCTTCAAAAGGACATTTGTGATTGAATGAGGTAGGAAATGGCTCGTAAATGTTAATGCTGCCAAAATGAAGTTGCTTTTCTTGAACCACCATAGAGAAACTTTCCTGTCTACAATCAGAATGGATGACACTAGTCTTCTAGAGGGTAACACACTTTGTCTCCTTGACCTTACTCTCTCAAATGATTTTAAATGGAATGACATCAAATCCATAGCTGCATCTACTGCTAGGAATGTTGTGTTACTGTGTCGGGCCAGGAAGTTTTTCTTGTCAGAATCTATTTTGCACATTTATAAATCTACCATTCGTGCTTGCATTAAATACTATTGCCATATCTGGTTGAGTGCTCATGCTATTCATTTTGAAGGTTCTCAACAAAATCCAAAGGAGGATCTGCAATGTAATCAATCCTGACTTTGCAGCTCGGCTTCGGTTATTTTTTCACTAATGTGATGTGGCTTCCCTCTATTTTTTCTACAAGTATTTTCATGGCAACTGCTCTTATCAGGTTTTTTTTTTACCTCGATCACATGTATTGACATTTACTACTAATTGCCATCAAAGTCCTACCCTTTTACTGTCAAAATAGTTAAATATAGCTGCCGCCTCTTCTACTGTAAAGTTTCTTTCCTTGCACTTCCCGTTTACTTGCTTCTCTAATAACTATAATCTCCAAAAGTTTAAATGCAACGCCAATTGCTATCTACTTGATTCTCATCCATCTCTTATCCTTTCTTCAACATCTCTGTAACTTGTTTTTCTCTTTCACTGTAACCCCTGGCCCACCAGTGGTGGTCCTGCCTTGCTTGGGGTGAAATGATTATAAAAAAATTATTTTCCACCTTGCAACCCTCCTCTCAGATGGGATATGGCAAAACTCTAACTGTTCTATCATTACTTCCATGGAAAAGTGCTCAGGCAAACTGCATTCCTTGATTCTGGCAATTCTAACCTTCACGACTAGGACCAACCATGACACTCACATTGTAGCAAACCGCCGTCATTCTTTCCTTTGGTGAGATATAAGTTCCACTTGAGCAACTTCTTCCCACAAACCACTGCTCTCTTAACCTGTTCAACTTTAGGGTTAACCATTATCTTCCCTACCTATCTGCATAAAATGTGCTTCTTTCTCTCTAACCCTCTATCTCAAGTGGCTTCTAGGCCTTTTTCAGATAATCTTAAAACGACTTCTGAAAGCCGTTCTGCATCTTCCATAATTCAAATGTATTAACTATAGTACCTTTTTCTCGCAATTGTTCAATACTGCTTGTTGCAGTGGGCATATGCATGTACTAAATCTGTACCTCTCATCAGCAGTAGAAATACTGCCACTATTTTCATTGTGGAAAAAAGTGCAAGAATATTCTAGAAGTTGAATGAAAAATCTGCATGCAAAGCTTAATCCAAGAGTTCTATATTATGCTTGGAAAAAAAGTTATGCATTTTCAAATTTACCAGACTTTTGAATAAAAATTCAGAATTACTTTGTAAGTGTAGGTATGAAAACACTTATCTGTGGTGTCCACCCCTTGACTAAAGGATCATAGACTCTCACATATTTGTATGTCATAATAAAAACACTGTTTTACCACATACCTGAAGGTCAGCTAAACAAAAAATATCAGTTTCACTTAATGTTCTTTTTAATTAATTTCTAGTAACACTGTCTAGTTGACATTAAATACTTTTTAATAATATCATTACGTAATAAATTTGTTTTTAAATATATATATATATAAACAAACATGTATCAGGAAGTTCCTGGACTTAGGTCCATTGACACACTCCATGACTGATTGCAGTCATGTGAGAGATCTGATTGATTGTTTGGTGATGTTTCTTGTTCACAAATATTTGCAGATTTTTCCATGGTAGGTTGCCATTTCTTTCTGTGGTAGACTGGTTGCCAAATTACCGAATCCATCTTTTTATTTAATAGAAAAAGGTAGAGTAAGAAGAGATGGATTAATACCTTTGCCAAGGGTATTTGCACATGAGTGAATGCAACAAATTCAAGTAGAATTTGAACTCGGCTCTCCAATTTCTTATTCCAAGCTAATACAACAGAATAAAAATAGATTATTAAAAAAGATATTTGAAGTTTAAAACACTTTAATAATAATAATAATAATTTTTAAAATTTTATGTAAAATTTAATGTAACAGTTCCTTTTTGGAAATGATCGTATCTTTTATTGTAACACTCTTTAACTGTCTGAAGCAATACTAACTTACAAAGTGAAAAATGAAATTTCTTTTACATCAATGAAGATTACATTCACATCCCATTTCAAGAAAATCCTAAGCAGCTTTATGTCATATCAAATCTGTTTTTTCCAATAAATACAAAATGCTTGCAATAAGCTTTAAACAGATTTCTTTATTTTGAATGTCCTAAATTTCTTGGGGGGGGGGGGGATACTGAAATGTTTTCCCCACGATCAAAAATGCCTTAACTACTTGAATTACTTTTTATTTGTAAATGGTTCAAATGTATCTTCAGTTTTAATCTATTTTTATATGAAGATTTTTGTCACCAAAGTTTTTGTACACCACTGTGCCTAATCATTTGAATGTAATTGATCAGCTATCATTAAAATCTGTCCTCCTCTAAACCACAAGATCCAGGGAGCTCCAATTAGCATTATTCTTCTTGGGTGTTCCGGACCCTCACTAACTTTCCCAAATGCACATTCCCTGTTATTGACTGAAAAACATTATAAACTTGCTCAACATCATTTTTATGGCATCTCCCATCAAAACCAGAAAGAATTTGATTTGTCTGTATTTACCTTTTATTTAGACAATTTTAGAGGCACTATGAACAGAAGCCAAAATTACATATCTCTCTCTTTAATATATACACACACACATATATATATATATATATATATATATATATATATATATATATATATATAATTTTCTCTCAGTATTTCTTTGCTTCTTGAAAAGGTTTCAAACATCACCCTTCTCTATATGAGAAGGGGATTTGGCTCTTATTTGTGACTACATCTCAACCTACCAATCCTAGAATCAATTTGGAATAACATCTTCCTTCTTTATGGTGAATGTCATTTTATACCCCTATCTTTCTTAATCTTATCAAATTCAGGAGACCCCCAACCAGAAGCATTAGTGTTCTCCTTCTTCAAATTTCTTAAATGCTAAAACACAAATTGATCCCTACAAAGTGACGTGCGTATGTTTTCTCTTAATCTCCCAAACAAGAATGTACTTTTTTGCTTTTATACAAAATGTTTCCTCCTTATTATATGTAATGGTTGTTTGAATATTTTTCATTTATTTCAGGAAATAAAAACACAAATGTTAAACATGATTTTTTTTTTCTGTTTGTTTTTTTTTTTCTTGCTGTTTTAATAACAAACACTCAGTTCTTTGTGTACTAATTGCTTCATGTTTCTCTAAATCCCTGTGTGTTATTTAGAAACAGTTTTATCAAATGAAATTATGCAAAGAGATACAAAAAATCTAAATGCCTTCCTTTTTTTTTTTTTACTTTCATAAAATTTCTTCAATAATTTCAAATTCATCAAAAGTGCTAATAATTTTTGTCAGATGTGAATGTATTCTTTATGCTGGCAGTATTTTTGAAAACTTGGTCTCTGAAAAAAATCTTCTCTTAATAAGAATTGGTGAACATTTTGTGAATTATAAAGAAAACAAAATTCCATCACCCTTTCCTTTAAATAGGAAAAAAAATAACATATTCACAAATACAGTTAGTAAATTTTATTAAACACTGTGTACAAGTTTTATTTGCAGATTAAATAAAACTCAATTTCAAATACTGAGATATATATTGGTGTGCACAAACAAGGGATGCTGGGAATTTTTTTTAATATATAATTTAGTTTATTTCATTTAGATTTTTTTTTCATCACTTTTGTTAAACATTTTACATTTTGGGCAAATACTTTATATATATATATATATATATATATATATATATATATATATATATATTGACATTTGTTCTGATAAACTGTTATGTTTTCTCTTGAAAGAATGAGAGAAAATGATTTATAAACAAAAAACAACTTTGGGATCTGCAGCCCTTACAATAAATTTGATTCCTATTTATTGCAAAAACTACAAAATTGATTTCTTTTGGGGTTGCTTGGATTTGTCAGCCATCATAAAAATCCCAGTCATTCCAAGAACATATGATGGACATTATTTTTAGATAATATTCATAAATTTCTATGATGTTAATGGTTGTTGACCTAATGTAGTAAATTAGTAATTTCTGTAAAGCAAAAAAAATTTCCACAATAGGATTTTAAATTTATAATAACATTGATAAATTTTTTCCTTAATACACTGAAATATAGTCATGGGAACATGATCACTGATAAACATTGATATCCAAAGACTAAATGAACAATCAGTGAGAAAAACCTGACTTTAACATGAAAACTAATATTATCTGTAATGACTATTAAAGATACTGGAAATGGTACTTCATTTTGTAATGTGGAAACATGACTTTTCTGTATTAAAACTACTTCATGCCTGAGGGATTGTTTTATCCCCTATAGTTCATTCTTGTTTTTCTTTGTCATGTCAAAACTTATAAAATAATTGTTTTTTCTTAACTAGAAAAGAAAATAATGATGGTTTGATTTGACTTTGATAAAACATAATATCACTATTTGCTTGGAAACAGCATTATTTAAACTACATTCTTTAATGCACATTTGTATCCCGAATACAGGTACAATTTATGAAATTAAAATATAATTGTTTGAAAATTTTATAAAATCTAGTCAAATCAATTTTTCATGCTTGACAAGGAATTTAAGAATTTCATTGAGCAGGATTTTCATTGTAGAAACCAAATCAGAAAAATTAAATTTATTATGACTACCAAGTGATGTACACATATTTTCTCTAACAAATTACTTTTCTTTTGGAATTTGCTAATTTACTAAAAAATATCCTCCTAAAAAAAAAAAAAAAAAAAAAAAAAAAAAAAAAAAAAAAAAAAAAAAAAATATATATGTCACAGATATGTAAATTTATTAATATATACTTAATAGCTTTGATATATATTGAGCACTGTTTTAACATCAGCACTAATTGTGAAATATATATGAGTTAATTACATAGTCTGACACAAGGAAATAATAATTGGGAGTGCTCAGTAAGGATTAAACCTGTTTCATTAGTCAGTTGTCATACTAGTTTGCTTACAGTTGTCCATTGTAGACATAAGGTATTTTTATATCCCCCCCCACACACACACACCAGACGCTGGCATGGAGGCTATAACAATTAGTATGCAATTAATAACAAGTTTCAGTCAATATTTTGTACCATAATATACAGAATTTCAATGAGTAATTTTTTTTATATATCTTTAATAATCATGAACCTTTTTTTGTTTATATAAACTATATTTTATGCTCTATCAATCAAGTGAATTTACAAATATTTAAGATATTTTTCTTACAGTTCAATTGGCAATCTAATGAAGAATCCTATGAATTAAAAAAAAAAAAAAAAATTACAACAAAAATGACACCTGCAAATTGATATTTATTACTCTAAGCTACCAATAACCACAGAAAAATGATTTCTGATTCACTGGTGTATGGGTGTTGTCAGTGATGTTTTTGTTTTTTTTTGTTTTTTTTTAACCAGGCTCATCAGTGGGGTTCAGTTCTTTCAATGTCATACTCCTTTCCTCCCCCCTGTCAATCCAATCAGAGACTTATCCACCTCCCCCATAACTGCAATCTTCATACACCACCCCTTTCCATTTTAGTAGATTGATTTTTGTTTTTATGCTATAGTTTTAATGTTTTCTTTATCTTAATTCTATATACCTTTTATAAAAAAAAAATTAAGCAGAACTTAATTTTGTTTGTATAAATTCCCAATTAACTGCTAATATAAATGTTTTTTTCCTTTCAATTATAAAGGCAAATTTCTAGTTTGAAGAAAAAGATTTGGTAATTTTATTTATAAAATTGGAAAATTTATATAAATTTATTCTCAAGTGCATCCTTGAAATATTTGTGTAAAAAATGTTTTCCAGATTGTTTAAAGTTAAATATAAAAATAAAAGATGTATATCAATCTCTAGATAATTTTTCAATTTGCATTGGTCTTAGTATGATTAATTTAACTTTTCCTTCTCTGGGATTACCCCAATTTGTCTACTAAGAGACTTCTCCTAATACCCACTCAGTGGCATTGTTGAAAGCAGTATTAAAAACAAGACACAAACTCTCTTGTTCAACTGCAGGCTGCCATAGGGACAATACATGTCTTGTTTTAGCAACATTTTATTTCCCAGCAAATCAATATTAACCCTCCACTATCTCCAGATTTAGAACTAAGGAAAACTACAACCACAATGATATATATCTCCGCTACAACCTATCACATAAATATATATGCTCTCTCTAATGCAAGAAAATATCTCTGTCTATGTTATAAACTGAATAAAATTTTCAAAAAATGTAAAATATATTATCAATAAAACTATTGGTAACAGATTGTCTTTGGCAAATTTCTTTAACTAGTTCTTCTCCATTTTGTAATTAAGCAACTGAATCTTTCAAGTCAATCTTGATTTCGTTCTTTTGTTTTGTTTTGTTTTGTTTTGTTTTGTTTTGTTTATCTTTTAAATCTACCCTAATAAAAGGTGTCTTTTTGATGACTTCTGGCAAAATCAATTACCAGACACGCCCGACTCACAGAAAAATTGTCATTGCAAAAAGCTGAAGGAGCTAGAGAAGTAAAATTATTGTGACTACCACTGATTTACACATAATGACGGATTTCATTGAAACAGTAAATAGAAATTTGCTCGATCACTGTTTATGATGTACATCAGACATTTAATTGTTTCTCAAATTTGCAATCCAACAAGAACCGAGATGCCTCATCATTTTACAGATACTCTGTCCTCACTTTTGGGATTTTAATATTTTAAAAAATTGCCAAAATAAAATGATTCACAGAATTATGACTGAAGACCGTTTCATGCAAACCTGTACATTTTCTTTTCCTCTTTAATGAAAAGGGAATATGCAAGGGGTGTGGGCTACAAAATAAAATGTAGGTGAGAGCTAAATCAAACAAAGTTTTCAAAATTCTTGTTTGTTTGTTTTTTGTTTTTTTTTTATTTCACTTGTATTTATTTTCTGTAATTAGACTCAGACATTTTTTGGCATTTAATGTGTAAAAGTTTTTGAAACTAATTAAGTTTTCTGATTTATTTTAAAAATGAATAGTCATGATTTTAGACAAATGATGCACCTCTGGCATCTTCATAGATTGAGGTCAAATTTGGTGTTGTTCTCAACTAAATTTATCCTTCAGCAGAATGAAGTCATCAGTCCTCAATAGTACCATAGATGCTGTGTATCTCACAAATTTCGATCAACTAGTTCGTGATTTTACGTCCCGTCTTAGTTGTTTGTGCCCTTTCCAATGTACTCAAGTATAAAAAAAATATGTATGCTTGGGCGAGGGAGAGGATGAAATTCTTATCTCTCCATTCGGTTGTCTCCCAGTTTAAGGAAAATAAGCTAGCTTAAAATCACAACATATTACTGTTAATCATTTTATATACTTGCAAATAATCAGCATTATTTAGTCACTTAAGCTCTTATAAGTTTACATTACGCACACGCACACACACACACAATAATAAAAGCAGATTATTTAGTTAACTAAATCTGTGTAAGAAATTTCTGTTGAAAATGAACAATGGATGATCCTTACATGGACAATACCAAGATAGTCACAATGGTTGTTATGCCGGATGTTATTAAAAAAAGCCAGAAGAGAATACGATCCAAAGCATCTCCAACTTCCAGCCAACTCAGTTTTAAATTCAAACAAATCCTACAAGGGCAAACGCCATCTTGCTCGGGCTCGCTAGAAAACAATACTTTTTTTTTAGTTTCGTTCTCGGTTGTAGCCGGAATCTGATTTTCGACGCTTGACTCTGAGTTTGCCGTTGCAAAGATCTTCGAATGACTATCAGACTTTTTATCCCCAACTTTGTTCTTCTTTGCCATCGAGCGACATTTCTGACTAAGAGCTGTGTCTAATATCGGCTGCATGTAGTAGACGGACACTTTGATGTAATGCGGCACGACGTGTTGTTTCTTCTGGAAGCGAATGTTGATGCTAATGGCTGCAACTGCCACCGACAGCGCAGGACAGAAACAAGTACCAGTCAATGACTAGAGCCAATATGGAAAGATTGTTCGACGTACGAGGTATTGTATCTGCAATGAAACTAAGATAGACGGTGAACGATACCAAGAGCGTCACACACAGAGAGATCTTTTCGCCTGACTGACCTGGCAAAAGAAAAACGATTACACTCAGTCCAGACAAGAGAACAACTGGAAATATGATGTTCAAAATATAAAACATTGGGCGCCGTTTTAAGACGAGTGTAAAATTCAAAGCACTGAGATTAAAATCTTCGATCTCGTATCGATCTGCAGCGGTCGCTACAAGCTTCCATTCACCGTCTTCAACAAATTCCGTGGTTAATACAGAGTCTGCACCAACCGACAAATTAACGAGAAATTTATTATAAGTCCATGTGGCGAAACGTATATGACAAGTCTGTGTATCAAATGGGTACTTGGTTATATCAAGGCTACATTGAGTTTGAAATATATCTCCCGGTTCCCAATAAATTGTTCCATTGTTTTCGATTTCCACTAAGAAATTATCACTTCCAAATTTTTTATACTCCTTCACTGAGTTATCGACAACGATTTCCGGCAGCCATATTTTCTGTTGTGGTACAGTAACAAACTTGATTCCATTGTAATCACTCGCATTCCAGGAAATAAGATCATCTTGCCAGATGAATGAAAGCCAAGAATTTGTTGACAAGATTTCTCTCTTCTGGTCAAGTTCTACAATGCTAATTAAATTGAAATCCATTTTTACCTGTACCGTATGATGTAAACACTTCACTGGACGAACTAATGTATTTACGTTGGACAAGATATTATCTATAAGTTTGGCTTCCATATTTCCTTCGTAAGTATGCATGACAGCCCCGCTACCATTCTTCCAACATAAAACCACTATTGGAACCAAAAAGATATAGAATTTAAACCAATTTTCATACCATCCGAGCAACATTTTTTTTTGCATAATATAATTAAAATTAAAACTGGTCAGAATTTAATACGTAAAACTAAAAACAGCAATCAAGAACTATATTAAAAATAGTTTTGCTCAGTTATTATTTAAACAGAATCTGTTATAACTAATTGAAAAATTGTTAATTAGTGGATTACACTCTCTAGAAATACAATTTTTAAAAAGTTTCCATCAATTAATATAGAATTATATTACGCTCGGTGCTAAAAAAAGGAATAGAATCTCTCGAAATAAATTATTCCAGAAGAAATGTTACAAATAATAACAGAGAAAGGGTTAATTCTTTTATCGCTTTACATCAACACATCGGAAATTATTTATACTTATTCCAAGGAATCTGAATAAAGGCTATAATAATTCTTTCCATTATAATAAAGATCATTGTGTATTTATTTGCATATATGTGTATATATATGTTTCCCTGTTCATGAAGAGAGACAACAGCGAGGTAGAGTCGGCTCAGTTTTCTCTCTTTACTACCAGTTATTAAACTTTACTACCAGTTATGAAAGCTCTTGCCGCGTGTTTGCTCTTTGATAGTGCCTTATTATTTTATTTTTTTGCAATAATTATGTCGTCGAGTAGTGAAGAATATATATATATATATATATATATATATATATATATATATATATATATATATATATACTCTATATATGCCTTCTGTCACGCTCAGGGGGTGGATTATTTTGTGTTTTTGTTTTCTTATGTCTTAATGTAAGATACTCAATAGTAGGTACATCAATATATATGTTGTCATCATTTTATACGGTATATTGATATAAATATTTTGCTGTCATTTTTACGGCTCGTATAGTGAATAATATATTTTTTGAAAAAATTTTTAAAAAAATACCCCCAAAATGATTTATAGTGACTCCAAGGAATCTGAATAAAGACTATAATAATTTATATATAGTCTCTATAACTCTCAATTAAAACAAAATTAATAACAAAATTGTACGTTTAAGTAATTCAATACTCCAAAAATTAGCATCTATTAGAGATAACCACAAATTTATATGAAGAGGTTTCAAATGTTCACAAATACAATAAATTTTGTCTCTAAAATCATTTGAGTAAATTTATTTGTTATAGAAAACCAAATATAAAATGCCTCTAAACTTACGATATTGTAATTTGCTTTCTATATGAAAGAAAGCAACAAAATCTTAATGACAGCACCAACTTTACAAATGTATCAAAGAATGAAAGAAATCAACATTAAAATGTCTTTAATCTGATGGATTAAAACCCCACACTACAGTTCACTCATTAGATTTTCTTTTCTTGACCGTTACTCACAGTGGGATATGGAGCCTCATTAGTCGTTCAGCATGTTTTGGTGAGCTTTCAAGTCATCTGGCTGATGTGAAGAGCAACTGTTAAATAAATAGATACAATTTAAATTATAGCTTGTTCTTAGAGGAATAAACTAATAAAAAATAATAGCATATATGCGTACATCCTTACTCATATTTTGTCCTACTTATAAAAAAAAAAATTAGTGCTGGTATAGTAGGTGATCTACATGCATCTTTCTGGCAGACCTTGTGATCTACAACAATGTCTAAAGTTTCCAAAATGAAAGTTTAGTACTAATGTGCAGTTCATATCTCTCTCTCTCTCTCTCTCTCTCTCTCTCTCTCTCTCTCTCTCTCAAGTTCAAATTTAAATTAAAGTTGTCACCTTTGAAGATTACCACCTGTCCACCATAATTACTAGTAAAAAAACATGACATCTACATTTCATAAACATTTAAAGAGACATGCAGAGCTTAGATTACTTGAAGGCCATTTGACAAATTCAGATTTAAATTAAAGACGTCGCCTTTGAAGATTACCGCCTACCATTGTATAAAACCACACATTTTTACTCGACTTCTGGTTGGTTTGATATATAAACCAAAGTAGCTTTTATAGTTTATACACTATCATTTTGAATGTAGGTCACAAACCTGTCTACATTTAAGTTGTATGTCACATACTATGCCAACACCAATTTATTGACGAAGAAAATATATTTGGAAAATTATAATAACAGTTTCAAACAAGACGAACATTTTTGAAAAGTTTTTTAATTGAAAATTTAAACGCTTTCTTTATGCAATATTCTGATAAAAGTGAAAAGAAATAGACGCCAAATCTTTGCACACAAAACATTGTTTTTACAATTTTCTTTTTTTGGCAAATCTGTGCGAAAAAGAGGACCAAAAATAGAGTTGAAATCAGTTGTAACAATATTTAACATGGCATACAGACGAAAGGGTTAAAGAAAACGGTTTTAATTTTTTTGTCGGAAAAGAATTCATTTTCCCAGGTTTGAGAACAGGTTGAATAAATAAAAGAAAATCCCACAATGCGATTGTTACTGTTCAGCGAGACATAACTGGTAGGTTTAGGGGCCAGAAGTTAAAGTTATCTTGTTGAGAGATATGTAACAATGTTTAACATGGCATACGGACGAAAAGGGTTAAAGGGGTTTTTTGTTTTGTCGGAAAGAAATTAATTTTTCCAGGATTTAGAACAGGTGGAATTTAGCGAGACACAGCTGGCAGGTTTACGAGCCAGAGGTTAAAATCGTCTTGTTGAGAGATATGTCAATGGCCACTTACTGGGAAAATTATCATTCTAAATTTCCCTGAGGGAGAGAAAACGAAAAAAGACGTCAGGGAGATTGACGTCCCAGCGGAAGGAGAATCTTCCAGAATTGGAAGTGTGAAGCAGAGAACGAAAGAAGAGGACTGATTGAATTTTAGGATATTTGCATAAAACTCCCTTATGCGCCCTCACGATACCAGTAGAAAGGGACACCCATAAATACAAATGCCCACCGGGACTAAAGTTATTTGGAGTTGAAGTTGTCGAGGGTGCGGTCCAGAGTTGCAGAAGCCGTGTCGGGGAGTTAAGAGATTTTTTTTTTTTTTTCCCATAACGCTGTTGTGCCAACCTGATAATAACAACCAAAATAGTTATCTACTGAAGAACAATAGTTATCTGCAAAAGAAAACTCCGACGATAGCCTTGTGCCAACAACAACAGTACCTGAAGTTAAATCCAGTTGCCAAGTTTGGCCACCCTTAGAGAAATTAGCTGAAATTTTCGTTCTGTCGCCAAATATTAGAAACGGGTTGGGAAAAGAAAAACAAAAAAAAAAACTGTAAATTTTTTTTTTGTTTGTTTTTGTTTTTATTTTTTAGATAAATATTATCCAGTGACTTATTCAGGAGTCTTTTATTTTATTTTCAAAACTGTGTGCGCGTATTCAACTCCTTGGTTTAGCTTGGTTGAGATACCCCAGTGTTAATTCAGCTTAACCCTCTTAAGATCAAAAATCACAATGTGGGTAAGAGAGATTAGAGTTGAAGAGGTCAACTTAAAGACCAGCTGCTGTGTCAACGCCATCAACGACCGACGGGAGTGTGGGCTGACAGCTTGTTCTCAGACCAGGATCGATCCTGACAAGGAACAGCATGTCACGGCCCTGGCTACGTCGCCACACAATCTTAAAAAATTCAAACTTTGTAAATCTCAGCTTGAGTGGTTGATAAGTTATTTGTGTGACTAAAAATTGACTTCCAGAAAATGTTGTACGCAACCCATAAATTTCAGCGTGAGAGAAGAGCATTGCGAAACAAGAATTAGATTAGATGCAACAAAAGGTTATCAATCTTAAGGATTGTTAAACGGCAGGTCGTCAATATTATGACTAATATTCACATCTTCACCACTCCCAAAGAACTGCGAAAATTACCAGAATTGTTTGCCTACTTCCGCTGTTCAATATTATCCATAACAATTCAACACAGTTTCAACAAAAGTGACATAACCTTTTTTCCTTTTCCCAAAAATATCTCATGAAAAACAAAAAGATTTGAACTGTTCAACAAATCCTGGTTTCTGATCAATTCACGCACGGATTTTAAGGCAAAAAGTGAATGCCACTAGGATTCAAGAGGTACTGAGAATGAAAGAGAAAAAGAAGACTTTAGTGAAGAGAAAGGACAATAAAAGAACGGGAGTCAGGAAGACAGATAGCGATTGGCGTTGCATTTTAATATTTGAATATTTTAGGCGGCAAGGAAGTAAGAAATCAGAAGTGAGTTCTGCAGTTAAGAAGTGCGAGAAAAGAAACTATTGGAATAAAAATGATGGTTGGATCTTGCTAGTTTAATAGCAAAACGGTGAGACCTAACTGCTAATCTAGTAGCACGCTTAAATTCATGCTGTCGAGGCACTACGGAGGAAAACTCATAAAAAGATTGCCATAAAACTTTTATAGAAAAGTCAGAGGGAAGCCACGTTGGTCCAAGGATAGAGCCCTGGCTCCACCCCATTAATGTGAAATGTACTAGAAGGATATTCGTTCAACATCACCTTCGTTAACGATTTGTTAGTAAAGACTGGATTGAGACACCGTAGCCATGTGGAGATATCTAAAGTCACAACCCATGCTTTGTCATTGTTATCTAAAACCTGATAGATTTGTGCAACATTTATACACAAATTAATGACCATCTCTTCCACTCACAAAAAGATTTAAGATTTGAGTGATTTTTCTTTTTTTAATATTTTTTTAATGTGTAATTTATGAACAGTAAATAAATTGTTCAACTTTATACATTGAGCATGCCGTTTTTTTTTGTTTTTTTTTTCACAATGTTTCTTTTTTATTTTTATTTAGACATTTTGATATTATCTTTGTATTTTGAAACAACCTAATGCTCCCCGATATAATGATAAATAAAATTATTCAAACGGGCTTACGGATTTGGCATTATGTAAGCATAATGTCACCGATACAACATACATTCCCTCAGGTACAAAAGTTAAAATACACCATTCTTCATCTATGCTCAAACATTACCTGATTTACCTGGCGGAGGCAACTATGTTGTTCAGACTGTCTCTGAATTTCGTCTTCGATTTAAAAAGCCTAAAAGACTGACAACTTGAATTATTCTACACAGCATTTCAGCTCACCTAATCAGAGTAATACGGATGTGTTGTGGTGCAGTGGAGTTCGATTTCCAATTAAATTCGTTGCATTCCCTTTCACATAAATACCCTTGGGAAAGGCATTAATCCATCTTTTCTTCCAGTTATGAACTAAATAGTGGGACATTGGATTCTATAGCCTTGGTTGACAACCATTCTACCTCAGAAAGAAACAGCAACTTACTGCAGGAAAACCTTCTGCCTAGTCAGTCATGGATCGAAAGAGACATGATCGCCCAAGCATGTATCACGTATGGTACTTAACTGACTTAATCAGATTATAGACAATGTTAGATGCACCCTTCTAGATTTTTCTTTTAATTCACAATACAGCTGTAGAAAAGCTGAATGCAATTACATTCTCAAACTTAATATCCACAATTTAGTATTAAAACGTACCTAGGAATTCTTAATGATTGTACTTTTTATGAAAACAGCAACTAGAACAGCTACGCTGTTTTTATATACTTTTTTTTTTTTTTTTTACTTTTATCAGCGGTACAGGACCTGACTATATTTGTATATACAGGTTACAACAAGTAAATTGTCACCGTTTTATATTTTTAATTTGCACGTTGTTTTTTTAAACTGTCGACTGCAGTTGGTCACCGTCTATGTAGGGAAAAAGAACATCCTGTCGCAAATTTGGAAAATTTGGCATACTGCACTGCTTGTTATTCGCACCGGAAGCTCTAATATGAACGTTTCAAAGAGTTTTGACGTCAATTTGAGGACAGTGAAGAGGATTCGAAAAGAGTTAGATGAATCTAATGGTGATTACGAAGGTATTTGTTGTGATCACTCGTGATAGCAACGTCATGCCCCCATTCATTTTCCCACGGGACCTCAGACTTAACACAGATGATACCTACATCAAGTGCCTTGATGTAGTAGTGTTGCTCTGACTGTCTGTTGGAAAGTATGGAGCTAGAAGGGAGTTCCATATGCGAGAAGTGCGAGAAAAGAAACTGTTAGCATGAAATTTATGGTTACATCCAGCTAGATCAACTGTAAAATAGTGAAACTTCGTCACCAATCTAGTACTGCGCTTAAATTTTTAAAAATGGTCTAGATACAGAGATGCGAAGAGCTCTTTTAAACAATTGCCATGAAAACATTGATAGTAAAGGCACAGTAAAGCAACCTTACGTCGTTGGGAAAGTGACTGAAGTTGAGCTGCCACATCAGGGCCAATAATATTGCTGTTACTTCTGTGGATTTCATCAAAGAGCTCTAGATAAATAGCAGAAGCATTAGACCCTATGTGGCAGCGATATTTTAAGCATGGACAAATAGTAGACATAGGTATGTAAGATAGTTTCTGGAGAGAAAATCTCTCTTGCCCAACACGCTGAACCGATTTTCTTAGCTGACCGAGCAATGGATTCAATAAAAAAATCAATGCTAAAAATTTAATTCTAAATTGCAGATCTTAATTTTGAGAATGTAATTGCTTTCAGTTTTTTTTACAGCTGTATTGTGAGTTAAAAGAAGAATCTAGAAGGATGCATCTAACATTGTCTATAATCTGATTAAGTAAGTTAAGTGCCATACATGATACATGCTTGGGCGATCATGTCTCTTTCGATCCATGACTGATTAGGCAGTAAGTTGCCATTTCTTTCCGCGGTAAACTGGTTGCCAACCAAGGTTATAGAACCCAATCTTCCTACTATTTAGTCCATAACTGAAGGGTGAATAGATGGATTAATACCTTTCCCAAAGGACACTTATGCATAAGGGAATGCAACGAATTTAACTGGCATTCGAACTCTGCTCCCCGATAAATAGTTCCGAGCCGATATCCACTGCACCAGAACACGCATTCGAATTATCAATTAAGCTGAAATGCTGTTTAGAATAATAATTCAAATTGTCTGCCCTTTAGTGCTTTTCAAATCAGAGACAATCTTAACAGCATAATTCCGTCCGTCACAAATATTGCAGTAAATCAGATAAGCTATGTTAAAATATAGGTAAAGGGTGTATTTTAAGTTCTGTACCTGGAGGAATGCAAATTGTATCGGTGACAACATGCTTACATGATGCCAAATCCTTAAGCTCAGAAATTCTACACAAGAAAATATATTTAAATATAAATAAATTTTACTTGGGTGAATTAACAGAAAAGCCTTCCTTCCTCATCACACATTCCAAGATGCTCAGTAATTTCCTTTTCATTTCCATCCTTTCCAAAACCTCATCATTGCTCACATGCTCGGTCCATGATATCCGCAGCATCCTTATGTAGAACACATTTCAGTTGCTTCAAGTTTTTCCTTCATCTTTGATGATATTGTCAAGCATTCGCTGCCATATTGAAGAACAGACATCACATAACAATCCAGTACTCTTCTTTGTTTCTAGCAAAAGTTTCCTGACTTTTAATACTCTGCTCTTCACTTCTGGAATGCGTCCTTCGCCAGGCCAATTCACCTACGGATCTCAGTGTCGCACTTTCCGTCTTCTGTTAGAACACTTCCCAAGTACTTAACTTTTTGTACCTACTTAATCTTAGTATCCCCAACCTGTAATTGGTATTTTGGGCTCCTTTGTTTGCTGATAAGCATACATTCGGTTTTCTTGTAAGTTTATTTGTAGGCCTTTCTTTCGACTTTCTTCATCTACCTTTTTTAGGGGGTCTTGTAGTTTTCTTTCCGTGTCGGCGATCAGCACTGCGTATCTTATGCTGTTCACATTGTGACTACCGATGACGAATCCTGGCATAACTGGTCGTCAGAACAGTCTCACTCTGCAAGTCGAATAGATCCGGTGAAAAGACCCATCCTTGTCTTGCGCTTCTTTATATCATTGTATATCTGCTGAATTCGTTTCCTGTCCGTATGCAGGCGGGTTGCTTCTAGTAGAGATTCTTGATTACTCTAATAACTTTCCCAAATATGTCGAGGTTGTTGAACATTTCTATCATTTTTTGTGGCCTTGGCATAGTCTACAAAACATAGGTAAACGTCTTTTTTTAATTTGTATCGCCCTTTCTGATAGCATCTTAAGCATAAATATCGCATTCCTTGTTCCAGTGTCCCTGACGAAATCGCACTGTTTTTGTCCCATCTCCGGCCTGATTTTGCCACGCGCTCTATTCATCAGGGTTCGGATAATGAGTTTCGTTATGTGGCTCATCAAACTGACTTCGGAGTTCGCATTCGTTTGCGCCTGGCTTCTTAGGTAGAGCTATGAAAATTGATCTTAGGTCATTTGGTATTACACCATTGTTGTAGATTTCATTTGTTATTTCCGTAATTTTCTCTATGCCGAAATATTCTAAGTATTTCCGGTCAGTCAACATCTTTGTTTACTATCGGTTGCTCTCTCTCTTGTTGTGGAATAGATCTTTTATATATTCTTCCCACTGCTGGAGGAGTTCCTCTTACTCTAATATGATCGTTTCATCCTTGGATTTTATACATCCTGTTGAGGAGCATATTCTTTGTCTTCTCAGTTCCCTTATTTCTTTATGCATTTCTTCTTTATTAGTTTTGCTCAATCTTTCTACTTTGGCACATTTGCTGTTGAGCCATTCCTCTTTAGCCTGTCTGCACTTGGTCCTTATCTCCTTTTGTAGTTTCTTGTATTCAGTTCCATGTCTTGGCATAGTTTTCTGTCTCCCTTGCATCATGGCATGAATCTTTTCAGTCATCCACTCGTTTTTTTGTTTTTTTTTGTTTTTTTCTGCGTCTAATTTCCTCTGGGACAATGTTGTTTGCTGATGACACTAGCGCTTCTGTAAGTGCGTCCCATTTCGAATTTCCATTTTCCATTTGTTCTTCGTATTTGTTTCTCACACCGTCAGATTATTTTTCATGTCTTAATCTATACTATAATAAGAGCCTCGTCTGTCCGTCATAAATTCATACCTTGATGTATACTATAATAAGAGCCTTATCCATCCATCACAATTTCTTATCTTACATATACTTTAATAAGAGCTTCGTCCTCCCTTCCGTCTGTCACAATTTAATATCTTAATATATATTATAGTAAGAGCAACGTCCGTCCATAACCATTTGTTATCTTATATATACTATAATAAGACCCGCGTCTTTCCGTCAGTCCGTCCGTCACAATTGCATATCATATATATACTATAAGAGCTGCGTCCGTCCGTCTATCCATCACAATTTCAAATTTCATATATACTATAATAATAAGCGCGTCCGTCCTTCCGTTGATGCATCTGTCCGTCACAATTTCATATCTTAATCTATACTATAACAAGAGCCGTGTCCGTCCGTCCGTGGCACGATTCAACTTGTAATAAAACGTGCAGCATTTCTTTTACTAATAAGATATACAGTATTTCTTTCAGTAATAATTTAATTAAATTTAAACTAAAACTTAATCTTGGAAGTTGAATTAATAGGTAGAATATTTTTAGGGTACAGGATATACATTTTGTGCCTATGGGTAAAAAAGGATTGATTGTTTAAATAACGATGATTGTCTGTAAGTTTGGTTTTCTATTGTTAAATAAAAGAAAGGAATAGATGACAAATATTTTATAATATTTTGAAAACATGCTGCAGTAATTCAAACACCTTCTTTAAAGTTTTACTTTTGGTTTTAATTGTAAACAAATAGCATAAATCTAAACAAACAAATAAGGATTTGTGCAGTGAGAACTGGTTTTAAACTGTTTCCAATTCGATATTTTTCATTTCGGCTTTGTCATCTAAAATTATTTTATGGGATAATTGTTGTGTGATGATGATGATGATGATGATGATGATGATAAAAAATCATATAAAAATGTGATGCTTCATCTATACTTGTTATAGTAATTGAAAACATGCTACTCGTTTATGCAAAGATTTAATAATTTTATTTATTCTACTTTTAAGCAACGAATTCAATAATTCATCATGAGTTATCTAACTTTTCTTTTGAGTTTTCTTACAATTCCGACAGAGAAATTAAAACTCTGTAATGAAAAATCCTTCCTGAATTAAAGTTGCTGTTACAAAAACAAACAAAAAAAAAAAAAAAAGAAAAGAGAGAGAGAAAAGAAAAGAACCGGATGAAAATTAATAATTCGCAGATGATATGGTTCTAGTTACTTACCCAAACGCGGCTCCGAAAATCTTTCTTTACAAAGCCATACAAATCTTCGGTACATTTGTCATTAAGCTTCCATCTCAGCCAAATTGACAAATTTGGAAATTATCTATACGTCTATCAAGGCAGCTTCATATCTTTTGGTGCCACAATAGACAGAGAAATAGGTAACAAACTGACAAAGTCTAATCAAGCCAAAACGTGTCCGGGACAATAGAAAACTCACGAAGGACGGACACAGCTCTTATAATTGTATATATATGATATGAAATTGCGTCGGAGGGACGGACTAGGCTCTTATTATGGTATAGATTAAGATATGATATTGCGACGGACGAACCGACGCGCGTGCGCGGCTTTTATTATAGTATATATAAGATATGAAATTGTGACGGACAGATGGACCAGGCTCCCATTACAGTATGGATTAAGATATGAAATTATAATAGACGGACGGTTTGCGGCTCTTATTATAGTATACGAACTCATGAAAATTTACATAGACATCGTGTTTGTCTTTTTTCTTTTCTGTAGGTATCAGTTTATCGAATACCGAATAAATTTTTTTCGCAAACATGAGTTCGGCTGGGGCCATTCCTGAACTTGTATTTACATTAGATGTTATGCGATATATAAACAAAAAATGTTGTAATTCTTCGTTCACGGTTTCAATTCTTGAACAAACCTATATATCTTTCCACCATTCCATTTGACATTGGGTAGTATGATGAGGATGTTAGGTGTACGACTGAATGGATTTTACAAAAAAATTCAAAATCTTTTGAAGAAAATTGTGTACCGCTACAAATAGAAAAATATTATCCCGTTTGTCTTTCTTCTGATCCATTACCTAAGTCTTTTTCTCTGTAATGAATTAATATCCATTTTTTAATATCCATTTTTAATATCCATTGAAGAAATAACTACCTCCTCTAATGGTTCTCTTATTTTCTGAATTAACCTAGACAGACCATCAGCATCTGCTATTTTCTTAGATGGTAAAAACTCCATTTTGTAAGAGTAATTTAACAAGATGGTTCCACATCTTTATAGGCGATGAGCTGATTGTGTAGGACTTCTCTTTTGGGTGGTGGTCAGTTTGGAGGGCGAATTGTTTTCCATGTATTTATTTGTGGAATTTCTTAACAGTAAATATCAGAACTAACCCCTCATTTTCAGTTTGTGAATAATTAGTTTCTGCCGGAAGCAAAATCCCAGAAACATGATGTACTGACCACCTTTTTCTTTGTGTAAGAATATGGCCCTTAAACCCAAATTACTAGAATCGCTTGCAAAATAAATCTCCTTGTTAGGGTGAGAGTTAAGTCAGACGTTAATGCTGTTTTTAAATTATCGAAAGCCTTTTGACCGACCAGTTCCACTTTTTTAAGAAGTTTGTTTAATGGTACTCTTAATGTGTGCATATTTGGAATGTAATTGCTGTAAAAATTTGCTCAACCAAAAAATGATTGTAGGGCGGATACATTTGTTGGGGCGGGCATGTTCTTTATTGCGCTCACCTGGCTCAAATCAGGCCTCCTACCTTTTTCGTCTATAATCTGTTCTAAATACTTGATTTTTGGTAAGAGAAATTTGCAATCCAAACTCAGCTGAAATCCAAACTCTTAAATTTTTGAAAAACTTTCTTTATATGTCTTGTATGTTCTTCTCGGGTTTTACTTTTTGTTAATATATCGTCTAGATATGCAATTGCAAAATCTAGCCCACTGAGCATGGTGTCCATCACCTGCTGGAATATTGCTGGAGCTACCTTTATTCCAAAAGGTATTAAAATTTGTAGGGCCCTTTTGTGTGTGTTGATAGTTAGTATTTCAGCACATTTTTCATCGACTGGTATTTGCAGATAAACCTCCGATAAATTTAACTTTGAAAATATTCGATATTTATTTAATTTCGCGAAAATTTTGTATGCTGATAGGAGAGGATAATTACTTTGTTTTAAACAGTTGTTTAGTCCTGTCGAATAATCTGCACAAACTCTTAATTGATTTTCTTTTTTTACATATACGGTTGGTCTTACCCAAGGACTATAATCGTTTTTTCGATTACCCCTAATTTCTCCAATCGTTCAAATTCTTTGTCAGTATTCTCCAGTGCCACAAAGGGTACTTGCCTCTTTGGTCAAAATATTGGTGTTACATTTTCCTTTAATTCAAATTTTGCTTTTACTTTTGAGCAAAATCCAAGACCAACTGAAAAGAATTTCGGGAAAATTTGATTTAAGTTCTCTTTTTAATTTTTTGGCGTTGGTTGACGTTCCATCTACATTATTACAAAATGTCTTTATTGATACATTGAACAAGTCGAACAGATTCATCCAGTCTGTTCCAAATAGGTTTTACGATCGATCCATGACGAATGCTTTTAATTTTTTTTTTCTTTTCTTGAGAAAAATACTTTTATGACAATTTCGCCCAAGAATTTTAATTTTCCACGTATCACGTCTATGGCGACTTTTTAGAAGTGATTAATATTGATTTGTTGATTCTTTTCCAGGTTTCAGCATTTATTATTGTTGTGTCTGAACCCGTGTCTAACTGAAATTCAACTTTTTATTATTCATTCGAACACTTATATATTTTCTTTTCATTGTCTCGATGTTTTTGTTATATTTTTCAATAGTACAATGGATAAATTTTTTATGTTTTGTTTTACTTTTGGGTTTCTTTGTACAATGAGAAAACTTGTCTTCTGTTTCTAAAAGGGCAATTTTTAAATAAACGTAATTCACCACAACCAAAAGAATGATTAATTTTAAAAGAAAATTTTTCCTGCCTTGTGGCCTATTCTTGACTGCGTAAATATGGGATACATCTCGTTCTTCAATTTTTGCTGTATCTGTCCTTAAATTTTAAATATCTTGACACTCTTCCGCAAGATTTTGAAGTCTTGTTCTAATTTCATTAGCAATCGCGATCTTATTTCTGCATCTTTTGGTGCTGTCAGTCCCTGAACAAAAATTTAGCATTTAAACATATCTGGTGTTATTTCTTTTAATCTAAATTTTTCACATTCTCTGTTACAATACTGACAAAAGTCGTGTAATCCTCACTTTCTTTCTTTGTAAGATTCAAGCACTGCCAACGTGTATTGAAAAATTAACCCCGTTCACCAAATATTTTTGTTAATATTTGTAGGTTTCCTGGAATTATATGTCTTGAAAGTATAAAATTAGCGTACTGTTCGTGTTCCACATAGCCAAATTTACCCAGCAATAGTCGCACTTTTTTCATCCAACCATGTTGCACAGTCTTTTTATTTCTTCGTATATCCGAAAATGTGCCCCGTTTAAAAAATTCCAGCATGCAATTTTTAAAATTCCCCGTTTACATAAGTGAGTAGCAATTTATACTTCCGATGAATGTTTCTGCTTGTTCGTTCATCCTTTGTTGATATCGTTGACTGTAGTATTTGTGTTACAGTTGCGTTTTTTTATGTCGTAATTCATACTAACCAATCTGTTGTTTCAGTTGTGATTTCTCGAATCCGTCGTCGTTAATCTGTTGTATCATCGAGGTGAATGATACACAGATAAGAATGAGTACTAAATATATTTATTCAACATAGTATCCGGTGCTAACGGATATGTGCAAAAATGCAAAATAATATGTTATAAACAATTAATAAGACAGAACTTAAGAGAAAAAGAGAGGTCTAAATGGGTAATAGCCGACGAAATAAATCAGTTCGAATATTAATCTGCTTGTCGCAAAAACGACCCTTTAAATACATACTCATAGACTCTTTCAAGCTATGTGCTAGTCCGGTTAGAATGCTGAATGTGGCTACTCTACAACACGTTTTCAATTGTAAATATAGTTTTCACTTATTAACTTAATAACCTAATTGGAACGATAACTGAAAGAATTTTTTAAAGGATTTTTTAAACTTTATAAATTATTATAATTAAAAAATAAAGATGAAAACAATTCTTTCTGAAAAGGAGCAACTGTAAGAAGAAAAGAAAAAAAAGTGATTTACATTCCACAAGGAATGCTGCATTTAATTAATAAAAAATGTTCCGTGACAACAGTCAGTTTCTAGAAATTTCAAGAAATTAATTGGAGTGGGGTAACATATGTACAAAAATTGTATTTACCAAGATTTTATAAAATAATAATTTTTAAAAATTTCAGTCATTTGAGAATAAGTTCTGAAAGTTTAATCAAAATCCAACCATTATTTGATTTTTGCAAGAATGTTCAAACTGATGTGTTTTTTATCGGCAAAAAAGTGCTTTGTGTTTACGTTTGCCGTAGTAAACATTTGTAAAAATCTGGTCAATCGCTGACGAAAAAAAAAAAAGGTTTTTAAACAAAATTTCAGAAGTGTTGAAAAGAATTAAAAAATTTAATAAAATAATTAAAAAACAGTTTGATCTTTCCTCTTCGCAATAGCATAAACATTTTGACGATAAAACTTTGTTTTTGTTAAGTTTGGGTCTTTTTAACATCATCCTATGCCGTTTTTCAGCGAATGAGTGGAGGCACATAAATAAAACACATCTCTACATGAGCCTACCACGGGAATGGACGACTTCCAACAAATTTTCGGTTGTTAAAAATACCGATCAATAATAATAATAACAGATTGAAAAAAATATATATATAGCTTTTATCGTTGTTTTGTAACGCAGAAATTATGTCACTGTTTTTATTCATAAGAGTTAAACCTGTCATTTTTTGTACACAACCCCAAAACATACCCGAATCAAATGGTATAAAAGAAAAATATATTTTTGATGACTTAAAACAGAGTTTATACCTTTTAAATCAGTATTTTGCCATCTCAATTTTTATCATCCAAAAGTGCTTCAATTGCGCCATAATTGATAACTGCCAACATAAAAATTTTAACTCATCCAAAAATTAATCAACCAAAGATTGAAGAATTTGTCAAAAATTAGCAAATTTAGTGAATAAGTGAATAAATTTTAAAGAAGTACATTTTATTAAACTGTATTTGTTTGCATCGGGTGTTTGTTACTAGTCAAAAATCAGTTTAGAAATTTCAAGAGTGGGTTGTCATTTTTTGGCCTCTAAAATTCTGAAGACCTACTTGAATGTACGAGTGACAACTGACATATGACTTAACAAAACTGATAAAACAGCAAAAGTTTATCTCCAGTATTAAAACACTGGCGCATTCTAGACAACAAGATTAAGGTTTATAATTTACAGAATCTAATTTTAAATCAGAAAAATATTGATTAAATATAGTAAAAGTATTTCAATTGACGATTATTATTGAAATAAATAATTAATTGGGGCGAAGTTCTTTTTACAACGTCGACTGATGTAAAGCTCTATTTGCGAGCACTTCTTTATGTTTGTATTTAAAACAAGTTTAATTAAGTGAATTTTAACACAATTTCTAAGTTGTTGGAGCAATTTCTAAACGATTGATACGTAACCAAAAAAGAAATAATTAAAAAAAGACATACCTCAACATAAGGAAATAATCCCCAGAGTCACACAGATGTCAATTGCAAATTCACTTCCTTTAGGGTTCTTTAAGTATAATCTTCTTAAAGAAAAAGTCCGTCCATTATTTTCTTAATGCTAGGAACGTAAAACAGATCAAAACAAAGATTAATGTTTGTTTGTTTGTTTTTTTATTTTAATTTTTTTTTTCATAGACTCTGAGAATAACCAGTGTCTATTTTGCCGCTTAGTTTTTAATTTTAAAAAATTCTGAATACGAAAAATAAGAAGAAAATGATCGATATCTTCTTTTAAGTGAATGTTGTCTAATTTCCATCTTTAAAGAATTCTGGAACATTAGTCGAGTTTCTCAAAAATTGTTTGTTTAGAGAGATTGAAGCATGAAACTAAAACTGAAAAAAATGGTTGCTCTTTCAGAGTCGAAAATTTATAAACGTTTGTTTTAGATGCCGAATAAAAACAAAGTTACATCCAAGAAAAATAATAAAATGCCTGGATTACGTCTTAATTCAATCTAAAGTGTTTAAAATGATTCAAAGACTTTGTTCTTTACTCAAAACGAATAATGATTCTCTCAGTTTTGATCTTTTTTTTATTGATGTAAAAGAAAACTGAAAGTCTTTGATAGTTTCTGATGTCGTTCTTTTACGGTTCCAAATTTGCGTCTGATTTGAATTTGACATAAATGCAATAGGAACGATATTTGTTTTCATTTCTCATTAATAACACTGGGGAAAAGTGATTGTATTTCAATTATCTTCTCTCAGAATTGATGATTATTTGTAGGCATATAAAAATACTTGACAGAGCATCAGAAGATTGAACAGACCGTGTATCCGAATGTTAATATATTTCCTCTCAAGTTTATCTGTCGAATCTAGTGAAGGATATTTATCAGCAACATTTGAATTGACATTTCATGAAAATGGCGAATCCAATTTGTACACCAATGTGATTCCTTTCTCTACATTTGATCTGGTTGGATCCCGTCCAAAAGATATTGAACAATAAACACCCGGAAGAATTGAGGTAAATGTTCAGGCCAGGATTTATTGATTTTTCGATCAGCCTACTAAGAACATTATTAGCTGGACGAATTGATTTTCTTTAATGTACTTTTTCGTTCTTCCAACCAACAAGTAAACAAAGTGTTGACATTTTTGTTGTCTTCGAAAAACGCATTAAATAGATGCTTTTGTTTCGGCCACTTATCAAGAATTCTTTTGTTCATCGAAAGTTATTGAGAGTTCCAGGGTGAATACAATTCTTATTAAATGCCATCTTTTTTACTTTTCTTTATCCAGTTTTCTTTTTATTTAATTCTACTTAATAATAATTAATTTCGGAATTTTTTCTCAACTTCTTAAAATGAAAGACAAGCTAGTCACGTTTATGAGACTAAAAATTGTTTAGGTTATGGTTTCGCCCCAAATGGAGGGTCTGTAATGTGATCGATACCGACTTAGCAGACCGCCTGCAGTCTCTCTCTCACCGGCGCGACGTGGCTTCCCTGTGTCTCTTCTATAAATACTTTCACGGCTTCTGCTCCGATGAACTTAGATCACTGGTGCCCCCTAGGTACGAATTTGCACAAGATACTAGATTAGCAACTAGATCCCACCCTTTTACAGTGAAACCGATAAAATGCAACCGCAACTTCTACTCCAACAGCTTCTTTTCTCGCACTTCCCGACTGTGGAATTCCCTACCACATAACTGCTTCCCCGACGGCTACAATCCCCAGGAGTTTAAATGTAAGGTCAATAGACACCTCCTAACACACTAACTCGCTTCCATTCTTTCAAACACTCTTCCCATCCACCCAACCCCCAGCCTCCGTATCCATACCCATCTATCACCCCACTTCTGACATTTCCTATATCTAACCACTCTTTCTCCTTACCTTCCTCTATGTAGCCCCAAGCGCAATAGTGGCAGTGGAATGCCTTGCTTGGGATGAAATGATTAAAAAAAAAGTATCGAGTTGAATGAAATTCACCACCACAAAATCATCTAAAGTACAATTCTGTTAAATGCGTGTTTTCACAATCGGTTAGCTAAATTGTGTAGGCATAGCTAGAGTGACCGATATGATGCAAAGTACCAAGTACCAAACTTATTTCACCTGTTTTAATACTAATGTTCACCTACTGTTTACCAAAGAGCCACTCAAGATAGAGTGTTATTATGTAGTTTTGTATGAGCGTAAGAAAAGGCAAAAATGCTGTTTATGAGTTTATGCAGGAAAGATAACGGTTAACCCTTGATTTGAAGAGGTCAAGATTGTAGTGATTTGGAAAACACTCTGTTGGGAGTCTGTTCCACAAGGCAGGAGTTATTGGGAAGAAGCTGTTCGAATGAAGCTCACTTCTTACTAATGAAATATGAAGAGAATGATTCATCCACGTGTATTTAGTGCAGCGGGTCCCAGCTGCAAAGAGAACACTTGCCATGAAAATAGCGATAGAGAAGCAAGAGACTTGCGACATTTTGTCTGTGGGAAAGGAGTTGTAGAGTGGGGAATAATTAATCACCCAGAAGGACGCGTAGATGCTTTTGAAATCAACACAAGCAAGTGACGACTGTACAGCTCCAGCCCAGATATTGAAACATGACTCCGTTTTTGTAAAAAAAAAAAAAGAAAAAAAAGGAGTATAGCCAGACGAGTCAGATACTTTTCTTTTTAACCATTTCACTCCAAGCAAGTGAATCAATATAAAATATATTTATAAATAAATTTTTATCAATAAATTATAAGAATTTGTTTAAAAGTGATTGAAAATTAAAATATATTTTAATATTTCTTTTTAAAAGGACTTTTAAAAGTTCTCCTTGTTCTATAAATCTCCTTGTTCTGATAAAAGTGGGTCACTAGTAACTAGAAAGGAAATGCACGCCAAATATTCGCGCGCAAAACAAACAGCAAAAATCGTTTGTATTAGTGGAGCAGATTATGCAAACCTTCGTGCAAATTGTGAGATAAGCATGAACTTTGGCATAATTGTCCCTGGTAGGTCACTTTTCAGAAAAAAAAGTGCTAGCCATGAAAAGTCCAATATGGCTTCCATTTTTCGAGATGGCTGCCAAACGGGCCTCTGTTTCATGCATCTTGCTAAAAAATCATAGTGCAAATTGTGATATAAACATGAAATTTGGCAAGTGTGTAGGTAGGTTATTCAGGTAAAAGGGGTAGCCAGGAAAAAATTGAAATATGGCAGCCTTTTTTCAAGATGGCCGCTAAACGGGCCGCTGTTTCATGGTTTTACTAAAAAAAAACATATTACAAATTGAAATTTGCAGGAGTGTTCCTTGCAGGTCTGTTTTCAGATAAAAGTTCTGGCATTGTTAAAACTCAACATGGTGGCCATTCTTTCAAGATGGCAGCCAGTGCCTCATAGTGGCAGTTCATCGAGGAGGCAGAGTATGGTAGTTAATTGATAAGGTCGAGTAGTGGCAGTTCATCCAGGAGACAACATTCAAATTGAAATGTAATGAGATATAAAGAGAATGTATGTCGCTCACTACCATGACACACTGGTGACAGACACTGCTGTGGAACTCAGCATGGGGTTCAATGTCAGCTAAACATGGAATTTAGTATCCCAAATTCTATCTAGTAAGCCCCTTTATATATTAGATAGACGTACCTGAATGGACAGATTGTGCCAACGCGAGAGAGCCGAGCCAAGGATAACAGAGGCTTTTGAAGTTATCTGGATGGTGTACAGATCGCACGGGATTCAAATGGCATTGGATGAACGATCGGGCTAGGTGTAGGGCAGTTGCGTGAACCTAGTTGCATCCCATACATCAAAGTGAGTGAACGGTGGTAAAAAGATAAACCCTCGGCCGTTCCTGTCAAATGATGGAGAAAGATTCCACATCGAAAACTGATTGGAGCAAATGCTGCCTTTGTCAGCAGGAAAAAAGCAAAGAAACCCTCATTTCACCTCTTAGTTCATTCCAGAGGAAACATTATTATACTGGATATAGTGATATTGCAAGAAATGTACCATTGTTTTATGCCATCTATGATATGCCGATAACACTTGACTCTTCAAGGCTTGATGAAGGTGAAGGTATAAAAACCACTCTGGTTCGAAATGGAGCTAAATATCATCAGAGTTACCGATTGCTGTTCAACAACACCAAGTTAGAAAGAGCACAGCAAAGAAGAGCGGTCTCGAGCACCTCCGGAGCAACAGATGAACCTCGAAGCAAGAGACGAAAATCTATAGACATTCCAAAAGTGAAATGTTTCTTCTGTGAAGAAGATGTTATTTCGAATCTGCAAGAGGGGATGACAGAGAGACTAAATGAACACCTCAATCAATGTGCCAGAACACTGAACGATGGAAAACTCCTTGCAAAGTGAAGTGGCGGAGACGTTGTTGCCCTGGAGGTTAAGTACCACCTTCGATGTCTCCAAAAGTTGTACAATGCTGAAAGAGCGTACTTCAATTCCCTAGAGAAGAAGAAAATACAGTGGTACTGGCCAGGGGAATATGAAGAAGACAAGTTTGTGGTCATGTTTGGTGGGCTGCACATTGAGATGAAAGCACTGAAGTCTATTGGGTCGATGCTAGCAGACAGTGGATGGACAAGTGCACTTGTTGAAGCTAATGTAGCCTCTTCCGAAACTGCAGATTTATTCATGTCGGCAACCAATGTCACTAAAACACGTAAAACACATCAGCATGCAATTTGTTTCAGCTCCTGAAGAAAGTCTACAGTTCGTACCTTGCCGAACATTCTGATGGCGATGAGGAGGCCTCCAGCTTTGTAGAATGGTGTAATAATCGAAAGAAGGAGAGTCCACAGTTCTATCCTGAACATGAAATTGACAATCTTAACACTGGTGCGAGCATTTAGAGAAGGGAATTTCAATCTGTATCGAGAATCACTGTCAGAACTGATACCCTACCTCAACAATGCAAGATGGCTTCCTATTCATCTACGTGATATGATATCATTAGAGAAGCAGCACCCCGAGGTCGCTAGAGAATTTCGTGGTTCATAAAGCTGACAGGAAGTTCTCCGCAATGGCAATCGACCAAGCCCATAAACAAAACAATGCCGTCATCAAAGGGGATGGGGGAGCTGTTGGTCTGACAGAGGATCCATCAGCTCTTCGGAGGTGGATGGTGGCTGGTCCAGAAATTAGCAAATTCGTTGCTGACTATGAAGCCGTATCAGGAAGCAGACGAAGAAAGGAAATCACCATGAGCAGTCGCCAACTGATCAGAAGGTATTCTTTGAAAAGGTTCAGCAGCTTACAAGTGTTATAAAAGAAATGGGCAATCCATTTTCGGAGGAGTCCACCGATCTACTGTCGCTTGACACTAAGGACATTGCTGAACCTACAGCAGCACTGCTGGTTACATCTCATCTGGAGAAAGGGAAAGAGCAATTATAAACATTCATGGATAAACTCAAGACCGACAGTCAGCATTTCTATCAGCCAATCAAACGGAATAATAAAGACTTCTTCAAAACAAGCACAGGTCTAACAGAGAAGTCAGAAACACAGCTACTAATGGAGGATTGTTAAGCGTTCTCCCACTTTTCATCTCCTGTCAAAGCAGAGGGTTTGATTTACTAGAGTTTTCCAAACATGAGAACCAATCTTTCCCTCTGTCACTCAACAAGCGAGGCAAACTACATGTCGCTACCAAGTCTGATCTCGTGGACGTCCTGCAAACCAAGGTGGAGCTTCCAGACACAAAGCCAGAAACTGATGTACTCATAGTAGATGGTGCATTTCTAGTCAATACAGTAACGCCTAGGACACCGAAGACGTTTGAGGAATATGCCAGACAGGATATTCTTCCTAAGGTGCAATACTACAGTAGCAATTACAAGAGGACAGATATCATTTGTGATGTCTATCACGAGTCTAGTCTGGAGTCTGGAGCACGATCAAAATAGGATGTTCGGTTTTTATTTTTCATTCGCCTTTTGCTGAACGAATTTGTGCACCAAAACAGCACAGCAAGAAAATAAATTGTAAAGCACATTTAGTATTTGATGAAATATCCCAGCCTCAATTCATTAAACGAACACGCAGAAAGTGTTATCGACAAGCCAAAAATAGCAGGTGTATAAAAAAAATAAGATACTAGTAATGTAAAATAAAATATGAATATAAAATAATAAAAAATCATACAATAAGTTTGTTTATTACTCTTTCTCTTGAGAGGAAAATATAAAAATTTATATTAAAAATGTAAATTAAACAAATAATTAATAAAAAGTGCAGATAAAATTAATATTATAATAGTGTAAGTTTGTCTTTTACACATTTGCTTTAAAAAAGGGTTTAAAATATTCGAAAACAAGGTATGTAGTTAAAACCCGTTTGGAGGCTATATAAGAAAAAAAAAGAGTTACTACAAAATTTCAGAAGATATACAAATTTTGGAAGGTACAGAAGGTATACAACTTTCCACCAGAATACCAAAAAAGGTATTAGAAGGTTACAAGTTATGAGGATATCAGAAGGAAAAGTTATTTTGGCTGTCACCAATGGATGAGTTGGACTGTTGCTTACGGAAAAAGTAAAAAGCAAATGAAGACAAGTAGTAAAAGAAGCAGAATCAAAGTGAAATAAGCATAATGAATCGAATAGTGTTCAAGAAAAAGAACAAATTTGTTAAAATACCAGTGACTCTGGTGAACCCTACCAAAGTTTCGTAGTTGCGTCTTTTTATTTAGTAACTGCAACTCTTTTTGAAAGAATGTGTATCTTGAACCATTTTTAAGGAATTGTATTGTACTATCGGATGTGCCTTGTGGTACAGTGGATATCGGCTCGGAACGAGAAACCGGGGAGCCGAGTTCGAATTCCAGCTGAATCCATTGTATTCACTTACGCGCAAATACCCTTGGGAAAGGTATTAATCCGTCTCTTCCTTCCAGTTATGGGTTAAATAGCAGGATAGATTGGGTTCTATAGCCTTGGTCGGCAACCAGTCTACCGCAGAAAGCAATGGCAACCTACTGCAGGATAATCTTCTGCCCAGTCAGTCGTGTCTCTGTCGAGACATGATCGCCCAAGCGTGTATCACGTATGGCACTCAACTGACTGATTGTACTATCTCAAGATTGTTCGACTATTGAAAGTTTGTTGAATAATTTCTATTTACTTTTTAAATTTCAAAATTTTGAATTCGTTATGTTGCCTTTTATAAGGCGCACAAAAAATTTCACATCCACATTTTCCACATCTCTCTATCCCTTGTACCTCTTAACACACTTTCTTTTGTTACTCAAGTATATCATGCGTTGCTTTCCCTTGTCTCTCTTTCCCTCTATCAAGTATATCATGCGTTGCTTTCCCTTGTCTCTCTTTCCTCTATCAAGTATATCATGCGTTGCTTTCCCTTGTCTCTCTTTCCCTCTATCAAGTATATCATGCGTTGCTTTCCCTTGTCTCTCTTTCCCTCTATCAAGTATATCATGCGTTGCTTTCCCTTGTCTCTCTTTCCCTCTATCAAGTATATCATGCGTTGCTTTCCCTTGTCTCTCTTTCCCTCTATCAAGTATATCATGCGTTGCTTTCCCTTGTCTCTCTTTCCCTCTATCAAGTATATCATGCGTTGCTTTCCCTTGTCTCTCTTTCCCTCTATCAAGTATATCATGCGTTGCTTTCCCTTGTCTCTCTTTCCCTCTATCAAGTATATCATGCGTTGCTTTCCCTTGTCTCTCTTTCCCTCTATCAAGTATATCATGCGTTGCTTTCCCTTGTCTCTCTTTCCCTCTATCAAGTATATCATGCGTTGCTTTCCCTTGTCTCTCTTTCCCTCTATCAAGTATATCATGCGTTGCTTTCCCTTGTCTCTCTTTCCCTCTATCAAGTATATCATGCGTTGCTTTCCCTTGTCTCTCTTTCCCTCTATCAAGTATATCATGCGTTGCTTTCCCTTGTCTCTCTTTCCCTCTATCAAGTATATCATGCGTTGCTTTCCCTCTCTCTTTCCCTCTATCAAGTATATCATGCGTTGCTTTCCCTTGTCTCTCTTTCCCTCTATCAAGTATATCATGCGTTGCTTTCCCTTGTCTCTCTTTCCCTCTATCAAGTATATCATGCGTTTCTTTCTCTTGTCTCTCTTTCCCTCTATCAAGTATATCATGCGTTGCTTTCCCTTGTCTCTCTTTCCCTCTATCTGTCTTGTGAGTATTCATTAAATTTTCCAGTTTTTGGTGTTGTCGATGATATCCCAAATAAATTTAATGTCTTTCGTTTTCCCCGAAAATAAAAACAAGTAATCCTCCTTGACTCAGACGCACAAAACATAGGAACTCTAGCAATATAATATTAATTTGACTTTTATGATTTTACTTTCCAATTTCATGTTTAAGATTTAGTCCAAACCAATTTAAATTATACAATTAAAAATAGCATCCCCAGTTTTATAATATATAACTACAATGAACAAGGCAAAAACCAAAAATTAAAACCCCAAAACGGTTAGTTTAAAATATGCACCTGGTGAATGCGTGGTGTATGGGGCCCCGGGTCGTACTGTAGACGTGGAATATATATATATATATATATATTACATGAAACTCTTATATGCTATAGAGGTAGAATAATATGTATATTTGTTAATATATACATAATAGCTCTGTTATATTACATTGAGCACTGTTTTAGTAACATCAGAAAAAATTTATATATGTACGTGTAATTGTGTGTATATCCATATATATATATATATATATATATATATATATATATATTGAAATTTTGGGGGGGAGTGGTGAGGTAGCTTTTCAGAAAATATATTTCATGGGGTTTTTATTGTGAGTTTGCAAATTTGTGATAAAAGAGCAGAAAAGAACTATAAAGAATTGGAAAACCCTTATTATTGTCAATGAAATTGATTATTGAAATATCTTTCTATTATTCTTAAAAACATTCATTTCTAATAATGATCGAAAATCGTTCCAATAAATTCCAATTTATTTACACTATTTACTTGGTTTAGACTGTTTACCCATCTTTATTGTCATATTCTCGATGTTTTGACCGTTGTACACTCTGACCTTCAAGTGACATTAAATGAGGTAGATTGTTCTAATTCCACATACAATTCCTTTTTGGGGTATCTCAGTTTCAGTTGATTTCTCTTGGTAATTTAACTTTTCTAAGTTTTTGTTTCCTCCATTGTGTCCAGGTATTGAACTCACAATTTTCTCACAACATGAATCATCTGTCCGGATTTTGTGCCTGACAGCATCCGATGATTCAGATGAGACTGTCATTTTTTATGCAAACCAACACTTTATTTGGCACATTACACTGTTGAGCCAAGTAACTCTGTTTAAACGATTCTTGAACTTAGCATACACAAATAAATTATAATTTAGCTGATTCAACAATAAAATGATGACATTTTCAAAGTAGTTTTTTTGTTTCACATAGAGTATACTGCTTTAGGTGAAACACTGTCGCCATACCATATTCTCATTTCTGCCTTCGTTCATAAACTTCATTATATTTCTGAAAGCTGAAGCTTTTGATGCCACTTACTAAGAACCCAAAAATTCCATTTATAAATCAACCATTCGTGCGTGTATGGAATACTGTTGCCATATCTTGTCGAGTGTTCCTGTTATTCATCTCGAAGTTCTTGACAAAATCCAAAAAAAGATCTGCAATGTTATTTGTCCTGAATTGGCATCTCGACTTCAGTCACTTTCTCACTGACATGAAATGGCTTATCTCTGTCTTTTCTGCAAGTATTTTTATGGTAACTGCTCTGACGAGCCTTTTCCCTGGTTTCCCAACCACATGTATTTATATGTACTATTAGATTGGCGTCAAGGTCCCACCCTTTTACAGTCGAAATAGTTAAATACAATGGTGTACATACCAAAACACACAGTGACTTTTAAATAAAAATTGGGGCACACTTTTGTTTGGATCATTACTGTAAAAACTATAGAAGAGAAATATTTATAACATCTGCTGAATGAAATGAATCATATTTTTAGCTAGAATTTTCTAGAACCACAGTCTGGATTTGAAGTTTTCATTCATACTTTACTGAAAGAAGATATTACACTTTTTATTGTTATTTTCCTTTTCTGCACAGCTTTCTTTCAAGGAGTTACCAAAAATTTTAAAACTAAATTTAGTTATTTATAAATAATAATAGATGTAAAAACTGTTGTAAATAAATTATAAATTAAAGTTTAAATTGTATCAGTAAACTGAAAATTAGTCACATAATGTTTTATAGAAAATACTTATATTTCATTTCAATCATCCACTCAACACTTTATTTGGTACATTACACTAAAAGTATTCTGCTTTTGATGAGCCAAGTAATCTTATTGTCTAAACCTGCAGTTTCCGATTTTTTTTTGTTCGGCATACCTGAAACAGACTACCACCACGTTTAATTTTGTTGATTTTCATTTTTTTTTTTTTTTTTTTGCTTTTTCAGCGCAGTCCTATCTACTTAGCTTTACGATTGACAAAAAAATATTAAAAAATTTCAATATTTAAACATTTTCTGGTGGGCATCAGTTTTTCATACAACGTTAAATCGAGCCTCCATTTTAAAACCAGTCGCCAGTATGACATTACCGCCACCTGTAAATTTGTTCATTATCAAATTTTTTGGACTTTTTTCAGTGCAATATTATCTTTTACACCTTAAACTTTTTTAAACAATTTTTTTTTATTGGGGGGGGGGCACAAGTTTCTCATACAACCTTATAGTAGTTTGAAAATGGAGGATCGATTTACTTTAACGTTGTATGAGAAACTGCCCCCCCCCAATTTGTTTAAATATTGTAATTTTTCTAAAATTTGTTTTTGAAAATCGGAAAGTTTAAGTAACAATCGATAGAACTGCGCTGAAAAAAGTAAAAAAAAAAAATATATGAAAAACAACTAAATTAACATAAACAAAGCGACCCCAACGCGAGTGGATTGAAAATGGAGGCTCGATTTGCTATAAGGTTGTATGAGAAACTGACCCCCTCCCAAAGTGGTTTAAATATTGTAATTTTTCAAAATTGTTTTTGATAATCGGAAAGTTTAAGTAACAATCGATAGGATTGCGCTGAAAAAAGTAAAAAAAAAAAAAGGAAAACAACGAAATTAAACGTGGTGGTTGTCTGCTTCATGTCCGCCTTTTTTTTCTCTGGAAAATTATCTTCGGAATAAAAGTTTGCATGCGACTCACCAAATTTTACGTGATAAAACGTACATTTAGAAGTAAAATGAAACACACAAACACATACACACACAGAGCGAGAGAAAGAGAGAGAGAGAGAGAGAGAGTTAAAGGGGAAAACCGCGGACTCAAAGTTAGAATATTATCATTGATAACTCTCTCCTCCAATTTGCAGACCCTTGTTACTATATTCTTTATACTTGATATATAAAAACATCACAATGATAAAATCGGCCAATAATTATTTATAACTGTTTATTTCTGGGACTCATTCATGCAGTTACAGATAATTCATAATAACATTTTAAATTTTTAAATCATATTTATTTTTGGCATATGAATTTTTTGAAGCTGTTTCTAAATCTTTGACTGTCCTTTAATTATTCCGCCGCACCTCTGAGGTGCACCACACCATTTGGGAATCACTAGTCTAAACAATGGCTTTCTCCCATTGGCTAACCTCGGGACTTTTTTCTCATTTTCTGGGAGTTTCTTTATATATATATATATATATATATATAACAATAGATCATTCTCATTAACAGAATCCATATTGACTAAACTCCATCCTTTGTCTAGCATCCAATACATAGTAGAAGAGACCATTTATTGTCAGCCATATTCGTTTTGTTGTTGTAATCAATCTGTTACAACAAAACCTTTTCATACCATCTTTCATATTCTCATCATTGTCTTCTTTTATTCACTTTTTTATCATTCATAAAAATTGCATTCCCCATTACTGCGAGAAAGGCAGCTTAATGTTTCATTTATTCTAAAACAGTTGTATATTTACACAGAATGTTCCGTTTTCTAGCTATGGCCATTGTCCTTGTTGAATATGCCTTCCATTGAGTAAGTATAGAATAAAGTACACTTTTTCTAAGTTGGGTTTGTTCACTGTCAGCCAATCAATGGAAAATCTGGGAATAAAGAAGACAAGGGAATCATTTATTCCAATGGATTCAACTGAAAATTCATTCCTATTGCAATTGTGATAAAAGTTAATTTATAGTAAAAGTTAGCAAATATTACAACCATTAAAAATGGCTATCATACGTCATCTGAAAGATTCATGCAAGTAGAAAACAAACTGTAGATTAAATAAGAAAATCTCTTGTGACTTGAAAAAGGATAGTTATTGCATGAAGAAGAAATCTTTCACTTTTTAAAAAGAAAAGAATAACATATTTTTAATGACAAATGAAGAATGATACTTAACCAGACTGAAAGTGATAGAAAATTACATACCAAAATGAATAAGGTATTTAAGTATAGGGAATAAATTTGCAAACTAAACTACTGCGTTAGGCGAGGAAGTTTTTCTCGTCATTTTGCACATTTATAAATCTACAATTTGTCCATGCATTGAATACAATTTCCATATCTGGTTGGGTGCTCTTGCTATTCATCTTGAAGTTCAAGTCAAAATACAAAGGCAGATCTGTAATATAATCGATCCAGACTTAGCAGCTCACTTTCAGTCATTTTCTCACCGACGGTATGTGGCTTCCCTCTGTCTTTTCTACAAGTATTTTCATGGCAACTACTCTGACGAGCTTTTTTTCTGGTTCCCCAACCACATGTATTTACGCGTGCTACTAAATTAGCATCAAGGTCTCATCCTTTTACCATTGAAATAGCTAAATGTAACAATCTCTTCTGTTCTAACAGTTTCTTTTCTCACACTTCCCGTTTGTGGAACTAACTTCTATTTTGCTTGCTTTCCTGATAGCTACAACCTCTAAAAATTTAAATGCAACATCAACTGCCATCTTCTATCTTCTTGGTTACCATTTCACTCTTATCCTTTCTTCGACATCTCTTGTACCTTGTTTTTTCTTTCTGTGCACCAGTGGCAGTCCTGCTTTGCTTGAAGTGAAATGATTCTAAAACAAAAAACCTCTAAATAGATTTTAGCAGTAATGGTCTTGTTGTAAACAGTAATGTTTGCTTACACGATTCAAAAAGAAGAATATAGGCCATTTGGATTAAAACAGAAAGTGGCTTGAACGTAAAATCCCAAGGAAAATCCTATTAATATTAATATTAAAACTGATCCAGCCATCATCTAGTCAAATATGTATATTCTTTCAAATAAAACTTCGAAAATTACATGTGTCGTTCGTCAGCGATCTGTTTATCATGAAAAAATTTAAAAAGTTTTTATACACCGGAAGTTCACTTAAAAAGAAGGCAAAGGAAATAAATAGGAAAGAAAAGTTGGAGGGGGAGTTAAAAAAAAGATTATGTTAGAAGACAGGTGTCTAGACGCTGTTTCAGAGGGTAGGGATGAGGAAAGGAAAACAAAGAGAGAGAGAAAGAGCGAAATAAGAGCAAGACTTCAATACCCCCACTAATCAATGAATTTGAAGTTCTCACCTCCCCAGCGGACAAGGCTGAATGCTTTGCCCGTAGATTCTCCACCAATTCGACACTGGACTCGTTAGGAATACCTACACCCGACTTCCCACCCAGAACTAAGGCTCAACTAAATAACGTCGACATTACACCCTCGCTGGTCACCAAGATAATTGCACAACTTGACCCACACAAAGCGAGCGGCGGTGACGGAATCCCAGTCATAGTACTGAAGAAATGTGCCCCAGAACTCTCCTCTGTCCTCTCTAAACTCTATAACCTCTGCCTATCTGCTTCCTGTTTTCCTGCCTGTTGGAAGTCCTCCTGTGTAGTTCCTATATTTAAGAATTTTGGCGAACCCTCAGACCCCGCCAATTACCGTCCTATTAGTCTCCTTCCGATCTTTGACAAAGTTTTCGAAGCCATTATCAACGCCGATGTGATTCAGCATCTCACGGTCCACAGGCTTCTCTCTGACAAACAGTACGGGTTTCGTTTCACCAGGTCTACAGCTGATATGCTAACGACCATTACCGAGTACATATACCGGGCTCTTGACAAGAATGGCGAAGCCCGAAGCGTTGCCTTGGATATCTCCAAAGCGTTCGACAGGGTCTGGCATGCTGGCCTCTTGTGCAAACTGCGGAGCTACGGGATAACTGGACATCTGTTTGACCTCATCCAGTCATTCCTCTCTAACCGCACACTGAAGGTGGTATTAAATGGGCATGCCTCCCAAAACTACCATACGAACGCGGGCGTCCCTCAAGGTTCTATCCTTGGTCCCACGCTCTTTCTGATCTACATTAATGATCTCCCCGATGCCATTAGAGCCCAAGTTGGCATGTATGCCGATGACACAACAATCTAATCACGCATCGATCAAAAACCAGGTGTGGACGACAGAGCGAGCCTCGCTGCCGTACTTGAAAAGGACCTCCAATCCGTAGTGGCCTGGGGTAGGAAATGGATAGTAAATTTCAATGCTTCTAAAACGAAGCTGTTATCAACTAACCACCATAGATACTCGCATCTACCTCCCATTAGCATGGGACAGGCTAGCCTCCCAGAGAGTAAAATACTACGCCTCCTTGTCCTTACACTTTCGGCGGACCTCAAATGGAATGACTATATCGAATCCATTGCCAAATCTGCTGCTATGAAAGTCGGCTCTCTGTGCAGGTCCCGGAAGTTTTTCCCACCTGAATCTATTCTGCACATATACAAATCTACCATCCGCCCGTGTATTGAATATTGCTGCCATATCTGGTCGGGTACCCCTGCCGCTCTCCTTGGGTTTCTTGACAAAATACAAAGGAGGATCTGTAACGTGGTTGATACTGACTTGGCAGACCGCCTGCAGTCTTTCTTTCTCACTGGCGTGATGTGGCTTCCCTGTGCCTCTTCTACAAGTACTTTCATGGCTTCTGCTCCGATGAGCTTAGATCACTGGTGCCGCCTAAGCACGAATTTATACGGGAGACTAGATTAGCAACTAGGTCCCACCCTTTTACAGTTAAACAGATAAGATGTAACCGTAAATTCTGCACCAACAGCTTCTTTTCTCGCGCTTCCCGCCTGTGGAACTCCCTTCTACAAGTCTGCTTTCCCGACAGCTACAATCTCCAGGTGTTTAAATGTTTGGTCAGTAGACACCTCCTATCACCCTAACTCCCAATTATTCTCAGAACACTCTCATCTACCGAACCCTCATTCTCGGTATCCTTACCCGCCTATCACCCACCCTCTGACATTTCCTATATTTAACCATTCTCGGTATCCCTACCCGCCTATCACCCACCCTCTGACATTTCCTATATTTAATCATCCTTTCTCCACCCTATGTAGCTCCCTGCGCACTAGTAGCAGTGACATGCCTTGCTCGGGGTGAAACGCTTATAAAAATTAAAAAAAAAAATTCAAACTTGATCTTTGAAAAAGACATTTAAAGATGACATATGTATAAAGAAATAAAAAATAAGTATGTCACAGGAACGGAAGTTGGAAAAGGATAACGGGAAATGAGAGGAAAAAAGAAAAACGAAAAAAAAAAGGCGGAGATAGAGGAAACTTATAGGAAAGAGATAGGTTTGATAGAGACTATGGTTCACCGTGCCCTTAAAAATTTTTCTCCTGATTGTTCGGTTGTTTATAAATATAAATGCCGCTGCGATGCGGTTTACATAGGATAAACCAATCTTAGGTTGGAGACGCGGGTTTCGCAGCACGCCCCTGCAAATATATTCGTTCGGGTAGCCCTCAGCGATCTATAAAAGCAACTCAGGCTGTTTTGGAGTCAGCTATTGGTCAACACTTGCTAGACAATCAAGTATGTGCTTCTCATTACGAGGACACATGGTTTCCTGTCCTGTCCTACACAGCTCATCACTTATGTATTTTAGAAGCTGTTTGTCTTAAAATCCATCAACCTAGCCTGTGTAGGCAGAAAAAGCGATTTATTCGCTCCTTGCAATTACTAGAGGGTTTGTGAGTGTTACATTTTTTCTATTTTATTATTCTTATGGAGTTGTGTGTTTACACCCCCCCTTACATTTTAATTATTTGATTAAAATTTACTTTTAGACGAGCTCCATCTTTTCCCCCCGTTTTTGTAAGTTAAGCTTTTGTTGCTTTCCTTTGTCCTGCATTTATAATTCATAATAAAGCCAACGAATACTTTTGAAAAGTGTTGGCCTAAAGATTCCTCAGGTTAGGTTATAATGACGTCCATTTTGTTCAAAGCAATATATATATATATATATATATATATATATATATATATATATAAACTAAACAAACATTAAACATGCAAAAGTGATTACAATCAAATTCATAATACTTGAGAAATTATATGACATTTGATATTTTGATATTTTTTCTCTTTTGGACACCAAATTGAAAATCTATAGAATTATTTGTACTGTCTGATTGAGCAGAATGATAAAGCCTTTTTCTCGGGAACAATGTAGATCTAATTCATTGAATTCTCTCAGTTATTTGTTGTGTCCCTTCCTGTTTGTTCATATTTGAAGAAGTGTTTAAAGAGACATTAGTAATCTTTTACACCTGATTGTGAGTGAAAGAGATTTTGAATGTCAAGCCAGTCAAAGTAATTGATGGGAAAATAAAAATGAAGCTGAAGAAGAGAAAATCAAAATGAGTGACATAAATAAAGATGCTTATAAAATACTGACAGTCATAAGAATATCGATGGTCACCAGATTAATTAATAAACAGTTGTTGTTAATAATAATAATAATAATAATAATAATAATAATAATAATAATAATAATAATAATGGAAAAGCTGTAAACAAACACTGGTATGAACATCATCCAGCACCGGTTACAGAAATAGAAGATGTAACCATTCTATGGGATTACACCATCTACACAGACAGAAAAATTGAAGCAAACAGGCCAGACATTATTGTTAAAAACCAGAAGGAGAAAACTTGTCTATTAATTGATATGGCTTGTCCAGCGGATTGTAACATAGCAATCAAGGAATTTGAAAAACTGTCAAAATATAAAGACCTGGAAATTGAAATAGAAAAAATGTGGAAATTGAAAACAAGAGTTGTGCCAGTGATAGTAGGTGCACTTGGAATTATAAAAAATGGAACAAAACAACACATTGAAAGAATCCCTGGAAACCCCAGCTTAAGAGATATACAAAAAATTGTCTTATTAAGTACAGCCCACACACTAAGGAAAACTTTATCTATGTAATGCTGGAGATGATAGGGAAGATAGAAAAACATGAAACGGAGCCATAACAACACGCCACTACCTGCCTTAGGTCTCCCCGCAGACTTGGTTGGTAGTGAGACCAAAGCAGAAATCGAAATATGATGAAAAATGACATAATAATAATAATAATAACCCGCAATTCAAGGCGTTAATCGTACCGAGAAGTGAATGGCTACTGCATTATGAGGTCACAAACGATCCCCTACAGGCTTCGGGACCCTGTTTGTAAAAGACCGTTACTCAACGTGCCGGGCAACTTTGGGTGAACTTTTGGACCCGTGCGTCACTCGTGGGAAAAATATGAGAATTACAAATAGAAATAAAAAGTCCAGTATGGCTCTTCCAGTGGATAAAAAGGGAGCCCGTCCTTCAGGAGGGAACCTACCTGAGGTCGAAAAATCTGCCATAGGAACAAACTCCTACACAAAGTATGAATCTTCAGGTCCCCACAACCAGGATAATCCTAATGATGGCCCTGAAAATTCTCCAGCTAGATCTATAACCGTATATTTAAAGAAAGAAAAAATAAAATGGTCTCGTGAGGAGTACAAAGTCGTTATGACTGCATTTCATGAAGTGTTACTCAAACCTCAAAAAAACATCACTCGCCAAACATATGACATTTGGCGAGAAAAGGTTGGACAAACAAATAGAAAGTACATTGACGAAAATAAATTAACCAATGTACGAAGATACATCATGCGAAATAACCTATTGACAGAGGCTGAAATTAATGTGATAAAAAAAATTGCAACCAGAATAGAAAAATCAGCAAAATATGAAAGGGAACCGGAATCAGAAATAAAAAGTAGTAACATCAAACAAGCCACAGGTCATAATGTAGAAACCGTGATACACACAAATCACTGTGAAGATAATGCTGTAAGTTTAGAAGTGCTGGAAAGGTGTGATCTGAGTCAAGACGGCAATAAAACGAGTTCAAAACACATTGAACAGAATTATTTTATGGAAAACAAGAACAGTATACAAGAAGCCAAGGAAGAAATCAAGAACTATATAAGTCAGATAGAAAATATTGCAATGGAGGAACGAGAACAGCTCTCAAAATTACAACCAACAAAGCATAACCTCGAAACTATTAAGCTCTACAATGCAGCACTTAAATTAATTTTGGATGAAGAAGACACTCATATAAATTTCAATGAAGTAATATATGCATCAGCAATAGCAGCAACAAAAAAAAATTGAGCATCAAATTAAAAAACAAGGTAGTCTCGCAGACATGAAGATCCACCTTGGAAAAGAAAAATAGAAAAAGAAATCGAACAACTTAGAAGTGAATTATCAGTACTCGATGAACTGATAAGAGGAATAAATGTAAGAACTAGAAAAGGCAGAAGAGTCGAAAGAAAATCCAACATTAGAAATAAAAAATGAAATCCTATCAACTAAGGAAAAATAAAGCAAACAATACAACTGAAGGCTCAAAGAATAAGACGCTATGAGAGAAGAGCAAGATTTTACAGACAAAACAGGATTTTTCAAACTGATGCAAAGAAATGTTACAAGGAAATAGGTAAAAAAAGAATTGAAGTGACAGTCCCCCAACCAAAATGGAAGAAGTTAGACAGTTCTGGGGAAAATATGGGTTTGCCCTAAAGAACATAACAAAGAAGTAGATTGGATTGCGCAAGAGATAGAACGAATGAAAAACAAACCAGAACAGACATGGGCTGGAATCACAGAAGCGGATGTTAAATGTGCACTGAAAAAAGCACACAATTGGAAATTTCCAGGAATAGATAAAATTCCTAATTTTTGGCTATATTATTTAAGTACAGCACATCAAAAACTAGCCAAAGAACTTCAAGAAATGGTTAACGATCCCACTAAAATTCCAGCATTGATGACCAAAGGAATTACATTTCTTCTACCCAAGAATAGTGACACAAACAACCCGAAAAAACTACAGACCAATTTCATACCTTCCGACAACATACAAACTATTGACATCTATTTTAACAAAACAGACATATTTCTTCTTGGAAAGAAATGGCACACTACCGCTTGAACAAAAAGGATGCAAACGTGGCTGTTAAGGATGTAAAGACCAATTACTTATTAACAGAATGATCCTGGAAAACTGCTACAATGCAAAGAAAAATCTTAGTACTACCTGGATAGACTATTGTAATGCATTCGATAGTGTACCACATTCCTGGATCTTAAAGACTTTAAATATATACAGTATATCACCCGTCATTATCAATTTCATCAAACAATGTATGTCGATATGGAAAACAACCCTTTACCTCAATCATATAAATGGAACCTATAAGTCTGGTGAAATAAACATCAAAAGAAGTATATTTCAATATTTTAGTGGAATTTGAAAACAAGAGTCGTGCCAGTGATAGTAGGTGCACTTGGAATTATAAAATATGGAACAAAACACATCACATTGAAAGAATCCCTGGAAACCCCAGCTTTAGAGATATACAAAAAATTGTCTTATTAAGTACAGCCCACACACTAAGAAGAACTGTCTATGTAACGCTAGGGATGATAGGGGAGATGGAAAAAACATGAAATGGAGTCATAACAACACACCACGACCTGCCTTAGGTCTTCCTTCAGATTTGGTTGGTAGTGAGACCATAGCAGAAATCGAAATATGATGAAAAATGCAACATAATAATAATAATAATAATAATAATAATAATAATAATAATCCAAAGACACACATTTAGTTAAAAAGTAATAGATGCTATCTTTTATTTGAAACACATGTTTTCTGGGTTTGAGTTTGAGTTTGAGTTTGAGTTTTGTTTAACGGCATATCAACACCTCTGTGGGTTATTTAATGCCAAAAAAGTTGGGTTTTAGGGTATTTTTTATTTTTAGATGTTTGGTTATAGTAATAATGTTGATTTTTGTTTTTTTTTTATTTTAGAAAACTGAAGATGTCTTCTAGTTTCGTATTCAAAACTGTATTGTTGGTAATATTGTTTCTTCAAAAATGTGTTATGGAAATAATCTTTTTCCTTCAGAAATGTATTTTTGGTAATATTTTTCTATAAAAGTTTACTTTTATACTTTCATAGTGTTTTGACCCCAGTTTGGGTGTAAACTATTTGTCTATAGCCGAGACCCTAACAGTTACTACCACTCTGGGTCAGGGTGGACCTGGGAACAATAGCAATTAAGAGGTGGTTCCATTCTCCTCACGACCTTCCAATCAGAGGCCTTGCTGCCGGATGCAGTTTACCGCCATACCCAGGACCGTATTTTCTTGAAAGGAAAATTCAAGACTAGTCAATGTTCTGCATTACTTCTGTATTCACTGCATTTACTTGTCAGCAAATATTTCAAAATTATCAGCTTATATTAATGTGACACGATAACTAGACATATATGTATTTTATTATAATAGATTAAAATAGAAAATAGATTAGAATAGAAAATAGTTTAAAAACATATTTAACAAAAGTGAAAAAGAAGAGGAAAAATAAATAAATAAACGCTTTTTCTTTTATGAGGAAAATTGTCCTCCGGTAAATATTTGACTCAGTGATAAAGTTCAGCAGGTAGGTTTTCGATAACCCGGTCAAAGGCTGTCCTTTACTGTATCTTGACCACACATTAAGCCTTTTCCGGCGGAAGCCTTATTAAGATAAAAAAAAAAAGATAACTGAAATTTCAGACTTACAGTCGCCGGTGTTTGTCACCGGTGGTCTAAAGCATTTCCGGATTTCCGGATTTCCGGTCAATTTTGGATAAATTCATGTAATTTTTCCGAGTCAGAAAAGAGAAGTGAAAGGAGTTCAGCCGGGTGCGAGCTTGAAGTAAGGATCTCCGTTCGTCTTGTTTCGTCCAGTTCGGATTTGTTGATCTCCATTAATTAGAGTTAGAGCTGTGTGTCACATTCGCCTGCCCCAACCGAAAAGGCTAACTTTAAACGAATAAAGCATCCTTTCAACTCATCCAAGTTGTGGAAGTTCGTTCCTTATAGTCAATCTTGTACCCCCAGCTGTCCGGCCGACATTTTCTACAAATTCCCGGCAACATCACAGCCTGGAGAACGGCCGCCGGAGAAATTGTTAGGACGGGCCGTTGGGGTGTTACATTAAACTAGCCAAATTATCCACACCTAACTACAGTTCAAACATACTTTTGTAAGAATATATATGGTTTTGGTTAATAAATTAGAGATTGTATCCAATTTGTTGACGAAGACGTCCGCACACGGTAAAGTTGGTATGCCAACTGTCTCAAAAAAAGGGCGGGGGGCTTTTATATTTGATATAAGAATGTATTTGCTTTTTTAACTGGCTTGGGAAAAGGTGTAGGTGTGTGAATGCTTGGATTTTTTGTGCAATAAGATTTTACGAATCCGACAATAGAATTCGCATATATTTCGACTGATAAAACATTGGAAAATATAACACAAGTGTCTTTTTTCTTTTCTTTTCTTTTTTTTTTTACATAAAACAAGAAAAGAAGCAAATATGGAAAGAGATCAAAATCAAAAATCCTCATCCTAATGACAAGAACCAATTTCATTTCGAAATATATGTTTTCGAGATTTTCATTTAGAAGAGCAAATCTCATTCAGAGGACGAGGAGTTGAGAAGAAATTCAAAGAAAAAGATTTGAACACAATCTAAGCGTGAATTTGATACAGAAATCAGCTTCTTCGCTAAATATCCATTCCAATATTTTTTTATTTTAACAAACCAAGAAAATAACAAGGTTAATCGAATATTTGAATTAATGTTGACAAGTAGAAACGTTTCATGAAAATAGATTTGATTGAAAACAGATTTGATTATGTATTTCACCATTCAAAGCTTCATTAGATCGAAAAACGAAAGGAAGACATGTGTGTATGTATATTTGTGTGTATTCTTAAATAATGCATCTAAGTACTTTTTCCCTAGGCTGCCGTTTATTGAATAAAGAAGAAAGAAAAAGAGTGCCCTTTAAAAAATCTATTTTCATGGAACATTTCTAATTGTCAACGTTAACACTTCTCGGGATTTTTCTATGCTTTTTCCGTATTATTAATACGGAAAAAGCATAGTTAGACCAAAAACAAATCGATTACTTTCAACCCATTCTGAAGGATTGCATGAGTATTAAACTTGGATTCATTTCGGAAAAGGTTAAATGAATTTCTTACTTTTGAACCATCATAAAGGATTGTATGACATCCTACCTTCGATTAGTTTAAGAAAAGACTACATTAATTTTTTACTTTTGAGCCATTTTGAAGAATTATATGAGAACCTACCACGGATACATTTCAGAAAAGGCTAAATAAATTTCTTACTGTCGAGCCATTTCGAAAGATTATATGAGAACCTGCCTTGGATTCATTTCAGAAAAGGCAAAATGAATTTATTTCTTTCAAACCACTCCGAAGACTTGTATGAGAACCAGGCTTGGATTAATTTCGAAAAAGGCAAAACGAATTTCTTATTTTCAAGGCATTCTGAAGGATTATATGAGAACCTGCGTTGGATTCATTTCTGAAAAAGCTAAATAAATTTCTTACTTTCATGTCATTTTGAAGAATTGTATGACAACCTGCCTTAAATACATTTTAGAAAAAGGCCAAGTGAATTTCTTTATTTCCAGGCCATTCTGAAAGATTGTATGAGAAATTGCGTTGGATTCATTTTCCAAAAAGTTAAATGAATTTCTTACTTTGGATGCATTCTAAACTATTGTATGAGAACTTGCGTTGGATTCCTTTCGGAAAAGGCTAAATGAATTTCTTACTTTGGATCCATTCTGAACTACTGTATGAGAACTTACGTTGGATTACTTTCGGAAAAGGCTAAATGAATTTCTGACTTTGGATCCGTTCTGAAAGATTGTATGAGAAATTGCGTTGGATTCATTTTCCAAAAAGTTAAATGAATTTCTTACTTTGGATGCATTCTAAACTATTGTATGAGAACTTGCGTTGGATTCCTTTCGGAAAAGGCTAAATGAATTTCTTACTTTGGATCCATTCTGAACTACTGTATGAGAACTTACGTTGGATTACTTTCGGAAAAGGCTAAATGAATTTCTGACTTTGGATCCGTTCTGAACTATTGTATGAGAACTTGCGTTGGATTCCTTTCGGAAAAGGCAAAATGATTTTTTTCTTTTCGCATCATTCCCAATGAGTGGATAAAAACCTGCCTTACATTAATTTCGGAAAAGGCTGAATGAACATGATACTTTCCTGCTATTCTGAAGGATTGTATGGGAACCTGTCCTGGATTCCTTTCAGAAAAGACTGAATGATTTTCTTAATTCCGGGACATTCTGAAGCATTATATGAGAACCTGCGCTGAATCATTTCGGAAAAGGCGTTCATTGAATTCCTTACTTTGAAGTTCTTCTGAAATATTGTATAAGAACCTGTTTTGGTTTCTTACTTTCAAAACATTCCGAAGACTTGTATGAGAATCGGGCTTACATTAATTGTGAAAAAAAGGTAAATGAATTTCTTACTTTCATGACATTCAGAAGAATTGTATGAGAACCTGTCTTAAATTCATTTCAGAAAAGGCTAAGTGAATTTCATTCTTTCCAGGCCATTCTGAAAGATTGTATGAGAACCTGCCTTGGATACATTTCAGAAAAAAAAAATAAATTCCTCACTTTTGAGCCATTCTGCGTTGGATTCCTTTCGAAATAGGATAAATTAATTTCGTACTTTGGAGCCATTCTGAAATATTGTATAAGAACCTGCCTTGGATTCTTTTCGGTAAAGGTTAAATGAATTTTGTACTTTAGAGCTATTCTGAAAGATTGTATGAGGACCTGCCTTGGATTCTTTTCGGTAAAGGTTAAATGAATTTTGTACTTTAGAGCTATTCTGAAAGATTGTATGAGGACCTGCCTTGGATTCTTTTCGGTAAAGGTTAAATGAATTTTGTACTTTAGAGCTATTCTGAAAGATTTGTATGAGGACCTGCCTTGGATTCTTTTCGGTAAAGGTTAAATGAATTTTGTACTTTAGAGCTATTCTGAAAGATTTGTATGAGGACCTGCCTTGGATTCTTTTCGGTAAAGGTTAAATGAATTTTGTACTTTAGAGCTATTCTGAAAGATTTGTATGAGGACCTGCCTTGGATTCTTTTCGGTAAAGGTTAAATGAATTTTGTACTTTAGAGCTATTCTGAAAGATTTGTATGAGGACCTGCCTTGGATTCTTTTCGGTAAAGGTTAAATGAATTTTGTACTTTAGAGCTATTCTGAAAGATTGTATGAGGACCTGCCTTGGATTCTTTTCGGTAAAGGTTAAATGAATTTTGTACTTTAGAGCTATTCTGAAAGATTGTATGAGGACCTGCCTTGGATTCTTTTCGGTAAAGGTTAAATGAATTTTGTACTTTAGAGCTATTCTGAAAGATTGTATGAGGACCTGCCTTGGATTCTTTTCGGTAAAGGTTAAATGAATTTTGTACTTTAGAGCTATTCTGAAAGATTTGTATGAGGACCTGCCTTGGATTCTTTTCGGTAAAGGTTAAATGAATTTTGTACTTTAGAGCTATTCTGAAAGATTGTATGAGGACCTGCCTTGGATTCTTTTCGGTAAAGGTTAAATGAATTTTGTACTTTAGAGCTATTCTGAAAGATTTATATGAGGACCTGCCTTGGATTCTTTTCGGTAAAGGTTAAATGAATTTTGTACTTTAGAGCTATTCTGAAAGATTTGTATGAGGACCTGCCTTGGATTCTTTTCGGTAAAGGTTAAATGAATTTTGTACTTTAGAGCTATTCTGAAAGATTTGTATGAGGACATGCCTTGGATTCTTTTCGGTAAAGGTTAAATGAATTTTGTACTTTAAGAGCTATTCTGAAAGATTGTATGAGGACCTGCCTTGGATTCTTTTCGGTAAAGGTTAAATGAATTTTGTACTTTAGAGCTATTCTGAAAGATTGTGTGAGGCCTGCCTTGGATTCTTTTCGGTAAAGGTTAAATGAATTTTTTGTACTTTAGAGCTATTCTGAAAATTGTATGACCTGCCTTGGATTCTTTTCGGTAAAGGTTAAATGAATTTTGTACTTTAGAGCTATTCTGAAAGATTGTATGAGGACCTGCCTTGGATTCTTTTCGGTAAGGTTAAATGAATTTTGTACTTTAGAGCTATTCTGAAAGATTGTATGAGGACCTGCCTTGGATTCTTTTCGGTAAAGGTTAAATGAATTTTGTGTACTTTAGAGCTATTCTGAAAGATTGTATGAGGACCTGCCTTGGATTCTTTTCGGTAAAGGTTAAATGAATTTTGTACTTTAGAGAGCTATTCTGAAAGATTTGTATGAGGACCTGCCTTGGATTCTTTTCAGTGAGTTAAATGAATTTTGTACTTTAGAGCTATTCTGAAAGATTTGTATGAGGACCTGCCTTGGATTCTTTTCGGTAAAGGTTAAATGAATTTTGTACTTTGAGCTATTCTGAAAGATTATTATGAGGACCTGCCTTGGATTCTTTTCGGTAAAGGTTAAATGGTGCAGCCCTTTAGAGCTATTCTGAAAGATTTGTGTGAGGACCTGCCTTGGATTCTTTTCGGTAAAGGTTAAATAGATTTTGTACTTTAGAGCTATTCTGAAAAGATTGTATGAGGACCTGCCTTGGATTCTTTTCGGTAAAGGTTAAATGAATTTTGTACTTTAGAGCTATTCTGAAGAATTGTATGAGGACCTGCCTTGGATTCTTTTCGGTAAAGGTTAAATAGACTGTGTACTTTAGAGGCTATTCTGAAAGATTTGTGCGGACCTGCCTTAGGTTTACTTTCGGTAAAGGTTAAATGAATTTTGTACTTTAGAGCTATTCTGAAAGATTTGTATGAGGACCTGCCTTGGATTCTTTTCAGTAAAGGTTAAATGAATTTTGTACTTTAGAGCTATTCTGAAAGATTTGTATGAGGACCTGCCTTGGATTCTTTTCGGTAAAGGTTAAATGAATTTTGTACTTTAGAGCTATTCTGAAAGATTTGTATGAGGACCTGCCTTGGATTCTTTTCGGTAAAGGTTAAATGAATTTTGTACTAGAAGGCTATTCTGAAAGATTGTATGAGGACCTGCCTTGGATTCTTTTCCATTAAGGTTAAATGAATTTTGTACTTTAGAGCTATTCTGAAAGATTGTATGAGGACCTGCCTTGGATTCTTTTGGTAAAAGGTTAAATGAATTTTGTACTTTAGAGCTATTCTGGAAAAGATTGTATGAGGACCTGCCTTGGATTCTTTTCGGTAAAGGTTAAATGAATTTTGTACTTTAGAGCTATTCTGAAAGATTTTTGTATGAGGACCTGCCTTGGATTCTTTTTCGGTAAAGGTTAAATGAATTTTGTACTTTAGAGCTATTCTGAAAGATTTGTATGAGGACCTGCCTTGGATTCTTTTCAGTGAGTTAAATGAATTTTTGTACTTTGGAAACTATTCTGAAAGATTGTATGAGGACCTGCCTTGGATTCTTTTTTCGGTAAAGGTTAAATGAATTTTGTACTTTGAGCTATTCTGAAAGATTGTATGAGGACCTGCCTTGGATTCTTTTCAGTGAGTTAAATAGATTTTGTGCCACAGAGCTATTCTGAAAGATTTGTACTGAGACCTGCTGTGGATTCTTTTCGGTAAAGGGTAAATGAATTTTGTGTACAGAGCTATTCTGAAAGATTGTATGAGGACCTGCCTTGGATTCTTTTCGGTAAAGGTTAAATGAATTTTGTACTTTAGAGCTATTCTGAAGAATTGTATGAGGACCTGCCTTGGATTCTTTTCAGTAAGAGTTAAATGAATTTTGTACTTTGAAACTATTCTGAAATATTTGTATGAGGACCTGCCTTGGATTCTTTTCGGTAAAGGTTAAATGAATTTTGTACTTTAGAGCTATTCTGAAAGATTTGTATGAGGACCTGCCTTGGATTCTTTTCGGTAAAAGTTAAATGAATTTTGTACTTGAGGCTTCTTCTGAAAGATTGTGAGGACCTGCCTTGGATTCTTTTCGGTAAAGGTTAAATGAATTTTGTACTTTGAGCTATTCTGAAATATTTGTATGAGGACCTGCCTTGGATTCTTTTCGGTAAAGGTTAAATGAATTTTGTACTTTAGAGCTATTCTGAAAGATTGTATGAGGACCTGCCTTGGATTCTTTTCGGTAAAGGGTTAAATGAATTTTGTACTTTAGAGCTATTCTGAAAGATTGTATGAGGACCTGCCTTGGATTCTTTTCGGTAAGGTTAAGTAATTTTGCGTACTTTGAAACTGTTGAAGAATTGTATGAGGACCTGCCTTGGATTCTTTTCGGTAAAGGTTAAATGAATTTTGTACTTTAGAGCTATTCTGAAAGATTTGTATGAGGACCTGCCTTGGATTCTTTTTCGGTAAAGGTTAAATGAATTTTGTACTTTAGAGCTATTCTGAAAAGATTGTATGAGGACCTGCCTTGGATTCTTTTCGGTAAAGGTTAAATGAATTTTGTACTTTGGAGAGCTATTCTGAAAGATTGTATGAGGACCTGCCTTAGTTCTTTTCGGAAAAGGTTAAATGAATTTTGTACTTTAGAGCTATTCTGAAAGATTGTATGAGGACCTGCCTTAGATTCTTTTCGGAAAAGGTTAAATGAATTTTGTACTTTAGAGCTATTCTGAAAGATTGTATGAGGACCTGCCTTAGATTCTTTTCGGAAAAGGTTTAATGAATTTCTTACTTTCCAACCATTCTGAAGAATTGTAGGAAAACCGGCCTTGAATAATTTTGAATTAAAGGATAAATGATTTTCTTACTTTCGAGCCATTCTGAAGCTTTGTATAAGAACTTTCTTTGTATTCATTCAAAAAATGGCTAAATGAATTTCTTATATTCGAGCCATTCTGATATTAAGAAGATTTACCTTTAATTCAATTCAAAAGACGCTGGGAAAATACATGAAAAACTTTTGGCTTGAACTAAGAATTGTAATAATGAATATTTACGACTTTTTAAAAGAATTGTGACTTATTTATTCCCCGGAAACAACAGCTGACGGAAAAGTACCCAGATTCATTATTTAAACATTCACACAAATACACATACATACATTTCATTTTTTTTTTTTTCGAATATGATGAAGCCTTAAATAGCGAAATGCGTAATCGAATCTATTTTCAATCAAACCTATTTTCAGGAATCGTTTTCACTAGTCAACTTTGAAATTTTGTCGGGGTATCTATACCCTAATCTAACATTTGAATTAACTGTACATGAGAATTCAGAATCACTGCTGTCATTAAAAACTGCTAAATATGTCACAAATATTTTACAAAATGTTGTAAATAAAAGAGCAAATGATTGGGAATATAATTTCCAAATCCACAGAGGAAGCTGATACAACAAAACCCTATCTTTCAACCAATCAATTCCGTTTCAGCTTTTGTCGGATGCTGGACCTATTTTTGCCAATAGCATCCACCAACAGAGTTGTTCATATTGCGACAAATCTTGAACAATCTGATAATTTACAGAATGAAAACTAAACCAATTTTCTTGATTGCAATTCAGAAACTTCATATCTTTCTCTGGGTCAGAAAAATACATTTGTTCTAGACTTTGAGTACAATTCAAAAACACATTCAAATGTCACAGGCACTGAACATTTTCTTCATTTGGGCATTTATAATCATCAATCTTGTTTCTATGATAATATGTTTTTTTATTTTGGATTGCTTGATTAAAAAAAGACATAAGAGCTCTCTCTCTCTCTCTCTCTCTCTCTCTCTCTCTCTCTCTCTCTCTCTCTCACACACACACACACACACACACACACACACTTAATCAATCAAATCTAAAATTCCTTCAGTGAAAAAATAGCCTTCATTTATTGATTTGTTTTCTACGGCTTATCCACTCTTTGCATGTTATTTAAAGTCAAAATATATTTCCAGATTGGAAGATTTTGGAGAGTAGATAATGGTTTAGTGATACAAGTCTTACTATTTAACCCATGGCTGGGGAAATAAAAGCTGGGTCCATATCTTTCCCAAGGGTATTTGTGATAATATAATGAACCCAACGGGAATTGTAACTCAGCACTCTGATTAACAGTTCTAAGCCATTATCCATCACATCACCTTCACATCTAAGCTTACAGCACCTGATATTCTCAAACCCATCAAGGTGCTGACCAAGCTCAATATTGCTTAACTTTGATGATCATACAATAACCAGTGTTTCCAAGTGATGTGGCTGTAAGCCTAATGGAAAATAAGGACCATTATTTAAGACCATAGCAGAAAGTAAAAATATTTTCTCCCAGTGAAACAAGATTTAAGATGGCCTTGGCTTGCACTATGATATGGCCTGAAGTAAAGGGCACCATAGCAAGTAATGTAATGGACATCAGTACAGAAAGTTAAATCGGGGAGGCGTGTTTTGATTTTGGGATAGTGTGTTGTGCTCACTTTCACACAAATGACCTTGGAAAAGAGGTAAGAACCAGCTTCTTCTTTCTCCAGTTATGGGTTGAATAGCAGGATATACTGGGTTCTCTAACCTTAGAAGTTGGATAACCAGTCTGAGAGAGAGAGAGAGAGAGAGAGAGAGAGAGAGAGTGTGTGTGTGTGTGTGTGTGTGTGTGTGTGTGTGTGTGTGTGTAATCTATATTTAAAATATTGTAGAGAAAGCAACAGGAAACCACTTCTTTATGGTAATGATAGTATTAACAGTTTCCTTATAAGGAAACATTCAGCGTTCATTGACAGCGTAACATGTATTACTTTCAGTTGAAATTTATAAAATGTTTCTTTTAAAACTATTTTTCAGGAAAATAACTTTCTCAAGTCCACTAGCAGTAATTAGTCTTTCCGGTATTGAGGTGGGATTTCCTTCTTAATCTTTTGTTTGAAGTATTGGAAAATGTCAACATCTTGATTATATCATCATCTTTTCAAGGTCTATGCACTATCCAATTTAGTTGTTGCAGATTGTGATAGTCTTCAAGTGATGTGGTTTTTGTTATTTGGTACTGTTCTTTCTTTGTGATTCTGTATGCATAGCAATTTACAGATAATAAAGAAAATGAAGCTGTGGAGTGTTATGATCGCCTATGTCCTTAAGAAACAGGCATTTGAAAACAAAAAATAGTGGAAAATAACAGAAAATAAAAGGACTGAAATAGGAATAGAATAAAAATGGCAAAGATTATTAAATACGTTGTAAACATTAGACAAAAAGTAAAGAATAATGATCATAATCATTGCATTGTTTGGACTGCTGTCCTCATCTTTATTTTTTATTCACAGCGTTTCGTCCAATGTACGCTCCGACCTTCTTCATATGACTGGAATTTTGAACCGAACCCTTTATTTCGATCACTGGGGTAGATTTTCTCCTTATCTCAGAAATATAGACAAATAAAAATCATCAACATTCTTCCGTTTTTTTTTTTTTTGTTTTTGTTTTTGTTTGTTTGTTTGTTTGTTTGTTTGTTTGTTTGTTTGTTTGTTTGTTTAAGCCTAAAGGGAAGAAAGAAAGTTGTTTTAAACTCTTCTGTTGGCTTCCAAGTTGATCTAAAAATCTACAAGATAAAATTTGATGTGATATTTGTCAAATGAGCTTTAAATGTGATCATGTGATTGTTTAATTTTTTAATCATTTTTAATCATTTTGCTCCAAGCAAGGCGAGACCTCCACTAGTTCACAGGGGGTTACAGTGAGAGAAAAACCAGGGTATATAAGGTATTGAAGAAAGGATAAAAAGATAAATGTGGTTCAAGAAGATAAAAGATGGCAATTGACGTTGCACGTCATTTTTTTTTTTTTTTTTTTTTTTTTGAGATTGCAGCTATCCGGGAAGCAAGTAAATGGAAGGGTGTAAGTGTTCCTTATGCATCCACGTTAAAATAGTATCGACGGACCATGGATTCAAACCCTGAAATAGATAGCTGAAGAATATCTCGATGCGTAAACATTTTTTTCTTGTAAAGAGCTAGGAAAGAGAAAGAGAGAGGAATAGGCACTGGGAGTGGCTGAGAAAGAAAGAGAGAGAGAGAGAGAGAGAGAGAGAGAGAGCGGCAAGACACAAGGCACTTACAAAATGACATTGATTTATATGACAGCAATCGAACACAGACCAGATGAAGGATTCGTCTCGCCAAAAGGAGAAAATTCTTTCTTTCTTGTTTGTTTTTTCTTTACTCTTCCTTTCTCCTCAGAGAAGCGATGAAGACCGACCGAGGTTAACTTATCGGCTGACTTCGAAAAAGGATCACCCACGTGATGAAAGGAATTATAATTAACGCTGGCATGTCAATGTACAAAATCAACAGCCTGTCTCCAAGGCTTCATTCAGGTTGGCAGACATCAGCGAGAAATCGTAACGGATGATTAAAGCCAGATACACGAAATTGACATTAATTGTTGGTTGGTTGTTTTGTTTTATGACATATCATCCTCGGCGGGTCATTTATTGCCAACTATTTTTTTATTTATTGCTGGTAATACCTTTTTCTTTCAACAATTTATTGTTGTTTTTATGCAGTGTCTAGTAATACTTTTTTTTTCTTTTCGAGTATCAAGATTCATTGGAATTTGTTTTTAAGAGCAGGGTCCCCAAGTTCTACCCTGTTATTTAACCCATAACTGAAGGGAAGGGACGGATTAATATCTTTCCCAAGGATACCAGTGCTTAAGTGAATGCAGGGTATTCAACTGGAATTCGAACTCGGCTCACCGATTTCTCTTTCTTAGCCAATATCCACTGCACCACAACGCACATCCGTCACTATACGCTTACAGCACCTGGTATTCCCAAGCGGTCACCCATCTAAGTACTGACCAGGCTCAACGTTGCTTAACTTCGGTGATCAAGCGAGAACTGGTGTATTCAACGTGATATGGCCGTAAGCCAAATTGACATTAGACTTTTGGGGAAAAACACCCCGATCCACCACTGCTAAGCAGAAAGAGAAGGGGTAGCATAAAGATTCAGTGACTGTTTTACCCCCTAACAACGACTAGCCTCAGTAATTTGTGAACTTTGAGAAAAAGGTTTATTATGTTTTTTATCTTTATTAATTTTTTCCTCTCTTTTGCCGTACAGAGTTATGAATATAATAATTAGTTCACATAGACTGAGTTTTGCTTCTGTCTCTTTATTTTTTGTTTACTCTTGTTTGTTTTCCCCTATTCCTGAATTGTGCACCCACCACGTCTCTTCATTGCAGTTGTCGCCGAGTACGACACAAGACGACCGTCCTCCAAATCCTCAGTTCACCTTGAGATCAGAAATCACAATATTGCAAGTCCTTCTTTAGATTTTATCAAAAAACTCGAGATGAATAGCAGGAGCACCCGACTGGATAGGGCAACAGTATTCAATGCACGGACGAATGGTAGATTTATAAATGTGCAAGAAGGATCCTGACAAGAAGAATTTTCTGGCCCGACACAGAGACCCAGCCTTCCTAGCAGTAGATACAGCTATAGATCCAATATATCCATTCCACTTCAGTTTGGCTGGGAAAGTGAGGCTAAGGAGACGCAGTGTGTTGCTCTCATGGAGACTTGCATCAACCATGCTGATGACGGGCAGGAAAGTTTCTTTAGGGTGGTTATTGTGTGTTGTATTTTATTTTAGGTCTCTAATATGTAAATAAATTGAGTATTACTTAAATATTGTAAGATTGTAGTGTGCATAGCAATAATAGTATACAAGGACACTTATTCTAACTTGAAAAAGAAGTGCAGTGTTTGATATTGTACAATGTTATTGATTGGATGAAGTCCGTTCAAGTGTCGCCATTTGTTCATTCTAAAAAATATAAAATACTTTTTTTCTCAGATTTCAAATACTTTAAAAGCTAAAAAGCAATGACCGCACGCTAGAAAATAGCTTGATTTAAATAAAATGTATTCTGTAATCTTTTTTACTTTTTATATTAGTGAAAACTCTAGAAAATATGAAAACAGTTAATTACAATTAAAACAGTAATTTAAAAAATAGTATGGGAAATTACAATCTAAATTAATAAGAATATTTATGAATCAAAAACTTTTTTATTTCTTATAAAAGATTTATTTTTATTTTTTGGTGATTCTTAATCATTTGCGAAATTAAATATTTTTATCTCAATTTTAGAAATTTTCACAAATAAAATTACATTCTGTTAACATGAGCAAACGTTTAAAAAAATGATGGCTGCCATGCAAATTAGAATATATTCAAAATGTGGTTTTTGTTATATTCAAAATGTTAAATACTACTTCATGTATGGTATATACTGCTGTTGCTACCGGAACAACAATCGTCTTGACAGATAAACAACAACACAGAAAAACGTATATATAAAAATATAACATTTTTATTCACCTCGGTGATGGTGATGGTTGTGTGTAGAGTAATAATCAGAAGGAAGCACGTACATACACATATACGAGGGAATTGACTAACTGGAGTTGTCTTCCTTTGCTTTCTCTCTGAATCCTCTAGCTGTTCTGAACTTGACCCGGGAAAACTCGATCTTATGTAAGCTGAGATTCATTTTACTTTGCTTAATTGCATCATCCTTGTCCAGACACATTTATTTATCATTTTATCATTATTGCTTTTGGCCAGCTGCCTTTGACGTTATCACATTCCTGTCTTTCGATAGTTTATATTTTCCGACCTTGAACTCGGCTGCCCTGATGCAAAATCATATTTTTTTCGGCTCACAAAAAATCAATTACATTCCTTTATGTAAAACACTTTTTGTTTGCCACTGGTCACATTCCTCTTCCATTGTTTTATATTTTCTGAACTTGAAACCGCTGCCTTTGACGCAAACACACTTTTTATCTGTGATTGGTCTCTGCATTCCCCTGCCATTTTTTGTTATAATTCCTTAATGTAAAGACACTTTTGGTTCCAGCCTACATTTCTGCTTTTGACCGAAATTATATTCCGGTCAAAAGCAGGACTCAACTAGTGCTTCCTTCGAGCACGTCAGGCAAACTTTTTGGCTCACCTTCTCAACCTCTCTTTCTCTGTTTCTTCTTTTTCTTCAAAGAACATTTTATAAAGACAGACACAAAGAAGATGATACAACGAAACGAACATTTCACTTACCAGTCACATCAAAGACATCAATGACTACAACTATACCCCACTCCTACATATCGTTGTTTCGACCCTCATACATTCAATCTACAGTACTTATTGCATTTAAGTACTTAAACGAACTCTTCTTATCAACCTTGAACTAGACAAAAAACATTACTGAACTCTTCTGACCAACCTTGTGCCAATCATTATAAACATTACTATTATTGTGTATAACACAGAATTATTAATGTTGATATAAATAATTATTTTAACACACAATCCGGTTTTATCTTATTTACGTACATTTCTTATAGTGGACTAACTAAACAAGGCCAAATCAAATCCCACACTCCACCATTAACTGGCGAAAAACCACAAATAAACTTACAGATCCACTACAGATACATCAAGATCAAAGCTCAAGCATTAAATAAATAAATAAATAAATAATTCAATTTGAGTTAGAGTAAAAATACAAAATTGAAGTAATTTTTATAATTTTTTATATAAATTTCATGTTTTGTTGATGAACAAATGTTTTACTGGTTAAAAATACAAACAATTTATCACAAAATTTTTCCACTTAAAACAAAAATCTTCTGAAAAGAGGTTTAAAGTGTACAGGCTGCAATGGCTAAATTGACGCCATTTTATATTTTTAATTTCGTACATGTTTAATTTAATTTCGTACATGTGCGATGTTTATTTTCTTTTTTGTTGACTGCAGAGTATAGAAGTGTCCGTTGGACACCGTCTGTGAAAACAAATAGCATCATGACGCAATTCACTCTGCCAGAAATTTTGAAACAGCATGCTGTACTGCTTGGCATTCATGCCAGTAGTTCGAATACAAAGATTTCAGAGTGTTTGGGTATCAATATGAGGAGTGTGGTGAGGATTCGAAAAGAGTTCGATGGGTCTAATGATGATTACAAAGGTGTTTGGAGTGACTACTAGTGATGACGACATTATGCCTCCATTCATCTTCCCACACGGTCTCAACATTGAGGCCTATATCAAATGCCTTGAGGAGGTAGTACAACCCTGGATCAAGAGGATGGCTGCTGAAAGACCCTACGTCTAGCAACGGGGCACTGAACCATACCACACAAGCAGGAGAACCCAGTCATGGCTGTCAGACAATTTCTGCGACCCCATCACCCCTTACACCTGGCCACTTAACTCCCCAGGCTTCAATCCCCCCTTGATTATTATGTTTGGGGCACAGTCGAGCAAGAGACCAACAAAACTTCATGCAACACCAAAGATGAACTGATTATGTTAGCATTCACCACTTAAACAAGGAGACCATCCAGAAGAGTTGCAAGAGATTCTGAAGTTGTTTAGAGGCAGTGGCTGAAGCCCATGGCTATTTCAGTGAATAAATCTACTCTTTAGTATTTCAAGATATTTTTGTGCCATTTTGGCAAATATGTCTATTAAAATCAGATGTCAGTGTTATTTTCATTTTTGTGTAATTTAGACGACAATTCATCCAACGCGCCCTGTATAACTGATTACATGATTAAAAATCAGTGTAAGAAAACAATTGCAAAAATTTTTACATCATTTTCTGACAATTTTTGTATGCCATGTTCATTGTTGAAATTTTCCATTGGAACCCGATATTAGTTTCAAACTGAAATACACTGTTTCTTATAGTTGTAAATCTAAGAGGAGCTGAAAAGTTCTCAGCCCAACAGAGATTACAAATAACTAAACATTAGAATTTATTTAGGATTCATTTCTTGGTTTGACTGATAAATTTTCAGCACCCAAAAATTGATTGTTGCTCATATTGTATTGATCCTGCATTTTATTGACACAAATTATTTGTCCATTATTTAGGCTTTGTTAATTTTGTGAAGACAAGATGGATCACTTATTTTCCCTGCAAATCAAAAATACCAGTACCTTGTGTACTTTCCATGAGTTTGCATGCTAACCACTGTGGTATGGTGTGCTTGGAAACAACTTGAACATAAGTTTTTACCTTCTAAAATAATAATTTCAGTAATAATTTAATTTAAGCTGAAATTTAAACATAAAGAGTAAAATCTTAGAAGTTGAATAGGTAGGATATTTTTAGGGCAGAAGGTATTCCTTTCTGTTCCTATGGGTCAAGAGGGGTTACTTGTGTAAATAATTACAAAAACCTCATCTCAGAGATATAGACAAATATTGACTGGTCTTTGTCATTCTTTAAAGCTTGATCCAATCATTGACGGATCTTTGAAGAGTGAGGAATGAAAACTAGTAAAATTTCTTTTTAATTTATTATCAATAGTAACTATAATTCTTTTTCTGTTTTCAGTCTTAAAATGTCTGTTTTAATTATGATAATAAAAATTTTGTACTGACAGGAATATATTTAAATCTTTCTTATGCAATTTTTACTGCTGACATGTTTTCCTTGAGTCCTGAGTATGACAATAAATTATATCTGACAGTAAGACCTCTGATCAGGAGAGTAGAGGTTTTGATGCGTGTAGAACTACCTCTTAATTGCTGTTGTGTCCAGATCCACCCTGACCCAGGGTGGTAGCACTTGTTAGGGTCCCACCTATGGTAAAATAGCGAATTGCCAGACAAAAACAAAACATGAAATGTACTTTCAAAATATGAAAGTATAAAAATACATATTTTTGGTAAAATAACTAACAATACATTTTATAACAAAATGACCAACAATACATTTTACCTGTAGTTCAAAGCATGAAATTGTGTTCAAAATATATTTAGTTGAAAGCATACAATTGTATTAAAAATATTTAGGTTTCAGCATTAAATAATCCAGAGAAGTTGATATTTTTTTATATAATCATTTCACCCCAAGCAAGGCAGAAATACCACTGAAATGCAGGAGGTTACGGTAAGAGAAAAAACAAGGTACAGGGGATGTTGAAGAAAAGATAAAAGATGGATGGGAATCAGGAGATAGAAGATGGTGATTGATGTTGAATTTAAACTTTTGGAGATTCTAGCTATCAGGAAAGCATACAAAAGGAAGTGAGTTCCACAAACAGAAAGTGTGAGAAAAGAAACTATTAGAGTAGAAGATGCAATTATATCTAACTATTTCAATGGCAAAAGTGGAACCTTGATGCCAATCTAATAACTTGAGTAAATACATGTAACCAAGATAGCAGGGGGAAAAGCTCATCAGAGCAGTTGCAATGAAAACACTCGTAGAAAAGACAGAGGGAAGCCACGGAAGCCACATCACGTCGGCGAGAAAATGACTGAAAGCAGGCTGTCATGTCAGGATCAATTATATTGGAGATCTTCCTTCTGATTTTGTTGAGAATCTCAAGATGAATAACAAGAGTACCCAACCAGATATGGCAACAATATTCAATGCACAGACAAATAGTAGATTTATAAATGTGCAAAATGGATTCTGACAAGAAAAACTTCTTGGTCTGACATAGTGACCCAACCTTCCTAGCAGTAGATGCAACTATGGAGTAAATGTAGTCATTCCATTTGAGGTTGTTTGAGAGAGTGAGGCTTTGTTGCTCTCCAGGAGACTTGTGTCATCCATTCAGGAAAGTTTTTCTATGGTAGTTAAAGGAGTGCAGCTTAGTTTTGGAGGCATTAAAATTCACAAGCCATTTCCTACCCCCATTCAATCATAGATTGGAGGACCTTTTGGAAGGCAGCAGTGAGGTTTACTTAGTCAGCCTTAAGAGATTTCTTATTGAGGCAGAAGTAAATGGTGGTGTTGTCTGCATAAATGTCTACTTGGGAACTGATTACATCAGGAAGATCATTGATGAAGATCAGGAAGAGCATAGGAGCTAGGATAGAGCCTTGAAGGACACCTGCATTTGTATGACAGGATCTGTGACACCAGGTTGGGTTGAATGTAGGATATCTGAGTGTGTACACTAGTCAAGGGTCAAAATTAACCCAGTCCCCACAACTGTGGGATCAAGCACTTTGCATTGTTTATTTTTCTCAGCTGAACTTCCATCAGTAGACCAAGCTCTGACTGAGTCATACTCTACCCAAGAGCTTGACAATTGCGAGCTCTCTCGAACTCTGAGTTCTTTATTGAAGGCATCTCACACAGTTCATTTGTTACCGGGGTTTCTTATTTGTTCCACAACATCCCCCTTTTTGCTATTTTCTTAAAAATAATATTTTATTTCTTATTATTCTCCCCCTCGTCCTTCTAGCCAGTTTGCCACATACTGAACTTTGTATTTTTTTTCGTTTTGGGTCAATCACTAGTTATTCCATACACTTCCTTTTTCTGATATTCATACTTCAACAAATTCTTGGGGTGTTGGTACATCGAAGATATCATACAGAACTTGCATAAGTTCTTCCTTACTTGCAAGGCTTTCTTCAGTAAATCTTTTCAATGCCTTTTCCAATTTTTTTCCTTTCACCACATAAATAATTTTTCCAATTCATGACCTTAGTATGTTGTCTTCTCACATTCCTTTTCCATTTTTATATATCTTAAAAATACACTTTGTTACCCATTTTGAAAAAAAATTGTCTTTTTTGTTATCCATTCTTCTTTTTTTTTTTGAACTGACAACTTGTTAATCACCGATTTAATTTTTCTTGCAAACATCAATTCTGTAAGTCTATTATTTGGTACACTTTCAAGAGCATTTGTAGCACTTTACTCACTTTTCCATTACTTGCTTTGTTCAAAGTGCTTTTAAAAGTACCCACAAACCATTCAGCTTCTCCATTTGACCATGTAGGGTAGTAATGTGTTCAGTCAAGAACATTTTACAAAAATCTTCAAATTTGTAAGCAGTGAATTGTGTACCGTTATTTGAGGCTATGCCATCCGGAATGCAAACAGTTCATGTAAAAATTCACTGTAACCATGGAAATTGTTTTTTTGCACTTACAAATTTCGGGTTACTTAGTAAAGATATCCACAACCACAGTTTATTCGACTTGCACAATTTATGGGCAGTCTCTGACCCAGGTTGTAATTTTGTGAGAGGTAATTTTTGCAGTCAGACTACCTCTGCAGGCTTTTGCTAATTTTTTAGTCTTGATCCGTTTTGATCTAGTATACATAAATTGAGGATGTGTTTTTGTGATGCAGTGAATATCAGCTCAGAACAAGAAATCAGAGAGCCAAGTTCAAATTCGTTGCATTCACATACGCGCAAATACAATTGGGAAAGGTATTTCAAATTCCAGTTGAATCCATTGTATTCACTTACGCACAAATACCCGTGGGAAAGGTATTAATCTGTCTCTTCCTTCCAATTATGGGTTAAATAGCAGGACAGATTGGGTTCTATAGCCTTGGTCGGCAACTAGTCTACCGCAGAAAGCAATAACAACCTACTGCGGGATAATCTTCTGCCCAGTCAGTCATGTCTCTTTTGAGACATGATCGCCCAAGCATGTATCACGTATGGCACTTAACTGACTGATTAATCCATCTCATCTCTCTCCAGATATGGCTTAAATAGCAGGACAGATTGGGTTCTATAGCCTTGGTTGGCAACTAGTCTACTGCAGAAAGTAATGGTAACCAAATGCAGAAAAAATCTTCTGCCCAGTCTTTCGAGACATGATTGCCCAAGCAGGTATGGCACTTAACTGACTGACTGATACATAACTTCTCATAAGAATATTTGTCTATATTTCTGAGATGATGTATTGTAATTACTTACACTATTTACAGTGTTCAGACGGTTTTCCACATCTTTGTTGCCATATTTATGATGTTTCGGCCGTTGTACAGGTACTTCACATTTCGAACTGAACCATTTATTTTGATCAGTGGGGGTGTATTGTTCTCCTTTCCTGAGCCATGCTACTTCTAGGTGTCTTAGTTATCTCTCTTTAGCTCAGTTCTTTAAAGTTTTGTTCACCACTGCTGTAGCCAGGTATTGAACTCCCCCAACTCTTTGGGTCAAGTCACTGGATCTGACCAATACTTTTATCCACTGGGCCATGTGTCCTTGTGGATGAATTAGTACCTTTCTTCTTATATAGCTGGTTCAGCATCAAATGTAATACACTTCTCTACTTTTTGGTATTGAAAATCCATAAAATACAGTCATGTTGTCTAGTGAACCTTTTTACTCAAAAGCAACTAAAAGTTACCTTTTGATCTATATATGTTTTTAATCATTTAACTTCAAGCAAGGTAGGAACAGTCACTAGTATGCCAGGGGTTACAATGAGAAAAAAGAATGAGTAAAAGGGAGTATTGAAGATAAGATGAATGGAATTCAAGAAGATAGAAGATGGCAGTTGACATTGCATTTAAATTTTTGAAGATTGTAGTTATCAGGGAAGCAAGTAAATGGCAGAAAGTTTCACAGGCAGAAAGTGTGATAAAAAAAACTGTTGGAGTAGAAGTGGCGGTTATATTATTTCTACAGTAAAAGGGTGGGACCAATGTACATGCATGCTTAAATTCAAGCAGAAAGGGTACCAGGAAAAAAAGCTGGCAATACGGCAATACAGATGAATTACAAAATAGCATAGGTGAATAATTCATGATACATGCAAATAATTTCCACCAAACTTACCACACGTCTATTACTTTAGTGTCTCATTCGTTAAAGTTGCATAAGATGTTCAATTTTTTTTTTTTTTTTTCAGAAATCCAATCAAAGAATTCAACAAATATTGAAGATGTTAAAAATGTTACAATCCAACTCACTTCATCATCCCCGATGGAGCATAAGCTATCAACGACTCCTTGACATTGACGTGGGGATTATCAATGCTTCTTTGTCCTTTTTTACAGGTAGGTGTGTTGACTCTATACAAACCCCTTTATCCTCCAGGTGATTTAGACTTGTTGCCAACAAGGCTATAGAAACCAATCTGTCTTGCTATATAACCCATAGCTGGGAGGGAAAAGAGATGGATTACTACCTTTCCCAAGGGTATTTGTGCATAAGTGAATGCAACGAATTCACTTATGAACTCAGCTCTCCAATTTCTCATTCTGAGCCAATATCCACTGCACCACAACATACATCCACAATGTTAATTAAAATGATTTTATTAAAAATAACACTGTCTTTGCAAAGACCTGGGCAGACAGAACAGGCAGATTAATTTGATTCTGATATAGTGTGTGGCCTACCTGGTTTGAATGTGTCTTACCTCAGTAAAAGTATATTTATAATATATATAAGTATTTGGCTATTTATTGAAACTAATTATTTTTTACATTTATTTAATTTTAATTTATTTGTTACCAGCAGTTACATGTTACTAAACATATTAAAACAGTATCCTTTGATTGAAACAAGAAGTTTGGTAACTATCTGTTACCAAGCAGTTTTAATACTTATAATACACTTTTTAAGGTAGACCACACTATACCTGTGATAGCATTTCATAAGCCACATACTATACTGGCACTGAAAAATATTTGATCATAGTTCTGACAAATTCAAAGTAAAATTTATGCAATCAGAATTATATGCACATTTTTAATTTGATGCCACTAGTAAAATCTTTAAATTCAGACTTCTTTCAGTTTAAAATTGGAAAGTAAAACAATTCAAAGTAGAATTTTAAAAAATTTATTAGTTTTAGATATCAATCAATACAAGCAACTTTTATTTAAGTTTTTAGCAATCCAGCATGGGGTTAGTGAAAGTCATTATATTCCCAAAGCCTAAGTAACCTAAATCTCCATCTATCCTCCTTCCTGTCGTTGTCAGGAGAAAAAATACTTTATCACCATTTCAAAGATTTTTTTTTTATTCAAGAAAGCTGCTATCAGTCATCCAAATTTGAAGAAGCAAGTTTTCTTTATTTGCAAAAGTTGTTTTTTTTTTAGTGTTTCGTGCAATCTTTGAAAATAGAACCCTTTATCTCAAAAACTCTACCTCTTTAAATGTTTAAAAAAAAAAAAAAAGACTCCAGTATGAATGCCTGGTTAATGTTTGAATTGCACACCAATGTCCTGTCCTAACTGTTCTCTTGTATATTTCCCAATTTGTTTTTTTTAAACTTCGGAGGGAAAAATATCATAATTTGGACAAATAAAGGTGTGGTGGGGGGAAAAAAAAGAAAAAAAAGTAAAGTAGATTTTCAACTTTTAATGGGAGATTCTTGAGCTTAAGGACAAAAATGACAGCTTTTGAATATAAAAAGAACTTTTCTATCATCGAAGAAGTCATTTGTACAGCTTATTGACAAGATTAAAGTACGGATGATTCTCGCAGTTCTTTTGCCATGCTTGGACTTTAGAAGGCAGCTTGGTCATCATTTCAGCATATTGCAGGCCTGACCAGACAATAATATCAGCTAATGAAAGATTCTGACCAACCAACCATTTCCTCTTGGTCAGTGCGGAGTCAATGTTTTGAACCATTTGCGACCTGGCTTTACCACTGCCATTCCACAACATTAAACTGGCCAAATCCAGCCAGTGGTCAATCTGTGTGGAAGTGATTGGGTCAGATTCATAATCGGAGTTGGCAAGGCGTGACAAATATCGGGCAACATTCACTTCACCATAAATGTAAGTTTGGCGTTCTGGGTTGACCATCAAGGAACAATCTTGTCGTACTGCAAGAAAAATAATTGACACATTTTAAAAATAAGATTAACTCAATAATTATTTCCTAGCTGCAACCATGGAAACTTGACCCCATGGAAACAAATTCATTATTTTATGCCTCTACTTTCATCCTTTACTTTTGTAGCTTCGAAGTCTCATGATATTCAACCAGGAAGCTTACCTCCAACCCTGTCCCTCTTCCTAAGCCCTCTTGATATATTCAAAATAAAGCAAATTCATTTCAACTTTTTATACAAATTACTTGGGTAAATAAACAAGAATAGTTTTTTCTTTCAACACAAATACAGGAGCCATTTTTTCAAATTTCGACAATGTTTATTACTATGAACGTTAATTTTAATAGCTACACTTGTTTGAGTTGATATCCCTGGTTTTTATTCTTAAACAGTGAAATTAGTATCAACTTTTAAATAATTAAAAAAAAAAAAAGAAAAATTTTTTGACAGAATTCATATCTGAAGGTTGATTTACCAAATGAAAATAATTTGTGTTTTCTTGCATAAAGGATGAATCCTAACTGATAAGTCGGATTCCATTCATGTCGTGTGTATTTTGATATTTTTTTTACATAAAACATTATTAATAAAAATTTTTAAAAATCTGCTTTTTATGATTATACTTTTTTTTTTAAAGTCAAAATATATTCAAATTAGTATAATTTTGAAAACAGAAAATGCATGTCTACAGAAAAAGTTTCTTTTTAGTTCAACTTGGTAGAATATGAAGAACTGCAAAGTCTAGGTGAGAGTTATTTCTTGGTTACTTATTTAAATGGCAACAAAGAGAACCATTTTGATTATTTTTATGTAAATTATAACAAATTGTAAGTACAAAAATTGCAGACACTGAATAAAATTAAAGCAATATTTCACTTTGCATTTTAAATGAAGGAAATATTTATTCATGAATGAAAAAAGAAGTTATTTTATATCCATAGGTGGTGGATAGTACAACATTCAAATGGTTACCAAAATCAAGATTTAGTCTGAACATTATCTACAAATATACAAGGAAAGAATCTCTAGATTATTCTGGAACATTTTTATTAAATCTTCAAAACAAATTTAAAGTTTATTTACAATTTCATTTAATCATTTTCACAGGCACTAAGTGGCATGTAGTTTCAATCACTGCCAAAAAGCACATTAGACTTTTGATTGCCCAAGGTCAATAGACATCAATGATATTGTTAAAAAAGACACATCTATTCAAAACATGTCTACTTACTAAACCAAAAGGTTTATCATAAGACCAAATTTAGTAATTTTTTACTTCTAAAAAACTTAGAAAACTAGTAGAATGAATCTCAACAAATATTTTGCAAAATTTACAATTTATTCAAAATTGTTCAAATTAGGTTATTATAAACTCATTAAATACAGAAAATGAAATCAGAAACATACAATTTGTGAATCATCTTGTTTATTTAAAATTAAAACAAATCAATTCGATCAGATCCAAGGCCAGAAGGTTTAACATTTTTTTTTATTTTTTTTTTACTTTCAGTAAGTAGTGATATTGGTAAGTAGCAGAAACTACCAACACACTCGTTCTTGAAATGGAATCATAGAAAACTAATTTCCAAATGAGTTAAATCTGCCCTTTGACGATTGCAGATGAATTCATGAACAGCATTGTTTAATACTATCTTTAAAAAATAATTTCTAACTGCTCAATGTTCTTGAACAACAACATCTAATATTGCAAAAATGATTCTTTAAATACATCCTTCAAATTAAGATTAAAATTCAATGTTATATTTAGTTAATGCTTTTATTATTATTATTATTATTGTAAATATAATCAGATGTTGAAAAAGAAATTGACAAATTGGACTGACCTTGTTTGTAAATAAATGTGAGAAGTAAGTCATTGGTTGTGCGGCAATCATCTGGTCGTTTAGCTGGCACGGCTGATTTGAACAGACTTTGCAAGTGCGGCACAGGTGATTTCTTGACAGTAGAATGAACAAACACAGATACTTTCACTTTGAAGGCATGTGAAAGTTGTTCATAAAGGACCAACAAAGACAAAGGTATATGACTGGGGTCGACTCCAATCACAAGATCTTGAAATGCAATTTTCTAATAAAGAAACAAAAAGAAGAAAACTTTCAAAACAAAAAATCAAGGAAGAAAGGAGTTCATTACATTTTTCCATCCTGTAAGTCAGGGGCAGTTTTATTTCCCTATTTTCTCATTCACGAGACAAACAAAAGCAACATCACAGAGTTAGTAAAGATTCATTTAAAATTCTAAAGACAATCACTGATAAACATTCATGTTGTCCTGGTGGGTTTTGCTGCAACAAAGCAACAAAATTACTTTTTAATTTTTTTAATCATTTCACCTCAAACAAGGCAAACAATTACTCAGACTTTAGGCTTATAACAGTTACCGCTACTAATTTTCAACATCTAAATGTTAAAGTGATTTTTGATAAATGAAAAACCTTTTATTTTAGCTTTAATTGAAAGCTAAATGATTAAATTTACTATTTCTAGTAAACAAAATACTCTGGTGTATTTCAAATAGAAATTATATTGAGGGCAAAACTCAACTATTGAAACCTTTTCAGTTAATCAACCAGTTTTAACCTATTGACACATTTATAAACAAAAGCTAATTCTCGATTTTAAAAATCTTGCAAAAATAAATATACATCTATGACACATTATTTTAAGAAAATTAGCAAATTTAAAGTTAAATTAATCTGATCTGAAACAAGTATTACTTGTTTATAGCATGAAATGTAGTATACAAGCATTTCTTAATTATGGAGGTTTTGCTTTTCTGATGTGTTGATTAATTACTGACAGCCAAACACGTTGAAAAGTTAAGTATGGTTGACCAGAATTGACATAAATTTATGAAACCTAAATGAACATTTTCTTTTTGATTTCAACTACCTAGAAATTTAAAAAAAAAAAAAGGAACATAATATTTTCAGAAATTATCTAATATTTTGTTGAATTTTTAGTTACTTTAGCTTTATGTTTGAAGATGCTTTCTTAAAAATAAAATTTAAATAACTGAGATAATAATGAAATACCATGGTAGAGGTAACTCAATATGTAATGTTATTTTATTTATTATTTTTTTAAAATATATTTTAATATTTTATTTTTCATTTTATTCTTTATTAATAATTGTTATCCTGATGTTTGTGACATGGTAAAGTTAACTTATTTATTAAATTTTTATAGTACTTTACATTTTATTATTAATTAGATAATTGTTTGTTGTAAACTATAACACTGAGTTAAGAAATCCAATAAAATGGATTTACAAAACTCATGATGTAGCTGACATAATCATGATTTACAGTCAATTGCCTAAATCTTTTTCTTGTAAGGGGAAGAACCCTTGAAACATATGACCTTTTAAAGATAATACTACATATGAAATACCATACTTAAAAAGAAAAGAACATTTCTACACACACACAAGGATTTTAATTATTTTAAAATCTTAGTGCATGATGATTTGTATTAAGCTTTTCAATTTTCAATAAATAAATAGTCTTCACTTAATAATTTAATAACCTAAAGTAGACAAAGTTTTGAAGAAATTTAAAAAATTTTTGAACTTTTATAAATTATTATAATTAAAAAAACAAAAACAAAAATGAAAACAATTCTTGGAAAAATTCATTCATGGAATTTTTTTTTCTTCAAACTATAATGTCCTCAATATATATTATTTATAAAAGCAATTAAAAGCTTATTTTATAAAATAGGTACCTCCACTCATTTTTGATAACTAACTTTTAAAAATAAAAAAGGTTTCTTGAAGCTTTTTAGTTTTAATTGAAAGCTAAATAATTAAATTTACTATTTCCAGTAAGCAAAATACTCTAGTGTATTTCAAACAGAAATTATATTGATTGGAATATAAAATTTTTAAATTTTTTTGGACATTTTTGAGTGGGCAACACATTTTTGTAAACAAAAGTTAATTCATGGTTTTAAAAAACTTGCAAAAATAAAACCTGTGACACATTATTTTTGGAAAATTAGCAAATTTAATGTGAAATTAATCTGATTTACACAAGTATTATTTATAGTATAAAATTTAGAATAAAACTATTTTTTAATCATGGAGTGTTGATTTTTCTGACCTTTCCCATATGAGCTGACATGTGATGACAGCTAGATGCAAGATGCTTAAGACTTTTCATTTTTGTTTAGAAAATATAGTCTTCACTTAATAACCTAACGCCTACAAGTTTTTGAAGTATTTCAAAAATATTTTTGAAATTTTATAAATTTTTATAATTAAAAAAAAAAAAAAAGAACAAAACAAAACAAAACAATTCTTTTAAAAATTCATTATTAATCAAAATTTTTTTTTTCTTCAGGCTATAATATCCTTAATATATATTATTTATTAAAGCAATTAAGTTGAACTTCCTGACCTTTCCCCCATATTTGAAATGTGAGGACAACTTGACAGATATGAGATAAGATAAGTGAATGATGATCACAAGTGACATAACTGTATAAATTCTTTTCCTGTAAGTCGAAGAAACTGCGAAACACATGACCTTTTGATGTACACATAGAAAGTACTATACAAAAAAATTTTTTTTAATTATTTTAAAAATACAAAGACATGATGATTTGTATCAAACTTTTCAATTTTCAATTCGTAAATATGAACTTTACTAAGTTAATGAACTAACAACAACAACAAATCTTTGAAGTATTTTAAAAATATTTTTGAAACTATAGATTATTATAATTAAAGAAAAAAATGAAAACAATTCTTTTAAAATTTCATTATTAATCCAAAAAAATTTTTTTCTTCAAACTATAATGTCCTTAATATATATTATTTATTAAAGCAATTAAAAGCTTATCACATTAAATAATATCATAGTTTTATTGCATTTTTTATTTTACTATTCAGAGCAGATTTTCAGACATTAAGGCAAAATGTTTTAAAAAAGATGTAAAGAAAAAACAAAAAAATAATTTCATTCATTTGTGAATAAGTCCAGAAAGTTTCATTGAAATCTGACAATTATTCAATGTTTGCAAGAATATATTTTCACAAGAAAAAAAAAGTGCTAAAATTTTCAGTGAAATTTGGTCCCACACTGACAAAAAAAAAAAATAAAATAAAAATTAACCAAAATTTTGAACATGTTAGAAAGGATTAAAAAATCTTTTTAAATAATTAAAAAATACTTTGGTCTTTGCTCTTAATAACAAACATTTTGACGATAATACTTTGTTTTTATCAAGTTTGGGGGCTTTTTTACATCATGCTATGCTGTTTTTACAGTAAATTACTGGAAGTACCTAGTTTATAAGTCTCAAAGGTTCATAAACTGATGTTCTAAAGGACACATGGCCCAGTGGATAAAAGCATTGATTGAAGTAATCCAGTGACTTTGATCCAAATAGTCAATTCCTGGCTACAAAAAAGGTAGAGAGTTGAGTTAAAAGGAAATAACTGATACTGAGATATCTGGAAGTGGCATTGCATGTGGAACTAGAATAATCTGCCACAGTGAATGAAATAAAGGGTTCGGTTCGAAATTTCAAACACCTGAAGAAGGTCACAGCGTATAACAGACAAAAAATTGTGAATATAGCATCGAAGATAAGGACAACAGTCAATGTAAATATTGTCAATAATTAGAATACCTCATCTAAGAAATATGGATAGGCATTTGTTTTCACTATGTTTAGCTGAAAATATGTGGGTAGTAAAGAAAAAAATGAACAAAAGTTATTCTGATATGAGAATAGCAGTTCGTTTTGATAAAAATGTTTTTTTAATACTGTTGTCTTTCAAGTAACAATTTTTTGTTTTTAGATTATTTTCCTGTATGCTTACCAGAGATTTTACAAGAACACAAAAGAAACGAGTAAAATATCGGTTTGAAAATTCAATCAAATGTGAATAAAGATTTCGATTTGAAAACTAAATCCATCAGTATGAACTTCTGCCAGAAACTCTCTTTTACTCAGTTTTGTTTAATTTTTTCTTTTAAATAGCAAAGTTCCGCCAAGATCCAGTCAAAGTAGAGAGTTATCTTTAAGATGGTGATGATGACTGAAGTGTGTGATATGAATGAAAGAGGAGGTGATAGAAAGTGCAGGTTATGAGGATAAGGAGGATAGAGTTGAAGAAATGTTTGGAAAAGCACCCATCCATACCAGTTAGTACCCGTTTCACAAAATAGCAGTTCTTGGGAGAAAAAAAGTTGCCAAAATGAAAATTTCAGCCTTACATTTAGGATATAAAGAAAATGAGAGTGATTTGACTCCATGGAAGTTAGCATGATTTGCCTTACTTATAAACGTCTAATCTGAGGGAAATAAAAGAAAAAAAAAGTAGCTCATCTGAACATTTGCAAAGGAAATAGCAATAGGTTTGCAATGTTGTGTATGTGGGAAAGAAGCTGCAAAATCAAGCACAAGTCTTCCATCACTAGAACACTTTAAAATGATTTTGAACTCTACAAAAGCTGGAAAGTTAAGATTGAACAGCTTCAGTAATACTCCATTTTTGGTCTAATCTGAATCTTGTAAAGATAAAACAGATCCTACTAAGAAGTCATAAGATTTACAGATTTTTTAAAAATCTTCAAATGATAGAAACTAAGTCTACATGATTGATATTGTTCAGACTGTTGTCTTTATCTTTATTGCCATGTTAATGTTTTGGCTGCTGTATGCTCAGGACTTCTTCAGGTGCTAGGAATTTCGAACCAAACTCTTTATTTTCAATTTTCTCATTCCATGTGTGATACCACTTATGGATATCATGTAGTTATTTCCCTTTAACTCAACTCTCTATGTTATTTTTTCACCACTGCTGTAGCCAGATATTGAACTCACAACTCTTTGGGTCAAGTCAATGGATCTAATCAACGCTGGGCCATGTGTCTTTGAGCTTTGAAGAATGACAAAAACTAATCAATGTCTATATTTCTTAAATGAGGTATTGCAATTATTTACATCATGCAGTCCTTATCCATCACCTGAAGAAGGTTAAAGCATACAATGGCTGAAATGTCGTAAACAAGTCAATAAAGATGAGGGCAACAGTCCGAACAATGTAAATAATCTCATCTCAGAAGTATAGACAGAGACTAAGTCATTGTATAACAAACAGTCAAATTGGAAAATTCGTTAAAAGGTATCTGAGGTGCATGAAAAAAAGAGACATTGAATCCTTTGAGAAATGTTAAAAATTGGCAGTCAAAAATAAAAAAAAATTTGGCTATAAGTGGAAGAAATACAAAACATTAGGAGTGAAGAAATTAGAAAATCATTCAACTAAATTTGCTGAGAGCTTCTTTTAAATAACAATAATTCATTCTAGAAAAAGTATTTCAGTCCTACAAATGTGCAAAATCTGTACAATTGAAATAATAATTAAAAGGAATTTATTCATATGCAATCAAAATTTAATAAACATAAAATTAGACAAATCAATCCTGGTAAAATATTTACTGACCAGTGGAAAGTGTTCTGTTGTAGTCATTTTCTTGTCACTACCAACTGACATTTTATCCAATTCATTTTGAATTTTGTGAAGCCGGGCAAAAATAGCATCTTGCCTGTTTTCTAGTTCTTTAAGTGGATCAGCCTAAAAAAAATAAGAAAAGAGAATAAACTATTTAAATTAAAATCAAAAATATTTTCCAATTAACTAAAAGTTGATTGATTTGTGAATCTTTTAGCACAAATTATAAAGAATTTTTATCAAAACAATTCTGTTTTTAAATTTGAACATTTTAAAAACTACTTGCACTTTATTAAAGCAATGACAATTAAAATTAAATGATGAATAAATGATTGTAATATTTTTAATTACATAAAATCTGAAAACCAACAAACTACAAAATCTTTATTAAAACTATGTTACGCTGAGAATTTGAACAGGGAGAATTTTGCTGGAACTTAAGTACTAAATACAGTTTCTGAAATCTTTGGAAAATTATCCAAATTATGGAAAATAAATGTTAAGTGCTTGAAATCTATACAGTTCCAAACAAATAACTATTTGACAATATATCTGAGGGATTCATTAAAAATCATTTGAATTTTTGGAATTTATCAAGCACTCTCTCAAAATACTTTTAATTGATGCATTATTTTTTTCATAAAACCTAGATTCATATTTAGATACTTAAATTAGGGAAGGTAAACATTTGTCTTGTAATTGGAAATATTTGAATATTTAATTTGAAATGCTATATATTTTGCTAAGTTATAAAGAAAAATGTATTTAAACAGTAGCAAAATTGACTTCATGTTAGTAAATTTTTATTTTATTATTAGATTTAATATAAATTATGCTGGGGTTTGAGTTTTTGTGTATAGGACTAGGGCATAAAATATGTGATAATATTATATATATATATAAAAAAGGAAAACTCAACACATCATCTAAAGTGGTTATAAATAATAACCTATTTCAACAAGCTAAGATGTTTATCTTTTCAGACCATGATTTCATTTGGTTTAAATTTCCTCAGAACATCTAAAAAAAAAAAAAATTCAAACAAAGGGGAATTCAAGTAACATTATTTACTATTTTATAAAGTTTGAATCAATTGGCAATTAGCTGATGTTTTTCCAACCACTCTAATAAACAATACTGCAAATAAATAAATAGTGTATATTATTTGTTGCCAGTTGTTAAGAACAAGGAAAATTCACTATTATCATATGTTTAGGCTTTATTACAATCCCTATCATCATTTTTTAAAACAATAAACATTGCTGAGGAGTGAAGGTAGTTAAAATAGTAGCAGTATCAAGGGAAAAACCTTTCTTTTAACACAAAGACTCCAGTATAACATATAAAGTTTCATTCACAAATAAACAAATTGTAGTAGTCGTAAATATGACAAAAACAATTTTAGTGTAGAGGAAGTTATAAAATAAAATAATTTAACCTTATTAATTATATGCTTCTGTATTTATATATTTTCAAAATTATTTTTTTCGTTTTTATAATATCAACTTTTTTTTTATATATCAACTTCTTTAATAGCATTGACTTTGTATAACATAAGTGATTAATTTCAAATATTCATATAATCCGTCAGTTAAGTGCTATATGTGATATACACTTCGGTGAACATCTCTTTTGATCCATGACTGACTAGGCAGAAGGTTTTCCCACAGCAGGTTACCATTTCTTTCTGCGGTAGACTGGTTGCCAACCAAGGCTATCAAACCCAATCTATTCTAATATTTAATTCTTTTATCCATATCAGTCAGTTAAGTGCTGTATGTGATACACACTTGGACGATCATATCTCTTTCGATCAATGACTGACTAGGCAGAAGATTTTTGCACAGCAAATTACCATTTCTTTCTGTGGTAGACTAGTTGCTAACCAAAGCTATAGAATTCAATCTTTCCTGCTATTTAACCCATATCTGAAGGAAGAAGACATGGATTAATACCTTTCTCAAAGCACATAAGCAATGAATTCAACTGGAGTTCAAACTCGGCTCTCCAATTTCTCATTCCAAGCCAATAACCATTGCACCACAACAGACACATTTATAGAATCAAGTTGATTTAATAAATTCTATATACATAAAAGCATTTTAAAGTTATACATTAACTGACTTTTATTTTATAACATTCAGCTTCAAAATCAAGCAAATAAATATTATCCAATTTAGAGAGGAATATATAAAGTAATAAAAACAAAGCTGATGTATATTTCAATATTCTTTAATGGAAAAATCATTTACTTGCATAACTTAATGAACATTAAATGGTTTTAGGGTCTTTGGCAAAACATGACTTCCATGAACAGGTTTTCTTTATTTGTTGAAATATTACAGAAATCATTTAGCAATTTTTTAAAAAATTTTTTTCAAAACTAACTCTTTCATTTAAATCTTCATAGAAACACATTATGCAATTTTTAAAACTAAATATTAACAGCTATACAAACTTTGGGTATACACAAAAACCCATTATATACTTATTTTATTTCCAAATGATTCATCAACTATTCATAAATAGCATCTAAATAATATCAGTAAATTCTTACACTTCTTTGGTTTGATACACACACAATTTTTACTCACATACACACCCACACATATCAACAAAATAAGATCAGACAAATGAAGATAATAGTTTTAAAAAAAAGAAAAAGAAAAGAAAAAATTATGAATGAAAAAATAAACAAAAAAGAAAAAAAATTATGAATGAACAAAAAAAACAAACATTTATATGTTTTTATCAAATCTATTTTAAGAGGAAAAATACATGTAGATTGAATTCCTCCTTATCAGTGTTATTAAACTGTTAATATATTTATAGAGAGGGATGGTTGGAGAGGGAGAAGAGATGGTAGCAAAAATAGCAGGGAAAACCTAGAGTGAAACTTTTAAAAAATGTTAAGAAATGTCAAAGAAATAAAAACAAAATACTAAAGTCCCCATTTAACAATGAGGCAAATAACTTGAAAGCTAATAAAAGTAATAAATTTCAAGCATCCTTTGTAATTGTGAATTCATACTAAATTATCTTACAAAGTCAGGTCCCATTTACCTGTTTAGATTTCAAAACAACTTTACCATCTTTGTCTAAGTTCTCAACACTTTCATCAAGCCTTTGTTGTCCCACATTTTTTACTTCAGTCTTTTCTTGAATTACATCATTCCCAATACATCTGCTGTTACTATTTTCATTACCCCCATTATTATTACTAGTGTTACTATCAAAAGCCTTAATAATGACACCTGGATCCTCTTCCACCATAGTCTTGTTTAATTCCATTTTTTTTTCTTGAAAAACTTGTTCAACAGGTTTTGAATTAAAAGAAGGCTCCTGTTGGATTGGAAGTAGAGATTTCTCCATGACATGTTCAGGTGTAGCCATTATTTCAGGGCAGTGTTGTTCATTAAGCACTTCATTATCTTTTTTAAACTCAACTGCTTCTTTAGGGTCCTGACATTCTTCAACTTCTTCTTCTTCTGCTGCTGCTGCTGCTGCCTGAGAAGTGCTGTGACTTATCAAAGAAACAGATTCACCCTGTTTGGTCCAACTTGCTAGGTTGTTTGCTGTACTTGAAACAGAAGAATCGGTTGCAGGTGATGTGCCACTGGACTGTAATCCTCCATTACTCAATTTTGAAAGTTTCTTCTTTCTTCGATTACCACAACTTACAAACTGGTCACTGATGCGTTGACCTGTTTTTCCAAGGGTATTCCCCATGCCGCAAAATCTGTTTTGCTAGCAGCAGTAAACGGCAGAGGACTTGGAAGTCAAGTGAAAGCAGCTGCACATGGAGAGGGGGGGGGGCTAGTCAGTTCAACCAACCAGAAAGCCCAGTATATGCCACACCTAAGTCTGTTAGTCAGAATTACAAGAAAGTAGGAAGGGGATGAGAAGAGATCATTTTACTCTCTTCCCACTACAAGTTCTCCTGCTAGTTTTTTGTTCTTTTTACAGATGCTACAATCAATTATGTCAGGCATGGTATGGCAGGCAGCAGATAACCAACAACTAAAATTTTAAATATGACTCTTTAACAAGAAAAGAAGTTTTATCCTTTTTCAATTTCTTTAGAAAGAAAAAGCTAATCTGAAAAAGATCCTCAAGTTAATTAACTCTCGTTACAATCATTTAAATATTAGGTTCCACAATGTAAGAGGAGATGAAGTTTCAACTGAATCAGTAGTTTATCTGCAGTACCTCTTAACTTCCTCTTTGCTCTTTATTTATACTGTTTGTTGTTGTTGTTGTGGTTGTTAGAGTGTTGTTGTGTTCTGTTTGAATTAAATTTCAAAGCAATGACTGAATAAGTTATCTAAAATAGAAAACGCTTCCTTCATATTTGGCTTCAGTCACTTACCACTGTCATAACATAGCTTCCTTGTGTCTTTTACTATAAATACTTTCATAGTAATTGTTCTAATCAACTTTCCTTTATGGTACTTAGACTTTACGAATTTAAGTGCAGTACTAGATTGACATTGTGGTGGAATGGATATCAGCTCAGAATGAGAAATCTGAGATTCGGGTTTGAATTCAAGTTGAAATTTGTTTAATTGCTTACATGCAAATACCTTTGGGAAAGGTATTAATCCTTCTCTTTTTCCTTAGGTTCTATAGCCTTAATAGCAACAAGCCTCCTGCAGAAAGAAATGGCAACATGCTGTGGGAAAATCTTCTGCCTAGTCAGTCACTGATTGAAAGAGACGTGATCATCCAAGTGTGTATCACATATGGCACTTAACTAGATTGGCAGCAAGGTCTCATCACTTTACAGCTGAAATGGCAAGATGTAACTGTAAGTTCTATGTTGACAGTTTCTTCTCTTGCATTTCTTGTTTGTGGAACTCTTCTTTCCATTCAACTGTGATCTTCAAAAATATAAATACAATGATGCAATCATTATCCTGTTTTCTTTTTCCCTTTTTCTTTCTTGTTCTCTCTCCTTAATTATGTTTTCTTCTTCTCATATTATTATAAGTCCTATGCTAACAGTTTCTTCTCTCACTTGTGAAACTCCCTTCCAGCTTCTTTCTTTCCAGTCAACAATGTCGATCATTATCCTCTGTTTTCTTAATTCTTATTCTTTTATTGTTCTCTCCCCTTAATAGTGTTCTTTTTTTTTTTTCCTCACATTCTTTAAGATTTTTTTTTACTTCTTATTGGCTTTATTGCCTTTTTTGAAAGTGAAATGATTTTTTAAAAAATGACAGCAACAAATCTTTCAAAAATATCTTTAAACATTCAATGAAAAGATGTTGCCCTTTTTACTGCTGAATTCTCAGTTAAAATGGATTCATTAGAATTTCAGCTACAAAATTTTGTTTTGACATTTAATAAGTTCCAGTAAGAAACAGAAAAGGTTTTTCTAGAGTAGAAAATGATGGATTTGTACATTTACTTACTATCAATAAAGTTTAAAAAATAAAAATAATGAAAAAAAAATGAGAAAAAAAAATTTAAGTTTCAGATTACGATGTGCTGTAAATAAATATAGTCCTAAAGGAATCTGCCTCACTCTTGCAGTGACAGCTACCACCTGACTGCCGCTAATGTTTGAATAAACACCTACACAAATCCCAAAAATGTACAAGTATTTCTGTGCTTATAGGATTTAACATGGAGTCAATCTCTAAATCCACTCAGAGTGATTTATTGAATGAAGAGAAATCAGTACAAGAGAGAAAGTGAATATTTCCACTGTATACTCATCTATAAATATTTTAAAACTTACTTTTAAAGCATCCTTTCATGGTGCAATTAAAACCATGATGATCTTACAAGCTATCAATAGTGAATTCACTTCTTGTGGCTTTAAATATGTAACCCTGCAATAGGCATGGCTTGAAACAAATCGAATTTCTTTTGTTGTGAAATAAATGAAAAGAAAAATATTGTCAAGAAATTAGAAATATATAATTATTTCCTCTATTTAGAAAATAGTAGCATTTTGGTTTATTTTCTAGAGTTCATCTGTTGAAGAAGCACTATAATCTGTAAACTGAATAGAAATTAGCAGATTTTCCTTAAGTCTGTTCAATCAGTTACTAGCTCAAGTCTAAGAGATGTAAATAATGTTTCATTCATAAAATTGAATTAAAATAGTTTTAATTCAGAGGTTTTTAAAATTTGTGCCATGAGATATTTGAAAATGCCTGATCACAGATACATTCTAAGATCTTCAGACCTAATAACTTTGGATGACTGGAATTTTAGCCATTGCAACTCTATATCACAATGAAAAAAAATGAAAATTCTATCATGTTAGTACAAACTACAGATTTGTAGAGTGGTATTTTTGAACATTACTTGTCTGACACATGGACACCAAAAAGGAACTAAAACTCATATAGCAAAACATTATATAAAACCCCACAAACTTTCGGCACTCATTGAGGATTGAACTCACTGTTTTTTGATGAACAGTACACTAACTCTTACCCTAGTAAATGTCAATACTATGAGACCAGTCATATAAGTAATGGCTGGTTGTTCATTTCCAAATAAGGAGGGAGAACTAATCCGTTGCAGACCCCTTGCTTAGACACATTTATGTTTCTCCAACACCCAGAAGGCCAACCAATAATTTTTACTGCAACTATGCTGAGTAGACTTTAGTTACAGTTTCTAGAAGGGGAATGCATCATTTGTTATGTTAAGTAATTCAACAAAACCAATATAGTAACACTTACCCTACAAAATGTCAATATTATTATCTGTCAATTCTGTAAGGACAGAGTTTCAAGGTCTCTCCTGAAGCCACTGTGCTTGTCTTTTGTTTACTGTGATTTTTAAAATGTTTTCTATTTTAACTTTTGACTTTTGATTCAATCATGCATTCTTTGTTGAAAATTTATATGACATTCCCCATTATTTATTACGATTTTGAGAAAGCTTATTTACTGTCTACCATTCATGAGTTGGTAACCACAAAAATATATTACCATTCCAACTCCATGTTGATTTTCCTCTACAATAGAATTTTTTATTTAAAGATTAAGTTTATAGATGATGATGATAATCATTTTGATTAAATCAAAATATTTACTTGCAACTAAAATATACTATCTGTAATAGAGATATACCCAAAACCATTTTTTGGTACCGTGTTAGGGAAATCTCAGCAAAATTGTTGAAGTACACTCAATTTTTTGATTTAGAAAAAAATCTATTTTCCTCTGCTTCTTTTTCTAGGTATCATTACTTTGAAACTCTAAGAGAAATTCAGAAGGTGGAGAAAATGAACTTCAATCAGCATTTAAACAATCGCTTTTCTAGTCTTTTTCAACATAGAAAAAAAACATTTTTGGACAAGATGTTCACTGGTGATAAAAAATGGATTTATTACAAAAATCCAAAACTGCCTTCAGCGTCTTGACCTAAACAGAATCTATGGTAGGTGGGGTTAAGGTTCAAAGAGAACTTTTATTACTAATTGCTGGGGTGTGAAATTTTTTTCCAATACTGTAATCAGTTGGTACATCAAAAATCAGAATCAAAAAGTGATTTTATAAGGTCAGGAAATCAATTGGTGATTTTGCTGTCTGAATTTCATATTTAAACCAATTATAAAAAGTTCTTCCACATGTGGGAGATTCTTCACATATGTCTCCTTCAGACACTTACTTGTTTTATGACATGAACTACTTTTTGCCTGCCCTACAGCATGAAAAATTGGATCATCAAATCAAAACCAGATGGGAAAAAAAAAGATTACATAAGGTGATAGAAAGCTTGGGAAAATATTTTGATGGTGGAATCATGATGCTACAAATTAATAAAAATAAAAAAACTTGTCAAAAAAAGCGCTAGAAACTTTTAAATAGATTTTTTTATAAGTATGACATGTAGGGTCCTACTCATCATTAGTGAAAATGGACTCCTGATGGCAGTGATTATATGAAAACAAAGATAGTATTTTATAGCTGAAAACTGGCTCTAACCAACAATGTTATTACTCTCCCTGTATATTTTGTAGTTTCTATGGAAACAGAAAGCATTACTTCTTAGCATCTCTGATATAACACAATAGAATTTAAAAAATGTACTTAATACCCCAAATATAAACATTGCTCCCATAAATAACCAAAATATAAGATAAAAATATATAGATAATAATGCAGTTATAGACAAATAGAAAAATTATAATAATTCAATTATATATTGCTATTAACTTCTGTTTGAAGATTTCCCACACTTTACCAATGAAGCTACAAATATGATTCTTGCAGTTTAATTTATACTAAAAATATAAACTGTCAAGATAAAATTGTCAGGGGACTATTTTTTCTAAAAGATAATATACTTAATTTTAATCTGTAGCAGTGAAATCCTGAAAAGAAAAAGCGATCATCTTTTAAATAAAATTATTACTATGAATTATCTCCCCTAAACCTACACCACGAGGAAAAGAGAAGCAACTCAAGATAATTATAAAACATTTTTAAATAGCTATTTGGCTAATATCAAAATTCAGCATTCATTTTCTTTTTAATCTTAGATTAAATATTCAATTTAACTTCAAAAAATATTCACAAAGAAAAGGGAAAAATGCTTTTCTCTCATCTTCATAAATCCATTTACAAATTTTGCAAAAATGTTTCAGTAATATCTGAACTTTAAATGTAACTAATAGCTATAATTAAATGATTTCAGTCAGTTATAGATATTGGCTGAGAAAGCAATTTCTGAATTGGTTAAGCATGGCTGTTACAATGTAATTCAACCGGATAAATACATTAGTGTAGAGGGAAATTGTAGGAGATAGAATTTTAATCTTTCTTTTTGATGATTTTCAATAAATATAAATTTGACAAGTACAACAGATGAGTGTAATTAATTCTTTTGTATACTTCAAAAATATGTAAAAGCCATTGTAAAGCTGTCTACATTTAGACATTCTATTCAATCATAAAATCTTGTAGTTCAATAAATAATAATGTAAATGTCTGGGCCCCCACAAAAAAAAAAAAAAAAAAAAAAAATACCTAAGATTTAAAATAAATTTTTACAAAAATCTTTCTTATTTTAGTTTTAATTTCAAGTTAATAGATTAACTTTAATATTTCCAATAATCAAAATACTTTGTTGTATTTCAAAAATAATTTAAATTGATTGGAATTAATTTTTTTTTTATTTGCTAAAATAACTGATTTTTTTAAGTCATCTCATAACAATGTAATTTTCTTAAAGATTTTAAAAAACAAAATATACTTTTGTGATACTTTAATTTGAGGAATGTTAGTGGATTTAAAGTATAATTAATATGATTTGAAACAAATATTATTGACTTTAAGTTTAAAATTTCACAGAAATGCATTTTTTAATCAGACAGTAGCTGTGTTTATATATTGATATTGTCGCATACCAGACATTTGCTTTCTGGGTAATTGTGAATCAGGTAATTTGCATCCCTAGACAAATGCGTCCCTGAATAATTGCATGCCTCAGATAAGTTTTTTGAAGTCTTTAAAGGCAATTATCATAAATTTAAAAAAAAAAACAAAGGTAGTCATCACAAATTTAAAAAAATAAAATAAAATAAAAAGTTTGTTTTTGTTATAAATGCAACAACAGATTAACAGTGTTTAAATAAATATTTCAAAAACTAAAAATTATTGAAGTTTCATAAATTAATCAAAAAGTTATGAATAGTGTGAGCTATTCCTTTAATGAAATTTATCTTGTTTCCAGGAGTAGACTTTTCTAATAGCACCACGCTTCTCTTATTTGCAGTTTTATTTTTGATAACAGAGTTAGGTTAACTATATTTTTGCTTTTCTAGAATAATTAAAAGTTAGTTTTCAATTAGCAACTCTTAAAAAGAATATGGTAACTTCAAAAAATTACCAAAGGTATGCAATTAACCAGGTACACAAATTTCCAGTATACAACTGTTCATCAAGTGAAATTTGTTTTTTGTGTTTAATGGCATATCAATCACTGTGCGTTATTTAATACCAAAATCTAAATATTCTACATGTGATAATAATGATTTAGTGATACAATTCTTACTAATTAATCCATAGCTGAAGAGAGAAGAAGTGGATTCATACCTTTTCCCAAGGGGATTTGCACGTAAATTAACATAATGAACTCAATGGGAATTGGAACTCAGCTCTCTAACTAACAATTTCAAGTCATTATCTATTAAATCAATTTCATATTGATGCTTATGATATGATGAAAATATCAGATGCTGTAAGCATCTGATATTTTCAAGCAGTCACTCATCCAGGTACTAACCAAGCTTGATGTTGCTTAACTTTGGTGATCATTCGGGAACCATTGTTTCAATATTATGTTGCCATAAACCATTGAAATTTAGCAAACAACAACTAATTAAAAAAAAACTCATCTCATTTTACGAATTCTAGCCTCCATTTGTGTAGACTAGCCACTGAGTAATTTCTTAAGTCAACTTCAACAACAAAATCTGATTGTAATTGTGAATGTCCCTCTCTAAGTTAGTTCACACAACCATCATGCCCTGCTGATACCTTATACATAATGGGATATTTGGCTTTGATTACATAGAAAGAGGGGAAAAGACTCTACTTGGTTTCAGTGAGAAAATGAAAGAAAGGTAAGAGAGAAGTGTTTAATGGCTGTTTCAGTGAAATGGAAAAAGTTGTCAATTTGAAATCTTGTCATTTGTACCCACTTCTTAAAACAATCACAACATTCATATTTATGATTGTAACTGCAATATTAGGTTAAAGTTGTTAAGCTCAAATATCTAACAATGCAATAGGGGAATTTTTACATCTATTTTATTGTTGTAGCAATAAATTAAAGAATTAAAATTCATCAGAATATGAAAATAGGAAAACCGTGAAATATTATTGGATTTATAGTTTACATTAATGTGGATGTAAAAGGAAATTATCTCTTGAAGAGAATCATGATAAAGTCATATATATATATATATATATATATATATATATAAATAATCCTAGGTTTCTAAAGTACGACCGAGTTTCATGCACTACATAACCATCAGGTGCATATTATGTACTGACAGTTTCTAGATTTGAATTTGTTTTTGGTACTAGAATTGTTTAAGGTCATTATAGATTATAAATCTGAGATGTTAATTATTTTCATTTACTAAATGTATAATTTAATTAGGTTTATACTGAAATCTAAAAATGAAAGTAAAACCGAAGGAATTAAAAAATAAACAAACATTATTTTATATATAATAACATTTTATAAGGGGGTAACTTTTGTTTACTTAATTTTTATTTTATTTATTATATTGAACTCACAACTCTTTGGGTCAAGTCACTGTAACTAACCAATGTCTATATCCACTGGGCCAATACCAGGCTACAGCAGTGATAAACAAATAACTTAAATGGAGATAACTACATAACTACTAGAAGTGGCTTCGCACATGGAACAAGAACAATATATCCCAGTGATCATAATAAAGGGTTCAGTTCAAAATTCCTAGCACCTGAAGAAAGCTGGAGTGTACAACAGCCGAAACATTGTAAACATGGCAGTATAGATGAGGACAATAGTCCAAACAATGTAAATTTTGTAAATACTATCTCATTTCAGAAGTATCGACAAATATTTAAGCAGATATTTATTTCTGTGTTTGCATGTGGTCATTAATTCACTTCTTTTGTTTAATAAATTAGGGTTACTTATGTGTTTTAAAATGACAAGTTTTTCTAAGACATAAGTGACATCTATTTCCTATTCCGTTAGATTTAGTTTTTATGATGAAGTCCCAAGTAATAATTGGGTTTTTGTTGTTTTTTAATTGCCAAAAATATTTGGAGAGAGTAGCACTATTCTTGTATTTATCATTATTTAAAGTCAGTTTATGATTAAAGAATCAATTTTTCTTTTTATTCTCAGATGAATCAAAATAAAATTTGACAAAACAATGCATCAAATGCATTGGTAGTCCACTGTAATGAGACTGACCACAATTTCGACTTAAAAAATGCTAAACCGATCAAAGGTGAAATTGTCTACAGAGTACCTTGATTGCAATTTGCAGTCTGGCTCTTTACAATATTTCACCTTTCCTATCAGAACTTTTATTATCAGGTTATGGGAAACCTACAAAAAAAAATAATAGAAAAAAAAAAAAATCTAAATTAACTCAGCTAAATAAAAAAAAAAAAGAATTAAATTTAAAATTCCCAGCATCCCTCATTCATGCACCTGTATAGTTGCACCAATATAACAAATTTTGTCTGAAAAATTCCTAAAAGATGAAACACATTACAAGAAAATTTTTCCACTCTGTCATACATTTTTCCACAATATATATATATATGTATGTATGAATTAATAAATATACATATGGGTATAACAAGAACCCAATTATTACCTGGAATATCATCACTAAAACCAAATCTTCTAATGAAAAAGAAGATAGATGTAACTTATGTCTTCTAGAAAAACTTAAATCAAATAAATAACCCTAATTTACTAATCAAAAAATTGAATTAATGACCCCATGCTGCCATTGAAAAAAAAATACTTAAATACTTAGACCCAGATTAACACAGATTCCCCAATGTGTCTGTTTCTTCCTTTCTCACTCCCTTGCTTTCTTCCGCAAATATTGATCAATAATGAATTACCCACATTTGAATTCATCTCACAGAATTTTAATTCTATCTGCATATAGTTTGTGTCTATTTATATTATACTTTTGATAAATTAAAAAATAGTACCCTAACATTGCAAGATTTAATTTCCGCAAATATTATGTGAACTTAAATTAAAATCTCTTAAACGGTCAGTTTGTAATATACACCTGATAATTGTATAGTGCATGAAACTTTGAGTCATACCACCAACAAAGGATATATGTGTGTGTGTGTGTGTGTGTGTGTGTGTGTGTGTGTGTGTGTGTGTGTATATATATATATATATATATATATATTTCAAATATATTATACCTAACAGTTCTATTTACTTAATATATACAGATGACGTCCTATTATTTTACCTCCATGACACCAAACTATCAAACTTAGTCATAAAAATCAATAAAACCTACACATGAACTTGAAACTAACAATTGTTTACCATTCCTTGGTATTTTATTAATACATCACAATGATAAATTAGAATTTAAAGTTTACCATAAACCTACCAACAAAAACAATCTTATTAATTTCTATTCTCACCACAACAATAGAATTAAATCTGGTTTAATTATAGGTTTCTATTCTAGGGCCCTAAGAATATGCAGCCATAATTATCTCTGTGAAGAAGAGAAATATACTGAACAAACATTTAAACTTCTCCACTACCCACATTATTTCCTCCTCAATGCCAAAAAAAGCATGCTTATAAAATACACAAAACCAAAAAAACAAATATCACCCAAAATCGCACAGATTTTATAATACTACCTTCCAACAACTTTTCATATGAACTCTCCAACAAATTAACTATCCCAAATACCAGAATTGTTACCACCACCTCTAAAACTCTTAGCGGTATTGTCAGATTAAAAAAGACACCAAACATCAATTTGAATTCCGGGATTTATAAAATTCAATGTCTACAGTGCAATAACGTATACATTGAGGAAACATCACGAAATCTAAAAGCGCAGATATACGAACATAAAAGAGACTTACACTTGAACATACGTTCCAACTCTTTTGTATTTGTTGTGGAGTTATTTTCACAGTGGAGGATAGTATTTGTGCTTAAATCAGTCCTAATAGGTTCGACGCACAAAATGTTAGGAACTTGATATAATATGTATTACGCAGTGTAATCTTGCCAGGTCACTGACTACTTTTGTATTCGACTGTCAACTACTATCATCCAACATCGACTGACCCTCGTTCCTCTTATTGCACCTACTTAAATTAGGTGGGAGAGTCTATTCACTATAGAATAGGTGTGTTGCACCATAACACCCTCTCCTAAAACTTTACTCTGTAGAAGTAAAACAGTTTTCTTATATATATATATATATATATATATATATATATATATATATATATATATATATATACAGGAAATATGAAGAAAAGAAAAAAAACTTTATTTTTTTTTAGCAACATCGTAGCGTATCTCCTGTTTTGGATCCACTTTTAAATGATTAGTTGCCTTTCTTTTCCTCCTGGATTGGCGTACCTAAGGTAAAATCGTTGTTGGCATTGGTAGATCAAACATTTCAAAATCATCTCCATAGGTGTTTCTTCCACAGCACCACTGTCAACCACGTCTGAAGGGCATCGTCTGATCTGGTTAATGTGCCATCTGGAAGTGACTTTTTCGCCTTTCACTAAGTACATCATATTGCCAATCTGATTTTCTATTTTTCCAATCTCCCAGAACTATTTATTCTGTTTGTAGACCTTAAAGTATACTTTTTCACCAGGATTGTATTTTTTAACTTGAATAAATTTTTCTCTACCTGGCTTTGTGGTTTTTTGGTAGTAATTTGTCGAAGACAGATCTTACCAGATGTGTGAACATCACCTCAGCTGGCAATTGTGAGGCTGGTGTTCCGTTATTTTGGGGTAGTTGTGTATACCTGTAGAAACTTCTGTAGGGCTTCATCTGCAGTATTTCCCTAGCTTTCTTTTAAGCTTTGTTTAAGGTGTTTACAAATTCTTCAGCTAACCTATTTGATCTTGGGTGATAAGGAGCTGTGGTAACATGTTCAACGTTGTATCCCTTGCAGAAATCTTTAAATTGTTTTGACGTAAATTGACTTCCGTTGTTCGTCAAAATTGTGTCTACCATACCAAACCTTGTGAACAATTCCAGCAGGAAGTTTTTAGTACTTTGCGTGTCAGTTTTCTTATCCTTTGTATCTCGGGTCATTTCAAAAAACTATCCACTACTATGATGTAATGGTATCCATTCAGTGGACCTGCGAAATCCACATGCAACCTAGACCATGGTAGGTCTTTTTTTGGCCAGGGTTTAAATTTTATTGGGGGTGCCTTTGCAGTTAAGTCACAGCCTTTACATTTTACAACTGTGTTCTCAATGTCCCTGTCCATATTCGGCTAATATACAAAACTTCACGTTAGGCTCTTCATCCTAGTGCTGCCCGGGTGATCAGTATGAAAATCCTGTAGTATTTGCTTTTGCATTGTGTATGGAATCACCACACGTTCTCTGTATAACAATACTGTATTTCATTGAAAGCTTCTAACTGTTAATATTTTACGATAATGTATGAATAAGAACCATATATATAAATTATGTTATTATGTTATTTTCGTTTCATTGAAAGATACTAACCATTGACGTTATTCAGTAATTTATTATTTCATTAAAAGATTCTGTTAACATTATTTTCACTAGAATTTAAATGAAAATGTATTTTGTTTATGATTCATACACGATTCTCACGTTATTTAGAATGAAAACCGTCCCATCATGATTTCTCACAATGCATACATTCATAACTGTTTTTTTTATTTTATTTAAAAAGAATGTGTTGATACATACAGTTAAACAAACACAAGTTTTATCTTCCACATTTAATATTCATCCGTTGTTTTATCATGTGACATATATCTGTCCTTTGAAACTATACCTCATTTAAAAATACTGTCTCTCGAATTTTTAAATCATTTGCCCTTATTAAATCTCTGAAGAAGCTTGTTATAAGTGAAACATGTAAGATTATAGACACTTTTTTCCTACTTGTTCTTCATTTATTCTATTCATGTGTGTGTGTGTGTATATATATATATATATATATATATATACACACACACACACACACACACACTTTTATCTAAATTTTTTCCTTACCACATGTGAATTGTTTTTAACATTTTCTCCAAGAATACCAAGAATAAGAACATTAGTTGTAAAAATTCACATTCTGGAGACAAACTGTATTTTAGAACATAAAACAATGTTTCTTTTTTTTTTTTTTTTCAATTAGGATCAAATAAAAAGTAAATTTGTGTTATGCTAAATTGTTAAAATAAGCTGTCAGCTGAGATTAGGGTGTGTCAGCAATAGAAGACAACTTATAAAGAGTGCTGATGTCAACTTTTTGAAGAGTATACACGTCACCAACCACTTGGAGATGCTCATAAGAGAACAAGATTTTTTTTTTTAATAATTTTTATTTCATGCAAAAACAAATTAATTCTTGTCCTTCATTAGTGGAAGTAGATTTGACTAGTTAGTAGACAACAATGATGATGATGATAATTTTGCATTTCACAGAAAGCTAAATCTAGAATGATATTATGACCAGCAAATTCAGATATATTTCTGTTGAGATTCTAACTATGCAAAATTTTCAAATTTTCTTTTCCAAACTCTTTTAAGTTTCAGTTTGTAGGTTGTGTAATGGATTTGCATTACCCATTTGAACTTTTAAAAAGAAAGAAAATCGTTTTCATTCTGATAAAGCCACAGAAGCTGTGGCTATAAAGTAACTTTTTGCATTTGACTGAGGAAGAGAAAAGTAATATTTCAAGACACCATTTTTTTTACTGACCATGTAGAATATTCAGTGAACACATTTTAGTAAAACATTTTAGCTAAAAAAAAAAAAACATACACCACAAATGATATTGCAATTACTCTTATATATTTATAATGCTGGCTCTCAACTGGGGTCCATGTTGCTAGGGGTTCACACACAAAAAATAATGAATTGGAGGTCCATGGTGATATTTTAGTGGTCCATAGAGCAATTCTTGTTTTGAATGGTTGGTATGACTGAGAATGGAATTTCTACAATAATTTACACCATATTAAAATAACAAAAAAGTGGAAATATTCATGTAGTTTTTTTTTTATTGCAATCAAATATAAGAAAAAACTTGACAATTTAGTGTCGTAATTTTAAGTTTAGCAAAAATGCCTTCCCTACTATAATGCACCAAATTTGGTTGGATGATCCTTTTTTTTATAATTAGGATTTTTTTTTTTCCCCCCACTATCATTCACTATCTGCTTCACCCCTAAACTTTATTTCCTTTATATTTCTTTTTTAACCTGGCTACTCACCCATTGGTCAGTGACAAGTACAAACAGAAAGGTCCATGTGGACCCCAGTTTGAAAACCTCTGGTCTAATAGCTATGGGGGTCCACCAAAAAAAAATTCAAAGGAAAAGGGATCCATGAATAAAAAAAGATTGAGATCCACTGATTTATAACATTGAACATTAAATACAACTGGGCTTTGAACAAAATCTTTACTCTTCCAAATAAGAAATTGTATCAAATTGTTCTTCACAATTTTAAAGCTTTATTTTTTAAGGCAATAATTATATTATTCTCAAAGGGAATTTTTACTAAATGCCTGATTGCATATTTTCCCTCCTAATGTTCTCCTGTGCTATTCACTCAAATATTGTTTGCTTATAAATATTACAACAATTAACTTTAATAATTGTTATTTTTTTAATTTAAATGTTTCTCATATTGTCATTTTAAATACATAATTTTTTTTTAGTAGAAGTCATTAGATGCAGAACAATATCATTTTCTATTTATCAAGTGTTACATTTAATATTGTTCTTGGTTTGCTAGTGGAACAAGGAGTTGCATTCAGATATTATTTTCCTGTAACTCAAAATCTTTTATGTTAGTTCTTTTATAATATTCAGTATTCTTGATGTCTTCTTTACCTCCATCTCTAATTCATATCATACTCAGCAGCTTTGTCCTAGTGGCAATACTGATCATGCGGTAATGACTGTGAACATCTCTTTTCCCCTCTTCCATTTGCCAAGAACCTCCTACGAATAGAACATCTTTTTGTGACTTCCTTTGCAACATTCTTTGGAATTGTTTTTAACCATCCTGTTCAAAAATGTGCCTCTGAGGTTTCCTCCCGAGTAAAAGCTGACATTCTAGCACAGAAATAATAAGTTCTCACCTGCAATCATCTCCTTGGTTCTCACCTGCTTGCTTGGTCACTAAAGTCTACAGGAATTACTTCTTTCAGCTGTACCAGAGCAACAGGTCCAATTGCAACAGACATCTCTTTGTTCATGCTCGTAATAAGTGTGTGTCCTCAAAGAAGCAAAGTTACTATTTTCTAGTAGAATAAAAGAACATATAGCCATTCACAAATTTGGTTCTAGAGATTATTGGTGGCAAATCCCTCCTCTCTTCAATCAATTTGAAGTTCTGACATCTACAGCAGATAAGGTTGAGTACTTTGCCCAGAAGTTCTCTTCTATCACCACACTTGACTCATCTGGAGTACCAATGCCTAGAATGAAGAGTCTACAGAGTGATATGTACATAACCTCATCACTGGTTTCATTTATCATTTCCAAACTAAACTTCCCACAAAGCAAACAGACGTGACATTGAATCAATAGCTGCATCTACTGCTAGGAAAGTTGGTTCACTGTGTCCTGCCAGAAAATTTTTCTCAACAAAATCTATGTTGCACATTTATAAATCTACTATTCATTGAATATCCATTGCTATATCTGGTTTGGTGCTCCTGTTGTACACCTAGAAATTCTTAATAACATCCAAAGAAGTATCGTTAGTGTAATCAATCATGACCAGGCATTTTTACTGCTGTGATGTGGCTTCCCTCTGTCTTTTCTACAAATATTTTTATGGCAACTGCTCTGAAAAGCTGGTTCCCCAACTACACAAATTTAAGCATGCTACTAGATTGGCACCTAGATCCCACCCTTTTACTGTTAAAATAGCTAAATGCAACTCTAACAGTTTCTTTTGTTGTGCTTCCCACCTGTAGAACTCCCTTCTGTTTACTTGTTTCCCTGCATCTTCAAAAATTTAAATGCAACATCAGTCTTCTGTCTTCTCTTTCAATTTCTCTCTGTAACTCCCTGTATACTTAGTTGTATTTTTCTCTTGCTTGGGGTAAAAAGATAAAAAAACAAAAAAAGAAATAAAGAACCATATCTGGGATTAATTGATATTAATCAGTTAACGATGATTATTTATAGCTGCTAGTAGAATTAAAATTAAATTACCCTAATAAAAATATATTTATATCACTCAAACAATAATGGAACCTTTTTGGCTCCTTCCTGACACTATGAAAAAATATTTTAAAGGAATTTAAATATGAAATATTTAACTAATAATTAATATTTACATTATTTCCTTTTCGATTATTGCAGAGATAACACCAAATTTGAAGACACACACAGAATTACATTTATTAAATTTCAGTTTAAAACTGAAATTTATAGTTCCAAATTATTACAAAATAATAATGCTTTAAACTACATTACAACTGTTACTAATCAACAGTAAATATTTTGCACAATTTTAAAATTAAATTACTTGTCTCTTCTAAACCAGACTTCAAATTTCTTTCAAAGTGCTTTCAAACAATGAAATACACTAAAATTACTGGGGCCCAATAAGAGTGTGATGACGTTATCAGTCAGAATATTACTAATTTTACTGCTGATTAGTTATGACTTGTAATTTTTAAAGTCAATAAATTTGTATTTTTTATAAAATATAAAATGCTACAATAAGCATTAACAAGTGCAACTGAATAATGAAACTATTTTTTTGCTCAATAAGTGACTGATGATTATCAGAAATATTATGAAATTATTGTGTAAGATCAATTTCAAGGCATCACAATAAAAAAAAAATTTAAAAAAAAGTAAAGTTTTTGGTAGATTTTTATTTGAATAAATCTCAGATTGGCATTTGTCCAGTAATTAGATTAGATAAGACATGAAAAGAGTAACATTATACATAGGCAACATCAAATTTCAATTTTCATCAGTAGACAACAGATAAATTTTATTCACTTTTATTGTTTATTCAAATTTAAAGCTATGAGAAATGTCAATATTAGAAAAGAATGCAGACATGTGAAATGTACAATTCATCAGGAGTTTCGTATGTTAGATAAAAAAAGAATAATTATATACATTCCAGTATAAATAGGCTTACAAGATTTATTTTCTTAAGAATGAAAAATCTATGTTAAAAAGATTTTCAAACCAAGGTTTATAGTTCATCCATTAATTTGAACTTAAAAAGAACATACTACTACTTGAATAGTGTATAAACAGGGTGTTCCCAAAAATAAATATACTTTAAATGACTGTAAAATCAGTGTTTATTAAAATACATATCAATTTCAAAATTAAATAGAATCTACACTACAGACATTACTTTATAGTTTTGTCAACACTGGTTTTCAAACTGACATCTGTTCTGGTCTAGGCACTGCTGACAATGTGAAGCAATGGAATCGCAAGCATCACAAAACAATTTTGCATTCTCATTCAATAGCTGCTCTCAATTCAGCGACTTTTGCAGGTTTGTTAAAGTAGACTTTGTCTTTTAGGTATCACCATAGAAAATGCCTAGTGAAGTGTGGTCTGGTGAATGTGGAGTGCATTCTATGAAACCCTTCTGGCCAAACCACCTGTTTGGCAAGATCTCATCAAGAAAGAATCTAACATTGCAATGGTAGTGTGGAGGTGTCCCATCGTAAGCTGAAAATAAAACTCAACATCTTCAAAATCCTCTCTAATGCCTGGTATGACAGACTGTTGGAATGTGTGTATACATTTTTATGAGACACCCTGTATTTGGGTAGCAGTCCTCTTTTTTATAGATATTTCAATGAGTATAATAAACAAGAAATATTTTGTAAATTGAGACAAAACAATAAAACAACAGGGATTAAGAAGATAAGGTACAACTGACGTCACACTTTGAGCGCCATAGTTGACATTAATCTATATTTCTGAGATAAAATATTGCAATTATTTACACTATTTACATTGTTTGAACTGCTGTCCTCATCTTCGTTGCCATATTTGCAACCTTTTGCTCATTGTACAGTCTGGCCTTCTTCGGGTGATTGGAATTTCAAACTGAACCCTTTATTTTGTCTAACAAGGTAGAGTTTTCTAGTTCTATGTGCCATGCTTCTTCCAGATGTCTCAATATCAGTTATCTCCCTTTAACTCAACTCTCCAAGTTTTGGTTCATCTCTGCTGTAGCCAGAAATAAAGCAGGACATGCCCTTGTCAGAGAAAGAATTCAGTGCAACCTTTGCATAAAACAAGATCAGCAATTCAATATCTACCAGAGGCTTGAGACCTTCTTCAACAGAATTACCAACAAAGAAAACCAAAAGAGAATCCAGCATGAGCTGGAATAAATCCTTCAGACATGAATTTGATGCAGTTAAGACTTTCTTCCAAGTACAGAAATTGAACAGATTGAAAAATCAAAAGGTGATACATAAGGTCCCCCCGCACACACTCAGTGAAAGCAGTAGTCAATATCAGCTGAGTGTCTCTGAATAGTCAGTACTGAACAAGGGCCTCAATTTCACAACAACCATTAGGCAGATGCCATACTTGGACATCATTGCCCAAATCGAAGAAAATAGTGTTGAACATTCTTCAGGCTTGGATAAATTAGCTAAGAGGGAAAGTGAGACAGACACTGGAGAACGACAAGCCTCTCAAATCACAAAACTGAAAAGGCTGGCAATCAAAATCCCACATAGGAATGACATCGTCATCATACAACCAGCTGACAAAGGCAATGTGACTGTAATGATGGATATAATGAAATATACAGAAAAACTGAGAAGGCTTCATCAGAAATTGTAGCTAAAGTAAAGAAAGTTCCAACAATGAAAACTGTCGCAGATCCTAATCAAGAACAAAGAGTACTTCTCACCTAAGATATACAGGCAGATAAAACATGACAACAAACTAACTCACATATACAGTCTCACCATTTGAGTCAATTGTTAGCTGCCAAGGCTCTGTGTGCCATTTTATAAGTCACTTCCTTGTGGATATAATTGACCCATTAATAGGAAAAGTCACCATGATATATCTGAAACTTTGTGGAAATAATCAAAGATCTACTCCAACCAGATGGTGAGCCTGGACGTGATGTCACCGAGATACCCAAAGTATAAGCACAATCGGTAGCCAGGAACAGTGTGGCCTCAGTCTAAATCCCTAGGAGAACATATCAATAAACCAATAGATAATCTGATGGAGATACTGATTTTCTGTACACAAACAACATTCTTCTGAATGAGATCAGCAGGATAAAGGCTTAGCAATGAGCTTGTCATTATCACCAGCAATAGCATATATATACATAGAATACTTTGTGGAAGAGATACATAGATGACACCATCATACTCTGACCATACTAGGAAGAGGTCCAGCTACTACTGAACCATGTGAACTCAAAAAGATCATCGATACAGTTTACAATGAAGAAAGAAAAGAACAAAAAAATTCATATTCCTGGATGTAATATCTTGGAACAGAGCATGGGTTTAAGACATCCATATACCGCAAACCAACATTCACTGAACAATACCTCAACTTCAACACCCACCACCCATACAGTGTAAAGAAAGGGATTGTTTGGTGCCTACAACATCAAGCAAAAGTCATAAGTGGTGACCCAGAGACATATGAACAAGAAAATGTCAGTATAAGAAGTATCCTACAACAGAACAACTACCCTGGGTACTTGACAGCAGCTCTGACAAACTAGGATAGAAGGGTGCAAGAGGATAAGAACTCAGAAAACAGCCTTGGTCTACCTACCCTATGTTAAGGGATTATTGCAAAAAATACAAAAGATTTGTGGTCCATATAACATCAGGACGACTTTCAAAAGTTGTTCAACACTTAACAGAAACTTTCTTAGAGTAAGACCTCTCAAAGAGGAGTACGTGGTTAAGGACTATGGTTAGAAATATAAAGGAGAAACAGGCCACATCCTTAAGATAAGACTACAGGAACACCATCAAGCCATAACAAAAGTCAAATAGGAAAATTAGGTGGAGGTGACCACAAATGAACAAAAAGAGAAATCACCACCCTGTGTGGGATGAGGTTGAAATAATGGAGAACATCGATGGAAAATACAAAAGCTTAAGAAATCAGTGCATATGCTAGGCTACAAAAATGACCATACACTAACGTCAAGGACATATGGCTCAGTGGATAAAAGCATTGGTTGAAGCCAGTGACTTGAGTTAAAGGGAGATAATTGATACTGAAACATCTGGAAGAGTCATGGCATTTGGAACTAGAACAATCTATCCCAGTGGACAAAATAACGTGTTCAGTTAGTAATTCCAATCATCTGCGTATGGCAATGAAGATGAAGGCAACAATGTAAACAGTGTATTTATATAGTTGATGCAAAAGCAAGGAACAGGAAGAGAATTCCACAAGTGATAAAACTGCGAGAGAAGGAACTGCTAGCATAGAACTTACGGTTATCTACCATTTCAACTGTAAAATAAAACTGAGCTTAAATTCATAAATTTTAGATACCAAATATCAGAACATTTACCACAAAAATATTTAAAATAAGCTCCGATACGATGAGAAAGTGACCGAGACCAAGATGCCAGAACCAAACATTGTAGAGAAGATTCTATTTGTATTTTATCAAGAATCTCTAACTAAATACATAGCAAAAGCACCAAGCCAACAACAATATTCCACTGAATATTATTCAGTGTATGGTGGACTTAAAAAATGTGTAAGATTATGACGAGAAAACAAATTCTTTTTTTTATTATTAATAAATCAGTAATCAAAACAATTTATTTTAAAACTTACTGTAACAACCTGGTCCATTTTAAATGGAAACGTTTCACACACATAGTTACGAGGGTTGATAAGAAGACGTAAAAAAACAAATCAACAATTTTCAAAACAATCTGGTATGAACAAATCTTAAAATGTTCTGATCTCTAGTAATATTGAACTTAAAATAAACAAAACATTCATAATATCTCGTATGGCTGAATGTTTCCTATTACAACACAATTCGATTAACAATGCAAAAAACATGCTTGTGATGTTTTCGATTTTTTTCGTTCAATTTCAATTTATTTTATTGGAATGCATTAACAGGGTTCAGATCAATTCTAAAAAATGCAATATTTTGTGCCTTTGTCAAATTCCTTATTTTATTCAAGTAAAATATCAATAAGTAAATAACATTTTTTGCTTTAAAAAAATATGTCTGAAAGAAAAATGAAACTTTCGTGATGATGCAATAATAACCACCTTGTACGTGATTCTAAAACAGTAAATAAACAAAAAAATATACTCAATGCGACACATGTACAAGCACAATTAAAGTTAATGAAATTGGATTTATAGGAGAATAAATCAAAAATACATATAAATCAACTGCGAATAAAAATCAAATAATAATCTCAAATCTGAAAGTTTCTTTACTTTACTAGTTTGGATTGTGAAAGAAAGCACATGGTCTTTTTAAAAATTAAAAAACTTACCGATTCAGTCAAAATTGGTTTGTTGATAGGCTTCACTTTATACATACTATCATCATCATCTACGATTGGCGAGTTTTGATTGAGATCGTGGTAAGGTTTTACATAATACATATCGCCGCCTGGAAGTAAGCATGATGAAATCGCAGCAGACATCACGATTTGGATACCACAATGAAAAGAAATGCTGAATGAGCAGTTGACGACGTGTGCATGCGGAAGTTGCTAATGACACACATGCGCAATAGAGTGATATATACGCTATTCCGGTCGTAAATGTCACTACCATTCTGATTTTTTTATGTACCCTTTCACATTAAGAACGACAAATCTGTATAGAATGAAAGATTAACTCCCTTGAAAATTCACCCTTGCCCGACTAAGAAATATTAATGGGCAGACAATCAGTAATTTATTTTAATCAATTTTAATGAAGTACAAATATACAAAAGAGCATTGTTATAAAATTAAAATTTAGAGGATTTGATTTTCTTTAAATTTTCAGTGTTTCGATGACATAAATGTTTTATACAAGGACGAAATTAAAAATCAATTCAAATGATCATTTTCAGTTTCATTTTGATACCAGAGAATAAAATAATTTCTTTTAATTACTCTTTTCAGTTCTCAAATAATGAAATTTATTTTCAAAACTAGTCAAGCTAGGTTGAAATCTGATTTCAAACCCAAACAAAGACACGAGAATACACATTTTCATGATTTTATGAACACTATTATTATTATTATAATCTATGTGGCTCAAAATTATCTCCCTTCTCCCATGACCCTTCATACACCCTAATAGAGGCTCCCTCCATCATGGGCAGATAATTCAAATGCTTTGCTTTGTTTATTTTGAATTTTCATTTATTCAATGAAAAGAACTAAATTACCGCCATAGGCAAAGTTGTTGTCCTTAGCAGCGGAACAACTTGGTATTTGTTTATTCTACCAAGAATTCTACGCCATCTACTAGCACGTGTTTTCATGTCAATAGAACAAAATCACGAAATAATATGTTAATAATAAAATATATTCAGTTGATTAATTCTTACCAACAAAACCTTAATAATTTAATTTTGTGACTCCTAAAATAATCCTCAGTTGATTGCCTAATCTTTGGATGAGAAAAGTTAATCGCCTTTTCACTCCTCTGTGTCTGCGAGGGAAACTTAAAAAGTTGAAACTTGAAAAAATACGTAGTTGTCAATATTTGTTAATTTTCGAATTGATATTGACAGATGAATGAATAAATTTCATTTTATGTTGGTGAAATAAAATAAAGATGTCGATTGGTATTAAAATGTTAAAAAAAAAGAAATTCTGCATTGTAAAAACTTAAAAAGTGTTGTTAAAATTTCGATTATTTTTAAAACAAATCTGAAAAACTCACATGTTCATTTCAATTTTTTCAGTTATCCAAAAAAACAAACATTTCAATTCATTATTATACATGTTATTTTTTTTTTAGTAAGACGTGCCAAATTTTAAACAAAAACAATAATGTGTAGCAGCTGTTAGGACAAAAAATGGACTGTTGAACTTTTAGACAAAATTTTTGTATTTTCAGTTAAGTACTTTCTATACTCAATACTTTTTTTTTACACTAAAAACAATAAAATCCATAGAAATAATTTTGAACCATTAATCTATTCCTATTTTTTGATAATTTGTAACAATGAAAAAGTAATTTCATTTTATTAGCAAAACATTTTTCTCGGCTGATAAATAAATTTAGTCACTAATAATAAATTATCCACACCGTCATGAGTGTGTGTGTGTGTGTGTGTGTGTGTCTGTGTGTGTGTTTGGATCAAGTTCATAAACATTTTTTTTATGAATCGAAGTTGAGTAAATTATTTATAAATATAAAGATGGATTAAATATATGAAACGCTTTTTTTTGCAAGGAATACCAAGTTATGTACTGATGAAATATTATTTTACAAATATTGTTGTTTAAAAACCATTTAAAACAAGATTATTGATTGAAAATCTATTTGGTTGGATCTTGGAGACAAACAAAAGAATTTTTTTTTTAATCATTTCACCCCAAACAAGACAGAAATGCCATTGGTGCACAGTGAAGAAATAAAAAACGGTACAAGAGATGTCGAAGAAAAGGTAAGAAATGGATAGGAATCAAAAAGACAATTGACGTTGCATTTAAACTTTTGGAGATTGTAACTATCAGGGAAACATACAAATGGAAGTAAGTTCTACAAACAGGAAGTGCAAGAAAATAAATTTTTAGAGTAGACGAGGCGGTTACATTTAACTATTTTGACGGTATAAGGGTGTGACATTAATGCCAATCTAGTAGCACAAGTAAAGGCATGTGGCCAAGGTACCAGGGAAAAAAGCTCATCAGAGCAGTTGCCATGAAAATACTTGTAGAAAAGACAGGGAGAAGCCACATCATATCGGTAAGATAGCAACTGAAGGCAGGCTGCCTTATTAGGATCAATTACGTTGCAGATCCTTGAGAGATGCCTGCATTTGTATAAGAGGAGCTTGCCTGTTCAAAATAACCTTAATTTCATAATTTAATAGGAATAATTGGACTAAATGAAACAATCATTCAGAAATACCATCGCTCTGGAGCTTGCACAGAAAGCCAGCATGCCAAACCCTGTCAAATGTTTTTCTAGATGCTTGAGCTGTTTCAAGAGAAACAACTCAAGCTTCACTGTTCTTATCAAGAGCCTGGTATATATATTCAGTGATGGCCGTTAGCACATCAGTGGTAGACATGGTGAAACAGAATCCATATTGTTTGTCATAGAGAAGTTTGTGGTATGTGAGATGCCTAACTATCCCAGCATTAATAATAGCCTCAAATACCTTACCAAAAAGAGGTAAGAGGCTAATAGGTTGATAATTAGAGGGGTTAAAGGGCTCCCCAGAGTTCTTAAAAACAGGAACTACAGAGAAGGACTTCCAACAAGTAGGAAAGCAAAAAGAAGTGAGGCAATAGTCGTAGAGTTTGGAGTGAACTGGAACCAGTTCAGGAGCACATTTCCTTAGGATGATAACTTGAATTCCATCATCTACACTTGCCTAATAAGAGTCAAGCTTAGAAATTATATTAGAGACCAGAGATGGAGTTAGATATATATTACTCAGTTGAGCCTCAGTTCTAGGTGGGAAATTGGGTGTGGATACTCCAGACAAGTCAAGTGTGGAGTTGAATGAGAATTTATGAGCAAAGCACTCAACCTTGTCTGCTGTGGATGTGAGGACTTTGAATTGATTGAATAGAGGAGGGATTGGGGTTTTTCTGTTGGTCAACACACTCTTGCAGAGCTGCCAGTAATTTTTGGAATGAAACTTGCAAAATGTTATGTGCTACTTTATTCTATCAGCAAATAACAGCTTAGCATCACTTAGGATATGCTTATATTTATTATGAGCAGAGACAAAGAGGTGCCTATTGTGATCAGATGTGTCATTCTGGTAAAGCCAGAAAAAGTGATTCCTGTGGGCAATGACAGCTGAGCAAGCAGGAGATAACCAAGAAGTTGAATGAGGTTTAAGTTGAAATTTTAATGAAAGCATCAATGCTGGAGGAGATTTCAAAGGTGCAGTCTTGAACAGGGAGACTAAAAACTTCAATTCCAAGGGATATTGCAAAGGAAATCACAGAACAAGTCCCAATCTGCTCGGCAATAGCAATAAGATATTTTGCTAGTAAAAGGTTCTTGATTGGAGGAAGAGTAGAAAGAGACATTTACTGACACCACAGCATAATCAGAGTTACCAAGAGGGCAGAGCTGCATAATATGGCAAGAAACTGGGATAGAAGTAAGGAAGAGATCTCGAAGAGAAGTTTATCCATTGTGATTACTGGAGAAATCAGCCACTGAGTGATTGAGAAGTTCAACATTTGAATTCCAGCAAAACCAGTGACAGAGTTTTCCAGCCACTTGGGATGATGGGCATTGATGTCGCCAAACACAAATACATTAGCAAATGGGTGAAGGGAAATGGCCTTGTCTATATTGTCTGAAAGACTATCTAGAATGCAGTAGTAAGAAGAGGAAGAGGAGCAGTAGAGAAAGAAGAGATAGCTTATTAAGTTTAACAGAGAGAGATAGAGTCACATGTTGGAGTAGACAAAAGATTCAAGAGAGATCTCCATAGCCAGAGAGAATTGTTCACTGACATAAACATCCAGGCCATGCATGTGGGTATTGGAGTCATTCCTAAAAGGAGAAAGGTATCCAGGAATCGAGAAATCAGAGAAGGGAATTGTAGGGTTGAGGTTGATTTCACAGATAGCTAAGATGTCTGGCAACCTTTCGTAGAGGAACGATTCCACATTGCAAAAGTTGGTACAGATACTGCAAATGTTAGAGAAAAAGATGTGGAGAAGTTAAGGTGTTTTTTGTTTCGCTGGTTTAATTTATATCTTTGATTATGTGTTGTCATAATTTAGAGTTATTTTGGTAAGGAGAGGCCTAGAGTAACAGTAGCATTTGGTCATCAAATGCAACATGTGTAGGAAAGAAACAGGCACAGACTGCAGCATAATGTGGCCTCAGGATTGCCTACCAGGGGCACTTGCAGGGACACTCATCCATGTGCAACATTGCACTACAAGAAACTTGACATTATTCAAGTGTTGATCAGAGCAGCCTCTCAAGATGTTAAGCAAGAGTTTAGGCTCCTAACTACCAGTCAGAATCAGCACCCAATAAACTGCCAACCTGATACCCTCGGTATGAAGAGCCATTGCCACCATTCACATATATCACAAAAACTCATGACAACATCACTGTTAACACCCGAGGAGAGGAAAGAAACCAGGAATCACTTCCTAAACAGGAAACGAGGGATGAGCTTCTATTCCTGTTCAATGGAAAGGAGAAGAGTTAGGACCAGATGAAAGAAGATCCTATTTACTTCTATTATTGATGCAACTTGCTACAAAAGACTAGCCCACTAAATAAGAAAATATGTATTGATTAGTATATTGCTAATATTTTGCTCTTTCTGCTATGATATATATTTGCATTTAGACATATAGTACCGTTAACATTTCAGTCTCTCATGTGGCATGACGTCATAGAACCGCATTACAAATTTACGAACTGTGTCTGTTATACAGTGACTGTTATCATTGTATAGCAATGTTTTATATCAACACAAGATAATATCATTTTTGATGGTGGATGTCTTTATGTTAAAATCCCTGTAACCGCTCTAAAGATAACTCATGTGAGCCAAAAGCTTAGAACCAGCATAAAAAAATATTGAAATATTGGACAATTTTTGTCTTTATTTTCACCTGAACTTAAAGCCAAAATACAATGTTTAGAACAGCTCATGATTAAGCATAATAGACATTCGTTGTCTGTTATATTTAACAGTATATATATATAGAGATAGAGAGAGAGTGTGTGTGTGTGTGTGTGTGTGTGTGTGTGAGAGACAGAAAATTGTGTACTTTGGAAACAATCCTTCTTTAATACAGGTTTCATTAAAATGATGCACAAGGTACTTTGGTTAAGTTTTTATTGAATTTTTCTTGGGTGTGAGCAAGAGATTGGTGGTGGGGTACTTATTATGTGTAGAAATTGTCTGAATGATTGTTTGTTCTGAGAGCTTTTGCCTAATCTATTTTCAAGAATTATTGCATCAAGATCAAAAATTATGTACACACACACATAAATTTTAAATATGATATATGATTATGAAGTAAGAGCCTACAATATTGAGGATAGAGTGATGTAGATATAAACAGTAAAGACATAGGAATCAACACTGCATCAACACAAAAATTAGCACTAGCAGTTTAATGCATTAAGAACGCATAGTCTGTTGATAACCAAACGCATGACACTATGCAGTGTTGATTTCCATGTCTGCAATCTCTCTCCTCATCTATCTATCTACACACAAGCACACACACATTCTATTATACATATATAGAATTAATATAAGCAAATGTTTGTCACTTAGCTGATCGATATTACCTTCATAATTTTATCTGCCTAGTTTCACTCATATTGCTCAGGTCAATCCATAGTATGACTTTCAGGCACTTTTAAATGGAGATCCCCTCCACAAGCCAATAATATCAGCAAGTCTCCTACTTGACAAATCAATCATGCTGAGATTCAAACCTACTTCTCATGATTGAAAAGAGAACATTCTAACCACTCAGCTATTCACTGATATCCCCTGACAAGTAAACAGAGTGATTATATTCTAGGGATAAAAAAAACTTTCACAAAGTGGAAAAAGATTTTCATGACTTTATTAGACTAATGTAATATTTATGTTGTTGGGATGTGCGTTGTGGTGCATTGGATATTGGCTTGGAACAAGAAATCGGGGAGCCGAGTTCGAATTCCAGTCGAATTCATTGCATTCACTTACGCGCAAATACCCTTGGGAAAGATATTACTCTGTCTATTCCTTCCAGTTATGGGTTAAATAACAGGACAGATTGGGTTCTATAGCCTTGGTCGGCAACCAGTCTACCGCAGAAAGCAATGGCAACCTACTGCAGGATAATCTTCTGCCCAGTCAGTCATGTCTCTTTCAAGACATGATTGTCCAAGCGTGTATCACGTATGGCACTCAACTGACTGACTGAATATTTATGTTGACATGACAGATAGAGTAAGCATTTTGAAAAACAAAATTATGGGGTCAGACTCATTGGGGTGAACAACTAATGCTAATAATTTTGATTTAAAAAATGCTGCTCTAATTAAACAAGAAAACAATTTACTAAGATGAAAATGTATAGAAAGTGCTTTAATCACTAGAACATGCTTAGTAAATTTATGTCCAGGTTCTTTCAGCATTTAACCATTCTTGGCAGATCTTCTATTTTCACAATGTGGGATATTTAATAACAAAAATGATGGAAACAGAAACAAAAAGAAAAAGGACACTGAATATAATCAACTAGATTATATATCTTAGACATATAAAAAAAAATTAAATTTAAATTTAAAAATATCAGAATCCACTTTTCTTTGTGTGCATGTGTAGTCACATCAATGTAAATATAATTTTAGTCTAATCAAGTCTAAAAGAATGAAATTCATCATGCAAAACTTTTCCACTTTGTCACATTTTTTCCTTAAAATTATTCTTGATATATAAAAATTGATATATTGTTCCCCTCCCCACCTCACATATATTTAAGTATATTCTGAATATACAGAATATGTATTTTTAGTTTCATTGTTAGTATTAAAATTAATATAGACTGTGTCAAAATGATTTTCACTTTGTTAATTTCACATTCTTTTCCCATAATTTCTTTTATTTCATTCTCAGACTAATTTTTTAAAAATATTTTTGCATATAGAAGTGTATAGTAGAAAATCCAGATATTTTTGCTTCTTAATTATTATGGATATGAGTGAACTGTGCTGTCAAAAATGATGGAAAAATATTTATATTGATATACTGTCTAAAATGATATTTGATGTACCCACTATTGAGTGTCTGACATTAAGACACGAGAGAAAAAACAAAATAATTCAAACAGCCAAGCATGACAGGAAAGAAATACATTATATATATATATACACACACAAACAAATACACAACAGTCTTTATATAGAGAGGAACATCCATTTCTCTAGTTCTACTTTCTGTTGTTTCCAAAACAATTTTATAGTTATTGAACATTATTGAACATCTTACTACCAAAATGATGGCATAGACTTTGCAGTATCTAGTTAATTATTGTAACCATTAAGCCATAACTTGATTGCATATCTGCTAACAAAATAATGCTATAAATAATTATTACTTAGAAAATGACAAGAAGCAGGCAAGTTATACACATTTACAATAATCAAACACATTGAGATTGATTATTGCTACAAATAATCCAAGGTTACATCATCTTAATTTATCAGGTACTCACTATCACGTTGGTTTATTTTATATAAAAATCTACTCTCATTTTTTCCAAGTACACCCTTGCAAGGTTAGTTTGCCAATTCCTGTCACAGATACCTCCTCATGCACATTTACATTTGTGCAAAACCCACAATTCACCTGTGGTTTATACTGCAACTATGCTGCATGGGCGTTACTTACACTTTCCAGGAGAAAGAGCATTATCCATAATGATCAGCAGTTTGAACATTGTCAGTTTCTTGGTGACTAAGACTTGTGATTTTGTGCTAGCATTGACAGCTTTTTAACAGTTCAGTCCACCCAATTTTACTCACAAGTCTTGGGTGAATCCATGGTGTGGTTTTTAAGCACTTTTTAAAAGAGCCTAAACTGTGATCTACCCCAGACCAATAACAACAAAAAGTCACCTTCCTGACAAACTGTCCATGGTGACATTTGAACCCAGGTTTCATGGTTATAACCACTCAGTCATTTACTATATTATTTTATATGCAGGTGTGTCTGTTTATGTTAATCATCAATGTAATTTCTCGTATTTCTGTAAGAAATGATCAGGATCCACGTTATTACTTTTTATCAATATATCCTGGGTATGATGATAAACTACATCCAGCAGAAAAGCCTCTGATTGAGAGTTTTAGAGGAGGATGAAACCACTTCTTAACTGCTGTTGTTCTCTGGTTCACCCTGACCTGGGGTGGTAGCACCTATTAGGGTCCCAGCTATGAGCAAATAGTTAACCCCCAAACTGAGGTCATTTAAGAGAAAAAGAAAAAGTTAGGCTGGGTAACTTTGGCTTTAGCTTTGGATAGCAACTTGTCTAAGAGAAGGAAAACTCTGAAATGAAAACTTCTACACCTGCTGTGTGGAATAAGGTTGGCTGAACTCTCTTAACTTGGTAAGTAATCTTCTTAGAGATGGTGTCTCAATAAAAACACTGAGTTTCCAGTCTCCTAAACAGGTTGATGTTAGTAAAGGGGTACAACTGTAAAATTTGCTCCAATATTTCATGATGGTTCAATTATGGAGCCATCAAGAAAACATTGTCCAACCCATACTGGCATGGAAATAGACATTAAACAATGACAACAATGATGATATAATTATTGATAATTGTTAGATGGAATATTCGGATTTTTCTAATAGTTTATCCATTTCTTTCTCTTGGATTTTTTTTTTTTTTCATTCTTACTTTTCTCTTAATTCTACAATAATTCATCAGTTAATTCACTACATATTCTGATGTAGATACTCATAAAAATTGATGACAATCAATCAATCTATCTCAGTCTGTTTATATCTATCTATCTATCTATCTAAGACTAATTACATGAACTATTAAAAATAGGTGTGTATTGGCTGAAAGATATTTTCTTTCTTTCTTTTTTTCTTTCTTTCTCGGGATTAGATAAATAAAATATTCAATGACTTATCTTCCAACTTAAGGGTCTTCAGACACAAACCTGTACCTCAGGAGTTAGATAAATCTATTGAATTTATTAACAGAAATGTGTCAGGACTTCAAAAATCCACAAGAATAAATAAAAATACATTTTCAAATTCCCTCCACAACTACAATTTCATGAAGACTAAAAATAGACACAAAAAGCAAACTTTTTTTCACCTTGACACAGATATTGTAATCAGCTCACCACGTGACTCTTCTCAACCAATGCAAAACAGAACAAAAAAATATGAAGTGTGGGTTTTTATTTGGAGGCTATCTCCAGCTTATATAAGAAAGGGACAAAAGCTACTTGGGGGACATGCACACATAAGATTGCACACAACATACAGAAGTACACATGGCACATTTACTTACTTACACTACACTAAAGCCTTTCTTATTTGGGTACTCATACCAGACAGAGAGATCAATCTAAGTGAGATAAAATACTTGGACAGACACCAAGCCATGTTGACCGCAGAAAAAGAAACTTTCTAAGTGAGTTACTTCTCTCCATAAATATATATATATGCACTCATATATATATATATATATATATATATATACATAAGTGCATACATATATATAAATACTTTATATTTCATATTATTTACACTGTTTGGACTGTTGCCTTCATCTTTATTGCCATGTTTATGACGTTTCGGCTGTTGTATGCTCCAGATTTCTTCAGGTACTAGGAATCTTGAACTGAACCCTTTATTTCAGTCACTGGGATATATCTTTCTCATTCCATGTGTAACGTCATTTCCACATACTGTGTGCTTATCTTCCTTTCACTTAACTCAAAAGTATAGACAAATACATTATTTCACCTTTAACAAAGCATCAAGAGTATTCTAAAGCCTGTGATATATATATATATATATATATATAAACATGCCGTGTAGATATAGAAGAATCCAAAGGAGTATCCTGTACATAAAGTGGTAGGAGAGTAGGAGAGGGCTCTAAATATAAATACATATAGAGCAAATATATGTAAAAATTAAGACAGACACATTATTCCATGGTTAAGAAGAAGTATAGGCCTATTTCAGGCGAACCATCATCAGCTTCCGTCTTTATTGTACAGAAGATTTTACACGAATGAAATTCACAAATAAAAACCCCAAACAAAAATGAAAACAGAAATAAAAATAAAGATTACTCCCTTAAAAGTGAAAAATTAAAGAAAAAATTCTTCATTTCATCAGTTAGGCGAATACACACACACATACATAAACATATATACATACGCAACATGTAATCAAAGAGCAAGCGTAAGAATGGATGTCAACTCAAAGATACTCTACGTAAGTCAGTCAGACTGCTGACACGTCGATTTGGAAAGTAAAAACAAGGGGTTGGTGAAGAGAGAGAATAGCATTAAAGAAAAAAGGGGAAGTGTTTTATGAGCGTAAACGAAAGGGGAAAGAAGAAGAAAGAAGAGAGGAATAAATTTAAATTTGAAAAAAAAGATGATAGGAGAAAATAAAAATAAAAAAATAAATATTATATATTACCGGTGAAAGGATAAGAAATTAGAGTCTAAAAAAATTTAGAAAATAAAAAAAAATTAAGATATAATAGTTAATCAATCTGTTGTAATCACAATTACTGCCACATTACTTTATAATCGAAATTATACTAATTATTCAGTCAACAATACAATTATAATACAATATAACGTTAATAATGTAAAAACACATATATGTACTCATATACACACACACACGTAAATACATACACACACATACACACACAAGCATATATATGTACACGCACATACACACACACATATATATATATATACAATCACTATTACCACCACACCACTTTATAATCAAAATTATTTAGTCAACGATACAATTATAACACAATATAACGTTAATAATTTAAAAAAACATATATATGTACCCACATACGCACACACATAAATACATACACACACATACACACACACGCATATATATGTGTATACATATATATATTTTTTTAAATAACAATAATAATAAAAAAATATATGTGTATATAAAAAATATATAAACACCAATTTATTAACTACATATTCGAACGCAACAAGATAATATCAGAAAGAATATCTAAAAAGAGTCAGATATTAAAAAGAAAAAAATAATAAGAATAAAAATAAATAAATAAAAATAAAATAAATAAATAAATACAATATAACTTTGTAAGGATAGAATTTAAACATGAAAGCAATACCATAGACATATATAAACCCATGTATATAAAGTCATTGACACATATAACAATAGGGTACAAATAAATAATAAATATCAGTAGGAACAGTATATCAGTTAATAGACAGAAGTTTAAATAAGGGAGTGGTTTGTCATTGAGAATCCTTTCATGGTTTGTCATTGAGAATCCTTTCATCCAGAGTTTGTACAAGTATGAAAGGTTGAAACTATGGTAGCATAATCAGCTAATCCCCCAAGTGAAAAAAAAAAGAATATATATATATATATATATATATATATATATATATGATGTGTGTGTGTGTGTGTGTGTGTGTGTGTGTGTGTGTGTGTGTGTGTATCTATATACATATATAGGTTGTGGAAATAACTCATTTTTAAATGGAAAATATTAAAAAGTTCTACAATATAAATGTATTGAACACATTTTCATACAACTGAGTACTGGTCTAATTTAATTGTGGCTAAAAACTAACTAAAATATATATATATATAAGAGGTATATATTCCACAGTTTAATATCTACTTTTTATAAAAAGTGCTCAATACAGAAGTAGAGCTTTTAAAGATATATAGTTTTCATTATTCTTATAATAATAGCATACTGCAGTATGCTATTATTATAATAATAGTAATAACTATATATCTATATCTATATCTATCTATATATCTATATATATATGTGTATGTATGTACATTTAGGCAGCAATATTTCTTTTAAACATGTTTCATTAAAAACAACTGACAAGGAAGATTTTATCAATTTTTTATTTAAATTTTCCCATTTTTTTCATATTTCCTTTTTAATGGAGATAAGAAATGTAAAAATGTCCATAATTTTTTATTTTTCAAGTGCTTTCAGTAACTTCACTGGCCATTTTCAACTATCCTCACTTCTAACAAATATCTAAAAAACACAAACCTATCAGGGAATTTAAAATGCCAGAAACCCAGGTGCCTAATTTGTAAACATTTAGTAAATGACACAATATTCTCTGTACCCAACACCAAAATCAAATTGCACCCACCACGCCTCACTTGTGACAGCGAAAACATTATATACTTCCTCTTCTGTTCAATATGTCCCAATAGTGGATATATTGGCAAATCCGGTAATAGCTTTAGATTTCGCTTCAATAATCACAAACTTAATATATGCCAAAATAATCAATATTCCCCAGTAGGAGCACATTTCAATCAACCGGGTCACACCTTAGAAAATTGCAAATGTTTACTAATAGACTCCAATTTTAGTTCTACATACACACGCAGAAAGAAAGAAAAATACTGGATTTTAGAATTAAATACACACAAGCTAGGGTTAAATAGGGACTTAGGTGCTTTGAATCTTTATAAATACTTCAATAACTAAACTTTTTTAGATACATTTAAAATCTGTTGCTTTCAATGTCACTTGATATAAAAACAAAAACTCTCTCCACAAACGCATCATGTGATGTAAACAAACATGTCACGTGATGTAAACAGACTCTTCACTGACACTCTCGCGAAATCTCGCAAAATACATTACTAATTCAAATTTTAAAATCATTTGTTTCTGGTGAAGGACCGAGGGCGGTCTGAAATATAAAATATAATAGTAGAACTAAACAAATACTGTCAAAAAAACACATTTTTAAACTCAAAACGTTTTAATATACTTTCCTATACATATTAAGACAGTATATGTGGATCATCACTATGCTATATATATATATATATATATATATGCAGTGGTAAGAATCCTACTAGTTCACATGAACCACTTCTTAAGATTATAAAAAATTAGTGTAGCAGTTGCTGAATTTTTAGAAAATTATATATTAATAGCCAGTATATAAGAGCTAAATTTGTAATTAATACCATTGTGCTAAGTTCTGCAGATGCTGAAAGTGGCTTTCCTGTGATGAACATAATTTATTCTGACAAATGAAATTTTCTTGAAGTTAAAAATGTGGCAAATTTTCTAGTCATAAATTTGATAAGTCTGTGGTGATACCAGGGACCTGATGTTTGCCCTCAGAGGTCCAGAAAACAAATGACCAAAACTGGTCTTTGCACATCTGGCTCCCCGCAGATGTTTTGGCAGAAAACCAAAAATAAATAAATATCAAATTCCTTTTACGAAATCTTTTCGCGAGCCAACGTGAATTTTGTTTATCGTCCAATAGGAAGCCCAGAATTAAATCCGGGTGTGAATTTCCAAATGACTTGTTTGGACCCCCAAAGATGAAATAAAAAGCTGACACAGGAAGCATTGCCAGTTGAGAAAATATGAACATAACTAGCACATCCCTTGACCACATCAAGCGATCACATCATGCTCACCTCTCCTTTCTCTCTCATCTTCTTCTTCACTATTGCTGAGCCACTTATCTGATGAACTGAGCAGAGACATCAAAGACATTCCTAACAGACAAACGCTCACACATACATATGCACAAACTCTTTTTGGCATTTACTGTATAGCGGGTATCTCTTCTCTTATTTAATTTGTAGTGAGGGGTAGTAGGATTCCGTAGCAGGTTAATGGAATTTGGCCTTGTGGGAAGATAGCCCACTATAATTCATAAAAGATTATAAATTCAAGAAAGGCAATTTTGAGTGTAAAATAACATTTATACATATATACATTTCAATTAATGTTTTACAATTAAAACAATACTTGGAATAAAGGTCCAATGAAGTTAGAGAGAGTTCATGGCAGATACTAATGAAATGAAGGAGATAAAAGAATGTTCATTGAAGATATAACGCTGAAAGGTAAAAAGCTGGGTAGTATGATTAATGTTCATTATCAAGTTGCCGTTTCTAAGGTCAGTAGGTCAGCAAGTTGGTTTGTGGAATGTCTTAGAAAAGGTCAGTTAGTACTTTGAGAACAGGGCAGGAAGAAGGAGACGAACATAGTAGCCGCTCGACATATGTCAAGGAAGAAACTAATTACACTCTTCTCCTCTGTCTGTGCCTGTCTGTCTGGGTGCCTTTTGTCACGGCTTTTATATTTTTCCTTCTGGCTCAAAACGCTGGTCATTTCGCATTTCATCCTTGTATTTGATTTCGGGCTTCCCATTGGCTGATAAATAAAATTGGTAATTTGATCTTTGATTAATTTTTATTTTTCAACCGGAACATCTGCACAACTCGGATGCGAATGATGATTTTTATTCATTTGCTTTTTAGTTATGAGAGAGCACACATCCGGTTCATCGCTTTTGTTTGGTTGGTATCACCACAACTGCTATGAACATTTTAATGATCTTTGTATTAACCAAAAAACATTACTTTTATTTGTAAAAAACCTTAACTGATATATATATATATATGTATATATATATATGTAAATGTTATTTCTATACACAATTTGATTTTCTTGTTTTATATCCACCTTATAGTGGGCTATCTACTAACAAGGCCAAATTTAGTTAATCTGTTTCAACACAACAACTACACTTCACTAGAATGGATAACCCACTATAGGTCTTCCACTGGATCTTTGAAACTGCAGTGATTTAGTTTGAATGTGGCTAAGAAACCATCGCACAGCTGATGACACTAGTTAAAAAGAATTAAACTTCTGAACAGAAATATGATGAGAAGAGAATTTCAATTTGGAAAATATCTTAATAAATAAATTATCAAAATGCTTTAATTCTTTTTGATACTATAAAGCAATTTTTCCCATTTTCAGATTGAAAAAAAAAATAAGCAGAATAGGTTCTTAAAGATTACCTGCCGTTATAGAACCAGTTTCTGAAAGTTTGCCTCTATTGCATGTATGTATGTATTTATTTTTAATTGATATCAAGGCAGTAAAGCCACTAAGTCATAAGGAATGAAACAATGAACAAGAATTAGGAGTAGAAGAATTAACAATGAACAAGAAGAAAAAATATTAAACAGGAAAACAGCAGATAGTGATTAAATTTTTGCAGATTAAAGTTGGCTGGAAAGCATGGAGCTGAAAGGGAGATCCACAAAGAGAAGTGTGAGAGATGAAATTGTTAGCATAGAATTTATGGCTACATCAAGCAAACTTAACTGTAGTCAGCTTAACTTGATGAGATTTAGATGCCAATCTAGTATTGCGCTTCAACTTATAAAGTCTACGTACCATAGTAAAAAGCTCATCCAAACAATTACCATTTATAGAAAAGACATAGAGAGGCAACCTTACGAAGCTAGAAAAGTGATTGAAGCCCAGATCAGGACCAATAATATTGCTGATTCTTCTTGGAATCTTATCAAGGAACTTAATGTAAATAACAGGGGCACCAGATCACGTGTGACAGCAAAATTATAAGCATGGATGAAAGGTAGATTGATAGATAAATGAATATGTATATGAACTGAAATAAAATTATTAATAACTAAGTACAGATTTTACAAGTTATTCTTTTTGTAATTGCTCTCATCAGATATTGATAAAATAGAGGCTGTGATGGGTAAATTGTTGCCATTTCATATTCTTAAATACATGGATGTATACATACATAGAGGATGAGATGAGTAAATTTTATATTTTTGTATATATACATGTATAGATATATACACAAGATAACATGGGTAAACTGTCAACATTTAATATTTATACATACAAGGTGCAATGTGTAAATTTTATATATATATTAGTTATCCACATACAAGCCTATTTCGCTCCTCATCAGTGTAGCTAGACACATCCACTTGCTTCTGGCTGGGATCAAAACTCGACTGATTTGGTGTCAGCCAGATTTGCTACCCCCTAAGCCATAAGTGCATTGAATCAGAGAAAGGAAATTTTAATGTGTTGTATATAAGCAGTGTATACACACGCCAGTCACCAAAAGAACTCAGTTCATTTTGTGAAGAGTAATGCTTATAATATATATATATATACATATATATATATATATAGTGTAATGAAAATTACCTGGTGAAAAACGGTTTATTTGTGGTGAATATGCTTTTTAAGTGAAAGTTGGGTTGGGAGCTTGTTTTGATTCTGTTGGCCATATTGTAGTCTTAGAGTTAGGGGTTGGGAGAGGTGGCTTAGTTCAGGACAGGTTTCCTATTCATCTTGTCTTGATGGCATCGTTGTTAATGATATGAGTGGTGTGTGACTTTTGGATGGTCTAGTCGTTCGTTTATGGTTCTTAAGGTGCTGCTATTTGGTTTAGAGGAGGGTATGGGTTATTTAGTTTTGGGCAGGTCACTTTTTCGTTTAGTTTAGGTTATTTTGTATTGGGATATATGTTTTTTTGTTTTTTTGCAGTGTCGAGAGTTTCTTTTATTTTTCTACCATTTACAGGTAGCTGGACTTATTGTTGGTGTGGTGTGGGGTTTGTTGTCTTTTATTTTTACGTTTTTTGTTCTTTTTATTAATAGGGTTGATTATGTGTATTTATTGCATTTTTGGGGGAGTCGTGTGGGTGGGGTGTTTTTTTGTTTATTTAAATTTTAACGCTATATTTACACTGTATAATCTCACTGCACACCAAGACATAAACACACAAGACACAGGGCTATACAGAGACGACGCTCTCATGATAGTACAAAACCATCCTAAAATCTCACACCACTCATATCATTAACAACAACGCCACTACTACTACATCCAGAAAAGATAAATAGGAAACCTATATATATATATATATATACAGGGTGTGATGGATAAATTGTTGCCAGTTCATATATATATATATATAGTTTGCCATAGTTGGCCATGTTGTAGACATGCTTGTTGGTCTTGGTCTTGATCATGCCCAAGAGGAAATAGTCAAGGGGGTTGCAGTCGAGTGAGGAGGGAGCCACAAGTCCGGCGACCAGTGGTGAGGAACATTGTTGAGCAGCCACACCTGGGTCATCTTGGCCTTGTGTGCAGGAGCCGAGTTCTGCTGGAAAATATAGGGGCATCCAGTGGCAATCTTGTCTATCCATGATATTTTGGTCATCAGAAAAATAAACAGATCTCAATATGTAAAGTTACAAGTTTATTCACCTGAAGAGTGTCAACTTTGGACTCGAAACACATGTAATGACACAAATACCATTATGGACACTTAATATATCATACAAAAAGCAAGTAATATTAATAATAATAACAACAATAAATCTACACTTTAAACAAAATGCTCACTGCTTCTAACACTTTTCTTATATATATATATATATATATATATATATATATATATATATACATGTGTGTGTGTGTATTTAGGTAGTAAATTTTCTTTTAGACATGTCAGATTAAATAATTTGCAAACATTATGTCTGCTTATTTTTTAATAAAATCCATTCATACTCATGGATAATTTTTCATGTATTATCATTGAAAGATGTAAGAAATGCACTGTAACTTTGACAGTTGATTTTATTACCCATTTCTCAATGTTCCCAAGTACTTTCAATGTCCTTCTGAGATCATCTTTACCATTCAAAGAAAACTCAGTACATTATATAAAGGAACTATATACCTCCTGAATAACTTTGAGAGATTTATAAACATTTCTGATTATGAATTAACTGACAACTAAAAAGAACTACTCAACCTCAGACCATATATACAAAAAATTTAATGGACTACATAAAAAAGTTGAGATTGGGACACTATACCAAAATATAATTAAACTCTAAGAACAGCAGATAATTGCTACAGAACCAGAACTCTGAGATCTACTTAAGGCAGAATCTATAAAAAACAAACATGATAAAAGGATATATTCTAAACTCGTAAATACTTCACTGAGAATTGCTGCAAAAGAATTTCTATTCAGAAATAGTAATTAAGAAAGCTGATAAACCGAACAATTTTGTTGTTTTAAACAAGTCTGATTCCAACTCAAAAATAGGACAGTTACTTGATGATCACACCAAATTTAAAAAACTACTCAGCTAAAAGTCAAAATTAATAAATTTTTCAGCTAAAAGTAAAAATTAATAAATTAATCACTGCTAACAATGCAAAACGAGAAAATCTAAAATATACAAAAATAATTGGAGACTATAAACCAGGATACATTTATGGTTCTTTCAAAACACTTAACTTTCCACTCCATCCTATTATAACACAAATACCCACTCCTATATACCAACTAACTAAAATGCTTAACCAAGTAATTACATTATACATACCAAACAAATACAGCATTAAATCATCTCTTAAACTTATACAAATATTAAAAAATGAAAGGCCTAATAATGAAATCATAGCATCACTTGACATTGAAAATCTGTTCACTAACATTCCTGTTAGAGAAACCATTGACATTATTATAAAAAATATATACAATAATAATTCTCTGTGCCCACTAAAAATTAAACCTAAAGTACTAAAAAACTACTTTTAACCTGTATCACTGAAGTCTCATTTTATGATTACAGAAATAATGTGTACATGCAATGGGATGGTGTTTCAATGGGCTCAGTTCTGGGTCCAACCTTCAGTAACTTCTATATGGCCAACCTAGAAAATAATAAATTTATTTAGCACCACTAAAAACTCTCCATCTACATATGATATTTAGATAATATTCTTATATTAATTAAAAACATAGAAGAAATAATAAAACTCAAAAACTTTCAAAAATCTCTGTCCTCAAGTTCACATAGAAACTTAACAAAAATAACAAAATCCCTTTAATTGACATTTTAATAGACACAAGCAATAACACATTTACTACCTCCCCTTATAAAAAACCAACCAGCAAAAACTCTTGCACTCTCAACTATAAGAGTGAATGCCCTAACTACTACAAAATAGCACTTATACACAATTTAATTAACTCCTCCACAAAAAAGATTTTTTACTCTGAACTAAAAAATATTAAGCAGACTCTCATTAATAATAACTTCCCAAACCACATTGCAAATGAACAAATAAGATGATATTTCAAAAACCTCAACACACATCAAACAGTATATGATATTTCCACAAAAGACCCTAAACATATCAAACTCTTTTATTGCAACCAGATGCATGATAACTACAAACGGGATAAAAAAATCATAAAAAATCTCATTTGTACTAATATATCTCCTGTGGATCCTAATAAAAACTTAAAATTAATAATATATTAAAAAAATAAATACTACTAATTCAATTATCTGTAATAACTCCTTCCCACCAACTGATGTATTACATAAAACCAACATTATATATCAATTCAAATGTCCATTAGGAGAATGTATCTCCAACAAAAAAACAAATATATATATTGGATTTATAACAGCAACATTAACATGACATCTTACATTACACATGTCTGACCATTTGTCAATTTCTAGACATCTACAACATCCCTTTCTACATTCACAATATAAAAAAATAATGATTGATAACACAACTATTCCACACAAAGAAAACAACGAAAGTAAACTACAGATCCTCAAGGCAATATTCATAAAAAATTTGAGCCGTCAATTAATAGAATCCACTATGAATACTGTAGCAATGTACTAAAATGTTTATAAAAAGAACAGTTTTTTCATGCTTTAATACATGCATGACAATGAAATTATAACATAAAAACTTTCCATTATTGATAATTTTCATGTTCTAATGAACACTAAGCAATCTGTCAACCATTACATTTGAAGCAAGAAGTAAATTTACAGTAATTTTTAGTAATGCAGTTTTGCAGTTATTTTTTGTTACCACAACTTACACCTCTGAAGATGATCTTGGAAGAAAATTGAAAGTATTTGGGGACATTGAGAAATGAATGATAAAATCAACTGTCAAAATAACATCGCATATTTTACATCTTTTAATACATGAAAGATTATCCATGAGTACGAGTGAATTTTATTAGAAACAAGCAGACATAATGTTTGCAATTTATTTAATCTGATATATATATATATATAAAATGTTGACATTTTACCCATTACAACATATATATATGATGCAATATTAGATTTTTAATCTCACACATTTACCTTGTTTGTTTTTATTTTGTCAACTGCACAATATAGTAAGGTCAGTTGGGCAGCGTCTGTGAAAAAAAAGATCATCATAATGCAATTCACTCTGTCAGGAATTTGGAAAAAGCATGCTGTACTGCTTGGCATTCTCACTGAAAGTTCCACTATGAACATTTCAGAAGACAGTGCAGAGTATTTAGAAAAAATTAGATGAGTCTAATGATGATTACGAAGGTGCTCGGTATGATCATTAGTGATCACAATGTTATGCCTTTAATTCCCTTCCCAAACAACCTCAGACTCAACATGGAGGCCTACATCAAGGAGGTGGTGATGCCTTGAGTCAAGAGAGTGCTTCTATGTCTGGCAGTAGGTTTCTGCACCATGTCACACAAGCAGAAAAACATTGTCATTGCTGTCAAACAATTTCTGCAACCACATTACCCCTTACATGTGGTTACTTAACTTTCCAGACTACAGCCCCTTCATTATTTAGTTGAGCGAGAGACCAATAAAATTCCTTGATGAAATGAATGCAAGAATTATGGCAGTATTCACCAACTTAAACAAGGAGACTGTTCAAAAGATTTGCAGGAGATTCCAAAGTTGTCTGAAACGATTTTATCAAATCAATTTACTCTTTAGTATTTCAAAGTATTTATGTGTAATTTTGATAAATATATCTGATTAAAATAAGATATCAGTGTTATTTTCATTTTTGTATAATTTAGACATCAAGTTATCCATCGTACTCTGTATAAACAACAGTTTGCACCTTTTATTTGCATTCCTTCAACTTTTTCTACTTAATATATATTTATTAATAGTTGAATGCCTTAAAAATTTGAACTCTGTTTTAATTTCAATCTCCTTGCATAACAGAATGTATATATCTAAAAATTCTTCAATTGATTTAGATACAGGCTCCAACTTCTACAGTATTTGTAAAGAGAGATCTTGCAAGTATATTATCTTTGCTTTAATTTAAAAAAGGCTATTGTTCTAGTACTAAGCTAAGCATTTTGTTTACTCAGTGAAACAAACATGGCTGTCAGGTATTTTTCAGTCAGAACAAAATACCTAAAGGACTTTAATGAACATCATCTTACTTTTAGACAAATTATTGAAAACAAATTATTTATTTTAACAAATTTATGTCCATTTATAATAAAAAGGTGCTGATATCCTGCTTGACATTTGTATATCTCACCAATAAATTCTGTTTATTTAATTATGAGATTTCACATTAAAGAAAATATTTTAGATAAGGAAATTACCAAATGATATAGATTTTGAACAGCCTTTTTATTCACCTACATTCACTAATATCCTTATCTTTACATTCTTTAATCTTAGAACGATTCCCACATTCAAGTATAAAAAAAGATATAAAATTTCTTTTTCTGTAAAAATGTCTGAGAAAAACAATAATCTGTTCCTTGGAATTCTACAACAGGATTTTTCAATGTTCATATAACTTGGAGGGAAAAATAGACCAACTGATTGATAAAAAAACAAAACAAAAAAAAAAACAAACAAAAAAAAAAACAAACAGAAAAGACCACCCTATTTGTACACACTCCTCACTCCTGATACAAAAATCCCTAACCATTGAGGACAGCAGTCTGCTATTTTAGTTCTCTTCTTAAGGACAATTCTTTTTCTATTTATTTCCCCTTCTTTTTGTTAGTTTTTGTTCAGTGTCTGCTTCTACTCATTTATGAGAGAAAGTAGAAGTTGTATTTACATCAGGCAAATGATGTTTATACTTTGATATACTTCAGTTAATTTTTTCAATAGGAACTCAGGGTTGATGCTGTACAAAAATATCTTACACTGTGACATCTTGGTTTTATGAAAAAGTATAATTACTTAAAAAACTGAAATAATTTATAAATATATGACCTAAAGAAAGAAATTATATAATTTAAGCTGGGTGTGAAAAACTCCAACAAATTTTGTGTCTTCTTAGGCTTAGCAGATCAGATCTGATGTGTTGCCCATTTCTCTTTCTTTTCAATTGATTATCGGCTATGGTTGAGAAATTGCCTTGTGCCAAGCATAACTGAGCCAAACCACAATTAAAAATGATAGAAACTGTGATATGTTACTTTAAATTTGTTATGGTCATAGTACCAGATAAAATCTTTATACCAGTGAATTTAAATATTTACAATTTATAATATACAACATGTATATTTTAATAATTAAGGTATATCCGCAATTTCATATTTTTGTCCAATCCCATTATGGTACTTTTGAAATTTGATTTTCATATCTAAAATATTAAATTAAATTGTAAACGTTAAAAAATTTTTGCTTTAATTTCTGGGATAAGGATATTTAAATTTTTACATTTGGACACAATTCATGAACCAGTAGATTAAAGTACTGAATTGTGGGTTTGATCACTGGGCCAGGTAGTACAGGTTTAGATTTTATAGAAAGAGAGCTAGCAATAACTGATCAGTACTAAAAAAAGAACAAGAAGAGATATTCCTAGATGTAGATAGCAAATGAGAGCAATCTACACTGGTAGATTAAAAAAAAGAGTTCAGTTTGAAATTCCTTGATGGTTACTCAGATTAACAGACACCTGAAAAGGTCAGAGGGCACAATGGCTGAAATGATTTGGTAATAAAAAGATGAAGACATCAGTCATAATGTAAATAAGTATAAATTAGGGTGTCTATTTTATTGGTCGCTGTTAAGCCATAACTTTGATTTCTTTCAGTTGTTAATCAATATATTGAATGTATTAATCTATTAATCCAGATGTTAACTGATATATTGAATATATTATAATATAGTTAATAAACTTATGATCACTATATAAAATATTGAAATAAACTATAAGATAGTTATGCTTTAATTTCAGGCAAGAATAAAACAAATAATTACTCCATTTTAAAAAGAATTGATTCAATAATAAATCTTTCTTTAATGTAATTACAAAATGTGACCTTTCACAAGTTTCAGGGAAATAAATTCTACCCAGTAAAGAATGTTTAGCTTTGAGAAGCTTAAAATTGTTAGGCATAACGTAGTTCTTTTAAACTTTTCATAAACTAGTGCTTAATTTTACTTATGCAAGGAAAAATAAATGTCAAAAAAGTTAATTATATATTAAAACATTTTTTATACTTTAAATAAAAATATCCTTATTCAAATAATGCAACTAGTAGAATCTTAACCCAATTATTATTACTATTATTGAAATTAACTTTAGATCCAGATAACAAAAATAAATATACCATTTTCTTCATTATTTGAAAACATTTTTAAAAATGAAACCTTACATTTTCAACTTTTTCATTTACTAAAAGTAACCAAAGTAATTCTATGAAATGTTGGAAATTTTTTATTTAAATATAGATTAACTGTTTAACGTGTACACAAAAAACATGTACACTATTGTACACATATGGTTTTAAGTTTTATATTGTTACAACTTACAATTGAGAATGGGATTTCTTTCACAAGAATTTTAAGAATTATTATTTTGATAAAGAAAGAAAAAAAGAAAAGGAAAAAAAAGAAAAATAGAAAGATAGTTAACTTGAGTAATTTAAGTTCAGACTGTAACTTTTTTAGTTATTTATTAGAACTTAGAGAGCCTAAAAGAACTCATCAACAAGCAAATTACACTGTTACACACTAAAAAAAATTAATTAATTATCATTTTATTATTGTTTACATTTTGATGGGCCTTTACATTTTTATTTGAAGAACTTAATGCAAACAATAATGATAATAACAACAGGGAGACGACAATTTCTTGCTATGTGAGTTGGTCAGACATCTTAGCATACCTATTTTTAAAGGTACTACGAAAAAGGCAGAATTCTTTCTTTCATTTATGGATTTATAAATCGACTGACAATCGTAAATTCGCGCCCTCTTTATGACATCAAACAGGCAGGTTGGATTGGACACTTTTACACATAAACATACACATTCTATACACACACATATATACATACACATACATACACATTACTGTGAGGTTTTAAATGCATATGTCCTACTTCTTGTTTAAGTCTTTCTTTATTCACACGTATTCATAATATTTCTAAAGCCGCCAAAATAGGACGATTAAAAATCATTTCATAATAGTAAAAATATAATGATAAAAAGATTGTTTATTTTAGAAAAGACGAATATTTGTATTTCTGAAATATAAATTTTATTTCTTTGATCGTGGTTAGGGTTAATTATAATTATTAACTCTTGTTTTTGGGTTCAATAAAACAAAATAGTCAAGTTTGTGTTTCGTTTTCCGTTGATTTCAGGTGGTGATTCCGCATTTTTGTGTGCCTTGCCTCGGTCGAGTAGCCATCGCCTAATTGTTGATGTAAGGCGGTCGACCATTGGCTGATTGTATTGTGTGTATACGCCAGAATTGTTAGTCTAATTCCCGAATCACGCCGACATAGGCACCAGGAAGCCGGCTGCAATCTGACATTTAATTGTGCCCACCCTAGCAAGCCAATCTGAGCATCATGCCAACCGTGGATGCACCATTGTCGGGAGGAAAAGACAAAAAACGAACGGCAAGTGACTGATCCAATTGTAAAATGCGTTACAGGACGGCTTGTTATTCTACAACGGTAAGAAGATTCGGTCCGACTCGCTCTTGTTGTTGTCACTTTGCTCGCCTCTGTTTATTTCTATCGCTGATTTTCTTCCCCTGTAGCCGCTCGAAATTGTAGCCTAAGCATCATTGTTGATTGTGATAAGTTGTGGGCATGTAAGGGGTTCGATAGGTCGAGCGAGTAAACCGCCAACACAGCCAGACAAATCTACTCGCTTTATTAAGAGTAGAGAGAGTGAGTGTGTGCCCCGCTCCCGCAACTCGGGCGGCCATGCCAAAGCGTTAAAACTACGGGCAGAGTCACGTGACAGAGAAAATGGCGGCTTCCCCGACCATTCAACATGGAACGCACTCTAAATGATTCTAATCCACGCCTGAATGTGCCTCGTTTAATCGAGATTCTTACCTCACAGCATGCCTAGATCAGTGTAGAATCCTGCATCTATCACCCAACATGTCAACGAAATCGAGGCGTGCGAGAGGACGTCCGCCGAAGACTCCTTTGTCGGGTCGGACTAATTTTCTAAAGAGACCTCGAGCTTACTCCGGCAGTAGCTTTGTCGATAGCCATCACCAACATTTGGACGGTGCTTCTGGTGGTACAGGAACGTTTGGTGGTTCTCACCTGGGACACCATGGTCATCACCATCATCATTTGGGTAGAGGTGGTATCCGGGGAGGACCCCGCCTGAGAGGCTGCTCAAAAGAGCCGCACCTACATCCAACAGATGCTTGAGGACGATGACGATGATGCTCCCAGGAACCTCGATCCGGACCCCGACAAGTCCAGCGACATTACCGATGTGGATACTATTGACGATGACCATTGCTCGGACGATACTTACGAGGAATCAGAGTCTGTCTACAGCGAAGAGAGTTACAGTACCGTCAGTTCATTTGGTCGGCGAAGGTACCATCCCCGGAGGCCGAAAACCCCCGATCTGGACGAAAACCGTGAAATCCCTCCTCTTCAGTTACCCCCATCTGCAACAGACCTCTCTTTACCAACAGAACATCTAATGCAGGCATTGAGCATTTATGAGGTGCTGAGACATTTTCGGACCATTCTCCGTCTGTCACCATTTTTATTCGAAGACTTTTGCTCAGCACTTCTCTCTGATGAGCAGTGTTTGTTATTAGCAGAGACTCATATAGCTTTGATGAAATCCTTGTTACGCGAAGAGGAAGCCAATAACACAACGTTCGGAGCTCACGATTTAAAAGACAGTATCAATATCGCCTTGTTCTTTTTGGATGGCATGACATGGACAGAGCTGGTCAGGTCTTACCTGGACAGCGATCAAAACCAAGAATTTAAACACACGATTGAGGTGTTGGAAAAATCTGACTTTCCGTTTGTCGGTATTGAGGACAAGTTAACTGTCCTACAGACTTTGACAGATCTCTTTCTTGCCACTAATGCTGTCAGGGAGGAAATCATGAATGAAGGCAACATTCAGTATGATGATCATTGTCGATCTTGTCATAAGTAAGTATAAATAGCACGCTTTTTTTTTAAGAAAAAAAATACATCTAAAGTTCTTTTTGCTGTGTAAACATACGAACATTGACACAAATGACAATATTGCATCCTGAACAATAAATACAAATGTTTGTAAGAAACAATCTACTCTTTTTTTTTTTAACATAAGTTTTAAAAAATAAGTAAAATCAAATTTTTGGTAGTTGCATTAATTTAGTTGTGTTGATTTGCAATAAATAACATTCGTGCTATACACACAATAGAACATCTAGGTTTCTGAATATTTTGAATGAGCTGACCAAAGTATTGTCAGAAGGAAATTTGCATTATTCATTGTATGCTGAGTGATATCAATGCACAATAAAATTCAAATAAATTAAAATTTTTAAAGACGGAGTTCAGTATATCTGTAAAAAAATAGATTTGTTGTTGGAACTCTGATCAGTTATCCTAAATAAGTCTTAACAAATTTAATGATAATGAAAGTTAATTATAAACATTTAATGATAAAAGTTTAATTATAAACATGTTTTCCCATTGACATAAAGTGATGTGAAATGTTTCAGCAGATAGTTCCTCAAAAGCCTTAGTTTTAGAATACTAATTTAAAATTTAATATCTCTGTTAGTGTTAAATATATTACAAAAGTAAGTTTATTTTTGTTCAATAAAGACATTGTTAATGTTAAAGGAAGCCTAACATTTCATTTTGCATTCTAAACAATTTTGTCAGTGGAATGATAAATGAAAAATATTTTGTGATCTTGTTGCTACCTCATTGCAACTAATTCATAAAACATGAAATAATTTCATATTGATAAAAGTTTACTAGTGAAGGATTTTTCAAATTATTTTGAATTTTGTTATTTCTGAGAAACTTGTTTTTACTACTGATGTAGGGTCAATTATATATTTATAAGAGTAGTAAGTAAAAAAAATAAAAACTAGAGCATTTTTATATGAATTGGGATTACTAATTAACCCTTGGGAAAGGTATTAATCCGTCTTTTCCTTCCAGTTATGGGTTAAATAACAGGACAGATTGGGTTCTATAGTCTACCGCAGAAAACAATAGCAACCTACTGCAGGATAATCTTCTGCCCAGTAGTCATAATAAGCTAAACTTAGAAGTCAACAACAATGTTTACATTGAGATAAATTATGAGTATGTAAATTACAAGAATATTCTAATATTTTTTCCTAAGAATTGTAATACCCATCCAGTTACCTTATTCTGTGTGCAGTTAATTTCTTAAGTGTTGGCATTAAAATATTCTATGGTGTGCATATCTCATTTTCTTTCCATAGGACCTGATCAAAGTAGCAATTATTAAGGTCCAGTCCAAGTTCAATTACAGATATTTGACAAAGTATGAAAAAATAAATCACTGCTAACTTAAAAGTTGTCATTTTTCCAAAATATTATTAAAATATATATTTTTATTTTACTTTGCAGTAACTTTAAATTGTTATTGTATTAAAACTGAGTAATAAAATTTGAGAATTATTAAGAAACAGCTGTAGGATAAAAAATATCTGGAAAGTAAGTAACCTTCATTTTTAAATGTATAAAGATACAAATATGTAAATATAGTATCTTGGTCTATTTCATAATATTTTAATCAAATTTCTATTATTGCTTTCTTAACTTTAAATAAGAAATGCAATCTATGGTTAAAACTTAATCTCTACTCATCATATCATCCATTTTGTGATAACAGCTAGTATATAAAGAGAATTTAATAGTTGGATTATATATAGTCCCACATCAAAAGCATGTCTTAGAGTTTCATGCATATGTTTCTGAGTCATGCTTTAGGATAAAATGTATATTTAAGTAAGTTGGACAACCCGAAGGCTCTCTTTTCTTTCACTGCTAACTTGCTGTAGGAGTGAGCACGATTCCTATCCCTGGATTTCTCCTTTTACCCTCGATCCTTCTTCTTTTTTTTTTTTTTGTTGCTGAGTCCTAAGCAAAGAAGTGTCAAATACTGTTTTATTAATATATACTTTATAGTTCTGTTATATTACATTGAGCACTGTTTTATTAACATCTGATAAATTTTTATATATTGGTGTGTACCTGTGTGTATACAAATATGTATACTTATTTACATATAACTAATATTAACATTTAATAATTTTTAATAATATAGTATTTTCCATAGTTTTACCATAATTTCCATGCCAGAAGTAGTACAACAGTTTCTAAATTTTATTAGAGAATTAATTTTCTTGTATAATAAATGGTTTTTGTGACTCTTAAGCTTCAGGGTTCTCACACACACACACACACACAATAAACAAATGCTAATAGCTTATCTCTTTGGACAGGCCCAACCAAATTGGGATGTGAGGCAGGGGATAAATTTACTTTTACTTAAGTCAGTCAGTTAAGTGCCATACGTGATACACGCTTGGGTGATCATGTCTCGAAAGTGACATGACTGACTGGGCAGAAGATTATCCCGCAGTAGGTTGCCATTGCTTTCTGCGGTAGACTGGTTGCCGACCAAGGCTATAGAACCCAATCTGTCCTGTTCTTTAACCCATAACTGGAAGGAAGAGACGGATTAATACCTTTCCCAAGGGTATTTGCGCGTAAGTGAATACAATGGATTCAACTGGAATTCGAACTCGGCTCCCCGGTTTCTCGATCCGAGCCGATATGTTTCAGTAATTTCCGTATTACTCTTAAAGCTGATGAGCAAATAGAAAACCTCTGTAATTTTGCATATCTTTCTGATAATTATACATGAGAAGTCAATTTTGTAACAGTTACTATTTTGGCTCATGGTTATATTATGAAACACCTAGTGAGGAACAAACTTTAGTAGTTAGGAAAATTAGAATTTTAAATACTTTGCCTTGCATATGCTTTATATTTAGTGATTTAGAAGATCTATGTGGATTGTTAAAATGTTTTCAGGTCTTTATTTTAGGATGTAGAAATTTAAAATGTAAAGAATAATTCTTAAAGTAGTCTAAAATTTATCAGCTATTTAAATACTTAAAAGCAATTGAAATCAATAACAAAACATGAAGGGTGTGCAGATTTGACTCGACTTTGATTCTTCCCCTTTTCTTGTAGTTCTTTTGCCTCTCTTTTTGATCCCCCATCTCATATATTTCTTTTTTATTTTCTTTCCCCACCATATTTCCTTTCTTCCCTCACCATTTGTTTAAATATACATTTAACCCACCCGTGATAAGTATTTGTATATACTCATTCTATAACAATTAACTATAATTTATCAGTATAGTTTTCCCTAGAGATTCACATCTAACCTTGTTCTTACAAAATTATATTCCTTGAACTATATGTAGAATGGAGTTTTTTTTTTTTTTTCACCCACCAATCAATACCTCTTGTCTGTTAAACTATTGAATCCTTACCTTAATCTTCCTACAGTAAGCCTAACCTAGACCTTTCCCTCTTTTATAGATTTTATTTCCTTTTAATTTTTCATTTGATTTCCCCTCTTCATAGAGAACGAAGAGGAGAACAATAATCAGCTTTATATTCCCTTGAAATAAAAAAAAAATTCACCTTGTATTTGTTGTGAAAGTTTTCAATTTATTCAGATTTTCACTTCTCTCAATGCTTGTAATGATTAGAAGACATTTAACAAACTAGTCATGGATTTGATCAGCTAAATCTACTTTACTTCTTGTTTAAGAAAAATTATAAAAAATTGCATCAAATTTGCTGGGAGCCAAAGTTTATTAAATGAAAAAAATCATTTCATAGAAAATGCAGCATTAAACTGATCATTCGATTTTTTTTTTTTTTCTAAAGATTGATTTTTTATTTCTCAGAGAAAAATTAGATCAAATCATGTTGGCTATTATTTTCAAATAAGAAAATATTTTAATGTTTGCATGTTTGAAATCCAGTACTGTTGAACCTTAGTCATTTTTAAGATTCACTTTAGCTTCTACATTTGGATCGGTGTGTTTAATTAGTCCATATGTAGACTGAGAGAGCACACTGAATGCAAGATTTACTTGATTTATTGTGAATTTCTAAGATAACTTGAAAAGGTTTGATTTCAAAATCTCATAAGAAATATTTAATGAATTTTTAAAAGTAATTGGATTTTAAGATCTGTTATTTAATGTTGATTTGTATCATAAAAATTTAGATAAAAACTTATAAATATTGTTTATTAAAGAAAAACTCCAAATTTCCTTGTCAGTCACAAATAAGAAATAGGAAATAATGTAGTTTATAGAATTTGCTTTCTTTTTACGATGAAAGATAAATGACCATAAGTAAATATGCAGAAAGTTTTCAGTTTTGCTTTTTATACACATTTATAATTTCATCAGTTTAAAAATCTTTGTGCAAAAATGGTACGAGAAATTTTGATAAAAAATAATTTCCGTCAATTGTTTTTTGTCAAATTATCCCTCTTTCTATTGGTAATATTACCAACATTTTCTGTTACATAGTTGAATGGTCATGTATAATTAGTTGGATAAGTTCGTTCATTGGAACAGTGTCTTAATTTGGTAGTGATTGGTTTTTATTCATTATTGAATAACTTCCATTTAACTAATGAAGAAGTATTTTGAAAAGAAGACTATAAATTTCAAACAACAATAACGCTAACTCTTCAGTCAATGAGTGCAGAATATTTCTGTCACCATTATCATTATTTTGTTTTCTAAATGAAAATATTTAATGTAGTTCATATTCAGATACTGCCAATATTGACAAAAGAAATCTTGCTGTTGCTGTAAAAAAACGACCTCCAGTCAGTAGTGGACTAGGGTAAAAAATGGCTTGTAAATTTTAATGCTTTCAAAACGAAACTGCTAACCACCATAGACAATCTTTCCTACCCACCATCAGCATGAATCACGCTAGTCTCCCTGAAAACAATACACTGTGCCTCCTCGGCCTTACTCTCTCAGCTGACCTGAAGTGGAATGACTACATTGAATTAATCTACTGCTAAGAAGGTCTGGTCCCTGTGTTGGACCTGGAAGTTTTTCTCTTCTGAATCCATCATACACATTTACAAATCTACCATCCACCCGTGCATTGAATACTGCTGTTGTATCTGGTTGGATGCCCCTGCTGTTCATCTTAGGGTTCTCGACAAAATCCAAAGAAGAATCTGCAATGAAGTCAATCCTGAGCTGGTGGCTTCTCTCTGTCTCTTCTACAAATACTTTTTTGGGATTCTGCTCAGATGAGCTTAGCTCCTTGGTGCCCCCCACCCCTGAATTTACTCGAGCTACTAGACTAGCAACAAAGTCCCACACTTTTACTGTGAAAACAATCACGTGTAACCATGACTTCCACTCTATCAGCTTCTTTTCTCACACTTCCAACCTGTGGAACTCCCATCCATATTCATGCTTCGCTAATAGCTACAATCTCCAAGAATTTAAATACGTCAACTGTCATCTCTTATCTCCTTGACTCCCATCCATCTTCTCACTTTACACTTTGCTCTTGCGCAGCTCTCTTCACACCAATGTACCCGTCCTTCTCTTATCCATTCTCCGACAACTACTGTGACCTGCTCTCCTCATCTATTATGTAACCCCCTGCACATCAGTGGCAATATGTCTTGCTTGGAGTGAGACAATTATTTAAAAAAAAAAAAAGATATTGTACCTCTTCTTTGTTGACTGTTATCTGTATCCAGTTCTAACCAGATGAAAACTAACTTGATGAAAACTTTTTGATGTCACCTTTTGATAATCAATCTGAATCTATTATTAAGGTGATTTCCTAAGCACAGCTTAGATGTGTCACAAGGCTGAAAGTATGGGGCACCCAGTGAGGATCGAACTCACTAAATTCTAGCAAGATAAGCTTATTAACCATTACACCATATCGAGGTGCCCAAATCAACTAGGTGTTAGCTTTTCAATCAAATTTTTGCTTTCCTATCAAGTATCACAGAATTAGGCTTTTGGGTGAAATTTGGTAACTCTTATGAGTGCTTTTCTACTAAAACTAAAATTTTTATTTTAAAGCTGAAAAGAGTCAAGGTGATTATATCTGAGGTTATTGCTGTAAATTAAACACATTATATGTAACTTAAAATTATGAAGAGCATTATTGAGTTTAAAAGTACACTTCAAATATAGTAGACAAAGGATGAATACAACTTGTGTAGAATGATGGTTAACTAGCAAATGAATGTCTTTGGCATAATGAAATGAAGTAGATTTTTGTTTATTTCTTGCTGTAGCAATGATTGTTAAGAATGTTTGCAAGTGTTCATGGGTCTACTTTTTTCTTTTACTTTTTTTTATCTGTTTTTTTTGCCTATTTTGTTAGGAAGTGATTTCTTATTTAAGAATCTATGATTTAGCTTTTATTTTGAAAGCTACAACAAAATTTTTATTTCATGATGATATGCAAGTGTAAAAATTAAACTTAATTTCCATTTTATATATAAATTATATTTATGACAATTTAAACAGGATCATTTGAAAAATTATTTACTTAGAGTGTTTACATTATTTGGACTAATGTCCTCATCTTTGTTGCCATTTGTATGGTGTTTCGACCATTGTATGCTCCGGCCTTCTTCAGGAATTTTAAACCAAATCCTTTATTACAATCACATATGAACTCCTTGTGCAGTAGTGCCTCTTTTGGTAGTCATGAGTTATCTCCCTCTAACCCTGTACTTGTTCACCACTGTAGCCTGGTATTGAGCTCACAACTCTTTGTCAAGTCACAGGAACTAACCAACATCTGTATCCACTGGGCCATGTGTACTTAAGGACAAGAACAAGTGAATTTTTGGGACTTATAAACTTTAGCAACAAAGATAAACTTATGTTCAGTTACCCTTTTTTACTAGAGTTACCAATCTTCTCACTTTGTTTTTTTTTTTTTCAATTGGAGTAGATAGATCTATCGCCTGGTTCACACTCCACCCATGTCTATTGAACAGGTTAAGAGGCTCATCCCTTGTTCCCTGTTTAGGATGTGATTTCCGGCTTTCTCTTTTCCAATCTTCTTACTTTGTTTTTTTTTGTTTTTTTTTCAATTGGAGTAGATAGATCTATGTATCATCCGGTTCACACTCCACCCACGTCTATTGAACAGGTTAAGAGGCTCATCCCTTGTTCCCTGTTTAGGATGTGGTTTCCGGCTTTCTCTTTGCCAATCTTTTCACTATTATGTAGCCCCCTGCACATCAGTGGCGTTACCGCCTTGCTCGGGGTGATACGATTAAAAAAAAAAAAAAAAAAAAGTTCATATTGCAATTTTTTGATGTTAATGGTTTTCTCTAGTATTTTTTTTACTAGAGCTCATATTACAATTTTTGACACTACTATGCAAGGAATGGAGTTTATATACCCTAGTGATTGTAATAAATAGTTCAGTTTGAAATTCCTAGCACCTAAAGAAGGCCAGAGCATACAATGACCGAAACATTGTACAAATGGCAACAAAGATGAGGACAATAGTCCAAATAATGTAAATACTACTTCATCTCATAAATATAGACAAATATTATTTACTTAGTTTGGTTATTGTGATGTGTGTTGTGGTCCAGTGGATATCGACTCAGAACGAGAAATCGGAGAGCCGAGTTCGAATTCCAGTTGAATTCGTTGCAATCATATACGCACAAATACCCTTGGGAAATGTATTAATCCGTCTCTTCCTTCTAGTTATGGGTTGAAGAACAGGACAGATTGGGTTCTATAGCCTTGGTTGGCAACCAGTCTACCGCAGAAAGCAATGGCAACCTACTGCGGGATAATCTTCTGCCCAGTCAGTCATGTCTCTTTCGAGGCATGATCGCCCAAGCGTGTATCACGTACTGGCACTTAACTGGCTGGTTATTGTCATGTCAGTGGTTCCTGGGTGAACCATGCTTAAAAAAAATGTGCATGGAACACTTACTTTTTGAATAAAGTAAAAATACTCTGCTTATGAATGGGATAATGTTTATAATTAGAATAGTATCAACTGGGATGAGGTGTACATTGATTTGTTCATTCATTTTTGTTTTATTCTTTTAATTAAGTATACAATTTATCACTTAGCCTTATCTTAAAAGTATACAATTTATCACTTAGCCTTATCTTAAAAGTATACAATTTATCACTTAGCCTTATCTTAAAAGTATACAATTTATCACTTAGCCTTATCTTAAAAGTATACAATTTATCACTTAGCCTTATCTTAAAAGTATACAATTTATCACTTAGCCTTATCTTAAAAGTATACAATTTATCACTTAGCCTTATCTTAAAAGTATACAATTTATCACTTAGCCTTATCTTAAAAGTATACAATTTATCACTTAGCCTTATCTTAAAAGTATACAATTTATCACTTAGCCTTATCTTAAAAGTATACAATTTATCACTTAGCCTTATCTTAAAAGTATACAATTTATCACTTAGCCTTATCTTAAAAGTATACAATTTATCACTTAGCCTTATCTTAAAAGTATACAATTTATCACTTAGCCTTATCTTAAAAGTATACAATTTATCACTTAGCCTTATCTTAAAAGTATACAATTTATCACTTAGCCTTATCTTAAAAGTATACAATTTATCACTTAGCCTTATCTTAAAAGTATACAATTTATCACTTAGCCTTATCTTAAAAGTATACAATTTATCACTTAGCCTTATCTTAAAAGTATACAATTTATCACTTAGCCTTACCTTAAAAAAGCAGCCATATATTTTATTAGTTTTCATGAATTAAATAATATGGATACCTTGCCTCATCTAGTAGCCACAGCACTGTCAAAATTTGTAAAGTAATTCTCTTTTTTTATAGTTTAAAGAGGTTTTCAGTATTTCATTTAATTTTGAATTCATGTCAAGCTTTCTCATTTCTCTGATAATGACTTGTAAAAATACTTTTTTTGCACAGTATTTTGCTTTTTAAATTTTTAATTCAGTTCCTTAAATTTGCTCACAAATTTAAAAAATACAAATTATTTTTAAATTATGCTTAAGAAGATAAATGGTGTCTTAGGTAACTGTTTTTTCTTTTTATAATTTAGAAGTGTATATTCTTTTAAACTGTGATATTTCTATATCATTGAAATGGTCAAATTGTGAAACAATTCTCTTACACTTTTTTTTGTCTTTCCTAACAATTTATACATTTTGGATTTTCTTTTTGTATAACAAGAATTTGAATTCCTTTTCATTTTTTTATTTTTTTTTAACTAGGAATACATTTGTGCCTTTATACACTGTCGGGTTTTCTTCTGCAAGTCAGTAATGTGTGAGCTTCAGTTTATAATATCTATCTTCAGACTAGTATAGTTATTTTACACTCTTGTGCAAATTAATTGAAATAAAATGAATAATGTCTTCCTACAATCTTTCATGCTTTCCCTGATGACATATATGTCATCTCTTGGCATTGTTTTTCTCTTCTGACTGCATTTGCCTTTGTTTTGGACTGATGAATCCGGTTAGTTTCTTAGCCTTGATAACACAACTGACAGTTGAAAGGCTGACACCAACAATATTCACAATCTTTGTAAAGCTTGCCAGTGAGTTTGTGCAGTGTTGTAATTTTGGTACCCTTCCTTGGAGTAATGTCCATTGCCGACAATTGCTGTAGGATAACTAATCGACATTCAAGAGAATAGTGTCTGGGTGTATCTCATGCAATCATGGATGATGCAATACTACTCAAAGCCAAATAAATTTTATCATACAGCCTGAAAATAGATTCATATTACTGCACACCACTGCAAATGGCCAAATCTGAGGTAAAAAATAGGAATCAATTACACCCTGTCACTCCAGTGGGTCTAAAACTGACTATATGGTGAAAGAAAGGAAACTAAAGCAGTCGTTTCAATTAATTTGCACATGGGTGTAGTTTTGCTCACAATGTTTCACCCGTTGTACCCTCTGACCACTTTATTTTTATTTTTTTTTTTTTTTAGGTATCTGTCATACTTGGTAAACTCTTATTCTGCTTTTCATAATTAGGGGATATCAGAATGACACCACTGGAGTATCCAAGAGCCACATGGCTGAGTGGATTAAAATGTATCTGGTTCCCTAGCAGTTATGCATTCAATCTCTGAGTCAACTAAAAGTGAATGGACTGATTAAAGACGTCCTCTAAGAAATTAAAGTGAAAAGTGGAATGAGAATTATCTATTCCCTGTGAATTAAATAAAGTGCTCAGTACAGAATTCTGAGAATTTACCTAGTATAATAGGCACCTGAAGAAAGTGATAGGATACAACATGTATAAAAACCAAGATGAACATACTCTTGTCCAAAGATAAAAGCACGTAAAATAATAATCCCTCATCTCAAAGATTTTGATACAATATATGACCTTATTAAAAAATAATGATAACTTTCAAGATGTCATAAAAATGTAACATCTAGAGAGGCTGGGTGGGGACATTTGAGGTTTATGATAATGACACTTTTTTGGCAAGGTGGGCAATTGTTCGCTTTGCTGAACATGAACAAACATTGTCTTGCATCAATATACTCATTGCCTGAAAGCTTCTTGCTTGCAACTTTGACCATTTAAAAAAAATATTTTATCCAAGAAAAAGGAGTCAACCGTAGTTAGGATCACCAAGTCAATGCGAATGATCTTTTCCTTAGCTGCATAGTATTTGCTTTGCCTGTGCTACATACTGTTTTGAATTCCGAGTTTTTCTTCTCCTAGACTGGTTGCCATCCAAAGCTCTGGAATTCAATCTGTCTTACTGTGTTTACTCATAGCTTGGGGAGAAGAGATGGATTTGTATTTTTCAAGTGAATGTAATAAACTCGACAGGAATTTAAACTCTGCTCTCAGATTTCTCAATTCGAGCCACAATCAATTATTCTATCGTGCCTCCTCCTTATCCCAAAACTTATAATTCTTTGCATTTATCTTGACGTCTTCTTCATCTTTGAAAGTACCTATTATTTTACTGATCATGATAGTAGCTGAAAACATTCCTCTTCCTCTCTGTTTTCGGATTGACTATTTCTATGAAGGACCCTCTCCCTCTAGCCATAGGGAGTTTGGATGCTTTTAGCCAATGTCTTAAATATTCTACATATTTACTCTGTTTAACATCCACTTCTTTAAATATTTTCTTGCTCACCAATCACTTCTTGTTTCAATCTCTTTGTGACGTTTTTAAAACCAGTTTTTTTTTTTCTTCTTATTTTGCTAATGTTTTTAATTTCTTGTTGGATTGTTTTGTGATCTCTGTTCAACTTTTCTCCTATTTTCCAACATTGTGTTCTCAACACTCAATAATTATATCATGTTTCTCTTAATTTTATACCTCTTTTTTTTTTTTTTAAACAAATAGTGGTAACATATATATATATATATATGCACACATATAAAATAAAGAACAATATTGGGGAAAATGTAAGACAAAGTGGAAAAAGTTTACTTGTAACATGTTTTGTCCTTCAGGATTTCATTGGACTAAATTTGCTAGGTTCGTATGGCTACATATATGTATGAATGGGGGGCGGTTTAGATTTTTTTTTGTTACATCTAACTGAATTCATATAGTTTTTTTAGTTTTTTATTTTTAATTTTCACATTTGTTAGTAGGTATGGCAGATCTTCCATTATCATAGTGTGGGATACCTACTAACAAAAGTGATAAAAGGAAAAAGGATCTAAATGAATTCAGCTAGATATAAAAAAATCTAAAATATCAGCACTCCTTCATGCCCATGTGTAGTTGTACCAAACACAACAAATTTAGTCTGATAAAATTCTGAAAGATTAAATGTCACAATTAAACATTTTCCCACTTTGTCACACGTTATCCCCATATATATGAAACTCATGAATTGAATAATAAACTCTCACACAACCAAGTTAATTTAAATATTTCTTATAAAAAAGTAAATATCGAAAGCTCAAAATTAACATGGTATATTTTTTTATGTGAAAAATAGGTTTAGTTTTAAACCTTTCCTTATTTTTAATAATTTTTCAGTTTCACAAAAACATTGCTTTCTTTTTTTCATTTTTGCTAATACTTTCTTATGAAAACTAAAGCCACAAACCTGTAGTAATTTTGTCTTGTTAGAATGTCTTGATTTCTCAAATATTGTGGCTTCCAAATTGATCTTATTCCATGTTGCTTGTTCTATGTAGCACAATGACCAGGTCTTTGTTTGGTTTTGAATCGTGAACAAACCATCATGTATTGATTAAACCATATAAAAATGTATTTTTGTATTTGTTCTGAAGAATTTGCTTTAGGCTTTGTTGTGGGGTCTGGCAAGACAATACTTGACAGTTTCAATAGTCGTAATCAATACTCAGCTTGACAGTCGTAATAGTCATATTCAATACTCAACTTGACAATTACGTAGGACGTCTTATCATGAATGGATCAGTCCATTCATGACAGGAAGGACTCTTATCACAGCAGTTTTCATTTTATAATTTTGCACAAGTATGTATAAAAGTATTAATGATTTTTGCCATTAGACTTTAATGTTCTGTTAAACTTATGACTTACTTTATTGACCATAATAGCTACAACATTCCATTTATTAATTAAGGTTGGTGTGTTGTAAATATCTACATTAAAACTCAAATTAAGAGACAGTTACATCATTATGCATTTCTGATAAGAACTTTATGAATTGTATTTTCCTATCCTAATTTAATTTAAACAACTATTGAATTTATCACATGTGGGATTCAAACTCATGAACACAATTTACTTGACAAATATTGGTGTTTTTGGTGACGGTTCATTAATTTATTTGAAGTCATCACTGTAGGCACTATATACCAGATTTTAATTCTCTTAAGTTATTTGATCATAAAAATTAACGATTAAAAATCCAATATTTGGACAATCATTAATGGTCTACAGATATATCTCTTTTTTCTTAAGTACATTTTAAATATATAATGAGTGAGTATGCACAGAATAGCTTTAATAAGGAGTAAAATTGCAATAATAGCTGACTTCCTTTAGCTTTAACGCTATGTACAGGATGCGATGAGTAAATTGTCGCCATTCTATATTTTTAATTTTGCATGTGCACATTGTTTTTGATTTTGTCGACTTCACAGTCTAGTAGGGTCAGTTGGGCATCATCTGTGAGAAAAAGAGCACCATGCTGTAATTCAGTCTGTCAGAAATTTAGTAACAGCATGCTGTACTCCTTGGTATTTGTGCCAGAAGCTCAAATATGAACATTTTTCAGATAGTTTGGGTGTCAATCTGAAGACAGTGCAGAAGATTTGGAAGGAGCTAGATTAATCTAATGGTGATTACTAAGGTACGGCAGCTTGGAAAATTCACTCTGATCTTTTCTGATAAGAAAAGAACTCCTCCTGAATTTGTTTGTGGGGTCCAGGTCATAATTGACAATGATTCCTCAAAGTTAATCAGGTCCATAGCTAAGGAGGTAGTGCTACCCTGGGTCAAGAGTGTGGCTGCTGGAAGAGCCCATGTCTGGCAACGGGAATCTGCTGCATGTCACACAAACAGGCGCACCAAGTCATGGCTGTCAGTTACTGTGTAGGCGTAAGAAAAGGCAACACCATGGGTCATGCAGGAAAGATAACGGTTAACCCTAGACTTGAAAAAGTCAAGATTGTAGTGATTGGGAAAATATTTTGCTGTTTGTCTGTTCCACAAAGCAACAGTTCTTTGGAAGAGGCCGTCCGAATGGCACTTACTTCCTATGAAAGAAATGGGAATGATTCCCCCCTTGTGTACATAGCATAGTAGGTCCCAGTTGTAAAGGTCAAGGCTGGTGAAACTAAGGAATGTAGCTCATCAGAATACAGGCCTTAGTACTAGCTATAGAGCAGTGAGATGCTTGCAAGATTTTGTCTGTGGGTATAAGGATTTAAAGGGTGGAAAATAATTAATCACCCACAAGGCTGCATACACACTTTTGAACATTGTAAAGGCAGGAAAATGAGGACAGGGAAGCTCCAGTCAAGACATGGCAGCTATACTCTATTTTTGGTTTGATGGGTGGGGGTCGGATACTTACTGGAATGGTACAATGAAATAGCAGCTTATCAAGCTATAAGAATGTTAATAAAAATGAGTGTATCTACTAAATGGTAGATTTAATGTGTGGTTAATATATTGACTAATGATTTGGAATTGTTAATTGAAAAGCTGAGCTCTAATTCCTGTTGAGTTTGTTATGCACAAATACCTTTGGGAAAGGTATGAACCCAGCTCTTCTCCACCAACCTATAGATTGATTAGTAAGGCTTGTATCACTAAATCATTATTATTATCTCCAAAAAATTCTTACAATTTAAAAATATTTTCTGGCTTTAAATAGCCTGCAAAGGGTTGATAAGTTGTAGAAAATTAATCAATCAGTCAATACATGGACATCAAAGTAGTGCCAAATATTAAGGACATTTTTGCATTAAAAATATTTTAGAGATAATCCAAGTAAAAAAATGATTGGATAGATATAGGTACCCGTACTAATTTGTTGAAAAAAGTGCATGTGATGATGAAAAAATACCCTAAACTTGATAAAAACAAAGCTTTATTTTCAAAATTCTTTCTAGCATCAGCAGAGTGGGAAGGGGTGCAAAGATTAGTATAAGAAATTTTAGTGTCTTTTATTTTTGTTTCAGTAAAATACATATTGATTTAGAGATGCTTGCAAAAATCAAATAATTTTCAGATTTTAATGAAACTTTGAGGACTTTGACACAAATGAATTAAATTTTTAAAGGAAATCTTAGTTAATTTCTTTCTTTTTTTTCATATGTTACTTCCCCCATTTAACTTAATTTTATGAAATTTTGAGAAATTAAAAATTTCACCCTCTGAATATTAATATTAGTTAAAACCCTTGAAGTAGTTAATTCATCTTTTTTTTTTTTAATGAAAACATCATTTACTGAAAATCTGCTCTAAACTGTAAAATAAAAAATGCAATAAGATTAAGACATTATTTAATTAGAAAAGCTTTTAATTGCTTTTATAAAATATTTTAAGGACACTATTGCCTTAAAAAAGATTTTCAATAAATGCTGAATTTTTACAAGAATTTTTTTTTTTCTGTTTTTAATTTTAATTAGAATAATTTATTGTTTTAAATCTTAAAATTCTGTATTAATGTCACCCTTTTAGATGGTATCAATTATTAAGTTAAAATCAAAAGCTTAGTACAATTCATCAAATACTAATATTTAAAAATATTTTTTGTATGTGTATGAATGTGCCAATTTTTGTAAGTGGATGTTCATATGTGACATTATCAGAAAATAAGAGCAATAACTATAGTAAATTTAAAGCTAAAGAATCTTAATTAAATAAAACAAAATTACAGAGAATATTTTTCTAAACTTATGATTACTGAGTACTTAAAAATTATGTAAAAAAAAAAAAAAAGTATGTAAATTATTATTTACAGTTAAAGCCCCTCCTTCCTGTAAAAAGACATTAGATAAAAGTAAAGAAAAAAAAACTCTTTTCAATCAGCAAAGTATTTTGCTTATTGTAAATATTAAATTTCATATAACTTGAAATTAAAACTAAAATAAAATCTTCAAGAAAAATTCTTCATTTTTAAAAATCTATTTTAAACCAGAGGTATCGGGAATCTGAAGGTACCAAGATGAAGGCTTATTAATAAGACAAAGTTTTAGCGGACTTTTAAAAAATTATTTTGGTTTCCCTTCATTGTTATTTTTCTTCGGTAATTTCATGACACTTTTAATAATTTAATAACGTCTACTAACAGGATAATCTGTCAGTTTGCATGATGACAAACTTGATGGTAGAATTTAGATAAGTTATAATTGCAGGTACTTTGTTTTTATTGCTTTTCTTTTCTTTAACAGATGTTTTAATAAAGATTTGAGTAAAATTTATCAGATGATTATCACTCTGTAGTTTTTATATTTGAACCCACTTTCTTGGCAGTGTGCTTAAAATTTCTATTTTTGTGCATAGATTTTACTAGTGAGAATAATATTTGAGAAATTGGTTGTACAGCTTTGTTACATGCTCAACAATTCTTGTGGTACAATGGAAGTACCAGGAAAGCATATCCTTGCTAATCTAAGACAATGGTTCCTAAACCCAGAGTCATAAACCAAATAAGGGTTATGGGATGGGTTTGAAAGAAAAAAATGTTAAAAGTAAAAAATAGTTCACATATTTATAAAATAATTTTTTTTAATATATTTTGACACAAGAAAATAGTTGTAAATAATAAATCATTAATAAATGTATATTAAAATCTGATTTATTTAATTCTGTTCACATCCAGTAATTGGAGCCTGACACAATGATAATATTTCTTACTTCTGAAATTAATGTTTTGAATGACTGACATAATATGATAATGTTACTGATAGGTTATATGAAGTTTCTTTTTCTTTGATCAACATGAGTAATATTGCAATTTATTGATTATTAAAGTACAATTCTGCAAACTTCAATGGATAAGACTAAATAAAGAAACACTGAAATCATGTTCGTCTTGAGGGACAAAAAATTTTCAAAACTTTTAGCTCAAAGGACTTTTTGTTGCATTCATTCTAACCTAAATGTTGTTTGGTTTATTTTTTCATTACTACCTGATTCTTTGGTCTTGGTTAGAATTAATACATTAGCAACATTGTGCTTTTCAATCTGCTTATTGATAAAGTTTTTCTCTTATAACTGCTACTAAAAAAGGCATCCTCTTTGTAAAATAACAGTGGTATGCTTTCTACTTTTAACAACTTATTTGATATTTACACTATTTACATTATTCGAACTATTGTCCTCATCTTGGTTGCCATTTGTACAACATTTCAGCCATTGTGCACTCTGGCCTTCTTCAGGTGCTAGGAATTTCGAACCAAACCCTTTATTACGATCACTGGGGTATATCATTCTCATTCCTTGTGCAAAGCCTCTTTTGGTAGTCATGAGTTATCTCCCTCTAACCCGACTCTCTAAGTTACTTGTTTACCACTGCTGTAGCTTGGTATTGAACTCACAACTCTTTTGGTTAAGTCACTTATTGTATGTTGATATTACATGTTTTTGTTTTTTTTTACAACTTTAGCTGGATTGTATAAAACCTTGTACTCTTTATCAAATGGTCTTATATATAGGAAATGGGCAAAATAATAGGAACACCTTTCAATATGGGATAGAACAGCCTTTGGTAGGTAATTACAGTTTGAATTCTGTGAGAGATTGACTCTTATAAAGTTTGAATTGTATCTAGAGGAATTTTAATCCATTCTTCAGCTAAAACAGTCTCCAATTCTTTTAATGATGATGGTGAAGAATATCGACTACTCAATTGTTTTTCTAAAATGAACCATAAATGTTCAATGATGTTGAGATCTGGGGTCTATGGTGGCCAGATAAGATGTTCTACTTCACTAGAATGTTCCACATGCCATTTAGCTTCAAAGTTAGTAGTATAAATGGGTTCATTATCATCCTGAAAGATTGCATTTCTACCTGAACCAAAGGATGAAGTTGATCACTTAAAATTTTTAAATAGTCCTGCCCTGTCGGCTGGGACTTCAGAATATGCAGACTCTGCATTTGGTAGCAAGGCCTCAAATTGAGAAGTTTTGAGGAGCATGGAACCACCTCTTAATTGCTGTTGTTCCCAGGTCCCCCCTAATCTCGGGTGGTAGCACCTGTTAGGGCCCCAGCTATGGACAAATAGTTAACCCCTAAACTGGGGTCAAAACACTATGAAAGTATAAAAATAGACTTTTATAGTCAAAATTCTAGCAATACTTTTTTGGAGAAGAAAATATTACCAGCAATATATTTATGAAGAAAAAATATTACCAACAATACGTTTTTCAAGAAAAAAAATATTAACATCAATATATTTTTGAAGAAAAAATATATATACCTGTAATACATCAGACGCCTGACAAAATCCTCTTTACAAAAATACATCAATGAAACCTGATCTCCAAACTGATTTCTTATAAAGATTACATACTTTATTAATATGAATATATTGTAAAAATCTTGTTGGCATTGAATGACCCATTGATGCTGTAAAACAAACCAAACTTAAATAATCCTGACTGTTAAAAAGTAGTAGTACTAATATTAAACCAACAAACATAAAAAATAGACAAGCTTTTGACAATTTAATCAAATTTTCCAAATTACGCTGTTATGGCACTAGGTGTTTCCATTCTTTTGTCCATCCCCTGTACATGCCCATTTAAAACTCTTATTATTTGCTATAATATAAAATGTTTATATTTAATATATACATTTATATCAGATCATCTAATTAATGGAAAAAGATTTAGTCTGTAATCTTCAATTGGATAAAGTTCAGTTACTAATTATTCAATATCTTGGATACTCCACCTTGGTGAGCTACTGAATTTTAGTATGAATTTAACAGCTTTACATTAGAAAACTTTTTTTGCAGTGTGCATGTGTGTTTTTTAAATAGATTTAATCTGACATTATTTCTAATTATTTTTATGGTGATGAAGAAAGGGATGTAGGTTCAATTCCTGTTCAGAGGTACTTTTTTTTTTTTAATTTTTAATTTTTTTAAGGACTTCTTGATCTAGGCCAGTTGTTATCAATTTTGCTATTTAAAGAAATAAAAAAAAACAGGGATATCAATGCAAGCGTGCAGACACTAAAAATAACATTTATAGTAAGATATATATATATATATATATAGTAGGTCTCTGTCGGTCAGGGTTGACCATGGATAGCATACTAGTTGTCTGCTTGACTGGAGCATCAGTGTTTGTGACTGTAGAAACTGATGCAGGAGTGACAGTCTTTGTTGCAGAGGCTGTATTTATGTTTTGTTTCCGGTCTGTCAGAGCTGTCATTTTGCTTTCTGCAAACCCGCCTCTCTGTGCCGACTTGTGTTAGTTGTACCTCCCTTGATTTGAGTTGTTTGGCCAGGGTTTTTGTCCATTTGAACCGGTTGACTGCTATGCTCTCCCATGACTACATGTTGATGCCCACAGCTTTCATATCACGTGTTATGATGTCACAATACTGCAGTTGTGGTCACCTAGTGGGTCTTCCAGAGGCCAGCTCTCCATACAGGAGGCCTTTTAGAATGCGACTGTCTGGCATGCAATGGACATGGCCTAGCCAGCAGAGTCTATGCTGTTTAAGGAGTGTGAACATGGTAGGCAGACCGGCTTGAGACGGGACCTCAGTATTAGGCACCTTGTCTTGCCATGAGATTCCTAATATACGTCAGATACTTCTCATGTGGAAAGTGTTCAGACGCCCCTCTTGCCTGGTATACATGGTCTCACTGCCATATAGCAGTGTACTGATGACACAGGCGTTGTACACTGTCTTCACTGTTATCCAAACAAGTTGTGATGTGCACAAGGGTTGTGGCTGCCTTACCAATTCTCTTGTCAAGCTCTATGTTTAGGAAGAGGTTGCTAGTGATGGTAGAGCCAAGGTAAGTAAACTGATTGACTACATCCAGCACATAGTCATTGATGTTGATGATCGGTGGTGCTGTGGTACCTTGACCCAAGATGCTTGTTTTTTTTTTTTTTTTTTTTTTTCAAGCTAATGGTCAGCCCAGAGTCTCTGCATGCTTGAGATAAATGATCTATCAGTGTTTGAAGTTCACGCTGGGTGTGGGATGCTAATGCTGTATCATCAGCAAACAGCATGTCTCTGATAAGAACTTTTTGTACCTTAGTCTTGGCTCTGAGACGGACGAGTTTGGAAAGACTGCCATCTGATCTGCTATGCAGGTAAATCTGCACAGTACACCACATATTGTTATGGAAGGACTCAATCAAGCTTTGCAGCTTGGGTGGGCAGCCAATCTTGGACTGGATTCTGAAGAGGCTCCTTACTAACGAGGTTGAACACCTTGACCAGATCGATGAAAGCGATGTACAGAGCATCTGTTGTTCTCTGCACTTCTCCTGGAGTTGATGGAGCAAGATCATGTCTACTGTTGATTCTTCTGCGACTCTGGGTAAACATGTTCAGCAAGTTTCTGCAAATAGAACAAGATCACCCGAGCAAAGACTTTGTCCACGACGCAGAGTAGAGAGATGCCTCTGTAACTGTTTCAGTTGCTTCGCTCACCTTTGTTCTTGTAGAGAGTGATGATTGTAACGTCCTTCATGTCTTGTGGTACAGCCCTTTCTTTCCAGCACTGTGTGTATGTATATATATATATATATATATATATATATATATATATATGATTATTATTTAATATACATATGGATGTACACATGCACACACACACATACACATATATATAATATTTATTCAGAAATTATAACATGGATATGTTACAATATAACTACAAAAGTAGCTATTTTGTTTTGACACGTCTTGTCTTGTCAAGTGATGTGGTTATTTTAAATTGAATGGTTTTAAAAGGTTAAAAAACAAGCAAGACCCCTTTAATCAGGAAGGCATCATTGTATGTACAATGTGGACCAATCAGAGTAAAGCAACTTCTAATTTGGAGAATATGTGGGCAGACTTAAAATTAATCTTGGTGGGCATTGGTATTAAAATTTGATTAAATTGAGATCAGCATTATTAATTAACCATTATATCTACTTTATTTTTGTTGCAAAATTTAAAAAAAAATTTTTTGCTTTCACAATTTAGTAGATTTAAAAAGTTATTTATATATTAAATGAGAAAGTGAAAGAACGCATACATAAATAAACCTACAAACATCCACATAGAAAAATAGACGAGTATATTCACAAACACTAGCAAATAGACACATATACAGATTAATACACCCACGCATATATACATACACAAATTACAAAATTTAGCCTTTATCAAATTGTCAGTTTGTCCGTTAATTTTTAAACAAACTAAATTGCTACATATTGGATACAGTCGAGGCAAATTCATAATGTTACAGGCCTTGGATGAATGTGGTCGAGATAGACATAATCATATTTCAATACATGAACATATAAACAGAATTAAATATATACTTATGCAAAAACACAAGCTAAAGTTAAATGCGTATGCATGTGCAAAACGTCATACATATACATATATATGCTTAGCTCCATATCGTTCATATGAAGTTATGACTGTGGGCCCCAGTTGTTTAGCTCACATGTGTGTGTGTGTTTCTGCGCGTGTTAATTTATGTCTGTGTTAATATAAAAGGCGTCACGACAAAAATATTCCTCCCAAAGTTCATCCCACCTTCACAAAAATACGTCAATATATGCATCTCTGCATATATCCAGTATTTTAAATAAAAAATTGAAACAGTTTGTTAGACGATCAAAAAAGCGTGAAACCCAAGACAACATCTATCTATCTGTCTACACAGATACATGCATACATACATAAATACATATACACCTACATATATATATATATATATATATATATATATATATATATACACACACACACACACACACAAATATATATATATATATATATATATGCACACATACATATACACACACATGCGCAAACATACATATATATATATATAGATATAGATGTGCATACATGGACATCTGAACATACATACATTGTTTTTAACCTTTTAAAACCATTCAATTTAAAATAGCCACATCACTTGACAAGACACAAGAAGTGTCGAAACAAAATAGCTACTTTTGTAATGATATTGTAATATATCCATGTTATAATTTCTGAATAATATTATTAGCTCTACTTTGTATTGAACACTTTTTTAAAAATAGTGTTTCTTTGGACAAGGAATATTATTCCCCCAATTCTTGTATATATCATGAAAATATTTAGAAAAGACAGAGGGAAGCCACAACCTGTTAGTGAGAAAGTGATTGAGAAGTCGAACTGCTATATCAGGTTCAGTTATATTTCAGATCCACCTTTGAATCTTATCAAGGAACCCTTAGATAAATAGCAGGAGCACCTGACCAGATATGGTAACAATATTCAGTGTACGAACAAATGATAGATTTATGGATGTGCAAGACCAGGTGGATTCTGACAAAAAAAAAAAACTCCTGGCCCAACACAGTAATTCAACCTTCTTAGCTGTAGATGTAGTTATTGATTCAATGTAGTCTTTCCACTTAAGTCCAGCTGAGAGAGTAAGGCCAAGGAGGTGCAGTGTATTGCTTTTTGGAAGACTAGTGCCGTCCATACTGATGGAAGGTTGAAAAGTTTCTCTATGGTAGTTAAAAAAGAGTAAGCTTTGTTTTGGAAGCATTAAAATTTACGAACCACTTCTTACTCCAATCTATCACAGATTGAAGGTCCTTTCCACTTGTAGGCTGTGTATTTTTTATTCAGTTTCATTTTGACTTCCATTACCTCGTGATCTCAAATGATCTGTATTATTTATCTTTACTAAGCCAGTTTGTGTCAGTTAGTATTACAGTTAACATATTACAATAAAAGATCTTACTTTTTTTTGTTGTTTTTCTCTCTCCAAGAAATTTTGTTTTCTGATCATCATAGTCAAATAGTTTCCTATCAAATCTGTTAGTATTTTGATATTGAGATAAACTCCTGCCAATTGTTCTTATTTATAAAACCAGGAACCAGGAACTCACACACAGCTTAATTGGTTCTTAAATATTTTTGATTCTCTGTCTTTGTAAATTATGCTGCATTTGGTATATTTTCATCTTCTTGAAGGTTGGGTGACCTCCTATGTTGCGAGACATGTCCTGCTGTCTACCATTTAAATTGTGTTGATCCTCCACTACAAGAAGTACCTGAGGATGATTGGTTATGTAATGTATGTAAAGCCCATCAGGTAAGATACATTTTTATGCATAGTACAATGTTATTACTTTTGCTTTTTTTTTTTTTTATTTCAGCATAATAGTTGTTAATATTGTTTACTAATAATTATATTTTTGTAGTTATTTTGAGGATGCAAATGTTACAATTTTAGTTGGAATTAAGTTTTGAATTTAAATTGAAAGGAATTTCCAATTATTACTACTACTATAATTAAAAGTGGTTATTTCATTTGAGATTTCTATTTGACAAGTTTCAGATTATCTATAAAAATCACGTTTGTCTCACAAGATTATACGTCTTTGGTTATTTAAATAAATTTTCATTTTCATTCCTTTTTAAAAATGTTTTGTTTTAGTACACAGTTACAGTTAAATACTGCCAAAAAAACAGTTTTAATTAAAGAAACCATCAGATTGTTTTAACAACAAATTTCAAACCTGTGGTAAAAAAAGTCATGCTGCTTCAGTTTCAGTCGCAAGTAGATTGTTTTTTTGTTGGTTTTGTTGTGTTTTTTTTTTTTTTGTTTTGTTTGTTTTTTTAAGTGAAATTGCTAGCCTCATGCTAATGTGGTTTATATTCAGAATTTTCTTTATCCTAGACTGGCTGCCAACCAATAGATTATAGATCCCAGTTATCCCTGCTATTTTATTCCTAGTTGAGAAAAGCAATTTTTTTTTTTATTATTATTATAATTGTTTCAACCCAAGAAAGGCAATACTGCCACTGGTGCCCAAGGGATTACAATGAGAGGAGACAGATGACAGAAAAGAAAACAGTATAGGTAATGTTATAGAAAGGGTAAGAAAGAGGTGGGAGTCATGGAGATAGAAGATGGCAATTGATGTTGGATTTAAACTTTTGGAGATTGTAACTATCAGGGAAGCAAACATGGAGAAGGGAGTTACACAGGCGGGAAATGTGAGGAAAGAAATTGCTGGAGTAGAATTGACATTTACATTTGCCTATTTTGGTGTCCAAAGGGTGGGACCTAGTTGCTAATCTAGTTGCCCGAGTAAATTCATGAAGGCAGGCCAGGGCATCAGGGAATAAAACTCGTCAGAGCAGAAGCCATGAAAATGCTGGTAGAAAAGACAGAGGGAAGCCACATTCCCTTGGTGAGAAAGTGGCTAAAGGCAAGAAGCCAAATTGGGACCAATTACATTGCAGATCCTCCTTTGGATTTTGTTGAGAACCCTGATATGAACAGCAGGAGTACCTGACGAAATATGGCAACAGTATTTAGTGCAGACAAATGGTAGACTTATAAATGTATGGTTGTTTAAGAATTTTAGTTTTTTTTTTGTTTTTTTTTAATATTGTTTATATATTATATTTTTGTAGTTACTAAATGTTTCTTTGGTTTTATAAATAAATATTTTATGTCTATTTCAGGTAAAAGGCTTGACAGATTGCATATCAGAAGCTGAGCGCAGTGGTTTACTTTGTCGCCATGAGCCTATTGGTTATGATAGACATGGAAGAAACTATTGGTTTCTTATACGCAGAATCATTGTGTAAGTAGAGCCTGACAGAGTAGGTGACAGTTGATCTAGATTTTCTTTTTTCTTTTGTGATTTGGCTTCTTTAATAATATGCAAGATGTGACATTTTATCTGTTTAATTATAAATTCTAATATTAAGTAGAATAGTTTAAGCAAAGAATGAAAAATCTCTATTTTAGATTCAGAATTTAGGCTATTTGAAAAAAAAAATGGTTAATTAGAATCCATAGTGACAACTAAATTTTTTAGATCATTGAGTAATCCATAGACCTGGACTGGTATAATAGTTCAGTTATTATATTTCTAGTATAATTTCAAGATAAAAAAATGTTCTTCCTGCTTAAAGAATCTTGTATTTGTATTTGCAAAAATTTGACTTAATAAAAATAATAATTCTTCCTGTTCAAAGAATCTTGTATTTGTAAAAATTTGACTTAATCAGAACAAAAATAATGAAGGGTATGTGATTAATAATTTAACGTGTATGTAAATGTAAACAGCAATTATTCACTGAGCTGAGAAAATAAAAACAACATTAACCTTTAGCATTCTACATTATTAATATTACTGGATATGGCACAATGACAGATGTGCGTTGTGGTGTAGTGAATATTGTTTCAGAATTACAACTGAAGGAGCCAAGTTCAAATTCCTGTTGATTTCCTTGCATTCACTTATTCACAAATACCCTTGGGAAAGATATTAATCCGTCTCTTTCCTCCAGTTATGGGTTAAATAATAGGATAGATTGTGTTCTATAGCCTTGGCTGGCAACCAGTCTACCACAGAAAGCAATGGTAACCTACTGCTGGATAATCTTCTGCCCAGTCAGTCATGTCACTTTCGAGACATGATCACCCAAGCGTGTATCACAAATGGCACTTAACTGACTGACACAGGATAAATACTTTTCTGTAAACGCATCATCAATCTAAAAAGAAATATCAAATTCCACATTTCATGCATTATGGTCGACTTTCTTACTAACCTATCAGTCATGTGTTTAATATAAACCCACTTCATGATATATTTTTGATATATTTTATCTTTGCTTAATATAATATTCTGTTAAATGTACCTGCATTCTCATAGGACACATCATAATTGTTAGCTTAATCTACCCATGCCCATTATAAAAATCTAGTATTAAACTTTAGCACCATGCAATATTCATAAGTAATTCATACATTGGGTATAAGTTTACCAGATAATGCAGTATCATCATCTTTGATTTTCGGTTAGTCATTTTCCTGTTGCCAGAGTAGGACATGACAACACTACTGCAAAATTCACTATTGTTGTCTGATAATTAGAGTTGGATGCAGTGGGCATACAAACATTTTGTTTGACAAATGAAGACATCTACATACAGAGTGTTAAAGGTTAATTAAAATTTTGTAATATATATATATTACAAAATTCTAATAATAGGTTTTTGCCTATAATGTCCATTAATGCCCTGCCTCATTTTGGGAACAGTGAGCCTTAATAAGTCTTAGTAAATCTCTACATGTTGTTACTCTTTTACATTGACATTAGTTACCTTATTCTATATAAGGATACAAACAATAATAGAAAAACATTTTTTCCAATAGAGTTTAAATAAGACCATTTACATCTTTGAAGCATTTCAAAAAGTTAAAGATTTAAATTTTCCCTTTGAAATTTCTTTTGCTTGTAAATCACTTGAACAGTAAAGATATAATGAAATATCACTGTTTATAAGTAGTAGATAATAGATGTGTGTATACATTTTAAGCAATGTTTTAATTAAATAACTTTATCATGCTAATATAATGCTTTTTCAATTTATGGAATTTTGTTTTTTAGTATATGGTAAGCTATACAGACAATTTCCAATAATTTCTTTTTCCATTGCTCTGATATTTTGTGTTTTAAATTATAGTAAATACAAATTGTTACAATTTAATTAAAAAAAAAATCTATTTTCTTTCAGGGAAAAAGATAATGAAACTTGGTACTACAGTTCAAAGGTTCAACTGGAAGAGTTACTGGAAACTCTGGATAACGATGAATGGGAAGCAGATTTAGTTGATGCTATCAATGAAATAAAAGATGACATCTTAAGGCATATGAGCCTGACAGATGAACTGACTAATACAGCAAAAGGAAACAAAAAATCTGTTTTAGAAATTGAAAATGGTACTTTTTTCTTTGTCAATACATTATTATTAATTTTTCCTGAACATTAATGAATTTCTAATGGCTATTACATTTATATGAATTGTTTTTCTCTAACTCATTGTGTTTCGATTGGTTTAGCAAATCTTTTGAAAGTGCAAACGGAGAGGGCTGCAAAACGAGCTCAGGAGGAGGCTGAGAGAAAAGCACGTGAAGAAGAGGAACAGAAGAAGCGAGAGGAGGAAGAGAGATTACGTCTGGAGGCAGCAAAGATTGAAATGGAACAGGAGCAGCAGCAGCAACTGCTACAAAACTCAGAGTCTCTGGCACAGGTAGATAGATATGAACTTTCTTTTGCTGTATTAATCTCTCATAAATACATTAATGTCAGTCTCTTTCTGTTTTTAAGCAGTTAGCAATTCTATAAAAATTTGTAAAGTTTTTTTTTTTATTCATTAGTCCTACAGTTATGGCATTTGATGATTTTTATTTCATTTGTCCAGTAGTCAACGCTTTTTATACGTATTTTTCAAATACGTGTTTAACCAATGTTTGCAAAGAATACAAAAATATATTTTTATTTTTAAATTCTTGAATAAGTTTTGCTGATTTTTCATGAAAAGTAATGTTTTATTTACAAAAGTTTGTAAGAAATATGTCACTGAAAGTATTTACCATAACTAGCCACTACTTTTTCCCATCTTTCTGGCAGCATTTGAATTCCACATCAGAAAAAAACAACACGTCATTTGAAGCTAACCACAAGTCAACTCATTTTTTGGCATCTTCATGAGAATGAAAGGACTGCTCGGTCAGGCCATGTGCCATCGATCCAAACAAGTGATAACCAGACAGGGCAATGTCTGGTGAATATGGCGGGTGGGGGTAGGACTTCCTATTTAAGTTTCAATATAGGTTTCACCTGTTTTGCAACATGTAGCCTAGTGTCATCATGTTGCAAAATCATTTTGTCATGTCTCTGCTCGTATAGTACCAGTTTTTTTTTTTTTTTCAACTCTTGGCTCAAACACATTAATTGCAGTCAATAATGATCTCCTGTGTTGGTTTTGGTCAATTCCAGCAATTCATAATAAGCTACACCCAGCTGATCTCACCAAATGCAGGCGGAAGCTTTAAACCATAGATATTCTGCTTTGCCACTGATGATGATTCATAGTTTACTCCATGATCTTTTACGCTTGGGTTTATCGTAGTGTATCCACTTTTCATCACCAGTCATGATACACTTCCAAAAAAAATAAATTTCCTTTTCTGCCATTGAAGCAGCTGTTCACACATGCCAAGATGCCATTCAACGTCTCTCGGCCTGAATGTCCTTATTTTTTAATCATTCCCAATGCTTTCAAACGTTTTGAAACTTGTGTGATCAACTTCTAATGATTCTGCAATTTCAGCTGGCATCTGACATGAGTCTTCATGAAGTAATGCCTCCAATTTTTGTCTTAAAACTTTTTCAGTGCACCAGAGCATTCTTTATCTTCAACATCAAAATCATTATTTTTGAAGCGTCTAAACCAATCTCTGCATGTTGTTTCCGACAGAGCATGGTCACCATAAGTTTCAACAAGAATTTTGTATGCTTTAGCTGCAGATTTCTTTTGAATCAAGTAGCACAGTAAAATTGCCTACAAATACACTTTCTTTGGCATGAAATCCGACATGTTTATTGTTGTTTACACTTTGACAAAATGACATACTATGAATTTTCAGCTTGCTTATAGTACTTCCTTGTAGATGCGTTACCTTCTGAAATTACACACACAGTTCTGGGAATGCCATCTGTTGGAAAACTGCAAGAACTTATTCAAAGTCTTAATACTATTTTCAAGAAATCAAGTGAGAAACAGATTTCTAATATAAATATTTATTTAAAAATTGAAATATTTTTGTTTTTTTATTTTTTTTTAAGGAAATTTTATTTTTAACTGAACAATAATGGCTTTTTGAAAGCAAAGAGATTTTTAATCATGTTTATTTAAAATTTTTCTTGAACTTGTATTGTTTTGTAGAATTCCATGCTTTCTGGTTGTACGTCCATGGTAGGAAGCAGCAGTGGTTCAGTTTTCATCATTCCTTCCAGCACAGCGGATGGTACTCTTGTGCACACTACAAATGTATCAGGAGATTGCAAAGAAAAGATGAATGAAGTGGGAACATTTGTTGCAGGGAGTTCGGTACCTATTTCCACGCCAGGTTTGATGACACCACCAAAACCTGTGGAAGGAATTTCAGTTGAAGATGAAGAAAAAAAACAGAATGAGAAGACAGAGACAGGTTACTATGTTGCTAAAACTTTTTTCTTTCTTTAAAAATCATTGATTTACTCCAGTTCCATGACTTAGTATTTGTATTGACTGGCACCAATTAGAGAAATTATTGTAGCTACCAAGAAGTATGTAACTTGTGATTTAGCAGAATTTTGTAAATTTCCACTAAGAAGTGGAAAAAAAGAAGTGGAAATTTACAAAATTCTGCTAAATCACAAGTTACATACTTCTTGGTAGCTACAATAATTTCTCTAATTGGTGCCAGTCAATACAAATACTAAGTCATGGAACTGGAGTAAATCAATGATTTGGAGTTCTAACTTTTGACATGTTACTGGAGGTTCTGAAAGTCAACGTTTCATGAGATTAAATGACTAACTTTGTTTTATCTATTGTTACATCCTTTGCTGTTAGAATTCACTCTCAGATCTCTGTCTACTATTTGTAATGAAAAGATGACGACTTAGATATTTATCATTAATTTTATTTGTCCACTTGAGAATATTTAATTTCTATTTAACCTTTAGCACTCTGCATTATCCACCACTTTCTTTTCCACTGCCTTGTTTTTCAAGACTCATCTGATGCACTATTTAAGTCATGGCCATTTTCTTTTTCCACAGCAGGATATGACAATACAACTTCAAAATTCAAATGTGTTATCATTCATTCATCATAGTCACTTGCAAACAAAATCACCTCAAGTATGTTAAAGGTTAACCAATACCTTGATGATGATTTCACTTGCTCTTTTGTATTATTTATTTAATTTCAATTGTTCTTCAGAGACTCGAAGAATTGTAACTCGGTCCAAGACTGGTTCATTAACCCCCAAACAGTTCACAGATTCAATCACCAGTAGTTCAACAAAGGGTAACCGTTTGCCAAACTCTGAGGATGTTGTTTTAGTAAATAAGGAAGGTGAATTGACTCGCGTTACTCGAAGTAAAAGTAGTTCTACAAATACTTCTTCTGGATACTTCAGACTGGGTAAGTAAAAAGTGTAATATTTATGCACTGACATTCATGTTTATTTTTTGGTAGTAACATTTTCTTTCCAGAGTTGCTTTTGAGATCTGGCAAATATATCAACACCTGCCTTGGTAAATTTATTTAAAATAAAAAAATAAAAAAATGAGAAAAAATCTGTCATATTGAAACTTTTAAAATTTTCTTAGAAGGAACAAGTATGTTTTAAATTTTAGCATTTGGGATTATCTTGGTATTTATATTCAAAAGCTGTCTAAATCTTAAGTAGCAAAATATCTAAAATGATGTGTATCTCACCTACCAGTAATTATTTATAGAAAAGATAACAAAGGTGCCAACAATTTAAATCTCTTTCTTATAAATATCAAGCAACTTTTTGAAACTAGTCTTCTGTTATAATCATAACACTACATAGATGATTTTAACATGTTTCAAAAGAACAAAAAAAAATTAAGTAAAAATGTTTTAAAAACTAAACAGATTTTCATCTGTCTATACTTCTGAGATGAGGTAGTATTTACATTGTTTGGACTATTGTCCTCATCTTTATTGCCATTATTACAACATTTCAGCTGATGTATGCTCCAATCTTCTTCAAGTGCTAGGAATTTTAAACCAAACCCTTTATTTTGATCAATAGGATATATCATTCTCATTCCATGTTCTCAAAGACACAAGGCCCAGTGGATATAGACGTTGGTTGGTTGGTTCCAGTGATTTGACCAAAAGACTTGTGAGTTCAATACCAGGCTACAGCAGTGGTGAACAAATAATTTAAAGGGTTAAGTTAAAGGGTGATAACTACAAGGCTAGCAGAAGTGGTATTGCTTGTGGAATGAGAATGATATACCCCAGTGATCAAAATAAAGGTTTCAGTTCAAAATTTCTAGCATGCATCTGAAAAAAGCTGGAGCGTACATCGGCCGAATTGTTTTAAACATAACAAAGATGAAGATAATAGTCCGAACAATGTAACTAATGTAGGTTTACATCTTTTTAGTTTTTAAACATATTTTAAATCTTTTTTTTTTCTTTTTTCTTTTTTTTTATTATCATTCTTTCACAAAATATTAATTAATAATATGGTCTGCTTGGGAATCAGGAAAGGTGATGCAATATATCAAAATAACGTTTTATATTTAGTAAAGAATTGCTCTTGAAGTGATAATGATTGCATTATAAGTTGTCCTAGTTTATGGCTTATGGCCATATCACGTTGAAACATTGGTTCCCATAGGATCACCAAAGTTCAGCAACGTTGAGCCTGGTCATTACCTAGATGGGTGACCGTTTGAGAATACTAGGTGCTGTAAGCTTAGATGTGTGGGTGTTGTAATAAATAATGGCTTGGATTTGTTAATCAAAGATCTAAGTTCCAGTTCCACCTGAGTTCATTATATTCACATTTTCAAATATCCTTGGGGAAAGGTATGACTCCTACACTTCTTTTCAACCCCCAAACTATAGGTTAATTAGTAGAACTTGTATCATTAAATTCCAAATAATATCAAGTTTGTTCTCTTTTTAAATATTTTTCATAGATTTGTACAAGTATAAATAATTTGGTTTGAATATAAAGAAATTGTTTAATTTTTTCTTATGTGGTTATACCTGTCCTGAATATGCGTTATAATTTAAATGATTTTTTTTTTTTATCTTAGTATGTGTGTTTTTGGATGTGCATTGTGGTGCAATGGTTATCATGTCAGAATAAGAAATCGAAGAGCGAAGTTTGAATTCCAGTTGAATTCGTTGCATTCACTTACACACAAATACCCTTGGGAAAGGTATGAGTCCATCTCTTCTCCCTCCAGCTATGGGTTGAGTATCAGGACAGATTGGGTTCTATAGCTTTGGTTGGCAACCAGTTTACTGCAGAAAGAAATGGCAGCCTACTGCGGGATAACCTTCTGCCCAGTCAGACATTAATTGAAAGAAACATGATTGCCCATGCATGTCTTATGTATTGCACTTAACTGACTGTTTTTACTGAGCTAATTTTCTTTTTCTTACAGGCAATGAAAATAATTACAAATCATTTAGTAACCAGTATACTGTCAATGCTTTGGCTCTCAACAAACATCAACATAACGAGGAAAGAGATAAGAAACGCTTTTTGTCTCACAAATTTAGTTTAACACCATTAAGTGAATTTAAATGGAATGGTAGTCTCTATGGTAACCGCATATTAACAATCTCCACATTGAGATTAAGCATTACTCAACTTGAGAGTAATCTTCCAACCCCTTTTCTGCACCCCAACTGGGCCATCCACCGGCAAAACTGGCAAAAAGCTGTGCATATGTGCCAGAATCCTCAGGATTTTGCTCTTGCCCTTGCTATTCTGGAGGCTTGTATCAAGCCTGTACTCTTCAATCCTGTGTGGACAGAATCACTTGGTTAGTACAATTTTTATTTAATTCACTTTTATATTTTTAATTAATTTATTTTTGTTAGAAATTATACTTCTAAAATCATTTTCATTTGCTGAAGCAAGTGTAAGATATTGATTATTTGTGCAAATTTTCTCAATTTGACTTTCAAGTGAATATTTTATAAAGTTATTAATTAGTTAATTATTTAATTTCTAACAAATTTCTTATTTTGAACATTTTAAATGATTATTATACGTTTGCAAGTATTATGCATTATAGTAATCAAACTTGGCCCTATCAAGTGATATGGTTTGGAATTTGAAAGTTTTTATATAATTCTTTCATGAGCATTAATGTTTGATAATTTAAAATCTTTAGGACATCATCGACTGCAAAAGATAACTGCCATGGATCGTGAAGAAATGAAAAAGAAGGAGAAAGAACAACGTAAACGTCGAGAAGAGGAAGACGATCCAAGTCGACTTGTATGGATCAAGTATCCACTTGGTCTTAAGCATCAGGTATTTTTTTTCTTTGAAGCTTTACATCAAAACAAATTGAATTAAAAATGGTAACGTAGAAATCAAAGTAAATATAAGCATTGTTTTCTTCTGATCTCATTTAATCACTTTAATACACAACCGGACATAATTATTAGGTCACCCCAGTGTTTTAAAAAAATGATGTATTTCATACTATTTTTTAGTATTTATTGCTAAGTGAATAATTGTAAATGAAAATAGAATGGTTCTTTTGTTAATACTGCACAATAACATGTGCATCAAATGAATTTATATATATTTAATAATTACCTATATTGCAGTTTCATCAATGAAAGAATGAAGAAAATTTAGGGTGATTACGATGAGTTCATCTTTGCTTCCTTGCCTTGTTAAATTTTGCAAAGTAATAATAACAAAAGAGCCATTCTATTTTCATTTGGCAATAAATACTAAAAATAGTATGAAATACGTCATTTCTTTTAAAAAAAATGGGGTGGCCTAATAATTATGGCTGGTAGTGTACATCTTTATTATTTAAAACAAAAAAGTTTAGTTTTATTTTCATGTGAAACTTATGTGTTTATATTACCAAGATGTGCTATTGTAACTATTTACACTATTTGGACTGTTGTCCTCATCTTTATGCCTAGTGGATAAAAGCATTGGTTGAAATAATTCAGTGATTTGACCCAAGGAGTACAATACCTGGCCACAGCAGAGGTGAATAAAAAAAAAAAAAAAAAAAAAAAACTTGGAGAGTTTAGTTACTAAAGGGAAACAACTGGAACTAAGATATCCAGAAAAGGTTTGGTATGTGGAACTAGAACAGTCTGTCTCTCTCTCTCTCTCTTTCTCCCTCTCCCAGAAGATGAGAAGTAGAGTTCAGTTCAAAATTCCAATGTATCTCACCTGAAGAAGGCTGGAGCACCTAAATGTTGGGAATATGACAATAAAGATGAGAAGAACAGTACAAACAATGCAAGTAGTATAAATAAAACTTTTGGTTGTTGTAGATTCTCTTTTTTTTTCTTTTGTCATTCTTCTGAGACGATGGACTTCATTCAATTGCACATTTTTGATACACCCCTTTTTTAAATTACCTCCTTACATTATATAGTTAAAAACAAGATGTGTTGATATTGAGATTTTGCAGGTTTCTAATTCTAGTTGCTATGGTGCATTAAAACAATAGGAATGAATTTCATTGGTTTTTTGTTCTCACTCCCAAAATAATGGATAGTCAAAACTTGATTTTAGGGTTGTTGTTTTTTTTTATGTGGAGGAAGCCAATATTTAATGCTTATTGAGCTTTGTGTATTAATAGCCATCTGATTGCTTTCAGCTTGTTTTAGGAAGAAGTTGCAAAGGAGAAATATATCAAGTTATTAAAATGTCATGTTTTTGTCAACATATATTTCTTGAAATAAGTATGGAAGATGTTGACTCACCTTGTGTTTTTTCAAGAGTTTTGTATATAGTTTATTTATTGTTTAATATTGTTCTAAGCTTTTATTTCCAATACAGTGCATCATATTTGATAACTCTCCTACTTAATATTCTTTTCAGTTTAAAGAACTTGTCAGAAAAGACCCAGAAACTTAATGAAAATATTCCTCTTCAAGAGCTGGTTGTTATTCTTGTTTTATATCACATTCTTTATTACTAAGAGAAATAACAATTCACAAAACCATTGAGGAGTGTTTTTTTTTTTTTTTTAAGACATGGGAACATTATTCAATGTCTCTATTTGAGCTTTAGTGTAATGAAAGGTAGTTTCAAAGGAAAAAATTATGATTTTTAATTTTAATTTCTTTTTTTTTTTTTTCTAAACAATATAGATGTTATAATCCCTCTCTGTCATACCTTTTTTTAGGTTTGGAAACAAAAGGGAGAAGAATACCGAATTACCGGTGGTCATGGTTGGTTATGGGTTGGAGCAACAAGGGTCTACAATCTTATTCCTATGGACACGGTTGGCTTGCGTGCCGTCGCAGCTAAGCTTCAAGCTCGTAAACGTAAATCTGGCGATGATACACCTACGAAACTTTCCAAAATTGCCAAGAAAGAAAATGGTGATGCTGAGAGTAGAGAAATTGATGAACTCAAACAAGAAGATGCCAATGAAAGCAAAAACCATGGAGTATTAGGAGGCAGTGGTGACAGCATTTGTAATATGGAAGTTGATGAGAATTGTGTGAAAGTGGAACCAACTGAGCCCAACTTGAACAGTGAAGGAAGCGTTAAGGATGAGGCCAAAAGCTCTACTGAGGTTTCCAATGCAAAGATGGAAATAGATGTTCGTAGTGAGGCAAAACAAATTGAATCTTCAGCATCATTATCCACCAAAGTGGCAAGCATGTTTAATAAGGAGGGTGCTGAAGTCACAGTGGGAGAAGGGAGTAAAACTGAGGAGATCGTAAATGAAGTTGAAATGAAAACTGAAGACAATACAGATTTGAAAGCAAAATGCAATTTACCAACAAATTGCAACAAGATGAACAAATGTGTTTTCCTTGCTCCTCCATATTCAGGTTTGCCTCCTAAGGTAGATGTGGACATCATTGATGTGAGTGAGGCTATCCAGGAGAAGACTTACTACCCTAAAGCAGTAAAGCCTCCTTCAAAACTAGATTGCCTCTTAGAACGTCGTCTCAAGTGTGATGAAATGGAGAAGAAACAGAGATTAGCAATTGAACAGCAGATAAACATTAAATTGAAATTGCAGGCTGCCAATTCGCAGGTAAAAATCCTTACTACGGCTCTAAAATCAGAACAGAAGGTAGCTCAGGAAAATCTTAACCCTGCTGTACGATATACTTGTTACTCTATTGCTTGTCGTCAGAAATCTACTTCTGTTAAACAAGGAATTTCTATAACAACCAGTACAGCTGCTGCCACTGGCTTCTCCTCTTGTTACTCTCCATCTTGTCGAAGAGCCAAGCCTACTGTTACTGCCACCACTTTGCTGGCTCCCTCAGTTATTGCTGCCCCCACTGCTACAGTTGCTGCTGGTAGCTCACTGTTGAAAACTATCACACAGTTAACAACTTTAGCTTCAACGACAGCACCAGCAGTTGCAACTTCAGTCGTTAAAACTGTTCCTATGGTCACTGCAACAACAGCCATTCCTAACAAACCTATAATGGTTGCAAGCCCAGTAGCTAAACCTACCATGGTTGCAGTTCCATCAGCTAGTTCTGTTGGGACTACGTGTACAAGTACAGTGGTGGCCACACCAACAACTGTAATGACATCTGCTGTACCCACTATTCCAGCAACCATTGTAACAACACCACCAAAGCTTAGTGCAACCACTTCCCAGACCACGCTAGTAACAACAGCCCCAACTGCTATCTCAGTTGTGGCCAAAGTAGTGTCATCTGCAGCTCCTACCGTAACAGCAACTAATACAAATGTCCCGACTGTACCTGTAGTGACACCTACAACAACAACAATAGCAGTACCAGCTTCCAAGCCTGCTGTAACAACAATAACTGGAACAACATCAGCTACTGCAGTCTCTACTCTACCTGCCAGCATAGCATCATCTGCTGTTCGCATTATCCCAGTAACTGTTGCAGCATCTGCAGTTCCTGCTATATCAGTGTCTGCAGCCAACTCTACTGTGCCAACTATACCAGTAACGATAGCATCAATGGTCTCTACAACAAATTCTGTCACTCCAACAACACCTCCCTCGTCAGCTTCTACTACACAACAAGTTACTATTGCAATGCCCTCCTCACATCCTCTGACTGCCAAAATTCCTGTCTCCATCACAACTCCAGTAACCACAACTGCCATGGTGGTAATTACTGCTCCTGCATCACTCAATTCTCTGAACAAATCAACAACTCTACCACCAACAAGCATGGAAAAGACTTCTGTAAAGACGTTAATAGTTAACGGGAAGAAAGCAGACAGCGATACATCGGCTACAAACAATAGTAAAGAAGAAGAAATTGATGTAGAAGGCGACAAGGAAAACACTTCCAAATCCCTTCTTGTCAATTCTGAGAATTCTTCAAAACCTTTGGCGGATGGAATTGTAGTCAGCAAAACTCTGCTTCCAAAATTGTCCTCAGACATATCACTGCTGCCATCTAGTGGTGTAGCCCTGGCTAAAACTGCCTCTGTCACTTCAGGCAGCGAGGTGAAGAGTAGTCCTGCTAAAGTGAGTACTACCTTGGCCACTACTAACAGCAGTACTGTGGCACAGCTACTGACGGCTAAACCTGTTATTGCACCAACATTAACTCCTGCCCAAATTGCTGCCCGTCAGGCCCTGGCTGCTATGACAGTTGATGAACTCAGAGCCAAGATGCCCCCAATACGGACTACAAAAGATAAATTTAGACTCCCCAAATTTTCAAAAATAGGCAAAAGGACCAAAATGCTACGAAAGAGCAGTTTACCTGTATGTCAAAAGTTTCAGACTCCGGGAAAATGGAAAAGCATTTTTGTTTTAGAAATGCATGATCTGAAACGTATGGCAAGGAAGGGTGGCAATATGGAAGCGTCAGGCTTCAACTACAACTGTAAGATGAATCATGTAAACTGGATTTATCAATGTCCGCGGCCTTCTTTTAAATCTGCTTGGCGCTATCGCACACAAACTTTAAAATCCCTAGCAGCAGCTGGCCTGCAACTGCGGATTCTCTGGGTGTGTCTACGATGGGATGATATGGCTGTGAAGGCCCCTGCAGGGGGGACCAACACTGTCTCCACAGAAACTGAAATTACCACTACTGAACTCTTGAAAAGACGGGATATAGGCCCATATGGTTTGCGCTCTGAGTTTTTAGTGCGCAAAATTGTTGTGCCTATTGGCCTACCTAGTCAGCAAAGAGGTTAGTTCAGATTTGTTTATTGCATTACTTTTTTTTACTTTTTTTTTAATTTTGTTTAATTTCCTTGAATTGTTTTAACACTTATTTTTAACATGAAATCAAATATTCTTTATATTTCATTTTCTATGCCATTAATGGCAAATCTCCTGAATTGGTAATATGTCTATTTAGAAAATTGTGTATTTAACTCTTAAATTCATGTTGATATAATTTGCTTATTACAAAAGTATCAAAGGTATGTTGGCATTTCTACAGAAAGAAAGAATAATTTAAAATCATTTTTTCTTCTTTTTTTTTTTTTTTTCATATTACCAGCATTCCATTTCACAAATATAAATTTTCTTTTTCTTTTTTTTTTTATTTTAAAGGGTTGGGGTGGGGTCAGTTTGCTAATTTAAATTCATTGTAAATTGATCCACCTACAAGCAAAAAATATATATGCGCACTGCCTATATTTACTTACCTCAGAAAATTTCAAATAATTTCAAGTTAAAATAAAAATGTTAATATATTATTTAAAGCATATTTTTACTCTACATTGTTTTATTAAAATAATGCTTGCATACAAAATTTAAAAAATAAACTTTGATACAAAATCTTCAATAAAAAAATAGACAATGCAGAATTATTTTTGTTTTAACAGTGAATAATCTTTATGTCACACACACATGCACACAGAGGGGTATCCAAAAAGTCTTAAAGGAGATTAAGAAATATCTGATGTTTTTGTTAATTTTATTTTTTTTCAAATGCACATGAAAAATTGAAGATAAATTTCAGTGATGTAATAAAGATAATCAAATATATATGGTCACTATTATGAGAACATACTTAGGTTGAAATATTTCAACTCATTTTATGATTTCCAGTATTTATAATAATTAATCAGTATTTCATTCTCTTTGTTAATGAAGTAAAAATAACAAACAACTATCTCACTGGTTTCATGTAAAAAAACACAAGACTGGGTTACTGTTTGACATTCACAGTCAAAAGATAGTTTCATGCAAACTTGGAAACACAAGTAGAGAACATGGAAGAAAAGATTTTTGTTACAAACTGGAACTAAAATGGGCGTATGGATATTGTTGAAGCAATTGTAATTGTGTTCAAAAGAATTTTGAAAACTAATGAAATGGAAGTACTCAGCTTATATAGTTTTAAAAGGAAAAAATATTGAATTGTAAAACAATTCATTTTTTAATCTTTTTTTTTTTAATTATTTTATTCTCTTATCTATAATTTTTGTAAATAGGATTCATTTTTTTTCTGGTAGTATATTTTTATATTTGTTACATTGTAGGAATAATTTGAATTGTTATTAATACACTGATTTGTAGTTTGTTTTAAACATTTTTCTTGGAGAATATTTGTGAAATGCCTTAAAATGTTTTTTTTTTTTACTGTGACAGTAGAATAAGCATTATGAATTTTACTAAGAATCATTAGAGTCAAATAACAGACCACACTAAAATTCTTACTTCTATAAATTATCATAATATCTATATCAAAATATAAATCTTATTTTGTGGTTTTAAATACTTAAATTTTAATATTAGAAAGAATCTTCCTGATTCTACTTCAAATCCAAAAGGGTTTTTTTTCAAGGATTCTTATCTTTAACTGATTGATTTTTTTTTTTTCAGTTGTTATTCAGTTTGATCGTGATACAAAAACGATTTTCATTTTGAAAGCAAAATAACTTTTTCTTTGATTATATTTAGAACATCTATTATTGAAGCATTTAATTTAATTCTAACATCAAGAAAATGATGGCATTTTTTAACTAATTTTGCAATTGCACTGTTTATTTTCAACATAAATATTCTAGTATTGTAAGAAATAATTTTGCTTTTTGAAATAGAAATGCTCAAAGGAAACTAACCTAAAATGAAAGAAGTACAACTCAGTCAGTTTTACTCCCCCACTCCAATTTTGAATATATTATTTAACTATTATTATTATTATTATTGAAGTATTGATACATTGTACTTGTTATCTTTTTTCAGTTTGTTTCTGAGTGAATCTGTGAATTTCATGCACTTTTATTTTAAATGTAAACATTGATTTTCTCTTAACAATGAATCATTGAAATGAAAACAAAAAGACTTGTTTATAATAATTCTTAAGTCTAAAATATTTTCAATTCCTATACATTTTCTGCAGCATCACTAATTTCTTTAAAAACCTTAAAGAAGTAAAAGTATGAAAATAAAATAATTTGGTTAATACAAATTTTATTTAATGTTGTCATAGAAGAATTTTAGCAAACTTTATTAAGTTTTTTAAGATTATGCATATTGATTTAAAAAAAAATTTTTTTTCCTTTTTTTTTAATTTTTTTTAATTTTTAATTTTTTTTTTTTTAGAAAATCAGTGTTAAAATTAAAAAACGCATATGATGTATAAAAAAATCTAAAATAAATCTGACCTTAAGTCAAAAAATAATACCGCTAATGAGTATATTTTGCTACATAGGTTTTGATTGGCTAGCATAAATAGATGCTTGGGATGTAGGGTGGGGTATATGAATTCCTTGTTTGTAAACAACATCCCATGTGCTATGAAATCAAGGGAGTTAATTCATGTTTATTCGCGCTGTAATATAATTTTTTAAAGTTAGGATTTTTGTTGTAAACTGTTAATAAGCACAGTATTTTCTTTAAGCTTATATTTGTATTTAAATATTGCATATTTTAATTTTATAATAATTTGATGTATTAAACTGCTAATTATATAATTTTTAAATAGGAATCATTTATAAACTACAAAATCAGCAATTTAATTTAAAAATTAAAGAAATATTTAATTTGAAGAGTTTTTCATGCCTGTCAGCATTTATATAATGAGAACGCTTCATATTCAAATTATTCCGCAAAAATATTTTTTATCCAATTTATGGTGTTTTGCAAAAATAGTGTTTTGTTGTTGGTTGGTTGGTTTGTTTGTTTTTTTTTTTTTTCGTAGATTAGTACTCTCTGGAACCATTGCTTGTAAATCAAAGGTTGATTACAATCCAAAAGGATTCTAGCAAAATATACTTAAATGTTATATTCATTATAATATTAACCATTTTTCAATGTTTCATGCACAATATGGATAATTAGAAATACAATAAAAGCATAACTATTTGTGATGCTAATCAAAATGCTATCATATCAGCATTAAATTCGGCTTGTTAACTCTTGAAAAAGGCCAAGCTTTAAATATAAGCTTATTTGGAATGCCTTCTATTTGAGAGGGACTTAAATTTACAATAAAAGAATTGTGATACAAGTTAAGTAAATGTAGTTGAAAATGTAAAATATGATATTATCAAAAGAGGCTAATACTTTAAGAAATTCTGATCTAGTGTTCTTAAAAGACCATAAGTTGAGCAACAATATGAATTTAATTAAAATCAATAGAAAAGAAATGATAATGTTAAAATATTGATGCAGATCAACTTTGTCTTTGTACCCAGGCAAAATATTTAAAGCTTGTTTGGTTTTAGCGAGAAATATTGAGAAAAATATTAAGTGTACATGTGAAAAAATAGTTGTTTTCAGGGAAACAAGTTTTCTAATGCTTAAATGTTTCTTTGTGTTTTGTAGAAAAATATACTCCTCAACGAAGTGGTTTACGTGAACGTAAACGAGCAGAATCTCCAAAGCAGACTGAACCCAGTGTCACTGAAACTTGGACACCTGAGGAGCAGTTGGAACTCTGGGAAATTAAACAATTTGGTGAAAAGTAAGAAAATGTGTCTTATTTGGTCTAATCATTTACAGGTATTTATTTTAAAAAAAGAAACGACAAGATTTTGTTTGTGAAAATTAGCACTAATGATATTGACAAGGTTTTTATCTGCATAAAACTGATCAATCCTATGAAGCAAATTTCAAATTTTCTGGTTTTGAATTTACCAGTGAAATTTTTTTTTTTTATCTGTGCAGTAGTTATTTCTGGTAATTGTTAATGTTTTTGACAATTAAAATTATAATATTTGCATTTCTCTTGTTGGTAACTTGGTCAACCAAAATCTTACTTGAACAAAATCAGAATATGAGAAGCTGTTTTGTAGCCATGTATATTGGAGTGATAAGTTGAATTGAGTTTAAGAAGTGATCAGTTCTGGCAGGATGCCTTAAATAGATGTCATAATTGATAGCAAACAATATCATCAAAAATATCATACCATTTGATTGAATTTGATCTGATTTCCTCTATGTGTGTATGTATGTGTGTTTTTTTTCTTTTCTTTTTTTTACATAAGGTGTTTTAAAATTTAATGACAGCTTTAAGTTAACCTGATTTAATTATAATTAAAATGATGTATTAATTATCATCAATATCAAAATTTTATTCAGGAATTTATATAAATTGCAGTATTAAAATTATACCTAAATGGGAAATTCCAAATTCTTATTCTATCAATCCTCTAAATTATAGTGATATTTTTTTTTTCATTAGAGTCAAAAATGCCTCAAGTGGATTTGGCATCTTTTAGAGTTGTTAAGTCATAAATATCTAAGAATACTGTGAATAAAAACTAAATATAATTGTCATTAAACATTAGTTGATAAGTTGCCCATGTTAGTCACTGGTATTTGCCCTCCCCCACCTCTTGATTTTTATATTCTAGTCTTGAAGTATTTTGCCTCTATTTAATCAAACAAATTAATTTTCTAAATGTTTTGTTTTGTGCAGGCTAGAGAAACAGCGAGCAGCTCTACAAGAAAAGTCTAGTCAAAGATCTAGCGGTAGCAGTTCAGGTAGTTCATCTGCTGGTACAGGTCTTGTCCAAAATGCAGCCCAGATAAAAGCACAGATGGAACTGCAATTAAAACAACAAAGACAAAACCTTCAACAAAAACGACTCTTGCAGGATGCCAGCAAAAACAGTACAGCCAGTTCAGGCGGTACAGTCGTAACACTAGCCTTGGGAACTAATACCACAACTTCGTTGAAGGCCACAAGTACCCCCACCATCATCTCAGCCCCAGCAGTTATCAAACGGGTTCAAGTGCAGCCAAAGACCATTATTGCTTCTCCAGGTTAATTGTCTTCTTTATATGCAGTCTTTTAAAAAAATGTTTATTTTACTATTAATTTTCATATACAAAGTGTTTGAATTTCCAAATTTTGAGATAACTTGTTTTGTTTTTTTGTGTTTTTTTTTTTTTTATATATATAAATGCAAGGATTTCCCTGTGTCATTTAAAGTTGAAAAAAAAATGGTGACAATAGTTTTTTAAACTTAAATCCATGAAGAGGATATTTTAGCTTATTAAATATCTAAAGTGTTTACTTAGGAAACTTTTATTGATACCTAAAATTTGGTTAAAATCAGTGTTAGCTCCATGACCAATACACCCACACAGTCATGATTTTAGGAAATAATTTTATGTTTAAAATCTGTGAAGATGTTTTTTTTTTTCTGTTTCTTCTTTCTTGATTGATAAAATTAGTTATCTGTAGATAATAATAATAAAAACAACATTGAACCTGTTTTGAATAGGGCTGATGTTTATTCCAAAGTCAGAAAAAGAACTTTTGACCTTTTACAACTAACTACTTTTGAACCCAAAGGACTCCCTTTTTAACTTTGGAATTAATGTAGATGACTTGGAAATGATTATATATATATATATATATATATATATATATATATATATAAAAATAAATAATGTGTGTTGTGTGTATTATTAAAGGAAATATGTATTTCTATATTTAATTTTGCATCAAACTTCTACATTAATTTTAATTCATTTTTAAATAAAGAGTTAAGTTTTTCATATTTTTTTACTTTTACACTTGTGCTTTGAATTGTGCAAGTTTCATTTACTAATATTCTTGAATGATATAAGTTATCTACTTTTTGTAGTGATTTAAGCAATTATTATTTTGCTATACTTTCTTAATGAGTTTACCTTTAATTGGTCAATCATTACATGCCATTAGCACATTTAGTTAGTAGGTTCAATTTTACTCACCCCCCTCGTTTCAGTATTTGATAAAATAGAATAGAAAAAGTTTATATAAGGAGGAGAGGTGGTATAAAATAACCTTTTTTTTTTTTTTTTTTTTTTTTTTTTTGCTTTTTTATTTTTTGCTAAATATTTAAAAATTTTGTTATGGTCCTATTTTAGTCATATAATACATGATTATTGCTATAAATGAAAGTTGGAATTTTCAATACTTAATTAGGCATACTCACAGCATTCACATTATCCACTTGTCTGCCTTTTCCTAAGATTCATGTAGTAACAGGAATGAATGGTACACAAGGAATTTACAAAATTGATAAAAAAAAAAATGCTAGCCTTATTGAAGAATTATTAATTAAAAACCTGTTTGTTTATATTTGGTTTGAGTTCATGAGTTGATTAAACTTGCCAGCATTAAATAAAAAAGTTTAAATAAAAAAATGTTTGTTTTTTGCAGCCTCTTCCTCTGGTGGATCCGTTACCACCAGTAGCAGCATCCGGCCTGGAGTGAAAGTTCAATTACCTGCCTCAACCATCACCCTTCGTCCTACAGCCAATGTAACTTTGGCACCTAAACCTGGTACAGTTGTCTCAACTTCCACTGGTACTGCAACCCGACTAATTGCTCCAGGACAAATACAAACAACTCGAGGTAAGTACATTGCAAAAGTTGTTTTTTGCTTTTGCTGTTTAATTTAACATCAGCATTATTTCGAATATTGTTTTTGACTTGTAAAGCTGGTTTGAACACTGCTCCATAGATTGTCATGTCCCTCACAAATGTACTGCTACTTTTAAAAGTTGTCTCCCTTGTCCATACAATTACATAATTTCGTTCTTGCTATAAAAATCTGCTCTTTTTGCTTGAACTTTCTTTTCTTATTTCAGGTAGATAAGTTGAAATAATTCATGCACTGAGTATATTTTTGTTGAAAGTCAATGAATTCTTTTTTCTTTTCTTTTCTTTTTTTTTTTTTTTTTTTTTTTTTTGTGCGCTGTGTTATGTGTTGTAGTTTCTCTTTTTTAACTAATTCATCTGGATATTTTTTAATGTTGGCCCAGGATGTGCATTGTGTTGCAATGGATATTAGCATGGAATGAGAAATCAAAGAGCTGAGTTTAAATTCTAGTTGAATTCATTGCATTCACTTATGCACAAATACCCTTGGGAACAATATTAATCCACTCCTTCTCCCTCTAGCTATAGGTTAAATATTAGGACAGATGGGGTTCTATAGCTTTGGTGGGCAACCAGTCTATTGCAAAAATAAATGTCAACCTACTGTGGGAAATTCTTCAGCCTAGTAAGTCATGGATCGAAAGAGACATGATCGCCCAAGTGTATCACATATGCCACTTAACTGACTGACTGATTCTAATTGTAGGGTCATATGTGTTTGCATCACTTAATTTGCTCCCTCATCTCGTTCCTTTTATATTTTATTATGACCGTGTCTACCATTGGAAACTCACTTCAGAAAGATTGGTTTGCTTTTATTATTTTGTTATCAATTTGTAAGTTTTGTTCTGTGAATTCACTGAAATTTTGGATCATCATCAACATGCCATGACACTTTTGTCTGTAACTTCAGTTTGTAACTATTTTGGGAGGTAAAGGTTCCACTTAGGTTACACATGCAGAGAAAATAAAAATGTTAATCACTTGATACATATAGTCTCAATCAAGTAGTAACAGCATCATAGTGGGACCAGCATTTGATTTAACTAAATTAAGAAAAAGTTCTATGACGAGTTCAATTAACTGCCATATGTGATATATGCTTGGGCAATCATGTCTCAAAAGAGACATAACTGACTGGAGAGAAAATTTTCCCCAAAGTAAGTTGCCATTACTTTCTGCAGTAGACTGGTTGCCAACCCAATCAGACCTTCTCTTTAACCCATGGATGGGAGGAGAAGCAACAGATTCATACCATCTCCATGGGGATTAGCATGTATGTTAATGCAACAAATTCAGCTGGAATTCAAACTCGGCTCTGATTTCTCATTCCAAGCAGATATCCAATGCACCACAGCGCACATCCTTTATGACAAGACATATTCCATAAAACCACATTGAATTATAAAAACCCTGCACCAGTGACATTTCCTTGAAGAAGGCTGGAAAGTATTATGGAAATAGAACAAAAAGAGAAGTCTAAAAAATAATTATAGAATATTAATTTATCTCAAAATATATTATAGAAATATATAGAATATTAATTTATCTCAAAATCTCAGACAAAAATGTAATTACTATGCCTAGTTTTGATTGAAATTCCCGATTAATCTGCTGATTCTAATTGGGTGTGAGTTTTGTGATAGAATTCAGAATAGGGTTGTCTATAAATCAAATGTAAATTTTATAAAAGTTTGCCATAATGAACTAATCCTTTTATCAAACTAAGAAGTACCAAGCCTGATTTTTTAAATTTGGTATGTGCCAAGAAGCAGCATCATTGCTTAGCTGTCCATGCTGGCCTGTTTTTGGAAAAATAGACAAAATTATTTTTTGCTTATTTGCTAAGCATTTAGGTGTTGATGTCATTATCTCATGTAGACCACCATTTTGCATGTATACAATTTACAAATCCAAATATTTTCTTGGATACTCTGCCATATGGTTAAACAATATCTCAACACACAATATAATCAAAATATTTCATCAAAACAGAACATATTATTATGTTAATGTATATCTACATGTGCACACACACACACAGAGTTATAGGTCAGATTTAAATTAGATTAGTAAACAGTTGTATTAGAAAGTGCTCTATACATATTTGAAAAAAGATGAAGTTTTAACAAGTACAGTATTTGTATATTTGAGTTGAGGGATCAGCTGATTATGCTACCATGGTTTTGACCTTTTTGATTTCACCTGATGAAATTACCTTCACTATCCTCAGATTGGCACCCAAACACTCTGAAATGTTTGTATTGAAGATTCTGGTGGGGATGCCAAGCAGTACAGTATGCTGTTTCCAAATTTCTTCTGGTGTGAATTATGTCATGGTACTCTTTTGCTCACAGACGGTTTCCAACTGACCCTACTATACTGTGCAGTTGACAAAAACAAACAACATGCATATGTGGAAATATATATTAGTCATCCACGTACAAGCCTGTTTTGCTGTATCACAGCTCATATATAAAACGCCAACAATTCACCCACCACATCGTGTGTGTCCAAAGAATACCAGGATGTAAACAATGGAATCTTCCCAGGCAGGCATAAACTTTGAACAGTTTATTCACAGTTTGATCCCAAAGCACCACATCTTATTGGAAAAGTGGAAAAATTCAATAAAAAATTAAACTCAGACAGACATTATTGGCTCTATTTAATAATATTTGTTTGGTAATATATATGATGAAGCAAAGCTCAAATCATTAAAGATGTGTGTTTATGCATCAACAGCATGTTATATAAGATTTGTTTTCAAATATTGTTCGGTATTTGAAACTTTATTCATTTTCAGATCAGATATAAAAAATAAAAAATTTGTTCAAGTTTAAATGTTATATATTTGTCTTTTAATTTTCCAGTTTTGATTTAACTTAGTTTATTTATTTTTTCCCCAGCAACTGTCCAGATTAGGCCACAAGTCATTGCTCAAGGCATGCCTGGCCAAGTTCAAAATGTACAAATCATTCAAGGTCCACAAGGCCAGCTTCAAGTGCGTGGACTTCTGCCAGGTAAATTAATTCTCTTTTTTTTTTTCTCTCATCTAACAATTTGACTTTCTGCTCTATGGAAGTGTTTTCATCATAGACATTTTAACAGAATCTTTAATAGTTTCACTTTTATCAATAGGTATCATTACAATGAATTTCTTTCCTTTCAAATTGTCCCTTAATATTTTGATGCTTCTTTCTTTGTTAATAGCAACAAATTCAGTCCTACAACCACTGCTTTTTAGGTTGTATATAACTACAAGTTTCTGATAAAAGTAGTTTACATTAGATTTTTCTTATACAAAAAATAGACAAGAGCTTTTAAAGGAATTATTTAGACATGCATTTTCTATGGTTTTGATTTCTCAAGAAAAATAATGATAATTTGACATTCTATTGTACAATTGGCTCGATTAGGCTACATATAGGTATGCAGGGAAGATCAATATGATAGAATAATTGGGCTTGTGCCGTCAACAATGACTACAAAATATTTATAACGATTCACCATCTAAAATGACTGCAACATATATATTCATGTACCTACTATTGAGTATCTTACATTAAGACATACAAAATAACCTCTCTCTCTCTCTCTCTCTCTCTCCCCCCTCCCCAAGCGTGACAGGAGGAATATATAAATATATACACAAGTCTTTATTATAATAGAGAGTATATATATTCTTCACCATAGATTGACATAATTATTACAAAAAATAAAATAAGGAACTTTTAAAGGCCAAACATGCAACAAGCACTTTAATGACTGGTAGTAAAAATAAGGAACTGAGGCGATGCTGCCTTGCTATTGTCTCTCTCTCTCTCTATGTGCATGACAGGAGGGAATATATATATATATATATATATATATATATATATATATATATATATACACACACACACACAGCAGTCTTTATTATAATAGAGGGGATAACTGAATTTGAGCTTTTTAAGAAACAGAAATATTTCTTAAAAAGGTCAAGTGGCAACTGAATAAAACCAAAAATAATCAGTTTTCCAAATTGTGCTGAGTGTATTTAATGTTGATTTAAATGGTGTTTTATGGAGTTAGGTTTTGCCTGTAGGCATGGCTTAGACTTATATCCATTTTTTGCATTATTATTGAAACTGCATTTTCTAAATGATGAAATTTTATTGCTTCATAATATACATCTGACAAGTGTCACATCTACAGTCCTAGCACCACCACATTAACTATTGGATTAAGATGGTCTACGGATCATTGGATTTGATTGTGCTGCAAAAATTTAATAAAACATTTTTGATCCATTTAGTATGTATCTAATAAGTCTTTTAAGTACCACAGACTGATAGAAACAAAATATTAAATGTGAGCAAAACATTTTGATCAAATTTTGCTCAGACTAAACTGAATAAGTGACTGAAGTGTGTGTGTGTGTGTGTGTGTGTGTTTTTTTTAGTGTAGATCTGCAGATCCTAGAATGGATTCTCAGTTTAGTGGATTTTATCAAAGTGGGTGTAAATTTAAACAAATACAGTTATTTCATCATTAATCTTTCCCTTTTTCTTTTACGTACTATTGCTTGAAGTTGGGATGCTTGTATAAGGGGGTACTGAAAATTTCTTAGCCTGATTCACTTACCAAAACCTAATCTTGGTCACTTCAAGAAATTTCAATATCCTCTCATAGTTTAAATCATTGTAATCTTTTTAGTTGTATATTGCTCTTGTGTTAGAAATAACTACAACTGCTGATTACATTCTGATGGATATTAATATACTAAATTAGTTTTTGTACACATTAGGACTGTTTTACAAAACACATTCTCATCTGAATGCAGATATTCAGTAATCTTGGAATTATTTTGAACTCTTGGTTGATATAGATATTATAATAGACACAACGTTTCAACTAAGTACTCTCTGGTCATCATCAGGTGTCCATAGATTGGCTGATAGGGATTATCTTGTTGATTATTGCAAAATATCCTGTGAAATCAGTTTTTATTCTTTCATGATGGATTTGGTTTTTCACTACCAGATCCAGGGATCTATGGACATCTGATGATGAACAGAGGGTACTTGGTCAAAACGTTGTGTCTGTTATAACACCTATATCAACCAAGATGAAAACAAAAGTTAGAAATAATTCCAAGATTATTGAAAATTACTCATCTCAGAAATAAATGTAGATATTCAGATTTGAATATTTTGTATGATATTCAAAGGAAGTTTTTCCAGTTTATTATTTAAACTTTTACAAGTATGGATTATTATCAAATGTTATTTGATATTTATAAAATTATAGCTTTTTATAAATATTGTTGTGCTTTATCTGTCCAATGATTGACTTCCTTGAACTGTCCATTGAGGTCAAACTCTCACAGTGCTAGGCATTGCTATTATGATTTTTTCTAGAAAGTAGGTTTTTGTGTGTGTTGTGGTGCAATAATTGATATTGGCTTGGAATTAGAAATCAGGGAGCTGAGTTCAAATTCCAGCTATGGGTTGAATAGAAGGACAGATTGGGTTCTATAGCCTTGATTGGTAACCAGTCTACTGCAGAAAGTAATTGCAACCTACTGTGGAAAAATCTTCTGCCTAGTCAGTCATGTCTCAAAAGAGACATGATCACCCAAGTGTGTATCAAGTACAGCAATTAACTGACAGGTTTTTATGGTGTTTGGAGTTTCCAGCCCTACACCCAACCTGTTGTGAATTTGGTTATTTTTCTCTTGGATAGGTTGCCAATCAGGGCTAGAAAGCCCAGTTTGCTTTACCCTTTAAGCTGAAAGAAGAATAGTCATGTCTTTCTCAAAGGTATTTGCATGAAAGTGAACACTACAAACTCAGTGTGTAAATTCCACTTTTAGTGTCAACCATGATGCTATGCACACATCCACTTATTGAATAAACCAGGTATATTCTTTCTGAATAATAATAAACTTTGAAAACTTTATGGTAGTTACAAAGTGGTTTGTACTATAATCATTGAGAAACTGAATATTTTTGTTTACTTTAATTAGATAGATGTGTATTTACCTTTTGATTTCAGGTCAGCAGATAGTGAGGTTACCTGATGGCCGTCTCCAGTTGATTACCCTTCCCACTACCGCACCTACAGTGGCCACAGTCACTACAACTACCACACCCGGCCAAGTACGTCCCCAAGTGACCATCAGACCCCAGCAACAAACAGTTTTACTTAGTTCTCCAACTGCAGCAGCCACTACCAGACTAGTGGTACCAGCAGCAACTACCACCACCACCACTGCACCTGCTACTGCAGCAACTACTACCCCACAAGCAACTGCTACCACTACAGCAACCACTACCCCCCAAGCAACTGCTACCACTACTGCTTCTACTCCTGCTCCAACCAATGCAGCCTCAACTACCACAACGACAGCACCAACCAGTGCTATTGTATCACTAGCAAATACAGCCACTAATGTGGAAACGACAGCCACAACAACAACAACAACAACATCAACGACAGTTGTATCACGTCCAGCTAGTAGTGCAGCAACTGCAGGTACTACAATTCTGACTGCTTCTCCATTGACCAGCCGTGTAATTGCTAAACCAATTGTATCAGTAGTGACCAGCCGTACTGGCACATCGACAGTCCCCATTGCCATCATGAACACAAGCGGTGCTGTTACGGGCACCAGTGTGTTAGCCGCAGCCCGTCCCATCGCAGCTCTGACAGCTGGCTCTAATACTGCAGCGGCGGCTTCTTCTGGCACAACCACAACTACAACCTCTACATCTGCCACAACAAACACAACCACCAAATATGCACTTACCCCTCAAGTTGTTCAACAAGGTAAGCATAACTAAATTATCTTTGCTACAAAACGAAGAAGAAAAAAATGTGCTTTTTGATATTCTAACAAGTTTTTGAAGTGAGTGTCAAATATCTGTAAAAATTCAAAAATATACTTTGTGAGGTTTTTTTTTTTCTTGCCAAGACAATAACTTCTTCGAGAAGTTAAATTCTTCCATTACATTTGATATTCACAATATTCTAATCCTTGAAAAGTAAGATAGAGTTGATATGAAAATATAGTTTCCATTTTAATTTAGTTTAAAAGATAAAATATTATATGAATTTTTGAAATATGAGTTAAGTAATTTGTTCTGATCTATGTCTACTTTAGAAATGTTGAGGCAATTAAGCTATGACATGTGGCTGAAGATTTTTCAGTGCTTCCAATTCATAGTTACTAAATCTCAGACTGGCATTTTCCTCATGAAGTTTTGTTATATCATTGGAAATGAGTTCAATTCCTTTAAAAACAAATCTGTAGACTTTAATTAATTCTGGATTAGAAAGATTAGATGATTTTATTATTTATGTTATTTATACTCTGACAAATGTCCTCATATTTGTTCTTATGATAATGTTTTGGTCCCTGTGCTTTCCAGCCTTTTTCATGTATTTGCCAATCTGGGGCATTTTGACATAACCTCTAGTCAATGGGGGTGGTTGCAATAACAACAGTTAACCAACACAAGATTAGAGGGATTGATTTTCTGTTCCAAATATTCCTTAATTCTGTTTCGGGTTTTAGGGAATTTTCTTATTTTTCTTTTTTTAGTATAGAATATCTCTCTCTCACTCCGTTTCCAGTATAGATTTTTTTTTTTTGCTTTATGATAATACTTAGTGAGAAAGTGTAACAATATATAAATGCTATTAAAACAAGAAAATAAAAGGAAAATCAAAAATGTTACTAGCTGGAATATCCACTTATTGGGTAAGTTGCTCTAGCTTGATAGGCTTTCGTATATTGTTGGAACTGTTGTCCTCATGTTTGTACAACAATTGAAATGTTGTAAACATGACAATAAAAATGAGGATGACAGTTTGAACAATGTGGCTACATTATTGTTTGATCACCTTATTGAAATTATTTTTGGAAAAAAGTCTTTGTAAAATTTGGCTTTCTGAAATGACAAACTGTCCCCCACCTCCATCCCATGTGTGATAGAAAAAGAAAGGATATAACAAAAAGACAAAATTTTTGTACCCTTACTCCTGCTACTACCTTTTTTTTTTCTTTTCTTTTAATTAAGTCAAGCCAGCTTGGTAAAAATTGGTTCCTAAATACTATAAACTGTAAGGAAATAGTAGACAAGGGAGATGTATTAAGATATTATCCTTTGATGCCTGTCTGATGAGAGAGTTAGGAAAGGCAAACATAGTAACAAATTAAAATGGCAATTGACAAATCTGATTCTTAGAAAAAAACAATTCATTTCAAGTAGGCCATTCCATTTTTCCATTTTCACAGAAAATAATCCCCTCTACAAGATATCCCTAGATATGGAAAACAGAATGAGAACCACCTTTCTCCAGAGACTGAATAATATCTTCAGTTTGAAATTCTTGGCAGAGTTATCCAGAGTGACAAAAATCTAAAGGCTGGAGGGCACAATGGCCAAAATATGATCATAACAAAAAAGATGAGGACATTAGTCCAACTATAAATAATATAATGATAACTCCTCGTTCCAGATATTCAGTTAAAAATTTTATTATTTAGGGTAACATTTTTCCATAAAATAAATACATTTGATTGGTAAATGTTAAGAAACAAAAAAAGAGACTTGTAAGGAGTATTAAATATTATTTTATTAGAACAATAAAAGCAGACATATTAAAAGGCCATTAGTCAGTTAAGTGCCATATGTGATACACACTTTGGCGATCATTCCCCAAAAGAGACATTATTGACTGTGCAGAAGTTTTTCTTGCAGTAGGTTGCCATTATTTTCTGCAGTAGGCTGTTTCCCAACCAAAGCTATAGAACCCAATTTGTTCTGTTATTTAACCCATAGCTGGAGGAGGAAGAGATGGACTAAAACTATTCTCCAAGTGTATTTGTACATAAGTAAATGTAATGAATTCAACTGAAATTTGAACTTGGCTCACCAATTTCTTGTTCAATATCCATCGCACCACAACACACGTCCATACATAAAAACAAAAAAAAAACAATAACAAAATCTGCAATTCATGAAAAATTCGAGAGGTAACAAAAAATATAAATTTCTGTAAAATAGTAACACTGAAACATAACAATTAAAAACAGTTAATACCCCTCTTTTTAGTCATAAATGTTCTTTTAATATGTCTGCTTTAATTGCTCTAATGAAATATTATATTGTCTCTGTAGCACTGCAGTTCTTTTAGGTTTCTTAAGGAAATTGTTCTGGTTGTTAAATTTAAATGAATACTCACAAAATGGCTGTTTTTATTTTCATGTAAAATTTTGTGAATGAATGCTGGGCTGTATATTATCCAATAGAAATGTGTTTTAATAGAAATGTTGTATTTTTAGTTGTGCGTCAAGCGTTGCTACAAAATCAGAGCCCAGAGATTCAAGCGAAGCTGTTGGCTTACCAGAGACAGATGCAGGCCCAGAAGGCGCAGCAGCCGCTTACCACACTCCAAGCTCTGGCAGCCATACAGGGCAAATCAAAAGATAAAATCATCACTGCCCTACCTCATCAGGTTGTATTGAAGCAAGCTACTGGCACTGGTGGTAGTATTACACCAGTGGTCACTGCTACAACCCTGACCACTACAGAGCAACCCAAAGTAAAACCTAAAGCACTCACTCAGGAGCAAAAGGAGGAGCAAGTAAGGTAAGATATAGAAGTGTGTTTGTGTGTGTGTGTGTGTGTGTATGCACACCTGGGGACTGCTGTCATGATATTCTTCATGACACCCTTTAAATAAAAGACAGTAGCTTAACTCTTCTTTATTGAATGTTCAATCAACTTTTAGATAAGGTAAAAATATTTTGCTTGGTAAATCTAGTAATCTTGGACTGAGTATTTAGGGTTCACTTGAAGCATATCCATTAGGGTTATAACTTTTTTTGTAACCCTATGTTCATGTGTATGTCCTGAAAACAACATTAATTTGTTTTAGTTCTTGAAAAGGGTCACCCCAAAATCAAAAATGCAATTTTATTATATATGCAATAATAAGGGTAAAAAATCAAAACATTTCAGAAGCTTTATCTTTCAATTTGCTAATGATCTAATTGGATAGTACTTGTATATTTTTAATGCATTTAACAGTTTATAGCTATAACATAACATACAAATAAATAAAAAGTTCTAGAAGGATCTAGAAAGTCATAGTGTTACTATACTTATATACTATTTTTTGTGTTGGAGGGTAAAATTAAAATAAAAAAAACTGAATTAAACCCATTATTCATTTTTAACAAAAGTTCATCAAATTATGATGCAAAAACTCAATTATTTTACAAAAAGTCAAAGCTCTAATACACATACAAATATCATAAATATCTAGACTATAATATGACTATATTTCTGAAACGAGGTAGTATTTACACTATTTGCATTATTTGGACTATTGTCCTCATCTTGGTTGCTATTTGTACAACGTTTTGGCCATTGTATGTTGAAGAAGGCTGGAGTGTACGATAGTCAAAACGCCGTACAAATGTCAACCAAGATGAAGACAATAGTCCAAATAATGTAAATAGTGTAGTACAATAATATATTTGTCACACAACCTGATCTCCCCTTCTTAAAAATGAAATATTTCATTATCACAACAAGACATGCATGTACATCATATTACAATAAGAAAAGAGTATCCAATTAGTATGCAGAGAAATCAAGCTACTAATATATTATTCTTTTTATTTTGTTTTGTATTTCCTTTAGATATTTAATGATTTAAAGGGCAGAATTCTTTCTTACAAAAGGCAATAGATTTAATTTTATAGATGAAAATCTGACATTACTTGTGTAAGATGGATGACCAATGCACTTGCAAAACTACTTAAATATTGCTATACAGTTAAATTATTTTCTAATATCAGAAGTTAGTACATTAACATTTCTCAATCTAACTGAGAAGTAGCTTGCATCCAATATATGTATCCATATTAGGATATGTAGACATGTATTCACTTACACACAAATATCGTTGGGTAAGGTCTTAATCTGTCGCTTCTCCCACTAGCTATGAGTTAAATAGCAGGACAGATTGGGTTCTGTAGCCTTGATTGGCAACTAGTCTACCGCAGAAAGTAATGGCACCCTACTGCGGAAAAATCTTCTGCCCCATCAGTCATGTCTCGAAAAAGTTATGATTGCCTAAACATGTATCGCGTATGGCACTTAACTGACTGATACATGTATAGCTGGGTAATCCGCTACTAGTTTGTACTAACATCCCACAAATACTTGTTTTTAATGAAATATTAAAATTATCAATGAAGTTGATTGTTGAAATTTGGCTGTTAGTTCTTTTTACTCTTTTTTAGTTCCTGCAATAAAAATGTCTGTTTTGTTTTTCTGCTCTTGTCAGGTTGTCCGTGTGTAGCCAGGTGATGAAATCAATGCTGGATAAAATTGAAAAAGAGGAGAAAGTAGAACAGAAGCGCATCAAAAAGCAAGAATCTGCTGAGGAAAAGCAGAAACGTGTGATGGCAACCAAACTGCAGGCCATACTCTTTAAACAAAAAGAAGCTTTGAAGAAAGAGATTTTAAGGAAGCGTTCTCTTATGGAGAAGAACTTACAACAAGACATCCAGGTAAAAAAATATAACATTTTAATTTACTTTTCATTTCCAAATACTGTCTGCCTTCAAAGTGTTCATTTTTAAAAAAAATTTTTAAATGCGTCTGTCATGCACATTGTTTAAGATCTCAACATAAAGTTTACATAAAATCTTGTAAAAGTCATGCTAAGCTTTTCAAAGAAGAAGAAAATCATCTCTCCAGTTGATTTGAATTCCTTTGAAGAAGAATTTAGAACAAAAGAAATATGATAATATTTAGAAAAAGTTTGAATGTCAGGCAATTTTGAAACAAAAGTAACTCTGAAAAAAAATTGTAAGAATCAATATTTTATTAATCATATAGAAAATATGATTGATATTTGTAACTTCTGTATTCATGCCATTTCAAGATATAATTTTAAGGATTTTGTTTTTTTTTTTTAAAAAAAAGATATTCTGATTTTGTGTGATACAGAAAAAAATTTTTTTTAAATTTTTAATAAAATATTATGATCAATGGAAGTATAAAGAAATTTGATTAGCTTGTAAAGTAGATGAGAAAATTGATTTAAACTGATCTCTGGGGAACTAAGATACAAAATGACAATGATTATTACATGTTTTATCTATTGCTTATAGGGAAAATGTCTTCAATAGATTTGCTAAGAAAAGAAATATCAAGTGTGAAACATCAGGGCAAAATGCTTTATTAAATCGGTGTATCTGACAGAAAAAAAATACACATCAGTGCTTGGTTAATACCACTTTTCTATAAAGTGTGTGTGTGTGTGTGTGTGTGTGTACGCGCAATTTACCTCAGAACAATATTAGGCAGTTGAATGACAAAGTTGTAAAATTCTGTGTAACGTGTTTCATCCTTTAAAAAGGACTTCATCAGAATAAAGTATGGATGGAATTGTGTAGAAGAGAAGGGGAGATATAAATGTTGATTCAATTTTTTTTTTTTTTTTTAAATTGAAAGATTTGTCATATCTGGAAAGCTATTTGGATACATATGCTAGCTAATCTCATTCATTTTCTTTACACTTTTGTTTTTATCATTGTTGTTTTTGAATAGCCTGCATTGCACCAGCAAAAGGTCTGCCAAGAAATGTTATAAGAATTTGTGGATGATCAAGAAATCAGTGCACTTTCTATACATTTTAACCTTAGTAAATTGCTTTCTTCTTTAATTAAAGCAGCAATTTTAAAATAATAATTATGGTCAGACTCTTGCAGTAAGTGATTAATGCTTTGAGTGTGTTGTTTTGTAAAAGATCTGTTTTTATATTTATATATATATATATATATATATATATATATATATATATAGCATAATGATAATCTATGTATACTGTCTTAATATGTATAGAAAAAACTACTAAAAAGTTGTAAGTTAAAAATGTATTTTTTTGACAGTATTTATTTATTTCTATTATATATATATATATTTTTGATATTTCAGACTGGCCTCGGCCTTTCATCAGAAACAAATGATTTTGAAATTTAAACTAGAAGTGTCTGTCACGTGATGCAGAAAGCAACAGGGTCTGAATATTTTTTAAACGTAAATCTAACTGTAATAACACTTTTAAATGTTTTAAAGAAAAAAAAATTTAAGTGTATCTAAAAAATGTTTAACTATTGAAATATTTATAAAGATTCAAAATACCTAAGTCCCTATTTAACCCTAGCCTATATGTATTTTTAACTTTATCTTAATTTATATTTATTTATTTATCTATATGTATTTAATTTTAAATTAAATACATATAGGCTAGGGTTAAATAGGGACTTAGGTATTTTGAATCTTTATAAATATTTCAATAGTTAAACACTTTTTAGATATACTTAATTTTTATTCTTTAAAACATTTAAAAGTATTATTACAGTTAGATTTACGTTTAAAAATATTCAGATTCTGTTGCTTTCTGCATCACGTGACAGATGCTTCTCGTGACAGACGCTTCTAGTTTAAATTTTAAAATTTGTTTCTGATGAAAGGCCAAGGCCGGTCTGAAATATCAAATATATATATATAATAGAAATAAATAAATACTGTCAAAAACATACATTTTTAACTTACAACTTTTTAATAGTTTTTCCTATATATATATATATATATATATATATTTAGTCATTTGCAGACAGATGTTTTGCTGTATCACAGCTCATCAGTATGGTTAGATATCCGATTGCTTCTAGATAGTGTGGGGACAAATTGTCAGCATTTTAAATTTTTAATTTTGTGTATGCATGTTGTTTGTTATTGATTTTATCAATGACACAGTATAGTAGAGTCAGTTGGGCATAGTCTGTGAGAAAAATAGCATCATCACAATTCATTCTACCAGAAATTTGGAAATGGCATGCTGTACTGCTTAGCATTTGGCTGTTAATCTGAGGACAGTGCAGAGGATTCAGAAAAAGTTGGATGATATATCCAGTCAACATTATGGTGTTTGGAGTGATCATTTCCTCTAGTCATCTTCCCCAGAACCCCAGACTCAACACAGAAGCCTACATCTAGAGCCTTGAAGAGGTAATGCTGCTCTGGGTCAAGAGGCTGGCTGCTGAAAGATCCTATGCCTGGCAACAGAACTTTTCACCATGCCACCAAGCAGGAGAACCCAATCATGGTTGTTGAACAATTTCTGCGACCACATCACTCCTTACATCCAGCCACCTAACTCCCCAGACTGCAACCCTCTAGTTCTTTATGTATAGGGCACAGCTGAGTGGGAGACCAACAAATCTCCTTGTAATACCAAAAATGACCTGAAGGCAAGAATTATGGCAGCATTCACCAACTTATACAAGGAGACCCTCCAGAATAGATGCAAAAGATTGCAAAGTTGTGAGGAGGCTATGATTGAAGCCAATAGCGATTTTATTGAATAAATTTACTCTACAGTATTTCATGATATTTTTTTTGTAATTTTGGTAAATATGTCTTAAAATGAGATGTCGGTGTTATTTTTGTCTAATTTAGATGACAATTTATTCATTGTATCCTTTGTGTGTGTGTGTGTGTGTCTGTATTACCTGAAGAAGAACAGTATTGTTCTGAAACATGAAAATTTTTGTGTAGTATTATTATGCTTTTATAAACCATTGTAATAACAAAATTACAATATATATATATATATATATATAATCTCTGAGCTCTGTTCAAATCTTTTATTCATAGTATGTCAAAGAATTTCTTAATTACATTGCATACTCAAAACTTGTTATAAATAACTTTGGAAGCTATTTGAGAAAAATAAATGACATCTTTAGATTTAATCAAATATCTCGTAGTTACTTTAGGCTTTATTTAACTTTTGTTTCTCTTTTTAAGGCTAAGATCACATTTGCATTGATTACTGTACACTATATACTATACCCCAACTCTTACTTATAGGATTCGAAATCATTTTGTTCATGAAAACATGATAGTTATTTATGTGGATAAAAATATTTGCGTCAAATTTTTATTTTTGTATGTCCAAAAAGAAATCGAATGTTTACTACATTAGTTATTGTTTCATGAAATGTTTTTTTTTTGTTTTTTAGATGGAAATTAATGAACGTATTAAACAGAAGAAAAAGAAGTCAGCTTCTAAGACACATGCAACTACAACACCTCCAACAAATGCAGTACGTCGTAAGGAGGATACTTTGAATGCTTCTGTTGCTGCTCCACCTGCCCCAGCTTCAGTAACATCCTCTAAGAAAAAGAAACAAAAGATTATCTCCACAGGCAGCAGCAGTAAATCATTCAACCCAGCTGAGAAACTGTATTGCATATGCAAGACACCCTATGATGACTCCAAGTAAGTTCATCTTCTTCAACACATACTTCAATTAATTAGGTTTTTATTGCTACAATTCAATCTTTGTAGAAGCAGATACTGGAGGCCATGTTCGTGGTTTTTTTTTCTCCCTTTCTGGTAACAGGTAAGTGAGAACTCATTAACAGGTAAGTTATTGGGAGAAAAGCAGTTGATTTTTTTTTTTTTTTTTTTAAATGGTTGCTGCTGATTAGCCTTTGTAGAAATGGTTTTAATTGAATCTTGTCTTTGTTCAGTTATATTTTTTTAATTACTGCAGTTAAGAGGTGGCTAAATTAAACCAAACTGAAATTTAATTTTAGAAATATCTCTTGATATAAGATAGTGGGGGTGGTTATGGGTTGGCTTACTTTTTCTAAGTGTGTGTGTGTGTGAGAGAGAGAGAGAGAGAGGTGGGGAAGAAAGAGAAAATATGTTTACAAGAATCAGATGGTCATTGTTAAAAAAGAAACAAGTTTAGTGTCTGAGTTAACTGAAAGAAATGTTGTTATTGTTTAGATACCTAAAATAAAAAAGAATGATAAAATTGTTTTATGTCACAACCGTAAGACCATGAGTACATTTTAGTTTTCACTTCAGCAAACATTTTCATCTGTGAGTAAATCAATAAAGGTTTTAAATGAATACAATAAAAAAAATATATATATGAATTTTTTAATGATTCATGAAATTAAGTTTTTTAGAGATATTTGCAATTAAAATTCCCATAATATTTTTTTTTTTTCCTTCAATTTGTATAAAAATATTTTGAATAAGTGTTTGGGATGTGTTTCTGCAATAATTGAGAGTCATCTCCTTTCTGCCTCCACTTAGGCACTGTCTGACACATTTTAACAATAAAAATTGTCTTGATTCCATTTTATTTTTGGAAAGAAACAAATATACAAAGACACCACCATTTTTCATTTTCATGTTTTCTGTACATCAAAGCACATTCTCTTCTGCTAAGATTTCATTTTCTTTTGTCTGTTTAAACATTCAACCTTTTTAACCATTTTATTTTTTTCTTTCTTTCTTTTCCACGTTTTTCTTTCATCTGCTTTTATTTCTTGGATGGGTTTGGATCTGCTTTGATGAAATCATTCTGTAAAATATTCTTGGTGTCTTTCCATTCACATTAGTTGCAAAATAAATGTTAGTTTTTTTTTGTTTTTTTTTATTGGCTAAGAAAATTTGTAGGTTCCTTCTTGATGAAGAGAGTTAGCTCATTTGGTATTTACATTTGCAAAGAAATTAAAAAAAAATATTTTGTCTTCGTTAAGAAAAAGCTAAAATAAATGTCTGTGTGAATGGTATAGAACTTTCCAAATTAGTCAGACTGAGGTTACTGGTGGCGGTGGCGAGGATGGTGTATACTAATAGCATCATTGTTTCTTTCTGTTCAGTTTTCTTGGCAGTAAATGTCTAAAAACAAACAATAAAAACAAAAAAATCCGTGAGTAAACAACAACATGTGTCATTTGTATTGTGTTTCTCTTTTAACTCTGCTTGATTCTGAATCTGGTAGTTGTACCTTTTGCTTTGGCTGACATGCCGGCTCATTCACATAATAAACACACATACGCACAATCTGGTGCCTGCTCAAGTTTGACAGGCACTATACTTATAATATTTCTTCCTGTGAGAAACTGACAGGCTGCTCTCTTCCTGGAGTCTTTCTGGATTGGCTTTTGGAGCTCCCCAGGAGAGGTTGGTCACATCTGCTCCACCTGGCTGCCAGTCAGTGAACAGGTGTAAATACAAGTTGTTCTGTTTTGCTACAGGTTCTACATTGGTTGTGATCTGTGTTCCAATTGGTTCCACGGGGCATGTGTGGCTGTCTCTGAGGAGCAGGCACAGTACATAGAATCCTACGTATGTGATGAATGCAAACTGCATCGGGAGAACACTTCAGAAGAACTCTACTGCATATGCAGAACTCCTTATGACGAGTCACAGTAAGTAGGAAGCTCTATCATAAAGAACACATGACATGGTTGGTTTGTCCTTTCTTACTTCTCTAGTTGGTCATTGTATCTTGTCTGTCTGCATGTGATCTGCACATACACTGTGTGCATACATTCTCTCTTAACATTGTCCAATGCTAACAGTTTTGTTAGCATAGTTTTGTGTCACTTCTACAGATGTCCTATCTCTCTCTCTCTTTCTCTCTCTCTCTTCTCATTATCTTACATATCATGATTATTTCATGCATGCTCACACTGTCGCTCCTTTGATCTATTTTCCTATACATCACACCAAATGAATGACTGTAAAATATGTGACTGCTTGTTCATCTGTACTTATTATCCTATGTAATTATTTCTGTTCACTCTTTGCTCTTTTATTAACATTGTGTTGCTACTTGTTGTCTTAGATATTGTTTGTATTTTATATCGATGTATTTTATAGTGAGGGTTGCCTTTATTATACTCAAATACTTCAGATGAGTGCCATGTAACATTCAATGAGTTGTGGTATGATCAGTTGTTATATTAAGTTACCATAAACATTTCTTCATTACCCAACCTCGTCAGCATAAAAGTTTTGTTAAATTCTCATACAATGAATCAAGATCCTACTTAGAACATAAAAAAGAATTGTAAACATTGTGTGTTGTCTTTTTTTTTTGTTGGATCCCCAACGAAAATAACAAATCATTACTTCTTTAGCATTTTCAGAATCTCTTGACATTTGATATATTTTTTTTTTTTGTGAATAACTTGATTTTTAAGTAAAATTCTTAATGTAAGAAACCTAATACAATTATTTACAATTATTTAATTTCCTTTAAATTTGGAATAGTTTAATAAATAATAATACATTTTAAAATAAAAAAACTCTTAATTGGAAAAGTGATGGCTTTTTAGTTTAGATAGAATAAACTTTAGTTAAATATATTTAAAACATTTCATGTTTATTTTGAACCATTAAAAATTAAAGAGTTTTCTAGGGATCTGTTATTTTCTTTATAACAGTGGTTCGTTAAAACATGGTCTTGATTATTGATTAGAAAGATGTCCTATGTCTACAGCTATATCGTGTTGAATACACCGGTTCCCGTCCGATCACCAAAGTTAAGCAACCTCAGCCTGGTCAGTACTTAAATGGGTGACCATTTGGGAATACCAGGTGCTGTAAACATAAGGACCAAGAATGGTCCACTGGTCCTCCAGGTTTGAGGGTTGGGTGCAGGGCTAACAACTCTGCCCCCGTAAAAAACAGTTTGTTACAGAAACAGCAACAAAAAACTGCTGCCCTATGCACCATCTGGGTATAATGGATAAATGATGATGAAAAGATGTCCTATGGTCAGCACATTACTGAAAAGTATTTTATCTGTTTTTGCTTTTGTGTAAGCAGGTGATAATCATTTAGTTTTTATATTTTTTCATTTTGAGTTTTATTACTTTTTATTTTATAAATAATCTAACAAGATGTTACTTTTTGACAAAAACATTTTTGACATTTACTGTAAACTTCCAACTGACTTTTCTATTGTTTTCTTTTCAGATTTTATATTGGTTGCGATCGGTGTCAAGACTGGTTTCATGGTCGTTGTGTGGGTGTCACAAAAAGTGAAGCAGACAGCATGGACACGTACCTTTGCCCTACTTGTAAGAAGAACGAACATGGCGACAAATATTCTCAAAGAGTCATGTCTGACAAAGATTATGATAGCTTACGACGTCTGCTTCGAAGTCTTCAGGTTAGTAACTCCTTAGATTTTCTTTAGCTTTCCTTTCCATTAAATTTTAAATAGAATTTCTTGACCTGTTTTTATTTTTTAATTCTAAACAATGAAAATTTTTGTTTAGGCACACAAAATGGCCTGGCCATTCCTGGAACCAGTTAACAAATTGGAAGCTCCAGATTATTATGATGTTATCAAAGAACCCATGGGTGAGTCTGTCCTTTTCTTTTATTTGACATCTTTGCTATTTAGTAGTCAATAGACTTTATTTTTTTTTTTTTAATGTTTTAGTAATGCAGATGAATGCTGTTACAACTGTTAATTTAATATGTAAGGAGTGATAAGAGTAAATCCAAGTTGTTTTACTTAGTAAATCATAGCTGAATACTTTAAATAATAAATACTGGGTTTGTTTTACAGTTTACTTCAAATGACAACCATTGACTAGTGATATATCCCGAAAAGGAATACAGTATAAAATGATCAGTGAAGAATGGAACTCCACACCAGGAATAAGAAATACAGATTATTGTACAAAGGTACAATTAACAATAATACACATATAGGCAAGCCACGGGTTGGAGCGGAATCGACCATGGAATAGTAAATGCCTTCGCCTAAGACTTGTTCCCTTTTGTACTGCTCGTTACCATCTTTTATAAAGTAGAGCATTCTATTCTCGCGGATGGCAGGATGTTCCACTATAACACCTTTTCCCGAGCTAAATTCTTCCTAGAATTTTGCTCTTAATATTTTTTTTCCTCTTAGGATCTGGACATAGCCATTTAGTCCTTTTCCTTTTCCTGTTACTTCTCCTGTCCGTCCCTGTGTCTTTACTGTTAGAAGACTCAGTAATTCTTTGTGTAGGTGTTACCTCCATAGGTACTTCAATGTTAGTGAGTGGTTTTATCTGGAATGTGTCATATATTACCTCCACTGGTATCTCTTGGTCATTTGTAACGGTTTTGATGTATCGGTGTCTCAGTTAGTTTATGTCTTTTACAGACAAACCTCTCTCCTTTAATTATATAAATGACTCTCCCGATTTTTCTGATTACCAAACCATCTTCCCAACTTCCCAAAAGCACTTTCCAGTTCGATAATTCTTAAAAAAAAAACCTTGTCTCCTTCTTTGAAAGATTTATTATCAGAGTTTAGTTTTAAAAAAAACTCTTCTTTTTTTTTTTTTTTTTTGGTAACAACCTATCATATTGATCGAATCTTTCTCACATACATGACCTCAGCAGATGACAACTTTCCATTAATGTTCTGATTCGGTGTAATTCTATAAACCATCAGAAATGTTTGGAGATTCTTGTCTTCGGTGTCGATCCCATTAGCTTTTCTCATAGCTCTTTTAAACGTATTGACAAACCTTTCTGCCTATCCATTCGATCTCAGATTATACATAGGCATGGTTATGTGTTCGATTGCTAACGAATTACAATAACGTTTAAATTCAGCTCCTGTAAACATAGTTCCGTTGTCACTCACAATTGTGTTTGGTACTCCCAGACGGCTAAATACTTCGTTTAACGCCTTTCTTGTACTTGCTGCTGTCGGGTGTTTAAATCTGAAAACCTCAGGCCATTTAGAATAACTATCAACAATAATTAGGTAATAGTCTCCCTTTAATGGTCCTGCATAGTCAACATGTATCCATGACCACGGCACATCTGTTTTTGGCCATGGCTGAGTTTTTATAGGTGGTGATTTTGCTGCTAACTGACAGCCTTGACACTGCTTCACCAAATCTTCAATGTCCTGGTCCATCCTAGGCCAGTATATATAGGTCCTCATTAATGATTTCATTCTGAATATACCCGGATGACCCAAATGAAATTCTTTTAATATCCTCTTACGTAGAATATGTGGAATTACCATTTTTTCAGTATACATTAGTGTTTCATTGTAAATTAAAAATGGTGATATTTTATATCCTTTGTTTTTTTCATTCCCTTTCACCTGTTTAATCATCTTTGCAATGTAATCATCCGTTTTCGCCATTTTGTTAATTTCTTCCAGCGTTACTGGTAATTCACTAATGGTGTTCACCAGTACATCCGCAAGTTCTTTCTCTTCTTTTAATGCTGCTATCACTGTTTCCTCCAATAACTCCGAGTTTTTCGGAATTAGTCTTGAAAGACAATCCGCATGGGCGATTTCCTTAGACAGAATCTAAGCATTTAAAATTGTAATTTAATAAAATTACACTCCATCTTTGCAACCTGTTTGCGGAATGAGTAGGTACTCCTTTTTTCGACCCAAAAATTGACAATAAGGGTTTATGGTCGGTTTGTAGCACGAACAATCTTCCATAAATGAATCTGTGAAATTTCTTCACAGCATAAATTATAGGTAGCACTTCCTTATCTATCTGACTATAATTTTTTTCATTCAATGCTCTCGAGGCATGAGCGATAGGTTTTGTTACGCCATCCTCGAATTTGTGTAAAAGAACAGCTCCTATGCCATATTCACTTGCATCCGCTGCTACAATTAATTCTTTATTTGGAACAAAGTGCACCAAAGCTAAATCTGACAATAAGCACTTTTTTATTTTTTTAAATGCTTCGTCGCATTCCCTTGTCCAACATCATTTTTTATTTTTTTCTAATAATTTGTTTAATGGTGCTCTTAAATCATGCATATTAGGAATATAAATTGTAGTAATTTGCAAGGCCCAGAAATGACTGTAACTTAGTCACATTATCCGGAGTAGGCATATTTTTTATCGCTACAATTCTGTTAGGTTTCCTTCTTTTATGATCAATTATTTGACCCAAATATTTGATCTTATCCATACAGAACTCACACTTTTCAAGTCCTACCTTGAATCCATACTTCCTAATTCTTTTGAAAACTTCACTGACATGAATTTTATGTACTTCCACATTTTCATTTTTTATTAATATGTCGTCCAAGTATACCATTGCATAATCTAGTCCTGACAACATTGTATCCATAATTTGTTGAAATACGCTCGGTGCTACCTTCAAACTGAACGGTAAACCTTTCAACCTATCCAATCCTCTATGAGTGTTGATGGTTAAATGCTTCGAACATTCCTCCTCGACCTTGACTTGTAGATAAGCTTCTGACAAATCAATTTTTGAAAAGATTTTGCCCCCATTCAACCTTGAAAATATCTCCTCTGGTGTGGGAAGTTGATATGTGTGATCCTTTAAACATTCATTCAGTCCAGTTGAGAAATCTGCGCAAATTCTTATTTCTCTTTTTTACGTAGACTGGAGGTGATGCACACTCAGAGTAATCTACCTTCTTAATTACTCCGTTCTCTTCCAATCTCTGTAACTCTTTATCTGTCGTCTTTAACGATGCAAAGGGAACTTTTCTTTTCGGTTTGAATACCGGTTTTACATTATCCTTTAGTTCAAATTTCACTTCTGTCTGAGTACAACAACCAAGTTCATCCGAAAAGACTTCAGTTAATTCATTTTTCAAATCTTTCACAAATTTTTCTGTCTGTTTAGACTTTCCTATATTCGACGCATTTATTCTCCTACAAAACGTATTCATGGGTTTCTCCCATAAATTAAACAATACAATCAAATCAATGCCAAATAAATTTGCATTTTTTCCCGCAATCACATAGACTTTAGTTTTGTGGAATTTTCTGTCAAATGCTACCTTTGTGAAAAAGTCACCCTTGAATTTCAATTTATTACCCAAACTGCCTCTCACAATTTTCTTAGTGTTCTGTAATTCTGGCTGGCCTATTTTTCTCCAGGTATTTTCGTCAATTGTGGAAATGCACTCCTGGTATCAAGCAAACAAGTGATATTTCGACCATTTATTTTAATGTCTACGTACTTTCTTGTACTGAAATCCTTCATAACTTGTTTTTAGATAAAACTATCTTTCGATAATTTTTCTTTTTACACATTACTGCCTTGTGCCCCTTTTGCACACATTCAAAACCTATTTTATTTCTAAAATAGCCCTTACTTGCAGCATGGGTTATTGTTACCACATGATTTGCAGTATGATCTTTCTTCTTTGTAGACACATTGTTTTACTTTATTTTCTTCAATACATAAATTATCCCGTTTAATATTAACCAGTTTTTTGGCATTCCTCCCATACTTTCTGTAAAGTTATGTCTGTATCATGCTCCAACATTGCTAAAATCCTTGAATGAACTTCCTTGTCCTTAGGTGCCCGTTAAATCTTGCACAAAAATTAGGCATTTAAACATATCTTCCTTTATTTCTTTAATTTTGAAACCTTCACACTGGGCGTTAACTTTACCGGCGTACGCAACAAAGTCTTCGTCCTCTTCTTTCATGATATTTAAGCATTTATTTATTTTCGATAATATTTCAACCATTTCGTTAAACGAAATTTCTTCTGGTTTCTTTGGCAAAATGAAGTTTGTGTACTTCAAATTTTCCTGAACAGCATAATTTTTTCCTCATCGGCCCGTGATTTGCACTTTTTTGAAAAAATTCTCTCGTACAAAACATAGTTTTTTTTTTTGTTTTTTTTTATGAGGGTGTAGAAAAACTACTTCTTACCTTCTTATTTTTTCTTTTTTTTTATATGGTCGTCACTGTTGAAGGTTCTTAGCTGAAATATTTTATGACTTCTCATTTAATATGGTTGTTTTTTCCTTAGGGGTCCAAATCCTTATTTAACAACTGAAATTTCTGTGTGCATTTGATTTTTCTGTTGCCAATTGATATCCGGTGGTAAATTTCTTAATTTGCCAAACTGGTATCAGGCGGCAGTCATCCTCGTTGCCAAACTGATGTATCCCGAAAAGGAATACAGTATAAAATGATCAGTGAAGAATGGAACTCCACACCAGGAATAAGAAATACAGATTATTGTACAAAGGTACAATTAACAATAATACACATATAGGCAAGCCACGGGTTGGAGCGGAATCGACTATGGAATAGTGAATGCCTTCGCCTAAGACTTGTTTCCTTTTGTACTGCTCGTTACCATCTTTTATAAAGTAGAGCATTCTATTCTCGGGGATGGCAGGATGTTCCACTATAACAACTAGTTTATTAACAAAATGCATGTTTTGTTTTTTATTTGTTTTTTTAACTAGATGTTCAGAATTTTCTTAAACTCAGTTGAAAGAACTTTTTATTTTATTTTTTATGCTGCCTTTAGAAATTAATCTTAGTGTTTCATTTTTATCAGGTTTTATTCTTGCTTATGGTTACAATAGAATTTCCTTGTAATTTTTGTAAAACTGAATAACCTTTAGCAACTTGAAAAAACTCATTTATTAAAAGTGAAAATATTCCTCACCAAATTTCAATTTTTTTTTTTTTTTCAAAAGAGCCGCACAAACACACTAATGTCGTAATCATAAAGATTTAAACAAAAATAAAATCTTATTTTCATAAATGAAAAATAAATCTTTTTTCTTGTTTCACTATTTTATGTCTCCTGCAAATGAAAAAAAATATCATTTAAAATTTGTTAGTAAAATTTAAATGTGGCATCATAAATATTATAGAAAAAAAAACTGCCAATAATTATTATCTTTAATAAGAAAGCTTTTGAATTTATCTTTATTTGCATTTTTAATTTACAATAATTACTTTTGTCACATGAATATTTGAGTTTCAATACAATTTGCATCAGTTATTTCAAAATATCTTTTGAATCTTTATGTAATATACATCAGCAAAAATTCAAATGAAGTGTTACATTGAATGTTTTTATTATCAGATAATATTTATTTACATGTTTTTATTATCATAGGGCCAATATGCTAATGAATAGTTGAAATGTCTGTTTATTATGAAAGTCAGGAATGTTCTTTCGGAATGACAATTTAACAAAATAATCCTTTAATGTGATTTTGTTTTGTTTTTTTAGTTATTGTTTATCTTTTAAACTAAATCTTCTCGTTTTTTTTTTTCTATTTTTTTTATTTCCAGATTTATCAACTGTAGAAGAACGTCTTAGTAAAAAACATTATACACGCCTCACAGACTTCATAAAAGACATGACAAAGATCTTTGATAATTGTCGTTATTACAACCCCAGTGACTCACCATTTTACCAATGTGCTGAGGTTTTGGAGACTTTCTTTGTACAGAAGCTGAAAACCCTGAAGGAGAAATTCTAACCCTAACTCTTTACAAATACACTATTACCACCACCACCACCACCGCCATCATTTCCTCCCTTTTTTCTTTAGCTTGTTGCTCTCCCATTCAGTGTAAATATCATTGATAGAATGTTGAAAAAACAATAACTACCAACTAGCTTGGCTGCTGAGATGGTCACTACTTTCCAAGGGGTCAAAGCATAATGGAGCAGTGGCCATTACCAGAGCATTTCAGTTGGAGGTGTCATCTTTATTCATTCAGCTCCAGTTGTTGTTGCCTGGCAACAACCCTCCTCTTCTTGCTCACAACAACAACTGCCACTCCATTTGTTATCATTAATTCTCACCACATATTTCATGGAGGGTGTTTACAGAAAACAGACAAGGAAAACAATTTTAAAGAAAGCAGAAAAATTATAATTTATTTCATACAACTCTATAGGAAATTAAAAAAAAATGGGGGTGGGTTGGGCAGGAAAAAAGACATTTTGAAAAAAAAATGTTTAAAAAATGAACTGAAAATTAAATTACAAGGGATTGGGAGGGGGGTACTTCTCAAGAAAAACCCAGTTTATTGTCATTGTTGTTGTCCACTGCTGACATTACCCTGTGGCCCAACTGATTTGCAAAAATAAAAGGCAAACTTTTGAGCAGAAACAGTGGGGAGAAGGCATTTTTTTCTTCATTTGTATCACCAAAATAATGGAATTTTTTTTCATCATTTTTGGTTTAAAAAATTCCTGCTCCCCAGACCCATAGACACTGCTCTTCCAGTTCATATAACATCTCACCAATACAAAATCCTCCATTAATTCCACTACTTTGTTCGCCTCCAGCAGCAGCAGCTGGCTAGCGGGGAGTTCATGTGCATTACACGTGCAGACTTTATCTAACCAGGCACGTGGGGAGGAGGACTTCCAAGTCGGGCCATGTATCATGTGTAAAGACTGTAGAAGTAAGAATTGATTGTTCACATAGCAGTCATGCTCTCAATAAATATTGTAATGAAATCAAGTGTCGTTTTCTTACCAGTTTTGTATACATTGGCCTGTTTATGACATTTTATCCACCCACATCACATAATTTTTCCACTGCCACAAAATCAGCTCAATAAAGCATAGCTCAAAATTTCTTGTGCCCTCGTCCTTTCCTCACAGCTCAATTCCATATTCAATAGCCAATTACTTCATCATTGTTACATTTTTGTTTTGTTTTTCTTTTTCTGGAAACTTCAGAAAATAAATCACTCATGGTCAATAGAAATAAAATTATTTCATCATATTGTTTAAAATGTATGCACATCATTACCAGCACCACTTCTGTAAATATTCATTTACAACTAGATGAAGTATTTTCAGTGACTTTAGGTCTCTCAGGGTTCACTTAAATCAAAATTTATTGCCTTTTACATGTAGAGAGAAAGGTAGAATAAAACTACAAGGTTTTCTCCAGTGTTTTCAGTGTAAAAAGAAAATTATTTGCAGAAAAAAATAAATTGAATTTAATAAAATTAATTTTGTTTAGTCATATATAATTAAAATATTACTGAATGTAGTGCACGTTTTTAACCAAGAATTTTTAAATTAAATTCTTCCCACATTTTGAAGACATCATGAGTTATCAAACAATTGTAATATTTTATCTTTTCCTATAAAAAAAAAAAAATAACAAACTTATCCATAGTCTTTATCGTTATGTGCATCATCAGGACAAAATCTACTCCTGGTTAACTTAACCATCAGCAGCATAAAATTTGTAAATAGAAATAAAACAATCTTTTTCTTTACTTTTAAGACAAAGAAAAATGAAATAAACTTTCTAAACTGCTGCTGGGAAATTCACTTTTACAAATTAAAATTAGCAGTTAGAGCAGCTGGCTGCTGGCTGAAAGTTTTAAAATTCCATTTTACATAAATTCATTGAGGTTAAAAATTTATTGAAAACACCTGTTAAAAGCTCTTTTACTTTTCAGTTACCTGGGTACTTTCAAATCTGCAATACCCAAGGAGTTCAAATATTAACATTCCATGAAATTTGGTTTGCTACTTTGGCTGGGCAAAGTTACCTGTTTTAATTACCCCCGCCCCCCTTTTTTTTTCTCAAAAGATTTAGTGCATTCTATCTTATGAAATAACTGCATGTTCCTTTTAAATGCTGTTAAACCTATCAACATTGTTTCCATCCACATCATAATCAATTGCTTTAAAAAAAAGTTAGGATTAGTTTTATTGCTCGTTCAATTTGAACAATTAAGAATGGCTTTAGTGTTTTTCATTGAATTTATTTTTTAATTTAATTACCTTTTTTTTATAGTGAGTTTCACCATGCACTTTGAAAATTAAAGTAACACAATAACAAATTATTTCATTATAACTTGATTGCTTTAATGATGTGCAAAATTTTGTAAATACATCAATAAAGTAGGGTTTATCCTTTTTATTTGGGTTTAAATCCCAACATTGACTTGTGTTGTGTTTCTTTACAAAATTCTCATCTAAACCTGTGTATTATTGAAGCAATCAGAATGTGAAATGTCTCAAAGAATGATGTTACAGTGAAAAATCAAATCCAAACTTTATTTTTTTCAATTAATAATGTCCTTTATTTTTGTTGACTTCAACTAAGCTGTTTTTGTCTCTCATGTTTGGAAAGAAAACTGGTTACTGTGTTGTCTTTCACTGCAAAACAAGTGTTGGCAAAATTTTTTTAACCTGGCATTTTTCACAAAACAATTATTTGGAAATGTTTATAAAAAAGTAAAATAAAATTTTCCACATCAGCATCATATTGAAAAATTATATTTTTAAGTTTAAACAAAAAAAAAATACTGATAAACCAGTTTATTCAAAATAATTAAAACTTTATGTAAAGCAAATTATAACCCACTTAAATTTGCCTAATTTTCTATACTATTTTACCATTTGTAGCTGTGAGTAACATTGTTATCCAAAGTGTTTAACCTCATCTAGTTTTATCTTTTACTTGTTGGTACAGTATTATATATAAGATTATATATTGATTGATAAGGTATTTATATTTTATACTAAATTTATATTTAGTTATCAATAATATTGAACAGCTCTCTTCACTTTGTAGACAACATTTTGAATTTTGGCCTCACATTGACATGAAAAAAGTTTCCTAGAAACATTAACAAATGTAGTTGTATCTATGATTTAGAAATATTTACATTGTAATTTGTTTTTTCTCCTAATTTTTTATACTATCAAAATACATAATTGATTTGTAACAGAATTTAGATAATTCAGAAAATAAAAGCAATTATTTCATGAAATGTTCAAATTAGAGAATTTTACAAAAAACAAAAGCTTAAAATATTCTCATGCTACACTTTTTTCTTTCATATTATAAAAAGAAAATCAATTTTATGAACTATATAATTAATATTATTTAGCTAGCAATGGTATGAGTAATATATATATATATTGAACACTTAGAGAAGGGAAATGTATTTTGCACATTTTATTCACAATGCGTTGTGGTGCTCAAAATGAAAAATCGGAGAGCCAAGTTGGAATTCCAGTTGAATTTGTTGCATTCAAATACAAATAAATACCCTTGGAAAAGGTATTAATCCATCACTTCTCCCTCTAGCTATGGGTTAATAGCAGGACAGGTTGAGTTTTATAAGCTTGGTTGACAACCAGTCTACTGTAGAAAGTAATGGTAACCTACTGCAGGAAAATCTGCCCAGTCATTCATGTCTCTTTCCAGTGAATCAGTCAGCTAAGTGCCATATCACATGGCTTCTTTACCACATTCCCCTCTCTCTCTCTCTCTCTCTCTATATATATATATATATATATATATATATATATATAATGTTTTTCTCAAACAGAAGAGGGTTTTAATTTGTATAGTAATCATTTGTTGTTCACCTTGTGACTTGATTCTTACATTTATCTTTGTATCTGCTCAACTGTTCAATATTTGTTATGCATGAGATTGAAGATTTGAGAGAATTTGATAAAATTTTATGATAAATTGATGATAAACTAATCTTGGTGGATTCCTATGCCACTTGGTGTGAACCTTGTAAAATGATTAACTCACTTTTTGACAAATTCTCAATAATTATCCAACCATCTATTTTACAAATAAATCCCATATCAACATTTTTATTCTTCAAAAATAGAAAAAAATGTTAAATATTTGTCTATATTTCTGAAATGAGGTATTGTAATTATTTCACCTGAAATACACGTGGCCCAGTGGATAGAAGCATTAGATGGATCCAGTCACTTCACCCAAAGAGTTATGAGTTCAATACCTTGATATAGCAGAGGTGAACAAAAAATTTCTTAAATGGATATAAATTAAGACATCTGGAAGTAGCACAACTCATGGAATGAGAACAATCTCTGATGATCGAAATGAAGGGTTCAGTTTGAAATTCTAATCACTTGAAGAAGGCCTTAGTGTCTTCTTCTATGTGCCTTGACCTTTCAGGATGTAGGCGATCATGGCTTTCCACATCTCCCTATCCCTGGTGGCTCTTAGCACGCTTTCTCCTGTAACATCTCACAGCCCCCGTTCTATCATCCACTTGGTCAGGCCCTTCAAATATGTTATCCGCTGCTTTCCTTCGTCTCTTTTTCCCTCTATCTAGCCTCCAAGCCCTCCTTTCACATTGCATGTCCCAGAAACTTCAGTTGTCTCTTCCTGAGGCTCAATTTCCTTTTTGTTTCCATTCTTTCCAACACCTCATCATTGTTCACATGCTCGGTCCACGATATCCACAGCTTCCTTCTGTAGAACCACATTTCAGCTGCTTCAAGTTTTCCCTTCATCTTGGATGATATTGTCCAGCATTCACTGCCATATTGAAGAACTGACATCACATAGCAATCCAGTACTCTCTTCTTTGTTTCTAGCGAAATTGTCCTGTGTCTTAATACTTTACTCAGCTTCTGGAACACATCTTTCGCCATGCCAATTCACCTTTGGATCTCTGTGTCGCACTTTCTGTCTTCAGTTAGAACACTTCCCAGGTATTTAAATTTTCATACCTGCTTGATTTTAACATCCCCCACTTGTATTTGGCACTTTGGGCTGCTCTTTTTGCTGATGACCATGTATTCGGTTTTCTTGCAGTCCCTTCTTGTCACTCTCTTCAGCTATCTTCTGCAGCTATCTTCCGTGTCTGCAATCAACACTTGTTTGCGTATCTTGTTGTTCAGATTGTGGCCTCCAATGACAAATTCTGGCATAACATCTAGAGTTCTCAAAATATTCTCACTGTACAAGTTAAATAGATCCGGTGAAAGTTAAATACAACAGCCAAAACGTGAATATGGCAATAAAGATGAGGACAACAGTCTGCACAATGTAAATAAGGATAAAGTTGGGGCTAATGATAAGGACGTTATAATTTAGTACAATGAAATTTAGCCAAATTATAACTTATATGAAATCTCAGTCTTTCTTAAAAATTTGCTTGTATCCTCAATCAGCCATTTTGAGGTATTCTCTAATTAGAGGGAATTTTTCTTTTAAATTGAAATGTTAACAAGTTCTGGAAAAACTAAGTTTGGGACTATTTTTATTTATATATGGATATGCCTCTCTCCCTAGACTCAGTGTAGTATTTGTGTAATATGTGTGAGATTATGTATATAATGGTTAGAATATTCACTTTCTGACCATGAAAGCAGAGTTTGAGCCTCAACAGGAAGATGACTTCTTGATGTTATTTGTCCAGAGAATTGAAATTACATAGACTAAACTGTTTGTCATTGGTATCTGATTCATTTTCTACGGCTTGCCAACCCATTGCAGGCTATTTAAAGCCAAAACATTAATTTTTCAGATTCTAAGATTGAATAGGTGGAGTGCATTCATACCTTTCCAAAGAGTATTTTCTCGTAAGTTATTATAATGTACCCAACTAGAATTTAAACTCTGCTCTCATTAACAATTTTGAGCCATTATCCATTACATCACCTGGACATCCAAGATTAAAAAATTCCCAAGTGGGCACCCATCTAACCAGGCTAACTTCGGTGATCATAAAGGAACTGATGTTTCAATGCGATGTGTTTGTAAGCCCTGTTTGTCAATGGTTGTGCAAGCGCTAAGTCACGTCATTTTGAAAAACAGTAAACTAATAATCATTTTGTATTTAGGTAAGGAGATTTGATTCTCAAGTGATAATGGATGATCAGTGTTTATGAAGAGTGGCAAATACTAAATTTGCTTTCAATCAAACATTTCTTAAATGATTTGTCTGTTTCTATATGCAAGACAATGAAATTTGTTTTTGACATTAAAAAACTATTACTGCTATTTTGTGCCATTGTTGATAACTTCTTACCAAATTTGTGTAAATCGTGTTGCTTTAGATGATGTGCTAATTTGAATATCACAAAACCTGTAAATAAAGAAAAAATTTTCCTAAACTGTTGCAGGGAAATTTGCTCATAAAATTTCAATTTAGCAGCTGGCTGTCATGTCGAAGACTGTCATTTTATTTTTTTATGCCATTTTAACCACAAACTTTTGGAGTTGGTAAAATCCACATGAAACCTGTGAACAGTCTTAGAGAATTTTTTAAATTAGTGTTATTTTTGAGGCTTTCTATTTGATGTTGTTTTGTACATTTGATGAAGGAGTAAAGCTGTACTACCAAATGTGGACAATATAGTGATGACTGATACAGGGATGAGATGGTTAAAATCCCCAACAGGAACATTTGTCGTCACTGCAGCTGCCTTAAAAAAAAAAAATTATTAATCAACCAACATGTTCATGTCTATCTTTCTTTAAGTATTATTATTTTATTTTATTTTTTTTATTTCACTCCAAGCAAGGCAAGACCTCAAATAGTACACAGGGGGTTACAGTAAGAGAAAAAACAAGGTACAAGGGATGTCCGTTGTGCAACAGTGAATATCGTCTCAGAAGAAGAAGAAATCAGTGAGAAAAGTTTGAATTCTAGTTGAATTCATTATATTCACTTATGCACAAATGTCCTTGTAAAAGGTATTAATCTGTCTCTTATCCCTCCAGTTATGAACTAAATAGCAGAACACATTCGGTTCTATAGCCTTGGTTGAAAACCAGTCTACCACAGAAACTAATGGCCACCTACTGCAGGAAAATATTCTGCCCAGTCAGTCATGTCTCGAAAGAGACATGATTGTCCAAACATGTATCACATAAGACACTTAACTGACAGGAAATGTTGAAGGAAGAATAAGAGATGGAAGGGAATTATAGCAATTGACGTTGCATTTAAAATTTTGAAGATCGTAGTTATCAGGGAGGCAAGCAAATGGAAGGGAGTTTCACAAATGGCAAGTGAGATTAAAAGCAGTAGTAAAGATTATCAAAGTAGTTTTATTTTAATCTTCCCTTGGAAGATAAATAAAAATGATAGAAGTAAAAATGAATAAAAAGTAATTATTATGAATTGGCTCTAAAGAAAATACAAGGGATTGCTAAAAAATATTCTTGGCTCAAGTCAGCTTCTCAAAATGTAGGTCAAGCCCAGACGCTTTTCAGCACATCCTCATACACTTGTCATAAGGTCACTAAAAAAGCCATTTTTGTCTTTTTTGTTAGCAGAGAACATTTATTATACTAATGAAGGGAAGTAATGTGAGTTTAAATATAATCTTAGGTATGGCCAAAAAATTTTCTTGTCTTGATTCGTTTTTTATAATTTATAAACCATTTACAGGTTATTTAAAACCAGAAAATATTTTTACATGGTAAATTTTTTTTTTTTTTTTGAGATAATGATTTTAGTTGTCCAACTATCGCCCGGTTTACACTCCACCCACGTCTATTGAATGGGTGAAGAGGCTCATCCCTTGTTTCCTGTTTAGGATGTGGTTTCCGGCTTTCTCTTTTCAAATCTTTTCACTCTTATGTAGCCCCCTGCATGTCAGTGGTGTTACCGCCTTGATCAGGATGATATGATAAAAAGAAAAAAAAAGTCATATACAAATATTTGGAAGAAACCATTGCTTGGAAAAGAAAAATCAAATTCATACCTTACCCATGGGTATAAATGAATATAACAAATCCAACTGAAATTAGAACTCTGCTCTCCAATTAACAATTCTGAGCCATTATCCATTACATCACATTCAATATATCCGAGCTTACAGCACCTGGTATTCCTAAGCCGTCACCGATCTAGATGCAGACCAGGTTTGATGTTGTTTAACTTTGGTGGAACTGGTGCTTTAATGTGATGTAGCCATAAGCTTGTTACAGCTGGTTACGTAAATAGATCATTTGTTTATATAACTTATATGTCAGAATTGTTCAGCTTTTCATTTTATTCTGATTTGCTTTACAGACAAGATGAAAGCAATGATATTAATTCATGTATAACATTTAATCAAGAATTGAATATTTTCTTGTCTTTATGCCTTAAGTAGATTTTAATAATTTATCATTAAAATGTGTGAATTGTACAAATATTGCTCCAAAAGTAATGCATCCTACTTTATTACGTTAACCCACGATATCAGAGGTTGGCAGTATGGCTTGCCCACCAATAAGCCTTGTATGACTTTCTGATAGTGTGACATGAAAATGTGTGAAAAACAAAGGTGCCTTATTGAAGTCCTTGCAGAAAAAGAATGTGCCCATCAAAATTCATTCATACTTGCTGAATGTTTATGGAGTTGTTGTGAGCACAGTTAAATGAGTTTTTTTTTTTTTTTTTAAATCATATCACCCTGAGCAAGGTGATAATGCCACTGATGTGCAGGGGGTTACATAAGAGTGAAGAGATTGGAAAAGAGAAAACCAGAAACCGCATCCTAAACAGGAAACAAGGGATGAGCCTCTTCACCTGTTCAATAGATGTGGGCCAGCAAAGGGGACAGTGACAAGCTACATCACACTGATGAAAGATGGATTCTGTACACGTTTTCTTGATAATGTCATTGTTGCAGTGGATAAAAAGAGTTTTATAGCTGAAGGTTTGCTCTGTTCATTGAGGTTATTGTGCTTATGTTGTAATTTCTGATAAAATAAATACAAGACTTTACTTTTGGAGCACACCCGAATAGATTTATCAGTCATACATACTTATCTCCTTGTTGAGAGATTCTAACTTGATGCCAATAAGCAAACATATAAGAGAACATTTCATTTGTAAGTAGGGGAGATCAGTTTGCTAATATATTGCTTTTTATTTCTTTTGGGAACTTTTACTTTTTAACAATTTAAAAGTAGAATTCTTTTTTATATGTGTCTGTTATTAAGTTTATAGATAAGAATGCTAGATTACTCATACACATAATCTAACAACTGCAAAAGTTACTTAAATATTAGATTTTTATGGTATGGATAGTCTTTTCATAATCATGAACTTCTGCATTTTGGAAGTTACAGGGATAGTTAGCCAAAACGTTTCATAAAAAAAATCTATAGACAATTTTTTTATAATTTTAGCTGAATCTGATCATTCTCAAGTTTAAGTTGAATTTTATTTAAAATTTGATACTAAGAAGAGTTAGAAATTACAGTTATTAATGCTTAATAAATTTGTGTTTAAATATTTGAGTCTTGCTTCAAATATGCTTAATTTCTAGACTAATCTAAGCCTTTTCATACTTATAAGCTTTTATACAAATAAAAACATTTGAGCCTCACTTCATACTTAAAATAGGCTGAATTTATGGACTGATTTGAACCTTATGCTTGTAAGCTTAATATTAATAATATTTTTCAAAAAGTGTATTTGTCAAAGTTTACCAAAGATTAACTTTGTCTTGACACTTCATTGATACTCAAGAAGAACTTACTTTGCAATTTAATTTTTGCCACAAACACAATCTGCTGTCCAATGAGGAACAAGGTATTTTCTCTAAGACACTGAATCCATCTAGAAATTAAAAAACAAAACAATTTTTAGTTTTCTTTCATTTTTTTTTTACTTTATTTTTTCAAGACTTAAGCAACATGATGAGTAGTTCTGTTGTCCTGAAGATTATCTTCATCCAATCCAGAAATATGAAGTAATCACTTTCATATTCAGCCCAAACCAATGGCTGTCATCAGTATTTACATAAAATTATATAATATGAATAAATAATCATAATTAATTGCTAAAATATTAGTTTTGTGAATCTCTATAAATAAATATCATATTTATTTGCTAAAACATTACTTTTGTGAATCTCTATAAATCTGTAATTTAAGTGTTTTCATGACTGTCATTATAATTTAGATAATTTTTAAAACAGACTCATATTGCAAAAACTTGTTAGATTTTTATGTCAGCTTATTACTTGTTCACAAAATTCCAAAAGACATTTTTTAAATTCTTTTTATGATGACCAACCCAGATTTTTATTTTAAAATAGATTTCCTGCTTAAATCAATGAATTAAATATTTTCTGTGTGATCTGGAGGCACACCAATAAATCTGCAGTTAAAAAGGCATTTATTTCACAATCAATAATAGTTTTAAATTACTACTAACCAACAATTATTGAGGAAATTTTTAGCATGGGAATTGCTAGGGATATCCAATAAATAGATAATTAACAACTCTACATAATACCAAGAATCAATTATTATTTTTTCTTCTGATGATTGAAGCAGATAAAAATGTAGATGTCAACTGTGTCAATCAATCAGAAAATGCAAGTTAAGAGTCTTTGTTCAAACCAACCACATACAATGAGAAAATACAAACAAGAACTCTTCAACTTGTCATTTTATAAGCATTTTATAATTCTTATATGAATTTCTTTCTATTCATTTCTTTCATTTGTAAGTCAATTGATCAAAATGATGATAATCAATTTTACTTGAACTTAAGAAGAATATAGTCATTATAAGAAATGTGTTTGAAGATAATTAAAATTAAATTGGAATAAATAGCATAGCGGATTAAAGCATTAGTGACAGAAATTGAGAATTTAATTTCTGGGTTGGGTAGTATAAAACTTAGTGGAATTAGAGTGAACAAAAACTGAGCAATTCCTGAAAAGAATTATGATGGCATGGACAGTAGAACAAGAACAATCTACTCCTAAAGGGTTCAATTCAAAATTCCCTGAAGGTTACTTAGATTTATAAACACCTGAAGAAGGCTGGACAACACAACATCTGAAATGTAGTAATAACAAAGATGAGAACATTAGACAATGTAAATAATAACTTGGTGCTGGTATAATATATGATCTATATGCATGTTTCTGGTATAGCTAGTAAAACTGACAAATTCAGATTTCAATAAAAGCTGCTGCCACTGAAGATTACCGCCTACCTATCATAATTATTAGTAAAAAAAAGGTGGCATGTATATTTCAGAAACATTCAAAGGGACATGTAGAGGTCAGATTCTTTAAAGGGCATATGACAAGTTCAGATTTCAATTAAAGCTGCTGCCTTTGAAGATTACCACTTGCCTTTGTCTAAAACTACACATTTTTACTAGACTTCCAATTCGTTTGGTATATAAACCAAGGCAGCTTTTATAGTTTATACACTATAATTTTGAATGTAGATCACATACTATACCAGCACCAATAACTCCTCATCCCAGAAATTCAGACAGTAAATGAAAAACATCTTTTTCATAAAATTAATTTTATTGCAGACAAAATAAACTTGGAATAGTTTTTTGTTTACCTGAGCAATTGGTGAATATATGTGTTGGTGGGTTAATGTTGACAGTTGCTCTACTGTAGTTTCCAATTTGGGGCTGATGATAACGTAAATGGAAAGGTAAGACTGATTCTGCTTTTAGGTAACCAGCCTTGGATGTTGATTGTAATGGTAAGTAGACAAGAAGTGTTTGCGGAGAAGAAAGGTAATCAGGTTTTTCAGTGTCCACTTTAGACTGAAATGCAATCTGCCAAATTAGAAAAAAAGAATAAAAAAAATAAAATTTTGAAAATAATTCTTCATATTTGGAAGACTTTTTTCATCAGGTAAGTTTATGCTGTTTTATCGTGACATGGTACATGTAAGATAATCTATTTTTTTCTTTTTATCATAAAAAAACCTGATGCCAGTAATTAGAATTGTTTCCTTTTTACAATGTGCCTGCTCCACAGAGAAACTGAAAAATTTAATATGTTATTTTAAATATCAACAAGTAAAGCTGTCACTAATTCTCAAATATGTTTCTTTAAATAGCAAGCAACAAGTAAGTTTATTTTCTATGCCTCTTGATAAGCATACATAATAAGAAAAAGAGATGGAGTCATATCTTCCCTAAGGGTTATATATATATATATATATATATATATATATATATATATATATAAATTGTACAATTTTTGAGAAAGGCCCAGTTCAATATGCACCTGATGATTGCTAAAATGAATGAAATTCCAAGCTGTGCTAAAACATAAGATAATATGTATATTTATTAATATATATTTTTGCTCTATGATACAGCATTTAGCACTATTCTATTCACAGCTGATTAATATTTATATATTGATGTATATCTATGCATATACACATATATATATACTTATTTACCTCTTCACCTATATTTTTTTGAAAATAAAACTTAATGACAATAAATTTTCCATTGACAATATCTATCTAAATCTAATCTAAACTTATTTATAAATAGAACTTTGTCTGTGTGTGTGTGTGTCTGTTACCTATAGACTCCGAAACGGCTGAACTGATTTTCTTGAAAATTTACAGTTGTACTATAAGCGTCTGCGAGTGTTCTTAGCTAGGTTTTGTGTTGAGGTATCCCCGATAAATATTGAAAATTGATAATTGAAAAAATCGGGTTATAGAAGGAGTGGTCCGATTTTAATCAAATTTGATACACTCATAGACAAAGACATAAGAAACGATATTCAGAAGTTTCAAGGTTGCAGTTCTTACAATAATGCAGAAAATCAATAATATATATATATATATATATATATATAAAAGCAAGATGTTTGTGTGTGTGTCTGTTTATCTGTCTGTATGTCCTTTATAAAAATCCACAATTTTTATCCGATTCTCACCAAACTTCACACAAATATTCTTTAGGCTGAGCCATGGATTAGTTTTAAAGCTTTCATTACACCCGAGCAACGCTGAGCTATACTGCTAGTAGATAGTAAAATAGATATTTCTTAGTTTTACATTTCATTTGTTTCCCTTTTGTACAAAAGTTATAAAGATTAAATTTAACTAAATTTTGTTTTATATTAAATAGATTAGCTCATTATCAGCACCAAGAATTCATTACTGTCATTAGAAGTAAGCTTGAACTCTTACCTGATGTAGATGGGTACTTCAGCTAGTATTATCAGATGTTTTTGAATACTTGCTTCTTATTGTTAAAATTTCCTTAGCTTACCTAGAAACTATTCAAGCATTATTTTATTATACAATTGCTAACCATGTCAATATCCAGTAATTTTTACAATTCCAAGCTGGAAGCAAAGAATATGTGAGATGTAATTCTTCTAACCCAGTCACGAGTTTACTCGTTATTCCACAGAAAGCAATGCTGTGTTAATATTTTTAATTGTATAAGTTTTCTAAGTGCACAAATTATAAAGAAACTATGGTCACAGAAGATAGAGAAAACGAAAAATGAAACCACATTTTGATAATAGAATAAAAATTTATACCTGAAGCTCTTTGATTCTATGAATCTGGTATGGATCTATATATGCTCCACGAGGTAAGACTTTCTTTAAGACAACCACACATTGTGATTGTTGTGGAATGGATTTTGTTGGAAGTACAAGTAGCACAGAATTGGTAAGTGTTCTGTGAAAAGAGAAGATCTAAGCATTAGATGCATTATACAAATTTTGATCTTGGTGATAAATTATTCCAATGAAAGAAATATTATAATCAATTTGATATAGAGTAAGTAACAACAAGTGTTGTTATACCCAAATTTTTTTAAGTTGTTGTTAAAATAATAAATAAAATTAAAGGCATTAATTTGACCACAATTTTTTTCTTTTAAGCGTGGAAATGCTTGCTAATCATAAATCTAGTGATTTCAATAAGTGAAACATTTGTACTATATATTTGTTTAAAATTCTTTTTCAATAAAATTTTGTAAACTTTAAAATTCTATGCTAACAGTTTCTTCTGTTGCACTTCTTGCTTACCAGTCAACTTTGATCTGTAAAAATGTAATGCAATTTCAATCGTCATCTGTTATTTTCTGGAACCATTCTTTTATTGTCCTCTCCCCCTTAATAATAGTATTTCTCACATTCTTTTCACTTTTCATCTTAGTGGCTTTATTGCTTTGCTTGGGGTGAAATGATTAAAATAAATTATGATTTGGATATTTAAAAACATAAATAGAATTATAATATTTTTGTTGAAATTATTGTTTGTTTGTAGTAGGGAGATGGTTGAATGTTTATTGGCCTTGTGTTAAATGTAACTGAACTCCCCACAACTTAAGGGTTTATCCATAATCATCATCAGGATTATCAGAAGGTTGAAATGCGGAAGAATAAAATATTTCATTGTATGTTAAAATAGAATTTTATTAACAGAACAGAATAACATCAATTGTAGAGTTAAATGTTTAAAGAGAAAATGTACATATGTAGTTAATCAATTTGTAAGAGTTAAATGTTCAATGAGAAATAGTAGTAAGGAGTTAAGTGTCCAGAATTCTAGTTGTAAGTGGCATTTCTAGTTGTAAGTAGTAAATGTGTTTAATAAAGTCTGTGTTCCTTTCTCTTTTTCATGTCCGGCGAGAAAGTGAAAAGGGAGGTAACACTATAAAGGAAATTGTAATCATTAGACATTAATTTTTAGGAGTCAGTTGAAATATCTTCTTCTTGTTGTTTTCTTTGTTGACTGCGAGAATGTTGAGGATGGAGAAGAGGTAAAAGAAAATAGCATGAGTGAAGAAGGAGAATGAATGTGTGACGGGATTTTATATGTCCAGGTCAGACTTGAAGTTTCCTTTGTCACATGTTGCTTGTGTTTGATATCACTGCTTCCATTTCTGACTTTCTTTGGGTTTTTTCATAGCCATTTAGTTTTTTTACACTGGATTGCTAACTTTTCTCTCAGTTTTTCAAATCGCTTCCTTCCATTGGTTAGAAAATTAATTTAACATCTGATCGCAAAATCTGGCTTCGCCTTTTTCTTTCAGAACAGAATCAATCCTTTTCCTGTTTGCCAAAATTAGGATTTCACATGTAATTGTGAATTTTTGTAAAAGTGAACAAGAGAATAGAATTGCTTTTAATTTTGTGTTCACTATATGTTAAATGCTTGTTGAAAAAGGAAAATGCTTAGTTTCCTTTGTACAAGTTTGTGTATTTGCCTGATATGAGCAGTTCATACATAGATTTAAACTGGGCCTGTAAGTATCACACACAAGAATTCTCTTTGATACTTCCATAGCATGAAAATTTTATTTAAGATATTTTTCACCTGTATTAACAGTTTTTTGAGTATTTTCGTGTCAACTGCTCTGACAAGTTTTTTCCTGGGTTCCCCAATCACATGCTACTAGATTGGCACCTAAGTTCCACCCTTTTACCATTAAAATAGTTAAATGCAACCACATCTTCTACTCTAACAGTTTCTTTTCTTGCACTTTTTGTTTGTCAAACTCCTTACCATTTTCTTGTTTCCCTAAGAGCTACAATCTCTAAAAGTTTAAATACATTGATTGCCATTTTCTCTCTACTTGTTTCCCAGCCATCTCTCATCTTTTCTTCAACATCACCTGTACTTTGTTTTTTCTTTCACTGTAACTCCCTACACACCAGTGGTGGTCCTGCCTTGATTGGGGTGATATGACAATAAAAAAGAAAATTTGATTTAAAAAGTTTGTAAAATAAGTTTTATTCAGTTCCAGAATTATATACAAAATTGGTTATATTTTCTCTTAACACTAAAATTTGAAATATCACTCGAAGTTGAATTTTTCAACATATTTTTTTCACTTTTGGTTCTTCAACATGGTGTAATGGTTACCAACTTTGTCCCACTAGATTAATTACAACTGAATAGTGAATTTGATCCTCACTGGGTGCCTCACACTTTGAGTTTTGTGACACATCTAAGCCATGCTTAGAAGATCACTATATTACTTTCACTCGTTTATTGATAGGAAAGAATAGCTAATTTATGAAACTTAATGATCTCATTAAAAATCACCTTTAATAGATTTTTTATTAATTTCATTAAATAAAAAAATTCTACAAGCAGATTTTTTGTATTTCAGAAACAATATTATCTATATGTTTAAAAAAATAATTTTTACAAAATTCTAGGATAAAAATCCCGCTAAATAATTGATATTTCAAGTTAAAGATCATAGGTTACAATGGCTAAAATGTTATGACAATAACAACAAGGATGAGGACATTATTCTGAATGTAAATAATGTTAAAGTTTATAAGAAATTTTAGAATTACAAGAAGTGCTAATGACAAACCGATGAAATCCTTGTTTATTAATGGTCATAATGAGAGAACACGAAGTATTTGTTTCCACAGAATTAATTTGAAGTAATATCAACACCACCACAAATAAAAGGTCAGGCATCTTGTTCACTGTAATAGAAAAAAAATAAAATTATTGATATTTAGATTTAAAATGTTTATCACGAAAATTGAAAATTAAGGATACTAGTTTCATCTATTTGAAATTTTAACTACTAAAGTGAAACTGGGATGAATAAAAGTAAGATGTGTTTAATATTTATACCTGCAAAAAAAAAAAAAAAAAAGTGTCAAAATGATTTCCTTCACACTGCTATCACTGTAGTATATCATTTTAAAAAGCAATGATTAGAATTTTAATAAAATCCAAACATATAAAAGTAGATTTATACATTTTCTTTATTCTTGAAAACTGACAAAGAAACACTATTCATTTATTAGATTGCTTATTTACAAGATATGTAGGAATTGAATAAAAATACAAAAAAAATAAAAAAATAAATAAATAAAATTAAATAAAAATATGAAATAAAATAAAAACTACAAAATAAAATAAAAATACAAAATAAAATAAACAAAAATCTCCCAGGAGTCCTCTGACAGGAGAGACAATTTAGGCATGTGCAAAAAGAGAGGCTTCCTGGCACCAAAAAATAAACTATCTCTTTTTCTGTTTTACTTTGACTGGTAAAGATGTGCCGACTGTCCGGGAAGGAATTTTCCCAACAAGAGGTCGTTGGAATCAAAAAAATAAAACCAGTGTCCAAACATATGTGAACCAACAATAATGAAATATTTTCTTATTTATCATTTTATAAAGAAATAATTGTGAAAATATTTTTATTCATAAATTTATAAAAATCTTTGAACAAGAAAATTTAAACACATAACATTTAACAAGTAACGTAGTTATACATTTTGAAAAAAATTGTGCTTTTCGGACATTTCTCCACATAAAATAGGTTGAGAAAGCATCTTTTCCTCTCAACCTAATATTATTTTTATGTCTGCCATGCTTATTCAAATTTTCCTGTTCTATAGTTATTTATAAAAATGGTAAATATCGCATTGTAGATGACTTACATGTTTTCATAATTTTGTAATTTTTTTTAAAAGAAAAAGATTTTTGTCAAATTTATTTCTTTATAAAATCGTAAATAATAATTTATTACGATGTTGGCTGGACCTGACGGTACCATCACTTAGATGATGTACTTAAAGAGCGATACGAAAATCCAGCACGTAAAACTGAATCAGCAAGTCTGCAAGTATTTCATAAACTACATGAAAGTTAAATATTGCATTGTCGTTGGCGTACATATTTTGATATTTTTTATAAACTTTTGAATAAATAGATTTCTTTTCAAATTTCTTTCTTTTTAAATTGATAACTATCACATTGTACTGGATTCACATATTTTAAATTTTGTAAATAAACTTTGCTGAGGGAGTCAAAAGTGTATACAGTAATTAATATTGGGTGAAAGGAATAACCGTCCTTTTGACAAACGGTTTTTTTTTGTTTGTTGGCACGAAGTTTAAACATTGACATAAGTAAGTTTCATGGAAATTTTGTTCTTCAACAATCTTGGAAAAAAAGAAGTTATTTTTTAGTTGTAAATAAATGTAAAGTTACTGTGTCACTGTAAATTAACAATTAAAAGAAAATTAAAAAAATGCTAATACTGTTTTTTCTTTCAACGTTGGATAGTTTCTGGGTTAAAATAAAAAAGAACAGTAACACTAACAAACTTACGATTACTTTTAAAAAGACATAGGTAGCATTCTAAGCTATTAATTAAAAAAAATCACACAAATCTGGAGATGACGGTGTTCAATGCAATGTCAAAATATATTTCCGGATTGTAAATGTTCTTTTTAAAAAAGAAAAAAATTAGAATTAAAAATTAGAATTTGATATGTATACTCATACGAAAAAGCATTTGAATAAAAAAAATTAAGAACAAAGTAAAAAAAAAGCCAAGATCAACTTGCTGAGAGTAAGTTAAAGTTCGTAACTTTATTGAATTTGGATCTAAATTCTTTTAAAAAGTTCGATAACGAAAGAAATTAAATAATAAATAATGCGTATTTTTTTCTTTTTCACAAAATAAAATATATATATAATAGAAAGAGTAAAGACGGTTTCAAATGTGATTGATATTATGTGAAATCCACCACAGAAATGTTCTATTTTACTGGCAAATCATTGTAAATTGGGTTTTTGGAGGGTGGTAACTGAGAAGTTCCTGGCCCGACCAAGAAACACTTGAGATAAAAAAATAAAAATGATTACATTTTTGGTGAAGTGTTAGGTCGAGAACTTTTCAACACACCCATTATCGGGCAAGGTTTATGAACGTAACACATTTAACATTTAATTGCTGAAATTTGAAATAATGAACATTTTTTTTTAAAAAGGTAAGGCTAAAAAATTAAAATTGCGGATGAAATAATAATAGTCTTACAACTTAGCATCTGCGATTTTAATCTTTTAGAGAAATAACAAAACTTATTGACAGCTAATTAAAAAAGGTTATTTTTTAACAAATAATTAAAAATTAAATTGTTAACTTTTTAAAATTATAAAATATTCACGTAATTTTTCAGTAATTAGTTGACTTGAAAGGCATCCTGTAAACTAGCTAGAAAAAGAAAACTCATTTTATTTTATGACAATAATTTGTCCAGATAATAGAGAAATTTTTGCTTTGAATTTCGTATTTTTTTTTTTTTTAATCGAAACTAAATTTAAAGATTGTCAAAGAAAACACTAGCAAAAACAATACGGTAAAAAAAATGTTGGGTTTCACAATTGTTTTTCTTCACTTACAGCTATAAAGATTTTTCAGTCTTTTTCATTTTCTAAAGCGTCATTTTATTGACATTTTAGGCTAGGCAAAAAAAAATATAATAATAATAATAATAATAAGGCATAGCAAGAATTCATTTAATTTTAATTATTATTCAGTTAAAAAGAAAAACAAAAGTCAGGTCAGCAACTTGAAATTATAACGGATTTAATTTATAGTACAATCCTGAAAGACAGTTTTTAAACAATTCCAATACGAATAGAACAGAGAGGGATATCCTAACAATTATGGAGATACTAGGGCACACTTTGAGCAGATAAACATTAAAAAAATGATATATAATCTCACCTAATTTGACCCTAACCCCGTCGCAACAGCCTAGTCTAATTTGAAGGGGGATAATTAAGATATTTTTCTATAATACAACTTGACATGATGACCGTCCCAACATGGCGGACAGGTGTTGTCCTCTTCTAAAGTAGACTTTAAACTGTTGAAGGGGGAAAATGTATCATTTATCTTTCTCTCTTGCATCTATTGATGCATTGTTAAAAGAAACATAATATAACAATCAGTTATAGAGAAAAGTGTGCAATTATTTTTTACTCTAGTGCGTATTTTCCTCGTAAATATTTTTTTTGTAATACAAGTCTGGTGACGTTATGGGGAATCTTTTTGGTAGTAAGAAAAAGAAAGAGACGAGGATTACAGAACAAGACAGAGCGGTTCTTGTGAGTTTTATTATTTATATTTTTATATCAAAACAATTTGGGGGACATTGGGAAGCTGTGACATTTTTCTTTATTGTTTCTAAAAGATCTTTTATACACTGACAAGTGTTTAAATATTTGTTTATGCACCAGCATCGTTTAAAAAACACATTTTTCATTTTCATTTGTGTCATTTTATTGTAGCTATTGATTGAAATTTTGTATACAGGTCATAGAAAGTATATAAAATTATTTTATAAATTCATCTTGATGTCGAATTAAGAATTTTTAATAAAACTTAAAAAAAAAACGTGAACAATTTTTTTGTTTATCTACAAGAAAAGTACAGAATGTAACAAATGACAATTAAGTCTTAAACTTAACTGCAAACAAAAAAAGCATTGCAAAGTCCATTAACTTCTTCTTTTAAACTATTTAATTTGTACATTTAATATTTAATTAAATTGTAAACTTTATAAATCAATTAATAGCATGAAATCTATTTTATTTCTTCAATTGACGTATAATCGGAATTATTTTTTAATCTACCTTCACTTCCTTTGCAAATAAAATTTCTTTTAAGAAATCTCATATTTTCAGTTTTATTTTAAATTATAAGCAATTTATAATGAAACTAAGATTTTTTTATCAGCTTGATCACTGTTAATTATACAAACCTAAATAATAAAAAACATAATTTGAGAAGGGCTTTTCTTATTCGTAACAAATGCCGGCATTTGATAAAAAGTAAAAACAACAAAAACCTTGCATTCTTCCTAGGCGTCGTCGACTTAAATCATTTCATAATAATGCTTCCTTCGTTCCTTACTATTCAAGGAATTTGATTTGAAAATGCAATAAATTCTAAATCCTTCCTGGTTTCTTTCAAATGAGAAAATGGAATTATCATTAAATTTGAATTCGTACCCAAGTTTCAGGTCGGTGAGTCTCATTACCACCATACATGTCAGGATATTAAAAAAGAATTCTAATTAATTTTAACTTTACTCTCTCTTTTTTTTTTCTAAATCATAAAGAGCATTTGCTTCTAATCGAACACTCCAAGATATGTTTCTTTATTATCCCCCCACCAAGCAAGGCAATAAACGCCAGTCGGATGCAAAAGGTTATGCCATTCTTTCAGAACATGGACGATTTTTTGCTATTTCTCCTTCCATGAATGCTCTTTTAAGAAAATTTTAAAATTTAATTTTTGTAGAATAATAATAATAATAATAATAAAAAAAAACTTTTATTGGTTGTTCATCCCATACAATACTCAACAAGAGCCACTGAATGTTGTAGAAGGTTAGATAGAGTGAAATTAAGATGGATCTGATTCTGAAAGTATTGAAAACAAGCAGGTTAGAGATGTCAATTGACTTTAAGACTTAGAGACCAAAAATTTAGTAGTTGTCAAAGAAGCATTCTCTTGAGTTTGTTCCACAAAGTAACAGTGCTGTCTGAGTGGAGCTTGCTTTTTATCAAAGGGAATAGGGATCATTTGCCGCCATGAACACGACTTGGTGGATCCTAGCAGTAAAGATCTGAGCTGGTGGTACTAAGGAAAGTAACTTGTCCAAATATCTGCCATGGAAATAGTGATATATAGTGAAAGGCTGGTGATATTTTGTCTGTGATTTAAGTGTTGCAGGGTGGAGAGTGATTCATCACTCACAAGGCTGTGTAAGTTTTTTAAACTCTGATGAGACTGAACAGTAAGGATTGAGCAGCTCCAGCCCAGATATGGCAGCAATACTCCATCTGGACATCACTGTAATTTTAAGAAAGAAGATATGAGGAGTGGAAACATATTGTGAGAAGCCACTTGATTCTTGGAAGCATTTTATTTAAAAGATTCCTGATTTTATTTTTGCAGTTTCACCTTAACCAACTGCCAAATTCTCTCTCTGTAGTTCACATCTAAATTGTAAATATATACTCTTGGAACTGATTACATAAGATTTCTTAAATATTCAGGCCTTAGGTAAAAATAAATAAATATACTGTTTAATAAATAAATGGAGCACCTACTCAGATACGTGTATCCACTAACAGTAACGCTTAAAATGATACAAAACTGTTGAATTAATAAAAATCCATTCTAAAAAATTCTCTTTGTTTATGTTTGAATATAAAATTATGTGTAGATATGAAAGAACTTTGAGAGATTTTATAACTAGAGAAATTTCACTCAAATGGCATGAAATTGACTTTGCCTTAGCTTGAAATTTAATTTCTTGTCACTTTTCTTTCTTTATGAAAATCTAGATTCATCTAGATGATTCCATATTTGTCTGAAATTCACAGGTTATACCTCATTTCCTAAATAAAAATAACTGTAGATGTCAGAGCAGTTTTATTAAAAGAGATAATTTTTAAGTTTGTGGAATAAAACCAAAACCAAAAAGCACTTTCAGTTGCATTAGTAGGTCTGAACTTGTTGGTATTATATTCATTATTATAAATTTTACCTTCTAAAAATGATAAGAATAATGAGAGGAATTTTAATACTATGCTGTCAAAAAAGAATAATAAAGAAAATAACTAACTTGTTGCTCTCCCCTTTTTTACGGGCTTGGCATTAATTTGTATGTTGTTGTTTTTTTAAAAAAGATATAATTCATAGTGCCTTTCTATGCACATATTGTATGTTACTCTTTGTAGGTATTGAATGATTTAGACATGGTGCGATGGATGAATTTTTATCTAAATTATGCAAAAATGAAAATGATATCTCATTTTAAATGTATTTACCAAAATTATACAAAAATATCTTGAAATACTAAAGAGTAAATTTATTTGATAAAATCACCATTGGCTTCAACCACGGCCTCCAGATGATTTCAAAATCTTCTGGGCAGTCTCCTTGTTTCGGTTGGTGAATTCTGCCATAATTTAGTTCATCTTTGGTGTTAGGAGTTTTGTTGGTCTCTCACTCAACTGCACCCCACATATAATTATTAAGGGTGTTGCAGTCTTGGGAGTTAAGTCACCAGGTATAAGGAGGCCTGATCTGATCAATTAGCTAGTTATGTCAAGCCCTAGTACCATTCCACCCACCAAAAACACAGTAACTTCACAATCTACTGGAGGCTCTGTAAAAGTGTACTAAACAATAGCAAACCCTCAATCTCCCCTCTGATCAATGAATTTGAGGTCCTTACCTCTGCAACAGACAAGGCTAAGTGCTTCGTTCACAGATTCTCTACCAACTCGACACTAGACTTGTCTGGAGTATCTATACCCAACTTCCCTCCCTGAATTGAGGCCCAACTGAATGACATCCACATTACCCCCTCAGTGGTCTCTAACATAATTTCAAAGCTTGACCACCATAAAGCAAGTGGCAGCGATGGAATCCCAATCATTGTCCTGAAGAAATGTTCCCCTCTGAACGCTCCTTTGTTCTCTCCAAACTCTATAACTACTGCCTCTCTGCTTCTTGCTTTCCAGCCTGCTGGAAGTCCTTTCTCATGGTTCCAATATTTAAAAACACCGGTGAATCCTCTGACCCCTCTAATAATCACCCTATCAGCCTCCTACCGATCTTTGGCAAAGTGTTTGAAGCCAGCATCAATGTCGAGGTGGTTCAAGATCTCACAGCTCACAGACTCTTCTCTGACAAACAATATGGTTTCCGCTTCACCAGGTCTACTGAGGCTCTCAACAAGAACAGTGAAGCCCAAGCTGTTGCCCTAGATATCGCCAAAGCGTTTGACAGAGTCTGGCATGCTGGCCTTCTACACAAGCTGTGAGGCTATGGTATAACTGGACAATTGTTTGACCTTATCCAGTCATTCTTTTCAAATCGCACAATGAAGGTAGTATTGTATGGACATGCCTCCCAATACTATCATACGAACGCCGTGTCCCTCAAAGCTCTATTCTAGGTCCTATGCTTTTCTTTATCTACATTAATGATCTCCCAGATGTAATAAGACCTCAAGTAGGCATATACACTGACGACACTACAGTTTACTCTCACATCAATCAAAAATCTGCCGAGGCTGACAGAGTAAATCTTGCTGCTGAGCTTGAAAAGGACCTCCAATCAGTGGCAGACTGGGGTAAGAAATGGCTAGTAAATTTTAATGCCTCCAAAATGAAGCTGCTATCTATTAACCATCACAGCCAGTCACTCCTACCCCCCATTAGCATGGATCAGGCTGATCTACCTGAAAGCAAAATACTGTGCCTCCTTGGGTTAACTCTAACAGCAGACCCCAAGTGGAATGACTGTATAGAATCCATAGCTAAATCCGCTGCTAAGAAAGTCAGTTCTCTGTATAGGGCCAGGAAGTTTTTTCTGCCTGAAACAATCCTGCACATATATAAATCTACCATCTACTCGTGCATTGAATTTTGCTGCCATATTTGGTCATGTGCTCCTGCTATCCACCTAGGTGTCTTTGACAAAATCCAATGGAGAATCTGTAATGTGATAGATCCCGACTTGGCAGCTCAGATACAGTCACTTTCTCACTGGCGCAATGTGGCTTCCATGTGTCTCTTCTACAAATTCTTTCATGGTTTCTGCTCTGATGAACTTAGCTCACTGGTGTCCACTATATATAAATTTACTCGAGCCACAAGATTAGAAACTAGGTTCCATCCTTTTATGTGAAACCAATAAATTGTAAACACAAATTCTACTCCAGCAGCTTCTTTTCTCGCATTTCATGCCTGTGAAATTCTCTTCCATTTACTTGCTTCCTCGACAGCTACAATCTCGAAGAATTTAAATGTAAAGTCAATAGTCATTTCCTATCTTGCTAACCTGCATCCTCTCTCTCATGCTCCTTTCTTCGTCCACTCAACTCTCATCAGTATTCTTATTCTTTTCTTACCCACTTCCTGACACCCCGTATAACCTGTCACTCTTTCTCATAACTTTCCTCCTATGTAATCCCCTGCAAAACAGTAGCAGTAAAATGCCTTGCTTTGGGCGATATGAATATAAAATAAAAATTATGCACACACCAACCAAATTTAATCAAATTGGTACTAGAAGGTGATAGCAATGATCAATCAGGTTATAACTGAAATGTATCATCAAAAATTAAAACTTATATTCAACTTCGTAGGGGTAGATGAATGAAAGAAATTATTGATGACTACATATAAATACTTAACCTGAGTATACCATTTTTGTATCCCTGTGATTCTTGGGTGAATGGGATTCCCTCTAACCATCTTCCATGATAGGGCTTTGAGGAGTGGGGGAGCAAGGATGATGAAAGAAAAATATATACAATATGGCAACAAAGAAAATGAAAAGAATTGCGTAATTACTTCCCTCATTATATAGTGATGGAGTTACTTGAAGAAACTCCTATTAGAAAACTATCACCATTTATAACTGGAAAAATAATATACTCTCAAATTAGTCCTATAACTATTATAAAAACATTAAACAATGCAGTAATAATTCAAGTAGGAAAAAAATGTATGCAGAAAAACTTCTCAAATGGTTAACATTTAATAATTTAAGAATCAAAACCTATCCACACCAAAGTCTAAGCACATCTAAAGATATAATAAAAAATCCAGACATGGTAGCTTGTTCCGTAGAAGAAATTAAAGTTAACCTAAAAAAACAAAATGTAATAAATATAACTAGAATAAGAATTAAAAAGAAATTGCAAACCATAAACACCAATATATAAATATTAAAATTCAACACACCTAAACCACCAAATGAAATAAAAATAGATTATATCATCACAAAAGTGGAAACTTACATTCCCAGACCTTTACAATGTCATAACTACCAAAGATTTGGCCATTGTAAAGACATGTACTAGAATTCCAATATGTCCAAAATGCAGCAATTCATCAGTAAACTGAGTGCAAAGGTACCATAAAATGAATAAATTGTAACAAGAACCACACTGCATGCTCACATCTATGCTTGGCAAAAAGAAAAAGAAATAATTAAAACCAAATATATGAGAAATATAACATTTTCTGAAGCCAGAAAAATTACTGAAAACAACACTAGACAAAATATTACAATAATTTATACAAATGCACAGTAGTGAGAAATATGATATCTGTCAATTAAGCGAAGAGCTAAAAAAATTAATTGAAATAATGAAAACTGATATCAACAAAAGAAAATCAACGATTTACACAGCATCCCATAAAAAAAAATTATATACCCAATCAAAATATAGAAAATTTTAACTGGTTAAACTTAAAATGTAAAAGACCAAAAGAATCACCTTGTCATACATCTCAATCTACAGAGTCTTCACCTATAACCCAAAAAGGAAGATCAACAAAAAAAAAGCAAATACAAAAAGCAAGAAAACTCTGTAAGAAAGAAATCAACTTAGAAAACAAAAAATTAAGAAAACACACAACCCAGTCGAAAAGGAAACCTTGCAAGGAAAAAATCACCTAAAAACAACCTTGAAAAATGTAAACATAAGACAATCGAACAAAAAACTGAAAACCTCAGCATAACAATTATGTCTAATAAAATTATTCAATGGAACACAAAAGGAGTAAAAACAAATTGAAATGAATTGCTTTTGCTGACTTATGTCCTGCAATCATCTGCCTTCAGAAAACTTTTTAAAAGTCAATGGAAATATAGATATTAACTATACAGCATACAATTTTATTAGTAATAGTGGAAACAGAGCTTCAGGTGGTATGTCTATATTAGTAAAAAAATATTTTCTAGAGCAAAATTGGCTTGAATTTATCACTTGAGACAGTGGCCATAAGAGCCTCACTATATAAAATCAACACCATGTGCTCGGTTTAACATTCCTCCTAATGATCTTATAGACGCAACTGAATTAGATAAACTACAGAAACAGCTCCCAAAACCATTTATTTTAATGGGAGATTTTAATAGCCATATGTGGTTGCAAAAATACTGACCAGAAGGGAAGATTAATGGAAGATTTTATTAATAGAAACAGCATATGTCTTAGGTACCTCCACTCATTTTTGATACTTAAGTTTTAAGTTTTCTTTTTTGAAGTTTTCATTTTAGCTTTAATTTAAGGCTAAATAATTAAATTTACTATTTCCAGTAAGCAAAATACTCTGGTGTATTTCAAATAGAAATTATATTGATTGTAATTCTTGGTTTTAAACATCTTGCAAGAATATAATATACATCTGTAACACACTGTGTTTTGAAAATGAGCAAATTTAAATTAATTTAAACTAATCTGATCCGAAACAATTGTTACTTGCTTATAGCATGAAATTTAGAATACAAGTATTTCTTAATCACAAAGGTAATATTTTTCTGATGCATTAAGTTATTGATGACAGCCAGATGTGTTAACAAGCTAAGTATGGTTGATCAGAATTGACATAAATTTATGAAATCTAGGTGAACATTTTGTAAGAGGAACTACCATTGAAACACATGAACTTTTAATGATATGTCACTTATGATATTCATACTAGAAAAAAGGTTCTACATTTACGACTGCATGGATTGTCTTTCATCTCTGCCTCAAAGTGATGAACTCAACACGAACAGATTTTCCTGTGATATAATCAGCCTGGTGTGCTTTTAATCAGATATCAGAAGACATGGCACCCACTGAGCAGAAACCTTCATCATGCCAAGTTCATTGTTCAGAATATTCTCAACTCTCTCACGAAATATGCTAATAGCATTGGCTATTTTATTTACAGTCAATCACTTGTCATCCATCACCATGTATTGAACACAATGTTTCCTCAGTAGTGGCAGTCACAGGATGTCCAGATCTTGGGTCAAATTCAAAACTCCCACTTCCTCTTCTAAATTCATCTTCCTACTTTTGCACTGCAAAAGCCGAGATGTGATCCCCTAATGTAGCCACCATGTCAACATGAATGGCCTTGGGGGCTAAACCCCTTTTCTGCAGATACTTAATAACACCACAATAACAAATTTTGTCCTTTTACAAGACAAGTCACTACCAGTTACTTTTGAAGTCTTCTTTGAACAGTAAAATGTCAGTTTATCGGGAAAGAAATAACCCAATTGTAAATAAAAGTTGAAATGCATGCAAAAAAATGCATGCAAAAAAAAAATTCATAGTCAGCCAATGAACTTTTCAGCTCACCTTCACATTTCTCTTAGATGGTCATGGCTAATATTGTTCTTAAATATTTTCTCAATAAAATATACTTGTGCCTACAATAATAAGATACAATAAATGTGCCTGTATTAAGATGTAGTATTAAAAGAATTTTTTTCCCCATTACACCACTTTTTTAACCTTCACTCTTTGGTAATGTTTGTTGTTTTAAAAATCTATAATTAGAATTGAAATAAAACCTAAACATATGATGAAAGAGAATTTGATGAAAGTCCATTTGTCAAATACTGCTTATCTAATCTAGAAGGATAGGTATGAAAAAGCTAATCTGATTATTAAATTTTTGGAAATGCTCTTTTAAAACTGAGTATAAGCAAAGAAAGCAATTTTATAAAGGATTTTTTTTTTCACGATTTTGTTGCAGTCCAATACTCAATATCATTAAAAAGTATTAAATTTATAAAAGGTTTACTGAGAATTAAGAAGTGTTGCTTTCATCTTAATTATCAATACATTGTATACAAAATGTATTGAGTTTCTTTCTCTAGCTTGCAAATATTATTATATTTTCAGAATATTATATTTTCCTAATGTGTTACTGCAGTGAATACATAAAAGAAAGTCTTGTTTAACTCATTCACAACAGAAATTTCTATTTATGGAACTAGAAAATGTTTGAAATGCCTATCATCTGCAATTTGTATGTTTAATTCATATTTTGTTTCTACTTTTTTTCTAATTGAGTTGAGTGTAAAAAAAATTACATTTAAAATAATTACTGCATTATTCTTATTTTTATTCAGGTACACTTATTTTAACTTGCTTTTTTTAGTAATGATATATTTGCAAATAATGATTTTTTTTCTTCTTTTGCTTGGCTTGAAAAACTTGAATGTGTATAAGTTTTTCTTATAATTATTTATATCCAATAATAACAAAATAAAACTTTTATAATTGTCAGGGCAGTGGTTCCCAAACTTTTTTTCTCTGGGCTGCATTTTCAGAATGAAAATTTGCTCACACATTACCAGATTTTATGTGATAAAAAGTAAATTTAAAGATAAAACTACTGAGAGAGGGTTAAAGAAAGATAACTGTGAATTCGAAGTCAAAACATTATCATTGATAACTCTCTCCTCCAATTTGCAGACTGTGATTACTATATTCTGTACTTGATATAATACAAAAATATCACAATGATAAAATTGGTCAATAATTATTTATAATGATTTATACTTGAACTCATGCATGCAATTACAAGTAATCCATGATAATATTTTAAATTTTGAAATCATATTTTTAGCATATGAATTTTTTGAAACTATTTCTAAATCTTTGTCTTTCAATCATTTTGCCTCACTTGCTATCCTCATATAAGGCATGCCACACGGTTTGGGAATTGTGTTGATTTTTTTTTTTTTTTTTTTTTTTTTACATTTGAAGAAAGGAAAAATGTATACTTTAAATAATTAATACTTGATATTTATATATACATATTTTTTTTCTTTTTTTCTATCTTATTTGCTTATGAAAGCAATTAAAAGTTCAGCGTGATAAATCAAAGCAATATGCAAAAAAGTTGGATGCAGCAGTGGAAAAAGAAAAGGATATGGTTCGTCAGTTGTTGCGAAATGGAAGAAAAGAGTGAGTTTTTGCTTTGTGTTTTTTCTGTGTTCATTTTAAAATTCCAATTCTCTAAGTGATTCTAGAAAAAATAAATCTTCTTCTCAATTTCACTAATGCCGACACCTTTTCACACCATAGTTATAAAATGGTATGCTCGTATGACCAAAATAAATCTCTTTTTTAATTTCACTAATGCTGACCTCTTTTCATACTATAGTCATAATTACTAAACTATAACTCTTTCTCAATTTCGCTAATGCCAACCTGTTTTCATGCTATAGTCATAAATGGTATGCATGTATTACCAAAAAAATATAACTCTTTTTCAATTTTTCTAATACTGACCCATTTTCACACCTTAGTCATAAATAGTAAGCATGTATTTTTTGGAAAGGATAATTGTTTTCTTAGTGGCAAACAATGTCGTTTGGTTACTTCCCTTGAATCATGTTATCAATTATAAATATAGAAATATTTTTCTTCTTATCTTCAGATAAGTGAATATGTTTCCTATCAGTATCCAAAATAACTGTTAATGAATGACTATGGACTTTTATGAACGTGAATTCCACATGACAGAAGTTGCTAGATTTTTTTTGTTAGTTAAATTTCGTTTTTAGTTTCTGTAAATATAAATGAAAATATCTTTGGTTGAAATAGATCATTATTTTTCCAATCAAAAAATGGAATATCTTCATATGTTTAACTAATATTTTAAACCTATTTTGAAATCAATGAATCATGCCATATCTGCTGTAATTAAACTTAGTTACATTGAAAATCACATATTTTAAAATACCTGGGAATACTCTGATCTCATACAATAGAGATACAATTGTGTAAGTGATTTTCCCAGATTAAGTGAAACAAGTTTTTTTTTTTTTTAATTTCACCCCAAGCAAGGCAATAAAGCCACTAAGACACAATGGGGCTACTGAGAGTTAGAGAATATGAGAAAAACATACTATTAAAGGAAGCCAATAATAAGCAGACAAGAATTAAGACAACTGAAGATAATGGTTGATATTGCATTTAAATCTTTGAAGATCAAAGTTGACAGGGAAACAAGAATCCAGAAGAGAGTTTCACAAGTGAGAGAAGAAACTGTTAGCATAAAACTTACAGTTACATCCAACCATTTCAACTGTAAAATAATACCTTGCTGCCAATCTAGTCAGTCAGTCAGTCAGTTAAGTGCCATACATGAAACATGCTTGGGCGATCATGTCTCGAAAGAGACATGACTGACTTGGCAGAATATTATCCCGCAGTAGGTTGCCATTGCTTTCTGCAGTAGACTGGTTGCCGACCAAGGCTATAGAACCCAATTTGTCCTGTTATTTAACCCATAACTGGAAGGAATAGACGGATTAATACCTTTCCCAAGGGTATTTGTGCGTAAGTGAATGCAATGAATTCAACTGGAATTTGAAATCGGCTCCCCGATTTCTCGTTCCGAGCCGATATCCACTGCGCCACAACGCACATCTAGTACTGTTCTTAAATTAATAAAGTTGAGGTACCGTAGAGGAAAGCTCATCAGAACAATTAAAATGAAAGTATTTATTGATAAGGCATGGGGAAACTATGTTACAACAGTGGGAAAAATGACTGAAATTGAGATGCCAGGTCAGGACCAATAACATTGCAGATTCTTGTTTGAATTTTGTCAAGAATCTAAATATACAGCCAGACCACTAGATCACATGTGGCAGCAATATTTAAAGATAAATGGAAAACTTATAAATATTTTAGATTTTGGTGAGAAAATCAGTGTGTGAATTTATAGTTGAATAATGGAAATCTGGATAAAGATTACACCTAAGATTAATTGGATAAACAGTGGGTGACAGAAATACCTGCCACTTAATGGTAAGACATTAAAGGCAATGGTGTCTTCATCTAGCTTATGTTTTTACCATTATGTTGGAAGTATTTTTGCCGCACACAGTATAATGTAACCAAGTCAGGTATAGCTGGAAAAAATACCTATATATATTGATTCAGGGTGACATTAGATGTATAATTATAATTTTCACTTCACTTCAATAATGACAAGTGGATATTTTAAGTAAATAAAATGATTGTTGTTTATTTGTTTGAACATTTCAGGAGAGCAAAGTTACTTCTTAGGAAGAAGAAATATCAGGAATCTCTCATTCAGAAAACAGAGAATCAATTGGAAACTATAGAACGTATGGTAAGTTTGTTTCCAGTTATGGTCTAATACTTTAGGAATAACAAGTGAGTGAGTCAGTCAGTCAGTTAAGTGCCATGCATGATACATGCTTGGGTAATCATGTCATTTTTGAGACATGACTGACTAGGCAGATTTTCCCACAGTAGGTTGCCATTTATTTCTTTGGTTGATTGGTTGTCAACCAAAGCTATAAAACCTAAAATGTCCTCTTAATTTTACTGCTTATTTTTATTTCTTTTTTACTTATTGTTTAAAAAAAAAAGACAGTTGTTTTTCCCTTGCCATTTCTTCAGCTATATAAGAGTTCTTATTAAGTAGGTATTTTAGAAAATGTATTAGATATATGGTGTTAATATTTGTCAATTACTTTGAGCCCTCTGGTCTGGAACATCTCGTCATGTCTTTTAGAAAATGTTTATAGGTACAAATGTAATGATAATGAGAAAAAGCAAAATGAAGATGCTAATTAGAATAAATATATTTTTAAGAAAGGCTGAAGATATTTTAATTCTGTATACATGGCTTATTTTGGGGCTTATACAATTTGAAAATGTATTAAAAAAACAAACTTTTTTTTTTTTTTTTTTTGAGAGCCATTAATAAAAATCAGTAGACCGCCAACAAAACAGCCTGTAATGGCCAGAGAACCTAAAGTCCATTTTTTCAAGGAAGATGAACACTCTGTGCAGAAAATGCAAATAACTCTCAACATGATGCTACTGAGTGAAGCTTGGAATTGGAGGTGGGATCTTACAACATCTCTGCAATTTCAAGTCCACATCATCCAGACAGATGCACACCCTGACATTGTAGTGTGGTCTGATTCAAAGAAGTGTGTCCTAGTAGAATTAATGGTTCCATGAGAGAACAGGTGCATGAACAAAAGAAAAAGGGGTGTACATGCCATGTGCTATCTAATGATGTCATTTGCCATGGATTCCTTGGACATTCAGTCATTTCCTTCTTTTTGAAGGTGGGCATCATTAGCTGGCGCCTGAAATGTGCTTTACTTTGTTTCCAGATCGCAGTTCAACAGGCATCAAGTTGGATCTGGTCAAGAATCCAAAATAAACAAATTTAACTAAAACCATGATCACAATACAATGTTACTTCTGACTTAAAACACATCTGTTTACCTTCCATTATACATCATTGATAACAGTCACTACTAACACATTGTGTTTTGTTTAACAATCAAATGCAAAAGCTTTTATCGAACACAAACTTGTAGTTGCAGAAAAATCACTGAAACTGACATGTCTACACTGAAAAACACTACCCTGCTTAATGGCAAAAGCTGCTGGTGGTGGTGTCAGTACAGCTTTAGCCACTGAAACTGTATTACTTCCCCTGATTGATGGCTGATGAGTGTAGGTCATCGCACATGCTTTCACATGTTGTATGTAGAAAAATAAAAGATATTGGTTACAACTTGGTTTTCATAAAACCGAACATGTTGCTGGCTTTTGTAAAATGTTTTATTAATAATTTGTTATGGTGTCCTTCTATGTGGAATGGACTCTTCCTCCTGCTATAAATTATAACCGGAGTGACTTCTGGGGAGGCAGTCTAAGACAGTCGAAACACATTGTAACTATACCATTTGGACTTACAATTCTATTTTGCTGATTACTAAGACTTATTATTGTATATATGTTCTGTTATTCTAATACACTGTTTGAACCTACCTTCTTGTTTCCATGTCTTACTTCCGGGCCCTAACAAGGCCACAACAATTTGGCAACAAAGTTTCACCACAACTTAATTGTTTCTTAAGCTTTTTGTTATACAATATCAGAACAACAGCCTTATGAGTAAGAAGCATACTTTATTTTTATTTTCCCTGCCTTTGTGATATTTGTATCAATCTTATTAAATGCTTATCAGATCAATATTCTTTTCAATACTTTTAACAAATGAATTCTACAGTATGTACAAAGGAGCTTCTGAAAAATTCTCAGAATTCAAAATTTGAACAAATGACCAAGCATCAAACTGCCAAGTTGAGCTGATAACTTTTCAGCACCCCCTTTGTCCAGTAATTTCTTTTTTTTCTTTTTTTTACTTTTTTTGATTTATTGGAAAAATAATGTATACAGTAAATTTGACATCCCATTATATCTCCAACTGCCCAGTCAGTCATGTCTCTTTTGAGACATGATCGCCCAAGCGTGTATCACGTATGGTACTTAACTGAAGAAGAATCCTCATTGGCCTCCAGATTCTTTTGCCAATGTGCCTCCAGCCCTGGCAGTAAAAATCACGTGTCTTGGATGCAAAGAAGTCTAAGTGCCTCATTTGCAAAGGATTTTTCATGTGGTTGTCCAAGGAATGAAAGAGGTGGTATGTTTTTATTTAATCATTTCACCCCAAGCAAGGTGGGACTGCCACTAGTGCGCAGGGGGTTACAGTGATAAAAAAGATTGTGTACCGTGGGTATTGAAGAAAGGATAAAAGATGAACGGGATTCAAGAAGATAGAAGATGGCAACTGACGTTGCATTTGAATTTTTGGAGATTGTAGCTATCAGGGAAGCATATAAGTGGAAGGGAGTTCCACAGGTGGGAAGTGTAAGAAAAGAAACTGTTCAAGTAGAAGTGGTCATTATATTTAATTATTTCAATGATAAAAGTGTGGGGCCTTGATGCACACTTAAATTTCCCTGGACAGAGCACCAGGGAGAAAAGCTTGTCACAACAGTTGCCATGAAATATTTGTAGAAAAGACATAGGGAAACCATGTCACAACAGTGAGAAAGTGACTGAAGTCTAGATGCCAAGTCAGGAGATTGCAGAGTCTGTTTTGGATTTTGTCTAGGAATTTGAAATGAATAGCAGGAGCATCCAACCAGACATGGCAACAGTATTGAATGCACAGATGAATGACAGGTTTGAAAATGTGCAAGATGGATTCTGACAAGACAAACTTTCAGACTCGACACAGAGACCCAATTTTTCTAATGGTAGATGCAGCTATAAATCTGATATATTCATTCTACTTCAGGTTGATAGAAAAAGTGAGGCCCAGGAGGCACAGTGTGTTGCTCTCAATTCTGTTACCGTAAGGTCTGGGGCGTAAGGTGGATGGCACAGTATCTTCCAGCCAAGTAATCACATGGTATCCCTGGCCATTCACGCCACATGAGGCCTAGCATTGTCATGAAGGATCATCTTTGCGATTAACCAATGCTAGTTCCTTATGCTTCAATGCTTGTTGCTTGCTTTTCAACTGTACGAGTGCAGGTACACATTGATGGTTCGGCCTGTTGATAGCAACTCATAGAGCATCGCTTGCCAACTAATCCACCAAATACAGAACATGATTTTGCATGGGTATAATGATGGTCTTGTGGTGTGAGGCACAGAATCCCATGGTGACAAATAATGTCTGGCATGCTTGGGAGTGTTATACAAGACACACCTTTTGTCAATGGTCAAATATAAATACATTGTGCCGAGGAAGCAATAAGAAACAGGCTGTCAATCATTGTTGCTTGTTGGCTTCTGATCATGTGTGTTTTTATCAGAAACTTGGAAGTGTTTGGCAAGCCCACCACAGGTTTGGCTGCTGTTTTTCTCCATGGCTGCATCATTGACTTAACATCCAGGTCCTATGGCCAGCCACTGTGGGGTTTATCACAAAAGGACAGATCTCATGACTTGAACTTTTGGAACCAATGCCTGGTGGTGCATTCACTCACAGCATTATTCCCAAAGGATTGACATATTTGATGAATTGATGTGTTTGCTGATAAAAGTACCTTAAAGTAGACAACCCTGAACAATCTACTTTGACATGGCCACATTTCCTTGCCACTGCTTGAGCTATGACTGACATGTGTGCTCAATGTGCCTGCATTGGTCAGGAGCAATGCCCTCACACCCACGGCTTTCCGGGTGTATAACACACTCATTTCTATATCTGTGATCACTTCTTTCCACATGATATAAAAAATGGTAAGGACTTTTTGGTTACCTTATAGGTAGCTGAAATTAAAACTATCATTTGCAGGAGATGCCTGTTTACAGTTGTGGGTGAGAAATCTTTTCAAATAGCATCATTACTACAATCACAAGTGAAAAGGATCTTTGGCCTCCCACTTCAACTACTTCTTCAAGATAAAACCTTGACAGGTTACTGCAATCACTGTGACCAATTCTATACATAGAATACACCGGCTTGGGTAATATCACATTGAGATTGTTATGTTAATTTTTCAGATTGATACAAACAAGCTTATATTACAAACAAGCTTATATTTTCTTTTTCACTCACATATATTTGTATGAAATGACTGATATGGGTTGATATGCTGTAAAACGGGAAAAAATAACGCAAATATGTCATCAGTCCTCAAGTAGGCATCGATGCAGATGATACCACCATTTACTTCTGTCTCTATAAAAAATCTGTCAAGGCTGACAAAGAAAACCTGGCTGCTGTCCTTCAAAAGGATATCCAATCTGTGATTGAATGGGGTAGGATATGACTCATAAATTTTAATGCTTGCAAAAGCTGCTCTCCTTTAACCACCATAGAGAAACTTTCCTACCTACTGTCATAATATGGCTTCCCTCTGTTTTTTCTACAAGTATTTTCATGGCAACTGCTCGGACAAAATTTTTTCCCTGGTTCTCAAGTCGCATGTATTTACGGATGCTACTAGATTGGCATTAAATTTCCATCCTTTTACATCAAAATAGTTAAATGTAACCTTTCCTTCTACTTTAATAGTTTCTTTTCTTGCACATCCCATTTGTGGAACTTCCTTCTGTTTGCTTGCTTCCCTGATTTTGCTTCCAAAAGTTTAAATGCAACATCAGTTGCCGTCTTCTCTCTCCTTGAGTCCCATCCTTCTCTTATCCTTTCTTTGACATCCCCTGTACTTTGCTTTTTTCTTTCACTGTAAACCCCTGTGCACCAGTGGTGGTCCTGCCTTACTTGGGGTGAAATGATTATAAAATATATAATCTGTAAAGATATATTCATTACCTTTAAACATTACAAAATAGGTTTCTATTTTTTTTATGCATATATTTTTCTTTTTTACTCACCATAACATAACTACAATAAATTTCACTAAATAGACTTCTTGAAATTATCTGCAGATTGTTCATGGTTGATGACTTCTTTTTAATATGTTTGGTTTTAAACATTTTTATGATATAATTTTCACTTCACTTTGCCTTTCTTTTGTAGATTCATAATATTGAGTTTGCTCAAATTGAAGCCAATGTTGTGCAAAGATTATCAGAAGGAAATGCAGCTCTTAAGAAAATGCATGAAGTGAGTAGATTCGCTATTTGTTTATGCATTGAGATTTTTAAATTTCTTGTTAGAAAAAAAAAAAGACCAGTTTAATCCCCCAATCCTTTTTTTTCTTTTTTTTGTCCATGTTATGTTTTTTTCTGATGAAAATGATGAAATGAACAGATATTCTTTGACTTTGATAAATGATCAGCTTTGTTTCAACAAAACCTAACCAAACCACCAGGGCTTCATTTTGTTAAATAATTATAGTAAGAATAAATTGTAAACCTTTAATTTAGTTTAAACTTCATTCTTAGTAATGAATTTATGATTTTCTATTTTTTCTTATTCTGGAATGTAAATTTCAAAACTCCAGATGAAGAAATTCATTTTAAGAGTTTTACTTTCAGTCAAAGAAAATGACAATAAAGCATATTTCTACTTTTGGAACTTGTGAAAAGGATTAATTTACTTCAGATTTAATTTCATTCTAAATAATATGCTAATTTCTTGTTGATGCAGTAAAAAAAATAAAATGCATGGATTCCAATCAAATTATGAAATTCAACTTGCATTTTTATTTCTTACTTGCCGATGCAACTTTGTTTTTTCTTTTTACTATGAAATTTTCCAAGGGAAATTATTTGTTTTTATTTTTTCAGCTATTATCAATTGAAGATGTTGAAAGGATCATGGATGAAACAGCTGCTGGCATAGAATACCAACGAGTAAGATTTTTTAAAAAAATTTATTATTAGAGCCTTGTAAAAAATATTTTAAATATTCAGATATCCATACCCCCCCCCCTCCCGAAATGTATCTTGCTTAACATTTTATTATTTTTCCTGTATGATTGTTTACCTCTTGTTTAAAAGTTATTTATTTTCATCATTCAGACGCCATATATTTTACAAGTCTAACCCTGAAAATTCTACCGTGATTGTTAAAGTACTTGTAGATTGCATAATGATAGCCATTGAGATTTTGTACATTCCATGAGGTACTGTGTTCTCTGTTTAGTCTTCTATGACGAAATCATAATAACCTTTTATCACCTCTGCACTACAACTTCATTTTACAGTCAACCCTGTACAGCAAAACAATTTTGAGAGAACTAGAAGTACTGCCAGGATCTGTCATTGGCAGCCTCACTCTCAACAATATAAGATATGCAGATGACACAGTGCTAATAGCAGACATGGAAAAGAAAATACAGGACCTCCTACAGGGAAAGTGAGAAAAAAGAACTAAGTTTAAACTACAAGAAAACTGAATGCATTGTCATCAGCAAAAGAAAAGCCCAAAATGCCAACTACAGGTTGGAGATACTAAAAACAGGTGTGGAAATTTAAATGCCTTGGAAGTGTTTTGACAGAGGATGGAAAGTGCAACACTGAGATTCAAAGGTGCATTGACATGGCCAAAGATGCATTTCAAAAGTTAAGCAGAGTATTGAAAAACAGAAAGATTTCGTTGGAAACAAAGAAGAGTTATGTGATATCTGTCCTCCTATATGGCAGCGAATGCTGGATAACCTCAAAAATGAAGGAGAGACAAATGTGGTTCAACAAAAGGATGCTGAGGATACCATGAACCAAACATGAGAGCAACAATGGGGTTTTGGAGACAATGCAAACAAAAAGGCTTAACATCAGGTGGAGACGGCTGAAGTTTCTGGAAGACATAATGAGGAAGGTAGGCTTGGAGAATGTAATACTCACAGGATGGAAAGAGAGACAGGGAAAAGCGATGCGGGACATCCTTGATGGCAAGTGAATGGCAGAGCAGGGTTTGGGAGAAATACCAAAAGAAAAGTGTTAAGAGCGATAAGGGTTACTTGTAAGCAGAGGTCCATGCTCACCTGCGTCCTGAAAGGACATGGCACATAGAGAAGTATTTTATTTACTTAGTCAATTGTTGCCTGTATAATTGATAAAAATAATGGTTTCATTTGAGTATTTCAAAAGACAACATTTAATAATTAAAAAAAACATTGTTTTATTTTTCTGTTTTACAGGAAATTGATGAATTATTGTCGGGTGGTTTGACAGATGAAAATGAAGAAGATGTTGTTGCTGAACTGGAGAAACTTCTTCAGGTATGTTTATTAGAATGTCTTCAATTTTTCATGTGTCCATTTCATAATATGTTAAATTATCTAAGTAGAAATGCCTTAATTCAAATTGGTTTTGTTATGTATTTTTACTATAAACCATCATTTATAACCTAGAATGCAACTATGAAACTTGGTAGAAAATAATTTTTAGATTAGTATTCCATTAAATGCATGAGATGCATGCAATTTTGTTTTATATATCTAACTTTGAGTTTCTTAAATGTAGCTGAAAACTTATAGAAGGCAGTAGTTCTGTATATTTGTCAAAAAGGCCATTTCAGTCATAAAAATAAAATGATTCATTGGCATAGTTAGGCTATAAGGAAATGGGAAAAAATTTCCTGAGTTGTAATTGTGCTGTAGTTTATGAATGAGATTTGATAAAAACAAGTAACTGCATTTTGTATGATTTGAAAATGTTATTTAGGTCAGTCATAATGTCAAAGAGTGAATTTTGGCTCAAATATCTAATGAAAAAACGCGACAATAATGGGTGAGAATATTAATGTGAATAGCTTGTGTATTAATAGTTCCGTACAAAGGGATGCAGAAAAGGTTTTGGGCTTAACTCATTTTTTCACAAAATGTGGCCAATTGATCAAATATAATTTTTTGTAATTCTTTAGTTGGAACGAATTTGCTAATTTTTATTTTTATATTCACTTTCTCTGTTAATTTGGTTGTCTCTCTTTACAGCCATTGTAATCAAAAGCTTTTTTTTATAGTTAAACAAAAAATAATTATTGTCTAATGAATTTTTGTATTTGTGTACAGAAAGGGACAGAACATGTTTCTTTATTCAGGAATATGAAATTAGAAAGATCTTTTTGTAATTATTCAAGAAAAGGTATAAAATTTGTCCAATCATGCCAGTTGATGTTCATATTTTTAAAAAATATTAAAGAAATATTAAAAAAAATATATAATAAATCTTTACTGGATTTTATCACCTTTATGAATTGTGAAATTTGGAATTTATTTTCATATTTATTCATATATAAATGATGACAGTTATATTTGTTTTCAGTTAATTTTCAGTTAAGTGCTTTAATAACTAGAACAAAACTTGAGATTCATTGACAATTATTGAAATACCTGATATCGATCAAAATTCATGTTTCTACATGCATACTACTGAGAGATAATAAGTATGAAAATATTTGTACCTGTTCGATTATTCAAGATATAACATTTACTGAACTTTCTTCTGCTATTATAAACTTTAGATAACGTATAAAGCTCTTGAATAAATTGTGCGAAATGTTGCACAAAATGTTGCACAAGAAATGAGTTCAATCAAGCAACTCTTGGAATGAAAAGTTTAGGTATTTGAAAAAGCTTAATGATGTTCTATGAAAATTGACTAATGAAATGTCATTGCAAGACAATTTTTATATGAGTTAGTATCTTGTGAAATAATACTGACAGTTCATAATTTATAACTGTTGAATGTTAATTATTTATGTAAAACTTAAGTATTTATAGTACATTTGAGAAAAAAAATTTAATCCCAATCTAGTTGGAGTGACTGCAAAAGCACACAAATGCATGCTGGGATTCTTTCCTAGCCACTAATAAATTAAGCCAGTTCTTAGTTTTTATCTGACTCAGTCCTGGTCATCTTGTCTTGAAGTCAGAACACTATGTTCAATTGTCTGAATTTGTTTTTGTGTATCAACCCCAATTCTTAGTTTGTGAACTTTTTGCCTTATTACTATTAATTTGCCTTACGTATATTGTTTGTTTGCTTTATGTTATTTTTTGCCCTGTTCTTTTCTTTTTCTTGTTATTGGTTATTGCAAACTTTGTCGGCTCTGTTTGTCGGACCATTCTGTTACTTATTTTGCATTCAACCATGGCTACTCACTCTACAGTTTATTGTACAGTGGGATTTATTTTTCAGAGAAAAAATTTTAAAATGTTATTATCTGTGATTTGAAATGACTGATCCTATATAAATGAAGTATATAATCTCTTAATCTATTAACTTTGTTTTTATTAAACCATATAAAATAAAAGTTTTTTAATTTTTTTTTAGATCGATGAGAAATTATTGAAGCATTTTAAAACAATAATTTGTTTCTTTGCAGGACTCTGAAGATCAGAAAGAAGCGGAACCAAAGAAAGAACCAGAACCTCCAAAAATGGAGGAGGAGGAGGAAATCAAATTGCCTGATGTTCCAACAGAAGAATTGGAAGGTACTCATTTGAAGACACACACACACTGTCTAAAAATATTTTTCTATTTTTTTTTAAATTCACATCTAAAATCAAATTTTATTTTATTTTTCGGAATATCAGGGTAAATTTCTATTGCTAAAGAAAAAATGAATTTAAAAATTTTTATTATTGAACACAAGTTGAAGGTTTCCCAGAAAATTATTTTATTTTTTAATCTTGATCATTTTTCTGATATGGTAATAAAGACATGGATGTGTGTTGTGGTGCCATGGATGTGTGTTGTGGTGCCATGGATATTGGCTCAGAATGAGAAATCAAAAAGCTGAGATTGAATTTCAGTTGAATTAGTTGCATTCACTTACACACAAATACTCTTGGGAAAGGTACTAATCTGTCTCTTCTCCTTCCAACTATGGGTTAAATAGCAGGACAGATGGGTACTATAAACTTAGTGGGTAACCAACCAGTCTACCACAGAAAGTAATGGCAACCTACTGTGGGGAAAATCTTCTACTCAGTCAGTCATATCTTTTTTGAGACATGATTGCTCAAACATGTATTATATATGGCACTTAAAAAACTGAATAAAGACACTCACAAACAAATCAGATCTTTGTAACATCACTTGCTGCAAGACGACATCTTTCTTTAATCCTTCCATGACTCTTGTGATTATGCTATTCTTTGCCTTGTCTTAACAACAAATTCCTCTATTTCATCTTTCTCCTTTCTGTTTGGTCTTATCCAAGTGCATTGTCTACTCAGTGGGCACTGGTCAAGCAACCTTTTGCTCCATCTGTTATCATTTCTATGTGACCCAACCAACACTATTTAAGCCATCTACTCACATGTATGGTATTACTTCTCTTCTCTTTGTTCCCCGACCAATTTTCAACTTTTTTTCTATCTTTTGAGATTATCCTGACCACTACTGTTTCCATTGAATGTTTTGCATTTTTTATTTTATTTTTTTTAACAATAAGTGGCATATTATATATTTATTATACACACTGCATTTTAAGCAGATTAACAGGTTGCTTTTTATTTTATGTTTATATTAGCCATGCTTAGAATATTGCTGCCACATATGATCTCATGCCCCTGCTATTTACCTTGAGCTCCATGATAAAATCCAAAGAATCAGCAATATTATTAGTCCTGATCTGGCAACTCGGCTTCAGTCACTTTCCCATTCACGTAAAGGGGATTGTTTAGATGAGCTCTTTGTTATGGTACGTACACTTTTTGAATTTAGGTGCAGTACTAGATTGGCGTCTAGATCTCAATAATTTTCAAATGAGTTGGTGAGATGTAGCCATAAGTTCTATGCTAACAGTTTCTTTTCTTGCATTTTTCACCTGGTGATCTCCCTTCTGGCTCCATGCTTTCCTGCCAACTTTAATCTGAAAAATTTAAATGTAATATCAATCACGGTCTACTGTCCTCCTGATTACTCTTCCCACTCATTATTAATGTTTCTGTTCCTCATCCTTCCACACCCAGTAGCCTCTTTTGTCTTAGTGGTCTTATCGCCCTGCATGGGGTGATATTGATTTTAAAAGATAAAAAAAATTAATTCTTTTATATTGTTATATATCATTTCATTTCTGCAATCTGTCTTTAATGTTATAATCTGTCCTAAATATATGTATTTTTGGATTTTTTAACCTACATGAAGGCGTTCCCTGTTTAGGTCATTTAGCATTTTTTGTAACTCACCTATAATACTAATGTTAGTAAAATGCCAGCAAATCATAAACGAGTCAAATATTTTGTGTTTGTCTATTCTCATCCTGTTTGAGTTCATTTTTGGAAAGAGACTTTAAAAAATAAATAGTTTAGGTGAAATAGGGACCCTGTTGCCTTGCTCATTTTCTAAGAGTAAAACAATCTACGTAAAAGTTTGAAAACAAGAATAAAAAAAAAAGTAATGACTTTACATTGTATACAGTTTTGAAATGAATTCTCCTAGCTACCCGAATATGACTGCTCAAAAGATATAAATCTCTAACTAAATTCCAGCTTTGTAAGTTGCTATGTGAAAGGATGGAAAGTTTTTTTTTTTTTCCAACATAAGAAAGACAAGTAAGATATTCTCCTAAAGAAGCCAGTAGATTCTCTGATCAAAACCAAAGTAATAAGCAGACAAATGTCTAAGAGTGAGTCTGCTAACTTTGATAATAAAATAACTAGATTATGTTAAAAAGGATTAATTTCAAAAGGCATTCATATTGGAGAAATTATCACATTTCACACTTGTGGAATCCAAGATTCTATCTAATGAAAATGACCAAATTTCTGCATGATTTCAGCACAGAAGGGAGTCATTTAGATCTAGTTGAATCAATTGTAATGATCTCTGTTTCTCAATTCCATGAAACCATTTTCAAATGAATTATCCCCTCAAACTCCTAATTCCTTAAGTCAGTAGCAGAAAACATCCCTCCTTCCGTTTTTTTCTTTTTTAAATATTACTAAATTGGTGATTATTTAAAAGTCACAGATATTCAGTTTGGTAATGTTCCTGGATGTGTGGAGGCTCAGAATGAGAAATCGGAGAGCCAAGTTTGAATTCCAGTCTGGTTCATTACAATCACTAATGCAGAAATATCTTTGGGAAAGGAACAAATCCATCTCTTCCCCCTCAACTATGGGTTAAGTAACAGGACAGACTGAGTCCTGTAGCCTTGGTTGGTAACCAGTCTAATGCAGAAAGAAACGGCAACATACTGCAGGAAAATCTTTTATTAATCAGTCATGAACATATCAGTGTATATCATGTGCATCGCTTGACTGACTGAATGTTTAGGCACAATAATTGCAAAGTGTTTCTTGAAAAAAAATATTGGTTATGTCGTTGTTTTGGGTAAAGTTTAGTTGGGAATCTGATGGTAAATATATTCGTTTTTTGAAATGTCTTCTATATTTACCCTCCTTGTTATGTGGAGAAAGAATATATTCTTGAACATTTTTGTTATGAAATCATTTACTTTTGTTTTTCAGAAAAACGACGAGAGATGAAGAGAGTGGCTGAACCAGCCTTGCTTGCATCTTGAAATTTCCAGCTCACTCTCATTCTACATCTATATGCCAAGTTTGCTTCTTTTCAATGAACAAATGCTAAAGTAGAAAAAGGAAAATGGCTCTTCATTCAGTGAATTTAATTTGATTTGACTCTGTACATATTTCATATGGAGTACATATCTTCCTACTCCTGTTGTATTTGCTACCAAGATCAGTACCTGGCCATTGTATTGTTTGTGTACATGTGTGTAATTAGTGAATACATTTGCATAGAGTTGAACATTTAAACAAAAACATCAAGTGAAAGAGAGACATGGATTGTGGCTCTCCTGTGATATTCACAACTTGTAATGATTTTTATGTCATATTGATTTAACCTTGCTATTTGAAATGATAGACAACTGAAAGTGCACGGGAACAATTGGTAAGAAGAAAATTAACCGAGCCCACTACTGTCTTTGACCAGAAAACATCTTTCAGTCATACCTTTAATATTCGCAAATATCAATTATATTTTCATCTGCTGAAATATTTTGGTCATCTGTGTGTCAGGGAATATATATATATGGATTGAAATCCAATAATATGATAGAATAAGTAAAGAACAGATAGGAAAAGTGTCTTTAATCTAACATGTTTCACTTTAATAAGTTTCTTCAGGGATTTGTTTATAAGACATGGATTTTAATTTTTTTAAAAAACAAAAAGAGACAGTATATGGGAATATTGATTGGTGCTTGATTTCATTGGTCAGTTATGTGTAATAAAGCAAAAGATGTTCATTTTTAAATATAAGTGGATAGGAAAGCTTGTCTGTTTATATTTAAATAATGAGCGTCTATTGCTTTATTACATGTGTCCAATATAGTCTCTTTTTGTTTTTTAAAACAAATTTGTGTCTTGCAAATAAATCTCTAAAGAAACTTAAAGTGAAACATGTTAGGTTAAAAACACTTTTTCTTCTTGTTCTTTACTTATTCTATCTTGTCAGATTTCAAACCATATATTTAAATTTTGTTTCATTACAAATACATTTTATTTGCTACTTTTGATAAAAAAACAACTTTTTTTTAAAAGCCTTTAATACCAAATACTAGAAAATATGAATTTTAATATAAGGAAAGAATTGAAAAAAGTAGACCATCTGTATTATACAATAAATTACAAAATATTCTTTCATGTGGACTAAAAATCAAGCAACATTATTCTGCAATGACGACACATAAAATTGCCTTTACGTTTTTTAAATTAATTTTTGTAATTAATAATGTTTGGTCATGTTTTCTGTATTTGTTTTCTGTGCTTTTGAAAAGACAGGATTTCTTTTATGAATTGCAAAAATGTTTATTAAAAACCTGGTAAAAAGTATTGCCATATCTGCTGGTGTGAAGAACAGTTTCTTTTCCGTAAATAAGTCTTGAAAATTTGCATAACATACTGGAATTCAGTTTACCGTCTGGCGTTTGGGGGTTAGCATAGGCCTACGAAAATCCTAACCTTTGCATGGCAAATTTTTTAGACTTACTTCAAGAAAAAAAAAACTACTTTCTTAATGATTGCAAATATGGTATTTTTCTTTTTTCCTTCTAAAATTTTCCTGAGCATTCAAACCAGAAATGATATCTTGTCAACTGTATTTTGGTAACTCTGGTGGTGTTTATTTCTACAGACATCTTTTTTTCCTTCTTTTTTTTTTAATGTCAGATAGAAATTTAAAAGCAGAATCAAAATACAACCAAAAATGTTCTTGTAACGTTTTTCAAATAAAGAAAATATTTTTCTTATCTTGTTTAATTGATAAGTATTTCAGTTCAGTTTTATTTATTTATTTTTAACAATTTCTTAAATATTTGTGAGCAATTTTACCCCTCCCCACAAACACTGGCTTGTAACTTAAAAATTAAAAGAGAAAAAATTGTGATTTGAAATTGAGAAGAGATGGTGTTTTGTAAAAGTAATTTGTATGAGAAATTAAAAAGAACCATGAAAAAATGTTATATTTAAGTAAATCGGTTTGTGTGTGTTGTCTTATTTTATGCAGTATCTTGCATATTTCTCATATAATTAAGATGCAGATTGACATAAAGGCAGAAAAAAAAACATATTAAAATATGTGAATCTGAAAAGAATAATCTTATTACAATATTTAGCATTAGAAGTCATTTCTAAATTACCTGTAAGATTTGATTTTCATGACATTGGTCATTTTAAGGAAGAAAAACTAATATTTTTAATATATGGAGGGTATTATCCAGAAAACAAAGAATCTATTGGGAACTATGAAACAAGGGTCAGCAACATTTTGCTATATACCAACTTAGGGTTTAAAATCATTCAGTGGGCCAACAGCATACATATTTTTATATGAATCAAGGTCAATATATCTGTTCTACAATATATTTTATATAGTAATATATACAATAATATATAAACCACATTTATAGAAATAAACTGTTTATGAAAATTTTTTATTATCAATGGGAGCCTTGCCCTTGCATAGTCTTAGCCAATTGCTCAATATCTGTAACATTTTTTGTTACTTGGAATTTTACACAATTTTCTAAATGTTTAGGTGTTAGGCAACTTTAGTTGTGGACTTAACACTTCTTTCATGTGAGAAAATTTGCTCACAGGAATAAGTTGAACCAAGAAGAGCAAAAGCAATTTTCTTTAAACAAATGAAAAATTCTCAGGAGAACTGTTAGGCTCTAAACAGTTCTTTAAGCAAGTAGTTGTAGAATTAATAAAAGACTCTTGTTTGTAGAAAGGTTTCCTTGCCAAGTAGTTGGTGTCCTTATTATCGGTGCTCTTAGACTCCCTGCTTGTTTTCCCTTCTAATGAGTGAGCAGTTTCGAAACAGCTAAATATCTTCTTTGTGTTGTATAAGTTATTGGTTTGGACTTGGTGATATCTTTTGCAGTGGTGTGCCATTAGAAATTGTTTGGTGTGTCACAGGTTGCTGACCCCTACTATAAAATATAGGGTAAGTTTGATTTCAATTATGGTCTAACACTTTAGCAATAACAAGAGTTGGCTTAATTTTACTGCAACAGTATCAAAATGTTGTCACGTTGCTCTTGAAACAATTTTTTTACAATAAAGAAACACTTCATTGCCAAAAAAATTGAGGTTCCAAGCTTTGAACTAATATAATTGGAAACCATGCACTTAGGAATCTGTATGTTTCTGTGATGTAGTTCTTTAGAAGAATTTACTTTTTTATTTTAAATTCTTCTTTATCTAATATTATCAACTTTAAATAGAGTAGCAATTGCTGTATTTGAATGCATAAAAAACACTTTTCTTTTCTAAACAATGACTTAAAATCTGCCTTGCATGTTATATGCAAATTTGAGGACTCGTATAGGCTTATTTCATGCTCAACACACATTTTCGCATGTAATTTGGGTGCAGGAGAGTTCGATGCCAACTCAACACTGTCAACTTCATGACAACTTGCCACCAGCCTGCTGAGCATGAGCGCAACTCTACAATATGAAAACTATGAAATCTTTTTTGTCAACTTTTTAAAAACAAATGCTAATAATTTATGAAGGATATTTTTTGAAATATAACTTTTTAAAACTGAATAAAAGTAATATTAAGAATCAGTTTTTGATACATGACTCTATTTTTAATTTAAAAAGTTTCTGAAAATTCCCATCAAATATTCAGTTGTCTTTGACATGATGTTTCATGTCTATGTGCCCTTTAGCCACTTCTACATGGGTCCCTGATGAACTGCAGAATGTTTGTTTAATTCCTTGATAACTGTGCCAAATTTTGTATGAATTGCAAAGAGAGCCTTGATCACAACACCAAAGTTTTGTTTCTTTTACTAAACTTATCAAATGAAAACAAATAGTCATTGCGTGCAAATTTTTCTTTTCCTCTTTGACTAGGAATTTCCATTTTTGGTGTAATGAAAATTTTGAAAATCAAACACCAGTCATTCAAATTGACTGTTGTAACTAATAAATCACTAAAACAGACAACCAAACTTTCAAAATCAAACATTAGTCTAAAATAATAAACCACTGGTCTAGAAACAAAGAACCATTGGCCTAAAACAAGGAATTACTAGTTGAAAACAAAGAACAACTGGTGTAAAACATAAAACCATTGGTCTAAAATGAAAGAAACACTGATTTGAAAAATAAAGAACCATTAGTCTAAAACAAAGCCCTGCTTTAAAAACAGACAAAAAAATCATTTGTCTAAACAATCTTCTTTAAGAAATCCAGGTGGTTGGCCACAAAGTGTTCTTTCAGTTTTGACTTAGAATTTTAACACTACATTACACTATTTACATCATTATCCTCATCTTTGTTGCCATTTGTACAACGTTCTGACCATTGTACCGTTCAGGCTTCTTTAAATGCTAGGAATTTCAAACTGAACCCTTTATTACAATCACTGAAAGACGTCATTCTCATTCCTTATGCTAAAGCCTCTTTTGGTAGTCATGAGTTATCTGACCCTCTAACTTATTATTTCACCACTGCTGTAGCCTGGTATTGAACTCACAACTCTTTGGGTCAAGTCACTGGAACTAACCAATGTATATCCACTGAGCCATGTGACTTTAAGGACAACAATGACTCAGTTTCTGGGACTTATAAACCTAATGTTCAGTACCTATTTTTTACCAGAGTTCATACTGCAATTTTTGATGTTAATGGTTTTTCTCTAGTATTTTTTACCAGAGCTGATATTGCAAATATTTTGACATTATTTTCTCTGGCATTCCGTACTACTGGTTCCAAATTGTATTCATCTCTACTCTTGGTCGGCTTAGGAGATTTTTGTAGTCTAACATATGTGCTGATTCCTTAAGTTTACATAGTTTCCAGTGGCGTTATCTATCTATTATTTCAACTTCATCCCATTGGGATTTCTATGCCTGGTCAGCTTAGGAGATTTTTGTAGCCTAGCATATGTGCTGATTCCTTAAGTTTACATAGTTTCCAGTGGCATTATCTATCTATTATTTCAACTTCATTCCTTTCTCCCTCCATATGTGGTCAGCTACACCTGATTTTTCTACCTCCCCTCGTGTAGAAACAGCCTTACCTTAAGGGGGCAGCCTGCTTCTCCTATATATTTTTTTCACAGCTACATGTTATGGCGTACACACAGTCCTTAATCATGTCCTCCTCTGGGGGGGTACTCTGGAGAGGTAACTGCGAAGTGTAGAACCACTTCTGAAGATCATCCTGATGTTGTATGGACCACAGATCCTTTGTATTTTCTCCGATAACCTCTTCACATAGGGTAGACAGACTTAGGCTGTTTTTTGAGAATTGTTATCCTCATGCACCCTTCCTCCCATGTTCGTTGGGCTTGTCATGTACCCTGGATAATTGTTATGTTGTAGAGTACTGCTTATACTGACCATTTCCTGATTGTATGTCTCTGGGTCGCTGCTTATGACTTTTACTCAATGTTGTAGGCAGACGTTGGTTAGCTCCACTGACTTGACCCAAAGAGTTGTGAGTTCAATGCCAGGCTACAGCAGTGGTGAACTTAAAGATTCTGGTTAGAGAGAGATAACTCATGACTACCAAAAGAGGCTTCGCACAAGGAATGAGAATGATATACCCCAGTGATCGTAATAAAGGGTTTGGTTTGAAATTCTTAGTACCTAAAGAAGGCTGGAGTGTACAAAAGCCAAAACATACAAATGGCAACAAAGATGAGGACAATAGTCTGAATAATGTAAATAATTTAAATACTTCCTCATCTCAGAAATATAGACAAATACTTAAAATTTTAAGTTTACAAGTTTAGATTAAAATAAACACTGTTACAATAAATATGTCTCTAAATAAGTAAACCCTACTGTGACCCCCACCCCGTGGACTTTTTGGCAAACTCTTTAGTCATATCATGCCAACTCTTCCAAGGTAGGGAGTGTCAGTTATGCTGAATCTTACTAAATCTTACTTAGTTCAAACACTTCTGAGTTCCCTTGCTCTCAAACATATTTTATATGTTTGAATTAATATTTTTTAACCGGACTCTTTTTTTTTTTTTTTGGATACTAATCTGAATAACCAGTCTGCCATATTTTTCTTCTAATATCTCTATTCTTTTGCTCAGAATTATCAAGTCTCTCAAGTTACTAACCACTTTCCATGCACTAGTATGACTCAACCAGCCCCACTATTAGACTGCTGTCTTAGCGCCATCTGATCCAGCCACTCCTTTTTGGTGCTGGCCTTCCTTTACCATTTGTTGAGGGTGTTGAGTAACAGCTGGTTAAGGTGCTGTTTATTATCTCCCAACCTCAATGAATCAAAGAGATGAATTACAATAGAGTTCTGATGCCTTAAGAACTTCTCATGTCATGCTTTCATCCTTTTTCATTCGATGTATTGATTACCTACTATTTTGTTTGTAGATAATCAATACAATGCTGGAAGAAGTCAGTGGTTCATTTGTAGGTTGATTTATTATTTATTGATTTATTATTTATGACCTGGGGGACTTTAATATTAAAGGAGTCAACTCACTACTCCCAATGTCTGTTCTCACCCAACTATCGCCGAACAACCCATACTGGAAAAAAGAAGAGACAGATTAATACCTTTTTCAAGGGTATTTGCACATAAGTGGATGCAAGGAATTCAACTGGAATTTGAACTCGACTCTCCAATTTCTCATTCTCACTACAATCCACCAAAATGTAAGAAAATATAGCCAAAGTATCACAATAGCTTGTGGATGAATGCGGTTTCTTTTCTGCAGTTAACTTCTACAAATATCTTTATAAAATAAAAGATTTTTACTAATTATTTCTGAGATGAGTAATTTTTCAATATCTTGTTATTATTTCAAACTTTTGTTCTCATCTTGGTTGATATAAATTTTATTATAGACACAATGTTTCAACCAAGTACCCTCTAGTTATCATTAATCGTCCATTGATTGGTTGATATGGATTATCTGTTGATTATTGTGGTATATCCTGTGATATTAGTTATGCATCGCTATCAAATCCAAGGATTAAACTCGTGACCACCAGATGATAGTAACACGTGTATAACCAACTGCTATATTTACTATGCTACTCTCCTGAAGGACATTATTGGTGTATTTTTGTAGCCTTTTTATATATTCAGTGTCAGATGGTTTTGACAACTGGTTGTGCCACTTGTTATAATTTTGTCATATCAGCCAACCAATGGACACTTGATGGTGACCAGAGGGTGTTAGGTCAAAACGTTGTGTCTATTATAACATCTATATCAACCAAGATGAGAACAATATTTCGAAATAATACCAAAATATTGAAAGTAGATATTCAGGCTTTCAGGTGCTTGATTTTATTTAAGCAGACATAAAAGAAATCCTTTCCCAGCAAACCTGGCACCTTCAAATGCATGTTGTTTATATTCTTGTAGAAGTTCGGTTTATACTAATATTTGAAGAATCATCTTTGTCACACTGTTGGGTGAAAAGCACATGTATGAAAAAGAGATTTTATCTTAGTTGGCCTGACGTCCTGAATATTAGTGGTCGTTACTGACATAGTGCACAGTTTGTATTTTATTTATTTTTCTAAAAGATTTTTGGGATGCGTTCTCTTATTTCTTTTCTTATTAGCACTCCCCTGGAAACCTTTCCTTGTGCCTGTCTTCACTTATGCTGAGACAACAATAGTTAATAAAAATATAATTTCAGATTATGACTCTAACAATTTTCCTTTTACCATAGAGTGGTTTTCTTTAAAACAACTTCAACAGTTTCATAAGAGATAATGAAATACATGGCCTCTTTGCCCATCTTTGTAAAGTATCATAGTGATAACTGGTATTACAGGGATTACATAACTTTACTGAATTTTACTAGCAAACTGTGGGTAAATTCTAACTTAAATCTTGAGCTTACACACAGTTGATTATTCATTTTCTCAAATTTTAGCTTTGACCTTTTCAGTAATGCTGCTACATATCAATTTTGATTCTTCCTCTAGTTCTTTCCATCTTTAAATTTTTGTTGTGTTTTGATTTCTTCAGTGATCGTTTACAACTACCAACTTTCATACTTCGTATTAATTTCATTTTTATTCTTATTTTATTTAATTTCTCTTTGAAAATTTGAAATATTTTTGTAGCTTTTTCTTTCATTATGTTCTGTTGTCTACTGAAAGAGAGTCAACAACAATTTGACATATTTTCTTCTTGTTGACGGTAACTAGATGTGATCTTCTGGCCTGGCATGGGCAATCAGCTTGAATGCTGAAGTCTGAGAAAGTTTTTTTGCATTTTTACTTAAATAAAATCTGCTTTGTGTCTTTACAATTATTTCATCTGATAGAATTTGGTTGCTGTTGTTATTATTATTATTATCATCTCTCGATTTCTGTTGTGAGAGAGAATGTGAGAAAACTAAGACAGTGACAGAACAGGAGAAAACTGAGAAATGAGTGTGACAGAATATTAGAAAATTAAGACATTAGTGTCAGAGAATATGAGAAAACTAAGATATGAGAGTGAGGGTGCAATAAAAAATTAAGATATGAGTGTGACAGAATATGAGAAAAGTAAGACATATTTTAGAGAGAACATGGGAAAAGTAATTCATGAGTCTGAGAGAATATGGGAAAAATAAGACATGATTTGCAGAAAATATATGTAAAATTAAGACATTGATGCAAGAAAACAAAAAAACTAAGACATATGTGCTAGAGAATAGGAGAAAACAAATACATTACTGTAAGAGAACATGAGACACCTAAGATCTGAGTAAGAATGTGAAAACTAAGTCATGAGTGAAAAAGAACATTGGAACAAAATATTAGAAAACTAAGACATGAATGAGAGACTACAGAAGAAAACTAAGATGTCTCGTCATACTCAGTCTCTTACGCAAGTGGTGGAGTACTCCACGCGTTTCTCTAATAACCCTAATATACACACACACTACTAAATCTGTTTTACTTCCATCCCTGACTCTTGCAATGTCAACCACTCTGCCCCCTCGGAAACTCTGACTATACGGCGGTTTCCATTAACATCTCCCACTCCATCCAAGAACCTCAGAATATCTTACTGCTACCAAAGAGCGGATTGGGACTCATTCCATGATTTCCTGTGTGACGTCCCTTGGAACAAAATCTTTAGTCTTCCTGTTAAAGACTATGCGGCTGAGGTCTCTTCTTGGGTTAAGGCTGGCATTGAAGCTTTCATCCCTGCCAGGAAGTTGAGACTTAAATCCCACTTGTCCCCTTGGTTCACCCCCGCTTGGTCGGCCCCCATCGTCCATCGAAATTATTTCTTCCGGCTTTATCGAAGTCACGTGTCTGACCATAATAGGCGCCTCTTTGCCTTTGTTCGCAATGAGTGCAAGAAGATACTTAAAGAAGCCAAACTGCTGTTTGCAGCCAGAATGAAGCAGCGCATAGCATCCCGTAAGTTCGGTTCCAAAGACTACTGGAGGCTCTGTAAAAGTGTACTAAACAATAGCAAACTCTCAATCCCCACTCTAATCAACGAATTTGAGGTCCTTACCTCTACAACAGATAAGGCTGAGTGCTTCGCTCGCAGATTCTCCCCCAACTCGACACTATACTCTTCTGGAGTATTTGTACCCGACTTCCCACCCTGAACTGAGGACCAACTAAATGATATCAGCATTACCCCCTCAGTGGTCTCTAACATAATTTCAAAGCTTGACCAGTATAAAGCGAGCGGCGGCGACGGAATCCCAATCATTGTCCTGAAGAAATGTTCCCCTCTGAACACTCCTCTGTTCTCTCCAAACTCTATAACTACTGCCTCTCTGCTTCTTGCGCTTTCCTGCCTGCTGAAAGTCCTCCTCCGTAGTTCCAATATATAAAAACACTGGTGAACCCTCTGATTCCTCTAATTATCGCTCTATCAGCCTCCTACCGATTTTTGGCAAAGTGTTCGAAGCCATCATCAACGCTGAGGTGGTTCAACATCTCACAGCCCACAGACTATTCTCTGACAAACAGTATGGTTTCCGCTTCACCAGGTCTACTGTTGATATGCTCACGACTATCACTGAATATATACACCAGGCTCTCAACAAGAACGGCAAAGCTCGAACTGTTACCCTAGATATCTCTAAAGCGTTTGACAGAGTCTGGCATGCTGGCCTTCTATGCAAGCTGTGAGGTTATGGTATAACTGGACAATTGTTTGACCTTATCCAGTCATTCCGTTCAAATGACACAACGAAGGTAGTATAGAACGGATATGCCTCCCAATACTATCATACAAACGTGGGTGTCCCTCAAGGCTCTATTCTAGGTCCTATGCTTTTCTTTATCTACATTAACGATCTCCCAGATGCAATACGATCCCAAGTAAGCATATACGCTGCCAAGCTTGAAAACGACCTTCAATCCGTGGCGGACTGGGGTAAGTAATGGCTCGTGAATTTTAATGCTTCCAAAACGATGCTGCTATCTATTGACCATCACAGACAATCGTTTCTACCCCCCCATTAGCATGGATCAGGCTAGTCTCTCTGAAAGCAAAACACTGCGCCTCTTTGGCTTAACTCTCACAACAGACCCCATGTGGAATGACTATATAGAATTCGTAGCTAAATCCGCTGCTAAGAAAGTCAGTTCTCTTTTATGGCTTTTGCTCCAATGAACTTAGCTGACTGGTGCCCCTATGTATAAATCTACTCGAGACACAAGATTTGCTACTAAGTCTCACCCTTTTACTGTGAAACCAATAAATTGTAAAAGCAAATTCTAATCCATCAGCTTCTTTTCTCGCTCTTCCGGCATGTGGAATTCCCTTTCAGTTACTTGCTTTCCCGACAGCTATAATCTTCTAGAATTTAAATGCAAAGTCAATAGTCATCTCCTATCTCACTAACTTGCATCCTCTCTCTCATGCTTCTTTCTCCGCCCACTCCACTTTCAGCAGTATTCTCATCCTTCTTTTACCCACTTCCTTACAACCCCTATAACTTTCCTCCTATGTAACTCCCCTGAAAAACAGTGGCAGTAAAATGCCTAGCTTGGGGCGATATGATTATAAAAAAAATATTATTATTAAGAGGAAACATCAAAGTAATTTTTAATTATTTAAAAATTTTTTTTACTCCCAATTAACATGTTCGAAATTTTGGCAGAAAATCATGTTTTGATTTGAGTTAGCGGGTAATCAAAACCTTACGACTGTTTACAAAGGAAAACGCAATGATTACATCACCCACTTTTTTTCCGTTGACAAACGCATTAATTTAGAAATTATCGCAAAAATCAAATAATTGATGGATATAATGAAATTTTCAGTACTCATTCACAAATGAATTAAATTATTTTTGAAAGAATATTTTTAAAAATCTTGGTCAAAATATTTTTTTTTTAACTCTGTTATCCCACCTCGACATAAATCCATGCAATTTTAATAATTTTTACTTTTTTTTTGTGGTCTATGGTTTTATTAGTTAAACACAGGACTTATTAGGGAATATAAATCATCTATTTTTTTTTTTTAATTTGGCCTCTGTTTATCCGAAAATCTGCTCCGAAGAGTAAAATAAAAAATGCAATAAAACTCTGGTATTATTTAATGTGATAAGCTTTTAATTGCTTGAATAAATAATAAAAATTAAGGACATTATAGTCCGAAGAAAAAAATTACGATTACTAATTAAATTTTAAAAGAATTGTTTTCATTTTTTTTTATTATAATAATTTATAAAGTTTCTAAAATATTTTAAAAATACTTCAAAGATTTGTTTTGGTCAGATTGTTTTAGTTTATAATTGAAGATTATATTGCCTATCGAAAATTGAAGAGTTTAATACAAATCGTTTGGCCATGAACACCATACACTTTTATTTCTAATCAAGAGCCTGTCAACACGTTTTAGATATACGGCGGACAGGCCAAAAAGTTCAAATCTGTGATTAAGAAATAGTTTTATTCTAAATTTCACGCTATAAATAAGTAATACTTGTGTAAATCAGATTAATTTAGAATAAAACTTGATAATTTTCTAAAAATAATGTGTCACAGATGTATATTTTATAATTTTTATTTTTGCAAGATTTTTAAAACTGAGAATTAACTTTTGTTTACAAATCTGTCGATCGCTCAAAAATGGTGGCAAAATTCAAAAATTGAAAAAAATCTCAAACTTTTATATTCTAGTCAATATAATTTCTGTTTGAAATAAACCAGAGTATTTTGCTTACTGGAAATAGCAAATTTAATCATTTAGCTTTCAATTAAAACTAAAATAAAAGTTTAAAGAAAATTTTTTCAGTTTTAAAAAATTAGTTTAAAAGTTAGATATCGAAAATGAGGTGAGGTGCCTGTTTCATGTACGGCAATTAACTGACTGACATAACAACTGGTGCCCATTACTTGTGAACAAACAGAATTCTATCGATCGACAAATGGGGAAAGTACAACGAAATAGGATCGAAATAGATGTGTGGAAATACACGAAAACACACTTACGTACGCATATAATTGCACATGCACCAAGTTCATTATGTATTCATTATGTATGTTTAATGAACCTAACTGTTGATTGGTCCGATATGGCCAATCAAAGCAATGATAAGTAAGCAATTTTTTTTACCGCCAATTTGTTAGGTCGTTCAAACCACTATATAAACATTTTGCCGCGGAAAATTACTCAGTTGTGGCAAGACATTCATCAGGTCAAAAACATGGCAAAACACGAAGATTCATAACGCCCATCTCACTCTTCTCTTCAAAGTCCAATTTCAGTACACTTAGTACTTAGAACACTTTATTAGAACTTTCATGCATGAACAATTTCTCTTAACAGAACTATATATTTTTCTTAACACTGTACACTCCAGCAAAAATGAACAATCCAGCATATTCTAAAATTTGTAACAATTATTTTCATACAGTCAATGGGAGGCAATTCACGCTCGACCATTTCGTGTACTATTCAACAAACACACTTAATGCACGTATTTGTTAATTACATGTTATTACATTGTTTTGTTCCAAACTGAATGTGTTGTTGAATTTATTTCATCTTCTTCTTTCTTGTTCAATCCTAGAATTTTGATACTCATAAAATATAAATTGTGGGTTGTAGGAATTTGGTTGGAAAATCTATTTGGAAGTGGCCTTGTGCCAGGCAGATTTCCAGAAAGAGAAATTTATCCAAGTAACCTTGCAAGTAATCTGTAGAATTATAGATGATAATCGAACACGCTTCCACAGATGTATAGCTTTGGAGCTCGTAAAGGCCTCTGGCTTCATAGAAATGGAGTCCGAATTTTAAATGCTTCATTGTAAGTAGCCTGATTAGATTTCCACAAAAAAGTACCAACGTAGCATTAAAGCGGACGGTCACTGATTTATAGTTGTGTGTGTGTGTGTGTGGTTTGATTTGATTTGATTTAGTCTTTTTATGATTAGTCCAAAACAAGAAAAATCAAGATGGTGTAATAACACAATTATTTATATAAACATAATGCAGTATTATGCAAACTGACAGTAATGTTCATATATCTGGTATAAGGTTGGTATTTCAACAAGAGTTTATAAAAGTACTTACTTTTCTCTTTTTAGGACTATTTAAGTAAAATGTACGAGAGAAGTTATAGGTCGAAAATGGTGAGAAGGATGTGTGTAAGGAGCGGAGGTATCGTTGAATCGTGATGTCATTGATTTGATCGCTCACTGTTGTAAATGTTCATTTCACTGTCTTCTTTAAAGTCTGTCTTTACAAAATGTTCTTTGAAGGAGAAGGAGAGAGACAGAATGCAGTAAGAGAAAGAAGGTGAGAGGGTAGCCAATGCAGGTCGCCTGACATGAGTCGAGGGGAAAGCTAGAGACACTGTGGTGATACCGACCGAGCAAAAGCGATGGACCGGATGTTTGCATTCTCACGACAAAAAAGAAAATGACCAAAAGTCGTCGGTGCGCATCTGGGTTCGCGCAGATGTTTCGGTTGAAAACTAAACATTAATTAAATATTAAATTTCCAGTTCGCGAGCCTACGCGAATTTTATTTATCGGCCAATGGGAAGCCCAGAATCAAATACGGATATGAATTCGTAAACGATCACCTACGATACAAAAAGTCGAAATAAAAAGCCGATACAGAAAGCATCGCCAGACAGACAGACCGACGTAGGCCGACACACACGGACTGACTCAAGAGAGAGGAGTGTAATCAGTATCCCCTTGACCTACGTCAAACGGCTTACTATGCTAGCCTCCCTTCCCTCTCCTCTTATCTTTCGCAGTCTCAAAACTACTTATTGACCTAAGGAGCGAATACATCAAAGACATTCCTTACTTACAGCGCTCCCACATTCCTAAGCATTAATTCTCTTTTCAGCATTTTATTGCCATGAACATTTTAACGTCCGTTGGACCTATACTTCAAATATTACTTTAATTGTAAAAACCTTAATTGATATGTGTCTATATAAAATGTTATTTTTCAACTCAATTTGCTTTTCTTGACTTATAATCATTTTATGACTTATAGTGGGCTATCTACAACAAGGCCAAATTCCGTCAATCTTCAATAATACACAACTATCCTTCACTAGGACGGACTCTCCACTATAAACTAGAAAAGAATGGATAACCCGCTATAACACTCTCTGAAGAAAAAAGGCAAAATCGTGCGTATATAAGCATTTTTGGAAGATAAAAGTGAATAAGATTTTAAATATATTTGTCTCTCCTCTGATTGGCTAATATATATATAGCGACTCTGACAGGCACCAAATCGATCGAGTTTCGATCCCGGCCAGAAGCAAGTGGATGTGTCTAGCTACACTGATGAGCTGTGATACTGCGAAACAGGCTTGTATGTGGATGACTAATATATATATTTCTTTTCCGGAAGTTATGCACGGAGCTTGATATGCAAAACCTTAAATATGTCATTCTGTTTTAAGTTGTTGAGGAGAAGACTTCCTGTTCACTACAACATCACTAAAAACATCAGTTCAATCAAACAATTTCTAAAGAAAAAATGAATTTTTATTTATTAATCTGACATATTTTTATTAAACGTTATTTTTAGTGGAAACCCATATTGGAGTAGACGTTTATGTAGAGTAGACGAGCATGTATTAATCAAAAAAGTATTTTGTTTCGTCTACCGACCCGAATATTTGACAAATCTTATTATCCACTAAAAGTACATTTAAAGTACATTTAAAAAGTTCATGAAATCAATTCACTTGATTTTGAATGTGTGGGACGTAAGGCATTTTTGGTAGTTGATGGTAGGATTTTATCGGAAATTCGAGGATGACGCAAGATTTAAAATAAATAATATATTTCTATTTATTTTCTTTAGAGTTATGAGTGAGGTCTTTGGTATTCGGCGTAACAAAAAGTTCGTTAATCTGGTGGAAATGTAGTTAGGGGTAGTAGTAATATTATAAATTAGGTCAGTGGCAACCTACTGTGTTTTTCTCGGCCCTGAACAGGGCGGCAATATATTTAGCAGATGATCTCTTAACTGCTTTTTCGCGTGTCACGCATGGCTGGTTTCTCCGCGGAAACGTTCATTTCTCTCCTGCCATCCCTCTGCTTCTAGCCCAGAGGGGTCAGGTTTATATTACTTTTACCAGGTTCGAGAATCTGGCGCGATCATTGCTTTCTGCTAACATCAATGGTCTAAGTCTTTTCACTTACTTTTGGGAAAATTGTATTTAAAAGAAAGATGGACGGATTATAAAAAATCAATTTAATGTGCCACATTAAATTGATTTTAGTAAAAGTTACTATATTTAGAATTACCGGACTGTTTCAGAATTTCGCTGCAAAATTGAAAAAATACATATCGCAAAAAACACATTTCAACACGCAAAAATATCCACTAAAAAGATTTAAACATAGAGTTAACAAATTAAAGCTAAATTTATGCAATTATTCAGTCAGTTAAGTGCCATACGTGATTCACACTTAGGCGAGCATGTGCCGAAAGAGACATGACCGACTGGGTAGAAAATGTTCTCGCAGTAGGCTACGATTAATTTTTGCGGTAGACTAGTTGTTAATCAAGGTTACAGGACCCAATCTGTCCTGCTATTTAACCCATAGCTGGAAGGAGAAGAGACGGATTAATACCTTTCTCAAGAGTATTTGCGTGTCAGTGAATGCAACGAATTCAACTGGAATTCGAACTTGGCTCTCCGTTTTTTCGTTCCGAGCCGATATCCACTGCACCACAACGCACATAGAAAACTACGCACCAGTTTTCGTTTAGCTAAGCATCACACACGCCATACTCAAAACAAATTTTTTTATCAAGCACAAGCATACCAGAGTGCTGGCCGTTATTGACACGGCTCTCGCTTGTCACAGGTTGTCGGCGATTTGTACCTGAATACTGACTATTTTAAAAGGCTATTCAACACAACAAAGTAGTATATACCCCTTATCGGGCCTGTACAATCTATGTAGCCTAGACCCAGGCTTGTCGGTTTTGGGCTATAGGTTAAACTTTATGGGTAGTGATTTTGCCGCTAACTGGCAATTCTTACAATTTTTGACCAAACTTTCAACGTCTTTATCCACTCCGTCCTAATACACGAAACTTCGCGTAAGCGCTTTCATACGTGAAATGCCCCGGTGTCCCGTCTGGAAACTTCGTAATATTCTTTTTGTTAATACTTCAGGAATGACCACTTGTTCATCGTACAGTAGTATGCCTGACAAATTGAAAAAATATTTCCATTATCCCTTTTTGCCAATAACTCTTTCTTTTTGTGAGTTATGAACTTGTCAAACTTCGGTTTAGTTCTAATCTCGTCAATTGTGAGAGGTAATCCTCTCACAGTGTAATACACAATGTTTTTTTTATTTCTGACTCACAAACCAATGAAGCTATTACTGTTTCTTCCAGTGGTTTGGTCATTCTCAGAATCAATTTTGATAATCCGTCTGCATACAGTATCTTTTTGAAGGTAAATAATCAATTTTAAAAGAATAGTTAAATAAGATAGTCGCCCATCTTTGCAGTCTGTTTGCAGTGTGCGTTGGAATACCTCGAACCAACAATTGTCACCAACGGACGGTGAAAAATAAACTGTCTGCCTTGAATATACTTATGAAACTTTTTTTTACAGCAAAAACCATTGCCTAAGCCTTTTTCGATTTGGGAGTATTATTGCTAACCCATTTTACAGCAAAAAACATAGCTAAACCCTCTTTTTCTATTTGGAAGTATTTTTGTTCCGTTGGCAGGAGGGTCCGTGAGACTTGATAAACAGCTTTTAGCTTTTCATCATTTTGTTTATGAAGCCATACAGGCTCCTCACCCAAAGTTACTAGCGTCCCTTGCTTCATATATTTCCTTGCTCGGGTCGTAATGCATTAATGATAGATCAGAAATTAGAGCCGCTTTCAATTTCTGAAATGCTTTCTCGCATTCTTCACACCATACCCATTTTTCATTTTTTTTAATAACTTATTAAAAGATGTTTTGAATATGTGCGTTGTGGGGCAGTGGATATCGGCTCGGAACGAGAAATCGAGGAGCCGAGTTCGAATTCCAATTGAATTCATTGCATACACTTACGCGCAAATACCCTCGGGAAAGGTATTAATCCGTCTCTTCTTTCCGGTTATGGGTTAAATAACAGGACAGATTGGGTTCTATAGCCTTGGCTAGCAACCAGTCTACCGCAGAAAGCAATGGTAACCTACTGCGGGATAATCTTCTGCCTAGTCAGTCATGTCTCTTTCGAGACATGATCGCCCAAGCGTGTTTCACGTATGGCACTTAACTGACTGATCTTATTCATGTTAGGAATGTAGTTACTATAGTAGTTCGCTAATCCTAAGAATGCTTGTAAGGATGTAGGTGCTAGCATATTTATTAGAGGACTTGTTCTTATCTGATCAGGCCTCCTACCTTTGTCATCAATAATTTGATCTAAATACTTAATTTTTGGTAGAAAGAACTCACTATATTGAGCTTAAAACCATAATTCTTTATTCATTTAAATTCCTTGTTCACGTGTTTCGCATGTTCATTACGGTCTATAATTTTAATCAACACATTGTCAAGATATGCCATAACGTAATCCACAACATTAAGCATCGTGTCCATTGCTTGTTGAAAAATTACTTTTACTCCGAATGGTCATCTGTTAAATTTAAACAGACCCTTGTGCGCATTTATAGTTAATATTTTTGCACACTACTCGTCCATCGGAATTTGTAAATATGCTTCCGACAAGTCTAATCTAGGAAATATTTTTTCTCCATTCAGCTTTGCAAATACATCTTCTGCTGAAGGTAAAGGTATTATGCTGTTTCAGGCATTCATTTAATCCTGTGGAATCGTCGGCGTAGACTATGATTTTATTATTTTATTTTCTTTATGTATACTGTTGGACTCGCCCATTGACTGTAATTTGTTTTTTTCTATGATGCCTAATTTTTCTAGACATTCCAACTCTTTGTCTATATCTTCTAGTACGGCGAATTGTACCGGTCGCTTAAGTCGAAACACTGGAGTTACCTTTTCTTTTAACTCAAGCTTGGAACAAAATCCTAGGCCTTCAGAAAAAATATCTGGAAATCTTGCCTTTAAACCCCGTTTCAATTTTTCTATGTAATTAGATGATCCAACAACATTATTACAAAATGTGTTGATAGGAATATTGAATAAATTAAACTCCTCCATCCAATCGGTACTGAAGAGATTCTGTGTTTGCTGCATGACAGGCTATTAATTTTCTCTCTTTTCTAACAGAACCAACGTTTAAATAAATTTCACCAAGAAATTCAAGTTTTTTACCTGATATGCCTTTGGCAATTTTTTTTAGATCTGCATAATGCCGGTCTGCCAATTTTATTCCATGTATCCGCATTAATAATTGTCAGGTTTGACCCTGTGTCAATTTGCATTTTTACTTTCGTGTCATTCAATCGGACGTTTATGAATTTTCTTTTCACTGACTGATCTTATTCATGTTAGGAATGTAGTTACTATAGTAGTTCGCGACTTTTTCATCCATGGTATAACGAACCATATTTTTTTGGTTTTCTTTTGGCCTTTCTTTTACAAAAATAACTTTTATGACCCTTATAATCACATTTGAAGCATTTTTTTTTAATCTTTGAAAGAGCAATCCTTGTACAGATGTAACTGACCACACCCGTAGCATGGATTTATTTTAAATTTCCTACTTTGTGGTTTTACTTTTTTAATATATATGCACCGTTGTTCAATATTTGCGGTATATATTTTTAAGTTTACAATTCTCTGACATTCCTCAGCTAATTTTTATAAAGTTATTTTCTGGCCTTGTTAAGAGTCTCGCACATACGTCTGTTTTGCTTGATGAGGTTAATCCTTGTGCAAAAATTAAACACTTAAACATATCCGTGCTTAATTCATTCACTCAGAACTTTTCACTCTTCTTATTCTCTATACTTACGAACGTTGTGTAGTCTTCATCATCGTTTTCTGATAAATTGAAGCAACGTGGTGAATAAAGAACTACGTTCTCCAAAACTTTTAGACAATATCTGGATAGTTTCTTCAAACTTAATTTGTCCATGTTGTTTTGGTAGAATATAGTTCTGTATTTTTCGTGTTCCAAATCACCAAACTTACTTAATGACAAACAAATTTTCTTATTGTCTGTCCAGTTCGAGCAGTCTTTAACAAATATCTCGTTAAACCTGCGATAACAAATATCAAATGTAACCTCCTCTTCAGGTTTATATGAAAAATTTCTAATTGATTTAAATACAGCATTCTAAGAAAATGTATCTGGTTTATCTGGGCTTGTTTCTCGTTTTGAGAAAATTTCCAACAGTATAGTAAGTTGCTTTTCTTGCAGTTTTTGAGTTAATCCTTGTTGTTTAAAATTTTTTGTGCTAATTCTTGTTGCTTAAAACATTAAAGCAAGAGTTTTTAGAAGTCCTCCATTTTTAAATTTGCTGTTGTTCCTGATTATTTCATTTTCAACAGCGTACGAATGTTTTTCGGGCAAAACTGCTGTCCGGGTTTTTCGATGCTAAATCTGCAAATTTGCTTGTTTGAAATCAACGAAGCCACATCTGTTGTATCTAGATTTTCGTCGTCAGTCTATTGTTTCCGGAGTAAGTTTTTTTTCCAGCGTACTGGTTTCCCCAGTCGAAAAAAAACAAAAAAAACTCTGTTAACCACGATTATAATAGTGAATCTTTTTTCATCGCCAAGCTGTTGTATCGTTAAGGTGGCAGGACGATATCCAGAAAACAGAACAAATATTTTGGTATAAATATTCTTTTACATCTGTTACCCTCACCTTCCACGTAAATTCATGAAATTTCAAGAAATTATATTTTGTAGGCAAAATTAGTTGTATTAGTTAAACGCAGGACTCATTGAAGAATGTAAATCCTCTTTTAATTTTTTTAACCATTTGGCCCTTTTCCGGAAAATTTGCTCCCAATAGTAAGATAAAAAATGCAATATAGCTATGACATTATTTAATTAATAAGTAATATAAATTAAGGACATTATAGTCAGAAGATTATTTTTTTCGATTGATAATGAAATTTTAAAAGAATTGTTTTCATTTTGTTATTATAATTTATAATTTCAAAAATTAAACAAAAATTTTTTCCAAAACTTGTAGACGTTAGGTTAATAAGTGAAGACTATATTTACTAATCGAAAATTGAAAAATGTAATACAAATCATTGAACCATTGTATTTTTAAAGTAATTTTTATTTTTATTTATTTATTTATTTTTGTATTTGAAGTTTTTTTTTTTTTTGTATGGTAAATTCTATGTGTACATTAAAAGGTTATGTGTTTCACGGTTTCTTCTTACGGGGAAAAAAATTGGTTAATTATGTCACATGTGATCCCCATAGACACTTAGCATATCCAGCATCTGGAAGTCGTCACATGTCAAAACATACGGAAAAAGTCAGAAAGATCAACATTCCGTGGTTAAGAAATAATTTTAGTCTAAATTTTTATGTTGTAAATAAGTAATATTAAATTTACCATTAAATTTGCTGCTTTTCCAAAAATAACGTGTCACAGATGTATATTTTAGTTTTGCAAGATTTTTAAAACCGAGAATTAACTTTTTGTTTGTGTCGATCGCTCAAAAATGGCCAAAAAACTGAAAACATTTTAATAAATCTCAAAATTTTAGATTCTAATGAATATAATTTCTGTTTAAAAAACACCAGAGTATTTTGCTTACTGGAAATAGTAAATTTAATCATTTAGCTTTCAATTAAAATTAAAATAAAAGTTTCAAGAAAAAATTCATTTTTAAAAATTCAATTTAAAAGTTAGTTATTGAAAATGAGTGGACATACCTATTTTATAGTTGGTTGGTTTGTGGTGATACCGTGCAAGCGAGGGTCCGAATGTTTGCCCTCAGAGGTCCAGATAGTAAATGACCAAAACTGGTCTTTGCGCACTTAGGCTCGACGCATAAGTTCCAGTGGAAAACCAAAAAAATAAAAAGAATATCAAAAGCAATTTCCACTAATCAAAAAGCCTCGTGCCATATCCAACGAATCCTTTCAGTACACCCATTCGGAGCCCCTTGGGGACAGTTAAAAGAACGACGAATTCGACTTCTCGCCAGAAAGCTTCGAAGTATACCGACAATGTCGCTATGTCTTTCTCATCATCTCCTTTGCGTTACCAATTCTTAATTGCTATCAGTGTTTCATTCATCAAATAAGATATCGAATTACACCTACTAACCCATTGACCTCCTCTTTCATCTTCTGGGACCAGCAAAGTAAAAACTTAAATATTCACAAAGAGACACTTTAATTCCTTTTATAAAATTATTTCTTTCAAATGAACTTTTTAAGAACGGACTTTGTGCGTTTAAAATCAAGAGACATTATATTTGTTTTTTTTTTTTTGTGCCTTTATGTATTTCAGTTAAACGCTTCTCTTTTATATTTTGTTATGTTTTATGGTGACCGTAATTGATTGCTTACAGAACTTTAATTTCTATCTCCATGTAGTCTAAGTTGCAGCTGTCCATAAGCAAATGCTACTACTATTCCTTCTGATACTGAACGACAATTACCCAAGCTCATACCGCCACCATAGGTTCATTGTACGTCTATATTGGCAAAAGCCCTTCTCCTGCAACGATTGACCCCGACTGTGTAAAAAAAGGCTGCTGCTGAAAGCCAACTAACTTTAGAATAAAAAATGGTATTATCAAATATGTACAAAACAAGACTAAAACAGATTTTACGAAAGTTTTATTAATATTTCGAAAGGTAAATAAAATACATATAAGTCGTTTTAAATAACATAAACTTTTCATAGCTACACATGCAGATACTAAGTAAAAGTTGTAAAACTAATACTTAAAAAAAACAAAAACAATTCCGTCGAACCGGAAGTTTGTATTATCATTCTTTTTTAAATACAAATCTGATTGAAATTTTCAAGAAAACGTTCCAATATTGTCAACGTTTTTATTTCGCAAATATCAGCTGACCAAGATTCAAAAAATAGTTTATGATTTTATTATTTGAAAAAGCTTGACCATATAATTTGTACATTTTTGATAATGCGACTATGAACAGTAGGCTTAAGTCTGGCAAACTAAAAATTAGGTTCGACTGCCTTTTAAAAATGGCATGTTTATCTAACTAGACACATTTACTTCCATTTGAACGAATTGTTTTTTTTAATGACATTATAATTTCCCTTCTTTTTATAACATCATCTGAAGTTGTCGCCTTTCTTCAGCCTTCTTTTTGTCTTCATAATTTTACTCACAATTTTACCCCCTCTTTTTTCTTCATAATTTTTCCTCTTTTCCCCCGTAATCCTTTCATCTTTCCCCTCATAATTTCCCTCTCTTTTCCTTCTTTTCCGCTATATTTTTCCTCATAGTGTTCCCTCTTTTTTCCCTCTTTTCATCATAGTTTTCCCTCTCCCACCTCTTTTACCCCATAATTCTCTCACTCAAGTCTGTTGTTTAGAGCATATATAATATTTTTTAAGATTTTCTTTAAATTCAATTTGGAAAAATTCTTAATGATCTTAAATTTTAGTTGAATATTTATCAGGTTATTGACACATATTTGTGGCAGATTAATTAGAAAACAATTTCTTCAATGGAAATAACAATAGGGAAAAGTTCTAGTGGTTTGTCCCTATAAAAAAAGTGTTAATAACAATAGACATATTAATGATCATAATGCTGGCATTAGAGCCAAAGAGGCTGAAATGGAACCACCAGAAGAACGACATATTTTGAAACAACTGGAATAGAGAGAAAGTGCATTGAGGAGACTTAAAGTCCCTTGATCCACAGGGTTTTTCAACCGGTGCGTTCGGGGGTACAGATGCACCGTGAAAGGAAGGTAGGTGCACCCTAAGTTAACTAAAAGTAATTTATGAATTAGTTTTATATTTCAATGAATCAATATTTTCTAAAAAGCTTGAGACACCAAGCACATGCTTTCCATTTTTTTATTTGATGTTTTAAACTGGATGCTAAATTCTTTAAATTTTTTAAGAAAGAATGGATAATATTTTCCATTTTGCCTTCTTTGACTGATTTAAATCAGTCAGTAGCGGTTTCTCTAAAAATAAATAAATAACGTAGCAGATGTTTCATAAATCCATGTAAATGAAAACTCTACTGCTTAAATATACGATGTAATGTCTTAAGTTCGGTTCGTTTTGTTTTATGGCATATCAACTTCCATGGGTCATTTAATACCGACTAGATTTTTAGGATAGGTTAGTTTGAAAGTATATATATTCTTTGTAAGAAATCAGTTTGTAGATCAGGTTTCATTGACGTATTTTTTTAAAAAGAGTTTTGTCGAAAGTCAGATGCATTACTGGTATATATTCTTTTCTTCAAAAATATATTGTTTCTAATGTTTTTTGCTTGATAAATATATTGCTGGTAATATTTTTTCCTTCAAAAATGTTTAATTGGTAATATTTTCTTCTCCGAAAAAGTATTGCTGGAATTTTCACTACAAAAATTAATTTTTATACTTTCATAGTGTTTTGATCCCAGTTTGGGAGTTAACTATTTGCCTATAACTTGGACCCTAACAGGTGTTACCATCCCGGTTCAAAGTGAACCCGAGAACAGCAACAATTAAGAGGTAGTTCCATGCTCCTCAAAACTTCCCAAATTAGAGGCCTCGCTGCAGGATGCAGTTTATCGTCAAACCCAGGACTCGAATATAGTTTATCGTCATACCTAGGACGCCTCATTAGGGTATTCTGAAGTCCCAGCCGATAGGGCGGCGGTGTAATGTCTTTAAAAATTCTTTATTATTTTCAGATTTCATGACTTATTTTTCTTTATTAAAACTTAAAGTGCACCCCAGATTTTTTAGTTATTTTACAAGTGCAACCTGAACTAAAAATAGTTGAAAAACACTGGTTTAGACTAACAATTATGATTGACGTAAAAGATCAATGATTAAAAAAAAATCAAATTTTAAGAAATGATAATCTTGAGAAGGCCGAGAAGAAAGAAAGGCGATTTTCTAATAGATTTTCGCAGTCTTTTCACCGACACCCACATTCTTCGGCTATGACATCTTGGTGTTTGCGGACAACGATTTCCCCCAGTTCAAAGTACATCATGCTGATTGGTCGTAGTTTTGTAGGGACGCAACAAGGCAGTGGAGTGACGTCGGGTTGTTTTAGCCTCATGAGGCTTTGCAACATGGCGTGGTTGGATGAGTTATGTTTTACATCAATATCAAACGCACAGCTTCCTGAACACAGATAGGCATTAAACTTCTTCGGCGCCACAATCCATTTACCCCATCCAATGACATCAAAATCAATTGTGTAATCGTAGCGTCCACATGGGATCTCGTCTGATTTAATTTTGTTTCGTTTTATTTGCTTGTTATTTTTTTCGGTTGGTTTTTTATTCTTTCTATTTTTTTCTCTTTGTCTTGGACGTGGGCGTCGATGTTGTGATCCGTTCACACGGGAATGTCTGCGTTGACGATGCTCAGTGATGGTAGGAGACGACCCAGAAGTGAATCGCTGATATATGTCGCGAAAGAAGTGGCTGTTACGGGAATAAAGAACCAATAATCCGTTTCCGGGACTGGCACAGTTTTTTTTATCAGATGAATCGTGGTCCTCCTTGTTATCATCATCATCATCGTCGTCGTCATTGTTTTCCTCACGGGATCGTTCTTTAATAACGATTATCAAATTTCCCCGATTTTCATTTAGATACAAAGCTACTGCTTCGGTAACATCGAACACATCATACATGCCGTCCTTAATAGATCGGTACCTTCTGGTACCTTTGTAGATGCGAATGCCATCCTTTTTAACAACAACGGCCCAAGAGCGACGGTCACGCAGGTTGCTGGTCGTTAATGGAGTGTCATCTGATAATGGGGACGCCGTAGTAGGTGTGTTGGAATTAAGAACCCGGAATTCCACCACATGAGTCCGTTCGTGTTTTGGAAGGACAGGGATGAAGAATTCGTAAAAAAGCCGATTGCGACGACGTTGCCGAGACGACGAAGGAACTGCAAGTTGAAAAGAAATCGGAATTAAGGATAACTGAACTAACGCAAAATATAAAACTCAGTAAGCATCTTTCATCTTTGAAGAACTTACTACATTGTTTTATTTATATAAAAGATACTGTCTAAATACGGAGAGAATTGTTCAAATGCCATAGAGTGATCGGGCGCAGATAGGAAAGTTTTTAAATCTTAAAGCCTTCTTTGTACACCCCGACCTTCTTTCAGGTGACTGAAATCTTGAACCAAACCCTTTATTTCGATCACTGGGTTAGAGTGTTCTCGGTCCGGATGTCTTAGTTATCTTCCTTTGACTCAACTCTCTAATTTTTTGTTCGCTCCTACTGTAGCCAGGTATTGAACTCACAACTCTTTGGGTCAAGTCACTGGATCCAACCAACGCAAGAATCCACTGGGCCTTGTTGGCACATATATATATATATATATATATATATATATATATATATATATATATATATATGCGTGTGTGTGTGTGTGTGTGTGTGTGTGTGTGTAAAAGAAAGACAGAAAGAAAGAAAGAAAGAAATAGAAAAAAATAATTAACTCCTCGCCCGGTAAGGAACGACATGAGCAATAATTGTCACCTAACCGCCAACTAACGACTGTTTGACGTGATAAAAAATTTGCAGCAAGAAATTGTGTAACAACAGCTAGGAGAGTCCCATTCCCTATTTTGCCAAAGGTGAAGGAAAAACTGAATAGACTAGAAAGCGAGGGAATTATTGAAAAGGTTGCAGAACCAACTGATTGGTGTACGCCTATAGTACCCGTAATAAAAAGAAACGAAAGTCCAAATATGTGTAGATTTGAATCTAGTAGTGAAAAGGAAACATTACGTATTAGCAAATTTAAATGCTATTTCGCCTAAACTAAATGGATCTATTGTTTTTTCTAAAATAGATGCTATCAGCGGATTCTACCAAATTCTGTTAAGTAATGAAAACTACTCACAACTTTCATTACTCCTTTTGGAAGATATTACTCCAAAAGATTATCTTTTGGTTTAACATCAGCTCCGGTAATATTTCAAAGAAAGGTGTCAGAATTATTGAAAAATATTCATGGAATCGAAACAATTATCGGTTATGGTCTAATCTGTGCTAGAATTATAGAAGAACACAACGAAAGACTAAAAACTGTTCTTAAAACATTACAAAAAGCCGGACCCAAGCTTGGTAAAGAAAACTGTGAATTCAAAAAGATACGACTAGAATATTTTTGACACAATTTCTAGAGACGGAATTCAATCTAGTAAGGAAAAATCTATAAATTTAACACCTATAAATTTAATTAAATTACGTCCTATAATCGGCATGGATTCATGAAATTCATATTTAGGAAAATTCTTGCCAAACTTGTCTAAAACAATACAGGCGATGGCGGAATTATTTAAAAAGGGACACTGTATTTGTGAGAGATTACCCACAAGAGAATTCTTTTAAAAAAGTAAAAGAATTACTAATTTGAGCACCGATTCTATTTGACGATGATCCAACCAGACTTACAGTACTTAGCGCTGAGGCTAGCAGCTCTATTTCAAGAAATAGATGGAAATTTAAAAATAATTGCATTTGCTTCACACACTTAATAGCGCTGAGAGAAAATACGTACAAATTGAGAAAGAGTGAACTGTATATGGGCATATAAGAAGTTTGACAGAAATCTCACAGGACTCGAATCCTTTAAACTGCTAACGGACCACAAACCACTTAAACATACAATAATACTCCATTACCATGTTAAAGACTTTTGATGAGATTGAGAAAATATAAACAAGTAGACGTTCCATGGAAGGCACTAGTTGTAACTGATATTTGACACTGATATTAATACCAGCAAAAATGTGGGCATATGCATAGACTTCGTGTCATGAACCAGACAAGCATCGGATCGTATAAGAAATTAAATGAAAATAGCCACTCAACAGGAAATAATAGATTTCACAATAAATGAAAGAATAATAAAAGAAGGTATAAGGCTATATTTTCCAAATCGGAATGAATTGTCAGTTCATGACAATTTTCTATGGTTTTAGGTCAGAATAGTCATACCTGAAAAATTTGGACCAGAAATATTAAGGGGACTTCGTAATGGTTACTTGGGACTAAACAAATACCGAGAGAGAACCAAAGAATCGATATGATAGCCTAAAATATCTCAAAAGATAGAGGAGTATCTAAAAAATGTCTGTACAAACAAATAAAAAAGAATTCAAATTAAAACAAAGCATTTGCTTTCCCTTCAAATCCTTATCTCTGTCCTTCTCTTTCCCTTCAAATCCTTATCTCTTTTTCTTTTCTTTTTCTTCAAATCCTTATCTCTTTTTCTCTCTCTCTCTCCCTCTCTTTCTCTGTCTATATTTTTCTATCAAATAAAACAGAAAACGACAAAAAGAAACGATCGAAGTCCACCAGTTGATTGAAGTCGTGATACAAAATTTGCAGCAAGAAATTCAATTTGTTTTGAACATAATTTGTTTTTTACATGCTGTGACCATAGCCCAGCAAAACGAAAATGAGGCTCACAACGACTGGGACGTACACAGGAGCATATAAAAGAAGCAGTCTAAAGGCCAACAAGCCTGTAACTGGCCCATTTTTAAATCTTGTTATTTCTTCTCTATCATTTACAGAAAATTTGTGCATATGGGATTTTAATTAGGGCTTCATAGAGTATCTTAGGTATTATGATGTAGTAACAGAGTTAAGTAAGAATGTGGCGTTTTAGTGCAAGGATTATTGTGGCGTGCTAGAGTCAACGATTGTGGCTAGCTAAGTTTAAGACAGATGAAAACCAACCTTTCTGATCCCCACTTTAGGCTTTGTGCCGAATTTGTACATTTATATAATGAATATAGTAACCGGTCCGCATGGGCGAAGGAAGGACGCTATGCCATTCCAGGGACCTGACGCTGCCTGACGCCCCCAACCACCATCCTGCTGACGCCTTCGACCTGCTGCCACGCTGCCCGAAGCCTCTGGCCTGCTACCACGTCTGCTTTAGCCTTCTAACACTTCAATCGTGACTGTCCTTTTCAAGACAAAGACAAATCTTCTTTTAGGACAACCAATAGGCCTTTTCCTCTAGTCACTACAATTGCCTTTTTCAAAGCAGGAAAGTCTATCTTCATCAGATATGCACCAACTCGATGAAGCGATTTCCAGCGACCAGTCCAGATCGACGCGACAGCGACTTACCGGATCAACCACTGAGTGCTAACGTAATCTACACGCTAGTCAGATGGAGCGAACCGCATTTTGACAGTTAGCGCAGTTTACGTCACCCGACTACAGCTAACACGCGACGGACCAATCCTATCCAGCCGGTGCAGCAACGACTCAGGCCCTATTTTCTGATTTATGTATTGTTAACTGCACGCACTGACGACTCAAACCTACGAGCGGTATACATCGCTCAATCAACAACAGTCTCGCGGAAACCCAAAAGATCGTTCTGAACTGTAAAATAAAAGTTGTCAAACAAAGGCAACTTTTCCACCTTGCATCTTGTTTTTGTCATTCTTCCCTTTCAGGTGTCACTTCACTTTTCATAAAAATCCGCAGAGTCGGCCCCGCAACAAATTCATCAGATCCTTTCTCTTAGTGCTACAAACGCGGAAAGTGAAATAATTTTTTCAGTGCTGAATAGTTAAAAAATATTTAAGATAAGCTATGGGTGAAAAGCGATTTGGCGGTAATACATCTATAGAAAGACGTGACTGATTTAATCGATGAAATACAACCTGAAAACTCGTCTTCCGAAAGAAAATCACACCGAAGCCTCAAATTTGGGAAATTTTCACGACACGATCTTCCCGAAAACACTAAAACACGAAGTATTGGAATACAGACGGAACAGCAGCTTAAGATATTCTTGCTGTAATTAGTTTTTTCATTTTTTTTTCAGATCGAAATAAAAAAGAACTAAGTAAAAAAAAACCAAAAAAAAAAAAACCACCATTAATGAATCTATATTTTCCCTGAAGACATTAATAAAAAAAGATTAAAATTTTAGACGGTTCTCTAATTTTTTAAAGATCTTTCTGCTAATCAAGATGTACTGAAAGTTTTAAATGTTCTTGCCGCTAACCATGTTGGCGGCCTTTGATAGCTTAAGGCGAAGTTCTATTTCTTTTTTTTATTAAACTGAACTAATCATAACTGATAAAAATTTTATAATCATAAAAGGATAAAAAATTTTCGCGGATATTGACGTCATTTTTATGTTCAAATCCGTGACTTTGTTTTATTCATACTAAGTCTTGAAAAAACACGATATAAAATCTATTCTTTATCTTTAATGTTGGATGTGTTAAATTATTCAACTTCTTTACAAGAAAAATCTCAAGTTGATGTTAAAAATTACCTCAAAACGTCGTTGATTTATTTAAAGACAGAAAGATTTATCATGACATGTTTTAGAGACATTGTATTTATTTGAATTTTTCGAGTTATCTGTTCAATCTTTTGCATATGAACCATTATTGTGAGTAGTTATATTGCAATAAAATTGGTATTTCCTATTAATACTACCTTAGGAAAATTGAGTTGTAGTAGAGTGGGGACGTATCATAGATTGGGTGGTGGCAAAGGCCCTGTCACCGGTCCTGTGAGTACTACATGCATATATAGTACACTAATATAAGACTACAACATTTATGGAAAGCAAATATCTTGTTTCTAGTTTGCAATTTTGAACAGCTACATTTTTAAAAAGAGAAAATTCTAAAATTCAGATTTCTGAAGTAAAAAAAAAACACTTACTTTTCGTTTTAAAAATTATATTTACCAAAATTACACAAAAATATCTTGAAATATAAAAATGTAAATATATTCAATAAAATCGCTATTGGCTTTAACTACGGCCTCCAGGCGACTTCGGAATCTTCTGTGTCTCTTCTGGATGATTTCCTTAAGTTGATGAATGTTGCCATAATCTTTGCATTCAGTTCATCTTTGGCGTTACAAGGAGTTTTGTTAGTCTCTCGCTCAACCGCATCCCACACATGATAATCAAGGATGTTGCAGTCTGTAGAGTTAGGTGGTCAGATGTAAGGGATGATGTGGTCGCAGAAGTTATCTGACTGCTATGCCTTGGTTCTCATGCTTGTGTGGCATGGTGTAGGGTCCTGATTCTAGACATAGGGTCTTCCAGTAACCATCCTCATTAACTTAAGAATTATGATTTATCAGAAAATTCAAATCGCACAATTTTCATTGACGCGGCGAGTTATTATATTCGGGTTTGCTTGAACATAGTTTCTCCACTTGGTCGCCATTATACTCTCTGTCCTTCATCAAGTATCTGTTGTAGTTCCTTGAAGAATGCCGAAAGGTACAGACTGTTGTAGATGGTAACCTTCTGGAAATTTTGAACCGAACTCATTATTCTCTTGTGCTGACCATATAAGAGGATGCTTTGTATCAGTTAAGCCCATACACTAGGACAATCAGTTAAGCCCATACACTTGGACAATCATGTCTCAAGAGAGACATGACTGACTAGACAGAAGGTTTTACTGCAGTAGGTTTCCATTTTTTTCTGCGATAGACTGGTTGCAAACCAAGGCTACAGAACACTATCTGTCTTGTTATTCAACCTATAGATGGAGGGAGAAGAGATGGATTCATACCTTCCTCAAGGGTATTTGCGCGTAAGTGAATGCAACGATTTTGACTGGAATTGGAACTTGGCTTTCTGATTTCTCATTCCGAGCCAATATCCATTGCACCAGAACGCACCTAACTGAATTCAGGATTGAACTCACGACCAACAAGCAACTTAATTCGCTTAACTAACGGTAGTAGTCGTCGAATTTGGGTTTCAGTTATTTTCCTAATACGAAATCACTCAGTGTTCTAAAAAGTCTAATTTGCTTGAGAATGTAATTATTTATCTTAGCTTTTGTTATTTTTAGCAGAACATTTTGATTTGCAGTCTTATCGAATGTATTTGGACAGTGGGTGATAAATCGAAAAGACAAATCAGATCATTTTTGATGAGATGTAGAGAATAACTCATCGTATGTTTGGACTGACGCCTGAGTGCTTAAACAAATTGCACATTCAAATTAAAACATGCTTACTCAGCAGTTATATGATTAAGTATCCTCTACTCTTTCTCTTGTCTATGATCATGATCACAATTCCTATAACTCGTAGGCTATAGACCTCAGTCTATCCTCGTATTTACCCATAGCCAGGTGGGAAACAAATTTAAACCTTGTTTATGATCATTACTTAAAAGATATTTGATGGGCCTTCAAAATATGGATTACAAATTTCTATTAAACATTCTCGTTTTAGGTATATTGAAAATAATGAATATTAATATTAAAATCGAGCAACAGTAAGTGTTGCTCGATTTTAACTTGTCTGGAACAGATGCATAAAATAATAACGGATTTGAAAGTTATCTTACCTTTGGCAGAGAAACTTCGTACCGTGTCCGAGTGGTGAATGTGAGTCTGAGGTGAAATTCGTTCGGATTTATTTTGCAAGATTTCTTCTCGACGGAGGCTACTGAACAAATCAATCATGAATTTCTTCGATGGCGTGATATCTTTCTTTGTAGCATGTCCCTCTCGTTGCAGTTCGTCGAGTATGGCCTTGGTCATATCTTCTTCACCATTACTCAAGATTGTTACAGATGTGGGATAAGACACATTCTTGTCACTCTTATTTGCAGGATAGGGGCTACGTGACGGCGACGCCATTAACCCAACCAGGTTATTAAAAATCAAGTACGTTAGCAACCATAAGAGTAAAATTGGTAGCCGATTCGTGATCGTGGAAGGAAAAAATTGTGTATTAAAATATGTTTTCATCTTTGTCAGAGCCATAATTGTTAGGATTCAAAGTCTCTGAATTGAAGAAGTTATTTGTTCAGTGGCTTCTGTTAGAAAGAATTTGCTTTCTCTGAGTAAAGAGCTGTTCTTGAAAATCGAAGGCGGTTGATTATAAAGTACGAGCTAATTTCACATTAATTGCTGTTTTTTTTTTTACTCTTCTTCGTTCGGTGAAAATGTAATAAAGTTAATCAAAATGAAATTCAAATAACTAAAACAAAGAAAATAACCCTTGAAAATAAACGCCAAATTCTATGAAAGAAGTCAAATATAATCAAATTTACGATAAATATACTTGAGAAGCCTTCCTTAAAAAAATTATGCTCTGAGGCAAAATCGGAATCAAGTGCATTCATTGCCGAATAGATGTTTTATGCGCCAGGCGCGCGTTCCTTTTTATATAAATCAGTGGTTGATGTATCGGCAAAAGTAAAGATAAGAAGACGACACACTTGTTTGTTTGGGCAACAGCTATAACGAACGGCTGATTATTTTTTTCCAGACAGTTTAAGTGGAGTTAGGAAAGGATTATTGTTGATTAAGATAGCGATAAAGATTACGTTTACTTTTACTTAAATCAACAAATTGTGAAGTGTATGTATGTGTGGAAATCGGAAGCTATGAACGTCGTCTGAAAAAAAAAACAGTCAAAAGTAGTGAATATATATATATATATATATATATATATATATATATATATATATATATATATATCCCCTGTCTCACTCAGGGATTTGGATAATTTCGTTAAATTTTTCTTATGCTTTAATGTAAGATACTCAATAATAGGTACATTAATGTTGCAAAAAAGACAAAATCCTTTTTTTGTGTCAGAATTACTTTGTGAGTTAATAATTTGTTGTTAATGATTTAAATTAACGTTTAAACTTCTAGCCAGTTAATTTCGAATTCTAAAGAAAAGAACAACGATTCTTTCTTTTATCTATATAACATAACTAATTGGGAATTCCCGTAGTGTATTGTTACAAAGTGCAAGCTTGTCTCGCTAGATCAATTACAAGTGGGTATTGAATTCGATCTTTACTGGTGCTCCACACTTTCGGCCTTGTGCAACAACTATGTTACGCTTAGTAAATCACAATATAACATGTCGCCATTGTTAAAATGAAATTTGATTATTAGATTTAAAGTGATATTTTTAATTTCGTCACAGAGCATTTCCACTCACAAAGCTTCTTCCTCGGAACAGTTACTTTGTGGAACACTCCCGAGGGGATGCTTTCTTAACCAAGATAAACTGATATTTATCTTACATATTATCGTAATACGCACTTCTTGCTTCCACCTTTCCCTTTCCTTCACTCAAAAACCATCTTCCTTGAATAACACTTGGGTCTTGTATGGGGTGCATTAAAATAAAAACAGAAAAGAGAGCCTTGATTTGTAATAAACTTTAATTCGCAATAACTTGTCAATTAATACCAGACGCTAAATCTCATTTTAATTTCAACAAAGTACACGATGTCCGATACTTCAGATCGGATATATTATTCATTTTCGATGTGGCATACAATTCTTTGATCTTTAAAGAGGTTTTTATTTAACCCGAGAACACTAACCATGGGTATATAGTACCCAGCGCAAATGACGCCATTTTAATTACAAATTAATTAAATTTTCAGTACCTGATTTTCTTACCTAAATAATGTTTTTCAGTTCCTCAAGGTACAAAGTTTGAAGTGTCTGCATGTAAAATATTTCAAATAAAGATTTATATTTAATATTTTGTTGATATTTTCAAAATCGGGTATGATCTACCCATGGTTACCCATGTAACTTTAATTGATGGTTAGTGTTCCAGGGTTAAATTAGCGATCAGAGAATGTCTTGTGACAAGATTTTAAGTTCCCTGACATTGACGCTTACAATCTTCTCTTGATTTTTTTCTATATTTCTGAGATTAGGTATTGTAATTATTTACATTATTTACATTGTTCAGACTGTTATCCTCATCTTTATTGCCATATTCACAACGTTTTGGACATTGTACGCCCCGACTTTCTTGATTGGAATTTTGAATTGAACCCTTTATTTCGATCGCTAGGGTAGGTTGTTCTCGTTCCATGTGTCATGCAAATTCCGGATGTCTTAGTTATCTTCATTTAACTCAACTCTCTAAATTTTTGTTTACCACTACTATAACCAGGTATTGAACCCACAAATCTTTGGATCATGTCACTTAAAATATGGCCCAGTGGATAAAAGCTTTGGTTGGATGATGTTAAATCCTATCCGTCTATTATGACTGCTATACACTACTTCTTTAACTATTATGTTACAGATACGACACCCGGCTAAATCCATTTCTACAAATATGTGTGTTTTGCTGGGGAGAGGAGGTAAAACTGACGAGTTTATGACTGTCTCTAATGGACTGAGACTTCCGTTAACTTTCAAATTTTCAGTTGAGAAAAATGCCGATAAATTAGCAAGAAGCATCCTAAATGATCGTCTCTTTGTACTGTTCTAACAAGTACTTGACTCCTTATGCTATTTTTACCTTTATAAGAGCCAAATCACTCCTCACTTTACAGTCATGATAGAGTTCAAGCATGTTTTTCGAGTCCTTGTGAGAGTTGAAGTATTTTCGAGCCTCCAACCGCTCTCTCACAGGTGAGATATAGAGCCTCTCTTTGCTCTGTCGCTCAATGGAATGTGCTCGGACAAACTATATTCCATGGTTCTGTGAAGTCTAACCTCCATGGCTAGGATCCACTCTGTCACTTACATAATAGGAAACCACCAATATTTCTTCTGTATTTCATCGATGAGAAGTAAGTTCGACACGAACAGCTTCTTCTCGCGAACCACTGCTCTGTGAAAGAGGCTCCTAACAGGTTGATTGCCCGATCATTACAATTTTAACTTGTTCAAGTGTAGCGTTAACCATTATCTTCCCCTATCTGTACAAAATATCCCTCACCTCGAGTGGCTCTAGAGCCTTGTACAGAGTTAACCTTTCTGTTAAAAAAGTCAATTTGAACGAATATTTAGATTTGCACATACACGCATTTTTCATTTAAATATAAGCAATATGACAAAAAATGCACATTAAATATATTTAAGAAAACAATTCTATTAAATATATTTATACCCTGTCTATATTTCTGAGATGAGGTATTGCTACTATTTACATTGTTTACATTATTTACATTGTTCGGACCTTTGTCATCATCTTTATTGTCCTATTCATAATGTTTCGGCCATTGTACGGCCATTGTACGCCATTATACGTTGGAATTTCAAACTGAAAGTTTTTTTTCGTCCATGGGGGAACTGAGATATCCAGAAAAAGCATGGCACGTGAAATTAGAACTAAATAAAAGGTTCGGTTTGAAATTCTAACGTATATCCGAGTAATATCAAAACTTGACCCCCATAAGGCGAGCGGTGGTGATGGAATCCCGGTAATTGTCCTTAAGAAATGTGCCCCTGAACTCTCCCCTGTCCTCTCTAAACTGTATAACTACTGCCTTTCTGCTTCCTGTTTTCTTGCATGCTGGAAGCCCTCTTTTGTCGTTCCTGTATTTAAGAACTCTGGTGAACCCTCGGACCCATCCAACTATCGCCCTATCAGCCTTCTACCAATTTTCGGGAAAGTGTTCGAGGTCATTATTAATGCTGAAATAGTTCAACATCTTAGTGCCCATAAACTCTTCTCTGACAGGTAGTAAGGCTTTCACTTTGCCAGGTCCACGGCCGACATGCTAATGACCATTAGGGAGTACATGTTTCGGGTTCATGAGGAGTCCGGCTAGGCTCGTGCTGTTGCTCTGGACATCTCCAAGGCTTTTGACAGGGTTTGGCACGCTGACCTTCTATGGTTACGGTACTACCGGACGTTTGCATGATCTGACCCAATCTTTTTTAAATAACCGCATAATGAAGGTCGTCTTGAAAGGGCATGCCTCCACACCCTACTGTACAAATGCTGGTGTCCCTCAGGGCTATATCCTAGACCCGACGCTCTTCACTTATTTTCATAAATGATCTAGACGAGATCAAGAGCCAAGTAGGCATCTACGCACATGTCACCACAATTTACTCCCGCATCAGTAAGAAACCCGGCGTGGCGGACAAACATAATCTCGCTGCTGATCTTGAGAGGGATCTACATTCTGTGGTGAATTGGGGTAAGAAGTGGCTTGTAAATTTCAATGTGTCTAAGATCAAGCTACTGTCTGTCAATCATCACAGGCAACCTCACCTGCTATGGACTAAGTGAGTATCCTTCAGAGCAATACACTGCGCCTCCTCGGCCTTACCCTCTCTTCTGATCTCAAGTGAAACCACTACATTGAGTCAATAGTAAAATCCGCTGCTAGGAAGGTTGGGTCACTGTGTCGGGCCAGGATGTTTTCCCCGCCTGAATCCATCCTGCATATATACAAATCAACCATTCGTCCGTGCATGGAATACTGCTGCCATATATGGTCAGGCGCCCCTGCTGTTCATCTCAGTGTTCTTGACAGGCTCCAAAGGAGAATCAGTAATGTGATAGGTACGGACTTGGCGGCTCGACTCTAGCCACTTCCTCACCGACGTGATGTGGCTTCACTTTGTCTGTTCTATAAATGATTTCATGGCTTCTGCTCCAACGAACTTAAGTCACTGGTGCCTCTGCAACAGGTGTTTACTCGTGCAACCAGACTGGCAACTGGGTCTCACCCATTCCCAGTTAGATCAATCAAATGCAGACGACAATTCTACGCCTTCAGCTTCTTTTCTTGCACTTCCCGCCTGTGGAACTCGCTTCCATATTCTTGCTTTCCTGACGGCTACAACCTCCAGGAATTTAAATGCAATATCAATACTCATCTCTTAACCACGTGACTCTAGTTCTTTTTTCACCACCCTGTATATCCTTTCCTTCTCTTCACCTTTGCAACTGTCATCACACCTGTATTTCCATCCTTCTACTGCTCCTTTCTAACTGGTTCGTTTTTCTCTTCACTCTCTTCTACCTAATCTTTTTACTCTTATGTAGCCCCCCCCCTGCACATCAGTGGCGTTACCGCCTTGCTCGGGGTGATACGATTAAAAATAAATAAATAGAAATATCACCTGAAGAAGGCCGGAGTGGACAACGGCCGAAACGTCCTGGATATGATAATAAATATGAGGACAACAGTCCAAACGATTTAAATAGCGTAAATATTTACACTCGCTGATGCAAATTTCATTATTCACAAACCCTACCCAGCTGAGGATATGTGGTAATATGCAGATCAGTTCCAATGAAAAATGTATTAAATAACACAAATAAATGCAATTTTAATGTTTATGATTCATGTAGAACTGATTTTCGCATCATTATGGTTTTTAGCTATTTAGGTCTGGGATTGGATGTGTCTTGTCTTCTTGGAAGATCATCTGCTTTTGTGCTTTCATTAAAGAGGGTCATGGTTCATCATTATGAATTTGTAGCACTGGCTGCATGGAACGAGACAAGATTTGCCTCTTGTCAGACGCATGCGGGTGGATGACCCATAAGTGGTAAATATTTAATTGTACAGAAGTGAATAGAAGTCGAAGTCATTCCTGTTTCAACCAGAAAGAAATAATTGTACTAATTACTCAAAAATGAAAATAACATTGACATCTCATTTTAACAGTTATATTTATCGAAATTACACAAAAATATCTTGAAATATTAGAGTAAATTTATTCAATAAAAATTGTAAATGCAATTTCGGAATCTCCTGCATTGGTTGGTGAATGCTACCATAATCCTTGCTTTCAGTTGTTCTTTGGTGTTACAAGAAGTTTTGTTGATCTCTTACTCAACTGGGCCCCTCCCATAATAATCAAGGGTGTTGCAGTCTGGGGAGTTAGATGGTAAGGGGTGATGTGGTCGTATAAATTATCTGACAGTCATGACTAGCTCTCCTGTTTGTGTACCATGGTGCGGGGTCCTGTTGCCATACATAGCAGCCACCCTCTTGATACAAGACATCAATACCTCCTCAAGGCACTTGATGTAGGCTCTGTAGAAAGATGAGTAGAGACATAACGTCATTATCACGAGTGTTTTAACTGAGATCAAGCTGTCTGCAAGATGACTCCCAAGAATGCTGATATCAGAGCAGAAGCTTAAAAGGATTGACATTTCCAGGACACTTCTGACTCACTTCCAGGCTGACTCTGAGAATTTCTACTGCAGATGACTCCAGATGAAACCTGGATTCAACACTTGGAACCTGAATAAAAAAAATCAAAGCAAACAGAAGTTCAAGCAAACATAGTCTGTTGGCAAGGCGATGGTTTCTTTATTGTTATTATTTATTTATTCTGAAAGTGTAATAATAATAGACTATCTCGAAAGGGGAAAATTATTAATGAACAGTACTATGCATCATAGTTGTTGTAACCCTAAAAGGTTACAACGTGAGTGATCACCAAAACGGAGGTTGGGAATAATATCAACAAATACACAGGCTGCGTGAAAAAGATATACTGCTAGTCAGTATAACCACTTCTCTACTAGGGCGGATGTCCAAGGCGGTTGCGACACAAGGCTTATTAAAGTGGGGATTCCGACTAAGAGAGAGAGAGAGAGAGAGAGAGAGAGAGAGAGAGAGAGAGAGAGAGAGTCCACGTATTTAAGAGGATAGGAACATCCTAAGTAGTTCTACAACAATATTTAAGACAACTGAAGGAATCATTTGTCAAAACGCAAAGGGATGAGAGGACAGGTGTGTTCTTGCTTCAGGATAACGCACCTTTTCACACCTGATCATGCTGCAGTAGCTGAAGCAATCAACTGTGGCTTTGAATAGCATGTCATACCCGGTGCAAAATTACAATACAAGACTCAACCACTGTGTAAAGTTTTCAAGGAAAAACATTTATTATACAATTACAAAAGTTACAAATACAAAATTTGCACAAAAATTTCTTTTTGTTGGTCTATTATGGTAGGTTAACAATTTCTGATGAAAAGGATTACACTCTAAAAATGGAAAAAATACGATTTCAGTTTAGAAAAAGACAAAAGCCCAATGACAAAAAGAGAAAACATTCAAAAAGACAGAAAAACAAAGGTGCAACCACCTTTTATGAAAAAAAAAAAAAAAAAACTTTTACTCGCCCCACAAGCGTCTCTAGGACATAAAGTAATTTTTGAAAAGTTCCATTTAAATTCACAGTTTGTATTTGAGGAAAATTTTCTTTGCATTCTTTTTGTTCATTTTGTCCACCTGCAGGAAAATTTTCACGTGAACTTCAAAATTTTTTAGTTTCTCTGCAGCTGGCTGGTAACCTTGTGCCGTCTCGATACTCTTTTCCTAATGTCAAATGCCATCTGCACCTTGATATTAATTTGCCTGGTCCCACTGTTGTCAAAATGTCTTCTCACTCATCTATTGACTGAGTTCTATTTATTCCGTAAAATAGATTCACAGAAGTTCCATATTTGAGTTCTTACTAGGGCTTGTGATCACATCTCGCACTGGTCAGTATATACGAAAATGTTTCTTCCATGAACTGGAAGTGGATCCTTCACAATTTTGACAGGTTTCAACCGTTAAGCCGAAAACGACTTTTTACACAGTCTCGCCTTCATAAAAATACACTTTTCTTAAAGAAACGTCGGCTAAAAAATCTAGACAAACATTTATTTAAGGCTAACATTTTTAAAGAAGTAAAAATAACATTTTCTACATTGAAGTTTGTTAGCTGTTGAAGGATTGAATTAAAAAATGAAATATACTAAAAATGTTTGTTCGTAACAATAATACAAATTATTTCTAGAAAATGTTTCTGTAAAACTGGATTATTTATATGATGTATTGAAAATTGAGGATAATTTTGAATACTTACAGGTAGAGAAATAATGAAGATATTTGACTGATAAGCTTCATTTTTTTAAAGAAGATAAATTTTTGTTTAAATGTTCATTTAGTATATTTCAGCCAAACATGTGCCCCGAAATTGTTCCAATATCAAAGAATTAATTTCTGATTATATGAAAGTAAGGAAGAAAAAAGTTGATAATTATTTCCTATCTTTGAATATTGAGCTGTACAATTGAGTTATTAAAATATTCCTAAAACTTGAGGAATAGGAATTATTCCAGAAAGAATATGAAGACATTCTTAAACTGAGGAATGGTCGATGCTTAAAACTCAAATATTCAGAATTGTTTTATGACGAAAAAATTTCAGTGCAGTACTCAGTATCCAGGATGTGCGTTGTCGTGCAAAGGATATCGGCTCGGAATGAAAAATAAGAGAGCTGAGGTCAAATTCCTATTGCAAATACCCTTGGGAAAATATGGACACCTATCTAAGAAATATAAACAAAAACTGTATTTTTGAAAGTTACTATATTAGTAAAATGAAATAGGAATACAAAACAAACATGGGAGTTCTAATAATTAAAAATTTACGGGATCATTTATTGAATTATGCAAAAATTGGTTATCCAGTTGGTTGATGCCTCCACTTCTTCATGATAATTCGCAATATCTAAGTTTTAAAATGAATTTTGATGAATAAAAAAGCTTTTTTGAAGCTTTCAATTTAACTTTAATTGAAAGCTAAACGGTTTTTTAAAATCATATCACCCCAAGCAAGGCGATAACGCCACTGATGCGCAGGGGGCTACGTAAGAGTAAAAAGATTGGAAAAGAGAAAGCCGGAAACCGCATCCTAAACAGGAAACAAGGGATGAGCCTCTTCACCTGTTCAATAGATGTGGGTGGAGTGTGAACCGGGCGATAGCTTAGTCTATCTACTCCAATTGAAAAAAATAAAAAAATAAAGAAAAGAGTGAAAAGATTGGAAAAGAGAAAACCGGAAACCGCATCAAAAGCAGGAAACAAGGGATGAGCCTCTTCACCTGTTCAATAGACGTGGGTGGAGTGTGAACCGGGCGATAGTTTAGTCTATCTACTCCAATTGAAAAAAAAAGAAAAGAAAAGAAAAGAGTGAAAAGATTGGAAAAGAGAAAACCGGAAACCACATCCTAAACAGAAAACACGGGATGAGCCTCTTCACCTATTCAACAGATGTGGGTGGAGTGTGAACCGGGCGATAGCCCAGTCCATCCACTCCAATAGAAAGAAAATGATGGTGACTTGCTAAGTTTTAACTTAGTTAAAGTCCAGGCGGTGAAGTTTTGGCTAGAAAAACAAAATCAATCCTTCAATTAAATTTACTATTTCCAGTAAGCAAAATACTCTGATGTATTTCAAATAGAAATTATATTGATTGGAATATCTACATTTTTAGAGTCTTTAAAACTTATTTTTTGCATTCATTTTGACAGATTGACAAGTTCGTAAATAAAAGTTAATTCTCGGTTTTAAAACTCTTGCAAAAATAAAATATACGTCTGTAACACGTTATTTTTAGAAAGCTAGCAAATTTAAATTGATCTGATTTACAAAAGTATTACTTGTTTATAGCATGAAACGTACAGTAAAAGTATTTCTTAATCACAGAGGTGCGAAGTGACTGATGACAGCCAGAAGTGGCAGTAAGCTAATTATGATTTACCTGAATTGACATAATTGTCCAAATCTTTTCTTGTAAGGCGAGGAAACCGTGAAACGCGTGTATTTTTAATGTAACACAGAAAATACCATACTAAAAAAAAAAAAAAACTCCCTATACACAAATTTCCTCTTTTTAATTTTTGGCCTGAAGATTTGTATTAAACATTTTAATTTTCGAATAGTAAATATAAACTTCACTCAATAACTTAATAACCTAACCGCGACAAGGCTTTCAAGAATTTAAAAAATATTTTCGAAACTTTATAAATTATTATAATTAAAAAATAAAAAATGAAAATAAGTCTTGTAAAAATTTATTATTCATCGAAAAAAGCAATTAAAACTTGTCTAAATAAATAATGTAACAGTTTTATTACATGTTTTTATTTTACTCTTCGGGTCAGATTTTCAGATAAACGCCCAATTGTTAAAATAAATAAATAAATAATTTACATTCTCTAAGGAGTCCTGCGTTTAACTTTAATTTCTTGAAAGTTCATGAAATTACGGGGAGGGGAGGGTAACAGATTTTAAAAAAACGTATTTTTACCAAGATTTTCTAAAAATAATAATTTAAAAAACAATTTCATTAATTTGTTTGTAAAGTTTCATTAAAATCTGACAATTATTTGATTTTTGCAAGAACTTCCAAATTAATGTGTTACGTAATATTATATTATCCATTGTAAACTCTGATAACGATTTGGTTACCCGCTGACGAAAAACAAAACAAGATTTTTGCCAAAATTTCGAACGTGTTAGAAAGGATTAAACATTTTTTAAAATAATGAAAAATTACTTTGATCTGTTCTCTTAATAACATAAACATTTTTATTAAGTTTAGGGTCTTTTTCTTCAAACTAAGTTGTTTTTTCAGCGAAATAGTGGAGGTATCTACTTTAAAGTGAAATTACGCAACAGTTTGCCGAAATTCGTCCTTTTCAATGAATTCATTAAAAAAAAAAAGAAAAAAATTATTTATTGACAAGTCAGATTAAAAAGATTAATCGAAAAATAAATACATTATAGAAAATAATATTTTTAAGGTAAATCTATGGGACAAATTTAAAATTTAATTTTAAGTATTTTTGTATCATATAAGTAATTCACTCATTAAGTGAATGGTATACTGAAAAATTGCAGAATTTCACAAATAATACTAACTTTAAATTCATTTCTCAAAAGTTTCAATGAGTAAACTTCTTGTTCTATGAAGAGGTAAGACATTGATCCCGACAATTTTGATAGCAGATTCAGACGATAGTTAATCAAGGGGCGACTTTATCAGACACGAAAATAAAGTTCTTCCGGATATTCTGTCTGCTGAGGCGACACCATAATCAAAACGAAAATGGCGTCTATAACACCAAAAGTGAGAATAACTTCATTTTTTCTTTGATGTTTCGCTAATGAAGTTTTAAAAGTTGATACAACCCTTCCGCCGATAACAAACAATATCCGAAAAGATAGCATTTCAGTTGTTTCTCATGACATCTTAAGGTTAAATAAAGCTAACGACATACATTACTTTGTGGATTTATTTGATGCCGACGTTTAAGTCAACATCTTTAGTGTAAAAACAAACCTATCAGCTTCCTTTGATTTCTTTAGGGGCGAATTATCCGCAACACCATGATATCTTCGTCGCTAATTTCTGTTCACGATGACGAGAAGCCATTTCGTTATTATTTTTATTGTCAGAAAAATATAATTCTATTTGTTCAATTTGTTATTTATAATTTCTGTTATTTGTTAAGTTAGTCAGTACGCGCGTTATAATTTCTGTCCACGATGACGAGAAGCCATTTCGTTATTATTTTTATTGTCAGAAAAATATAATTCTATATATCAGAAATAAATGCTATTTGGCTTTTGCGTTAGCTACCTCCACTCATTTTCGATACTTAAGTTTTGAAGTGAATTTTAAAAAATAAAAAAGCTATCTTGAAGCTTACATTTTAGCTTTACTTGAAAGCTAAATGATTAAATTAGGTACTTCCACTAAATGGCTGAAAAGACAGCATAGTATGAAGAAAAAAAGGCCCCAAACTTAAATCAAAACAAATTTTTTCCATGAAGATGTTTATGTTATTATTAAGAGGAAAGTTCATAGTATTTTTTAATTACTTAAAAAAGAAAATTATCCTTTCTAACACATTCGAAATTTTGGCAAAAATCTTGTTTTTATTTTCGTTAGCGGGGAGACATTGTTACGAGAGTTTACAATGCAAAACGTAATATTACATAACTCACTTTTTTTCAGGTGACAAACACATGAATTTGGAAATTCTTGCAAAAATCAAATAATTGTCGGATTTTAATGAAACTTTCGAGACTTATTCACAAATGAATTAAATTATTTTTGAAATCATTATTTTTAAAAATATTTTTTACGTCTATTATCCATCCACTTCACGTAAATTCATGAAATTTCAAGAAATTAAATTCTGTATGAAGAATTGGTTTTATTAGTTAAACGCAGAACTCATTGGGTAATGTAAATCATGTATTATTTTTTCAACAATTTAGCCCCTTTTACAGAAAATCTACTCCAAATAGTAAAAATATAAATGGAATACAACTATGACTGTTTAATTACATAAGCTTTTAACTACTTTAATAAATAATATAAATTAAGGATATTATAATCTGAAGAATTTTTTTTCAATTAACAATGAAATTTTAAAAGAATTGTTTTCATTTTTTTAATTATAATAATTTATAAAGTTTCAAAAATATTTTTTAAATGTTTCAAAGACGTTAGGTTGGTTGGTTATAAAGTGAAGACTATATTTACTAATCGAAAATTGAAAAATTGAATACAAATCATCTAACCATCATATTTAAAAAAATATTGTGTATTTAAAATGTTTTTTCATGATAATTTCTATGTGTACATTAAAAGGTTATATATTTCACGGTTTCTTCCCGTTACTGGAAAAAAAATTGCACAATTATGTCACTTGTGATCGCCATGCACTTATCTTATCTCGCATCTGTCGAGCTTTCATCACATTTCAAATACAGCGGAAAGGTGATAAATTCAACTCTGTATTTAAGAAATAGTTTTATTGTAAGTTTCATGCTATAAATAAGTAATACTTGTATAAACCGAATTCATTTAACATTAAATAATGTGTCACAGATGTATATTTTATTTTTGCAAGATTTGTAAAACCAAGAATTATTTTTTGGTTACAAATGTGTTGATAACTCAAAAATGATCAAAAATTGAAAATTAAAAAAAAATCTCAAATTTTTAAATTCCAATCAATATTACTTCTGTTTACTTTTTACATCAGTATACTTTCCTTACTGGAAATAGTAAATTTAACCATTTAGCTTTCAATTAAAACTAAAATAAAAGCTTTAAAAACATTTTATTTTTGAAAATTCAATTTAATAGTTAGTTATAAAAAATGAGTGAAGGTACCTAAATTTAATTTACTCTGGTGTATTTAAAATAGAAATGATATTGATTGGAAGCTCAGATATTTTTGAATTTTCAAATGTTATCATTTATACGTCTATTTTGACAGATTGAAATGTTTGTAAACAAAAGTTAATTCTAGGTTTTAAAAATCTTGCAAAAATACATGTGTGACACATTATTTTTTTAAAAATTAGTAAAATTAAAGTGAAATCAATCTGATTTGAAACATATTACTTGCTTTTAGCATGAAATTTAGAATAAAAGTATTTCCTTATCACGGGGATCTTAGCTTTCTGACCTGTGAAGTGAGTGATGACAGCCAGATGTGCGAAGTGATTTATGACAAACTATCAATAGTTGACTACAGTTGAGATAATTGTTCAAATTTTTTTTTATGTAAAGGGAAGAAACCGTGAAATACGTGACCTCTTAATGTAGCACACGAAATATCATACTTAAAAAACACCCTAACTACACACACGCAAAAATAAATAAACAAAAAAAAAATTATTTAAAAAATTTTTTTTATTCAAAGATTTGTATTAAGCTTTTCAATTTGCGATTAGTAAATATAATCTTCACTCAATAACTTAATAATCTAACCGCCACAAGGCTTTGAAGAATTTAAAAAGATTGAAATTTTATAAATTGAAAAAGAAAAAAATGAAAATTCTTACAAAAATTCATTATTCATCGAAATTTTTTTTCAGTCTATAATGTTCTTAATATATATAATTTTAAAAGCAATTTAATTTTAAAAGCTTATCTAATTAAATAATGTCATAGTTTTATTGTATTTTTTATTTTACTTTTCGGAGCAGATTTTGAAATGTTTGAAAAAAAAATATTCTCAAGGAATCTTGCGTTTCACCATTAAAACCAATTTTTGAATTGCAATTTAATTTCTTGCAATTTCATGAAATTACGTGGAAGAGGTGGGTGTTAAAATGATTTTGGATGAATGGAAGCGACTTGCAAGACCAAAAGGACTTCGCGTGTAAGTGCGAAAAACATCTAGATTACAATAAAAGGACTTCATCAACGTCAGTCAGTCAGTCAGTCATTAGGAGCCGTGAGACAAACATCTAAAATGTAAGAACTTCAAGCGACTCAGACATTGTCATCTTCCTCTTTCTCCTTATTTATTTCAACAATTACTACTACGAACAATTTCTTCAACTCTCGATACCCTTAACTCAACTTTATCATTGAACACGAACTCTACTCATAACTTCTTAATAATGTTTCTAATTGAACATTAATTTCTACAACTTATGTTAGTCTTTTCTTATAATAAATTTATATATTAACATTCAAAATGTATATTTTATTATTCTACTCTTCTACACTAATCCACACATTCCCACCGACAAACAACCTTCTGATGATGATGATGGGAAACCTTCTGATGATGATGATGGGAAACCTTCTGATGATAATTCAGCATAAATCCTGTAAGCTATAGGGAGTTTGATTAAGTCTGACACAAGGACGAATCAAAGAAACATTAACCAGCTCCCTACGCTACACTGGTGACCCCCGACGTACAAAGAACACGCACCCCCACGCTACAAGAAACAATTTTAAAAACAAAAAATTTCACAGACAAATGTAACAATTTCTTATAAACCATCTGACTTTTTTTACGATACACTTCTCTAAAAAGTATGTATATAAGATAAACCGCGACGATTATAATATTTATGTATCTGTTTACACTTTTTGAATAAGTATTAGTTTTAATTATTTTGTAGTATTAACTAATAATTTTTATAACATTTATGAGAGAAAAATGTTCAGTATCATTGAAATAAAAAGAAACCAGCTATACGTGACGCGAACGTAGTTAAGAGGTAGTTAAGCTAAGTCAGCATGAAAAAATAGTCTTTTTTAAGCATAAGGACAGTTGGAAAGAGCCTTACAAAAAGACTAGACAAGATTAGAAATATGAAAACGAATTGAAATCATTTAGACAACAGTCAGTCAGTTAAGTACCATGCATGATACACGCTTTGGGCGATCATGTCTCTGACTGGGCATAATATTTTACTCGCTCTAGGCAGCCATTACTTTCTGCGGTAGACTGGTTGCCAACCAAGGCTGTAGAACCCAATCTGTCCTGCTATTTAATTTTTAGCTGAACGTAAAAGAGACGGAATAAGACCTTTCCTCAGAGTATTTGCGCGTATAATACCTTTCCTAAGGATATTTGCAACGAACTCAAGTGGAATTCGAACCAGGCTTTCCGATTTCTCGTTCTGAGCCGATATTCACTGCATCACAACGCAGTATTATTGCTAAATAAAATGGAAAAAACATATTCAGGAACGTGATGCAAATTTGTTGTTACTTGATCTCCACTGAAATATCTATCCACTGTTATCACCGATGTGAAAACTCAGAGTAAAGAAAAAAAATAAATACATAAAACAGAAAAAATCACGTATTTTTAGTATAATTTGGGGTTGTGTTGAACTCAATAACGGTGCTTGGAAACGTTAAACTGTCGGATTGGTTTGTCGTTATCAGGGGAAAGAAACGAAAATGTATTATTCGCAATTAATCAGTCTGTTCGTGAGCAAAGCGTCACATTGCAATAGTTACAGACAACTCGAGAGTAATTTGACTGTCTGCAAAGATGATAATGGAAGGTAAAACAGGGTCAATGTGAAAGTCGTTAATGTCTGCTTGCCACTCAATTTGTAGTTAACATCTTTCTTTAACTTAAGAGCCCAGCCTTCCAATATCCTGGACAGATAAGGTATTTTCTTTGAATATCCTCGTGTGTTGTTGCTATTATTATTATTATTATTATTATTATTATTATTATTATTATTATTATTATTATTATTATTCCAAATGAATACACATACTTCAGTGGAGTTATTTATTATCAGTCGAGTATGTGTTGCTTTGTTCAGTGAATGAAAATGCCATTTGCTAAGAAATCTAATAAAAGAAACGACAATCAAAAAATTCTGTAAAGTTAAGATGTTTCAGAAATGTTACACGAACACGATCTTTTGTAAAATTTAATTTCTTCTTAAGATTGAAGTTATCAATTAATGAAAAAATAAAAACACACTGACATCTCAAATAATCAATTGATCATGAAATTTAGCGTTCGACTGAGATAAAAATTAAAAAACGCACTTCGTGTACATAATGATGTCAGTCTCATTAAAATAGAAAATTCGCCATTTTCATTTTGCTTGTATTTTATAAGAAGAGTATTGATTGCTTTTCGCAGTAGTTAGGTTGCTAGCGTGTGAAGATGTCAAAAGCATGTGAAAGCCTACACAGTAAGTGAATCATCACACACACACACACACACACACACACACACACACACACACACACACACACACACACACATCACGATCAAAGTTTTTCAAGTAATTAATGCATTTTTTAATCTTAGCTTATTTCTCATTACCATAAATATCATAGTGCATGTATTTCAGTAAACATAGCAAATGACACTGAAGTTAATATTAGCCGCTATAGCAACAAGACTCTCAGTTTTATTAGATATTAATTTCACAGTTAGACAAAGAAGTTGGAAACGTCTAGTCAAACACGCGCACCTACTAATGTTGAGACCAATAAGAAATAATGTCGGATTAAAAGCAAAAAACAAAAACAATTCAGTAATTGTTTAAAAATACTTTGTTTCGGACCCTAAATGTTAGCAAATTCAAAAGGTTCAAACGAGAAATGTGTCCTTTTTAAAAATAGGTAAATTGAGCTTTGTTTTGCTGCAATAGACGTTCTCATCTTAAATGTGAAGCATGCCTTATTTGAAGGTGGTTCCTCAAAATGAATACCGGTTGCTTTCCCGTCGAGAGGTAATTTTCTTTAATAATACCTATAGATACTAATTTCATTGTTTTAAAAAAGAGGAAGATCAGTAGTAAGAATATATATATATATATATATATATATATATATATATAATATATATATATAAACTTTATAGCTATTGAGTTGCATTATGTTATAATAATAATAATAATAATAATAATAATAATATATCTATGCTCTACTTCTGTACTGTTCACTTCTTAGAAGTAAATATCAACTGAGGAATATATATCCATTAGTTTAAACTACACACACACACACACACACACACACACACACACACACACACACACACACACACATATATATATATATATATAATTATAATTGCAATGCTAAAGGATAGTTAGAACAATGCTTAAGGTACTGTATGCTGAGTAGTTTCTGTGTAGTATTCAATGCGACATGAGGTCTGCTTGGAACTGAAAAGTCTCTCAGCAGAGCAACTATACACGTTCTAAAGTATCTTGTAGCTAAAACAAAAAAAAAAAAATAGAAAAAATGAAGAAAGAAAAGAGTTCGACTTTCGTATATACTGCTTTTGGCAACGCCATTGTGGGGACAAAAAATAAAAAGGACCGGAAAGGGGTAATCTGCCCTTGGGCAGTGTAGGATTGAGAGTGAGCCTTTGGACAAGGAGGTGAACGGTAGCGTTGAAAATTTCCAACATGAGTTGAGCTACAAGAACACTAATTCCACCACCTTTTGGTGAGTCTTATAAACTCTAAATATTTCTGATTGATGTAAATGTTTTTGTCTTATATTTGTTGACTATTTGGCCTGTAATAAATGTGTAAATGTACCTTGGGTTTAGTTTCCTTTCATGTTGTTTTAGTTTTAATGACTTACTTTAGAACTAACAATTGGTGATCCCGACTACAAAATGAACGCGCACAATAGCAGTAACAATTGTCTTCATAAATGTAAAAAAGGAAACGTCTTAATTTAAAATTAATACTTTCCTTGTATCAAAAAAAAAAAATATCACGAATTTCAGTAGCATGGTCATTAAACAGAAACGACATTCGTAGTAAACCATGTAAAAGTATAATAATGTTTCTTTTTATTAATAAAGCAAAAAAGGAACTAGGTTTTTGTTGCAAACGGGTTTAACAAAACAAGCCGTCACAGGCGAAATATTTTTCTTAATCGGAAAATTTCGTTTCCAATATGGCCGTCTGTTGTTCTTCCTCAGAGTCATACTCGGCGCCTTATCTGTGATTGGCTGATCTAAACGTCTACGTCACGCTCTTTCTCTATCTCTCTCTTTCCCTCCCTATTATACTACTGTTCTCCCTCTGTTCTGCTACTACGATTGAAGCTAACGCATCTAAGCAGCCAACAAGTGCGGTACTAATTAATAAAATAAATTTTTGTGAAATGGCGACGCCAGCCTTTAATCTAAATGCGTCGTTGGTGCACGATGACCCTGCTTTGTTTTTTGCACAACTAGATTTATTTTTTAGGCAAAAAGCAATCACTAATCAGGCGGAGAAGTTCTGTTACGTGGCGTCCATCTTACCTCAGGACACAATTACGGAGGTAAGAGAGTTAATTATCTCTCCACCTACGGAAAAGCCGTACGATGTGCTTCGAGAGAAAGTAACAGTTTCTGTGACAGCTTCAACGCACAAACATATTTCACAGTTGTTAGAGCAGGAAACTCTAGGGGACAGCAAGCCGTCACAATTTCTAAAACGGCTACAGAAGTTGGCGGAGGGAACGATGGATAAAAGCATCGTTAAACACATATTCCTCCAACGTATCCCGACACAATATAAGGTGGCTATAGCTGCACAGGATGAGTCCACGCCTGTCGAACAGCTGGCTGTCATAGCAGACCATATAGCTGACATATTATCCACTCAGTCGCCTGCTATATCCAGTGTGCAGACATCGGATAGGGACGAGCTGCTCTCAAAATTAATGGAGGGACAGCAGCGGATGGAAGCTCGCATGAATAAGATGGCGGAAGACATCGCCAGACTAACACTGAAGCAGAAGCAGGGACAAAGGAGTAGGGATACATGCAGCCAGTCTAGGGAACGAGGGCAGGAAAAGGCGATTTGTTGGAAACACAAGAGATTTGGAGAAAATGCAAATTCTTGTATACCACCCTGTAATTACAAGGGGGCAGGGAAAAGCCTAAACCGACAGAAGACAGCGGCATCAACTGTCGGTGCAGCCCGCTCTGGCCGCCTACTTTATGTAGTAGATAAAAATACGGGAACGTCCTTTTTAGTAGACAGTGGGGCACAGGTGTCCCTCATCCCTGCAACATCAGCTGACAAAAGATCTCCTCCCTGTAAATTTACACTCCGAGCCGTAAAACGGTTCGTTAATACACACTTACGGGGAGAGGTGTATGGACCTCAATCTTGGCTTACGCAAATCATTTACCCACATTTTTATAGTTGCAGATGTAAATGGCGCTATTTTAGGTACGGACTTTTTACAAGCGTTCGGCCTTGTTGTAGATATGACAGGCCAGTGTCTAAGAGATTCAGATACACAACTTACAACATGTGGGGTGTTGAAGGCTGGTACTCCGCTATGTCCAGCAGTGGCACATGCAAACCAGGATGACGCTTTCCTGAGACTTTTGAGGGAATATCCTTCAATTTCTGTACCCTCCTTTAATAAGGAAGTCTTGCCACATTCTACAACACACTACATAGAGACAACAGGCCCACCCGTCCATTGCAAAGCTAGACGTTTAACACCTGATAAAATAAAAGCTGCTAAAGCAGAATTTCAACAGATGATGAAGTTTGGCATAGTTCGCCCGTCAAAGAGCGAATGGGCTTCACCTCTTCATTTAGTTAGTAAAGGTCCTAACACATGGCGTGCATGCGGAGACTACAGAGCTTTGAATGCTGTTACTAAACCTGATACCACATATCCAAGACATAACAGCAGTAGCCCAGAATAATAAGGTTTTTACAAAATTGGACTTAATTCGAGCATATCACCAAATACCAGTGGAGCCCGAACACATTCCCAAAACGGCTATTACTCGCCGTTTGGAATGTTTGAATTTGTACGAGTTCCGTTTGAGTTGCGGAATGCAGCACAGACATTCCAAAGGTTTATAGACCAGGTCTTGTGCGATTTGCCATTCGTCTGCGCATATATTGACGATGTCCTCATTGCTAGCAGAAATATGCAGGAACACATCGACCATGTGCGTCAAGTATTTAAACGCTTGAAACAGTATGGAGTCGTTTTGAACCCATCAAAGTGTGCTTTCGGTCAATCCGAAGTTATATTTTTGGGACACCATATTTAAGCGCCGGAGACAGTCAAGTCTATCCGGGATTTCCCTATTCCTGTTACAATGAGACAGTTACATCAATTTTTAGGGCTAGTAAATTTTTACCGTAGGTTCCTCCCTCACTGTGCCCAAGTACTTTTACCATTGACAGGTATGTTGACAAATGTGAAGAACTGTGACATTACATTGTCGGAAGATGCAGTAACGGCATTCAACAAGGTGAAGGCCATGTTAGAAGACACCGTCAAATTATCCCACATTCAACCAGACCATGAACTGTGTCTGGCAGTGGATGCATCTGCAACTGGAATTGGAGCTGTCCTGCAGCAGAAATGCGACAGTGATTGGAGACCCATTTCTTTTTTCTCCAGGAAATTGACAGACACAGAAACACGCTACAGCACATTTTCCAGAGAATTGTTAGCCTCATTCTCTGCAGTGCGACATTTTCGTCAACTCCTGGAAGGTCAGCAGTTCTACATACTCACGGACCACAAGCCTCTGTTGGGCGCCTTGCAGTTTTCCTCGGATAAATACTCCCCTCATGAAATTCGACAGATGGACTACATCCTCCAGTTCACATCGGATGTCAGGCATATCAAAGGAGCAGACAACATCCCAGCAGATACTTTGTCACGTAGGATAAATACAGTCACGTTGGCTCCCTCCATCGATGTCAACAATTTAGGGGAAGAACAAGAAAAGGATGAGCAGCTGAAAAACCTACTGCAGAATAATGCGACATCATTGCAACTGGTGAAAATTACCCATCCTAACAGCAACAAGAAAATAGTATGTGACATCAGCACAAACAGACTGCGCCCATATGTCCCAGCGTCATTACGGAAAGACATATTCGGTGCTGTACATGGACTATCGCACCCTGGAGCTAATGCGTCAATACGCTTAATGATCGACAGGTACGTTTGGCCGCGGATGAAAGCGGATGTGAGAGAGTGGACGAAGAAGTGTGTGAAGTGCCAAAAAGCCAAGATTGGTCGACATACACGAGCACATCTAGGCACATTTCCTGTGCCAGATGAGCGATTCAAGAACATACACATTGACATCACCGGTCCATTTCCCACATGTGAAGGTCAATGCTATCTGTTGACCTGCATTGACAGATTCTCGCGCTGGTTTGAAGCGTTACCGATGCCGGATATGACGGCATACACAACAGCCAGGACATTTCTTGCCGGTTGGATAGCAAGGTTTGGTGTCCCAGAGAAGGTGACAACAGATAGAGGTCGACAGTTCGAGTCCGAACTGTTTCATAAACTCTCGGCACTCTTGGGCACCAGGAATATTCACACGACAGCATACCATCCACAAGCAAACGGTGCGGTCGAACGATTACATCGCAGCTTAAAAGCCTCTTTACGTGCAGTGCTTACCAACATACTAAGTGGTTAGAACATCTTCCACTAATATTGTTGGGGTTACGCACTGCAGTAAAAAAGGATATGGAATGCTCAGCAGCAGAAGCACTGTATGGAACCACATTGCGCCTGCCAGCACAATATTTTTTGAGACACCGGAGAAAGTATGGGATGTAACATCATTCGTGGATAGACGGACCAGAAACATGGCCAAGATGGCCTATTCTCCTTCAGGGGAAAACAAGTGCATTAAAACATATGTACCAAAGGCCCTAGAGACGTGTACGCACGTATTTATCCGAGATACAGCTAGGTCACATTCCCTGCAACCACCGTATCGTGGTCCATTTAAAGTTACCAAGAAAAACAACAAGTTCTTCAGCGTTCTCATTAAGAACGAAGAACAAAACGTTACGATAGACAGGTTAAAACCTGCAACATTGGAGGACGAATACTTAGAAGTAGTAACCTCAACCTCAATGCCAGTAGACTTGACACTGGAAAAACGCCCTCAAGAAAAAAAGACACGTTCAGGCAGACACGTAAGATGGCCTGCTCATTTAAAGAACTTTGTTGCTACGTAAAAAAAAAAAAAAAAGTGTATTCCCCCCGTCTTTCGATGTTTTTCCTCATGACATTCTATTACAGATACTCCGTATTTTTTTTGTTGGGGGAGTGATGTGGGGACAAAAAAGAAAAAGGACCGGAAAGGGGTAATCTGCCCTTGGGCAGTGTTGGATTGAGAGTGAGCCTTTGGACAAGGAGGTGAACGATAGCGTTGAAAATTTCCAACATGAGTTGAGCTACAAGAACACTAATTCCACCACCTTTTGGTGAGTCTTATAAACTCTAAATATTTCTGATTGCTGTAAATGTTTTTGTCTTATATTTGTTGACTATTTGGCCTGTAATAAATGTGTAAATGTACCTTGGGTTTAGTTTCCTTTCATGTTGTTTTAGTTTTAATAACTTACTTTAGAACTAACACCATCTAGCAGTCGTTAGAAATTCTTTGGAAGACAAGTTGGGTAATCTCACAGTGTCTCTTTTCACCTGTTTTCGTCAATGTGATAAATCCCTTTACAAGACGCTCCTTGCGAGAAACCGCTTTCACTGAAAATATAACACTACATTTAAAAACTTGACTTTTCGACACTCACTGCCTTCGCCTTAGCTATAGATTTCGTCAAACAAATCGTATCCAAAAATCAACAGAAAAATATTTGTATTATTCAAATACATTGTGCATAATATCTTTAAATAAGTACATCCACTCATTTTCAATATCTAAATTTGAATTTTGAATTTAAATTGAATTTTTAAAAATAAAAATAAATTCTTCAATCTTTAATTTTAAAAATACTCTGGTGTATTTCAAACCGAAATTATATTGATTAGATCCTAAATTTTTTCAGATTTAAAATAAATTCAATTTTTCAGCCAATTTGATCGATCGACACATTTTGTAAACAGAAACGAATTCTCGGTTTTAAAAAATCTTGCAAAAATAAAATATATCTCACTGACACGTTATTTAATCAAATTAGCAAATTTAAACTTACCTTAATCATATTTGAAACAAGCATTATTTGCTTACTGCCTAAAATTTACTATAAAATCATTTCTTAATTACAGTAGCCTTGTTATCAGGAGTTGTCATCGTGTTATCAGAGGCGATAACACGATGACAACTTCCATACTTTTTGATGAAAGCCGTCAAAAAGTATGGAAGATGAATTTGACATTAGTTTATATAGCTTAATTGTCCGCTTCGTTTTATGGTTTTAAACTATATAGTTAAATTAAAAATTTAGCAAAATATTTTCAGCAATTATCTAATATTTTATAGAATTTTAATTGGTTTAGTTTTATAGCCTTAAGTATGAAGATGTTTTATGGAAAATAAAAATTAAAATAATATAAAACTTTCTTTTAATATAATTTTTCAATAACAGAGAATGAAATTATATAACATGACAAAGGTAACTCAATAATTTATGAAATGTTATGGAATTTATTAATTATTAATTTTAATATCTATTTTTTATATTTTTTATTATATACCTCCACAAATTGTGAATTTCACAATTACTTTTTTAAACAAAATTAGGAAACTAGAAATTAAAATATAAAATTTTCTTTAAATTTTGAAGGAATAATTTGCAAAGCCCGTTGCATGATTAAACGTAGGGCACAGAAAACACGGAAGCGAGATGAAAGAATTTTACTCTGTCAAAAATGTTTATATAGTATTTTTCTCCTGTAAAGAGTGCAACCTTTGAAACACGTGACCGTTTAACGATATGCATCACGTAGGGCCACACATAAAAAAATATACAGGTCAAATAAAATATTTTAATTATTTTAAAATCGAATGACTCGAATGTATTAAGTTTTTCAATTTTAGATTAGTAAATATAGTCTTCACGTACTAACATAACAACCTAGTGTGAACGATGAAGCAGGAAATTTTAAAAGATTTTTGTAACTTTATAAATTATTATAATAAAAATAATAAAACTGAAAATAATTCTTGTAAAAATTCATTATTCATTGAAAAATTTTCTCTTTAGACTATGGTCTCCTTAATATATATTATTTATAAAACCAATTGAAAGTTTATCTCAATAAAAAATTGCACAATTTTATTGCACTTTTATTTTAAAAATTCGGACCAGATTTTCTGAAAAAGAGCTAGTTTTAAAAAACAAAACAAAACAAACAAACAAAAAAGTTGATTAGCATTTCTCAATGACTCCTGAATTTAATTAATTTCAGGTACATGGGCGAACTCTCGCGAATTTCTAGACATTTTCATAAATCAATTGATGGGGGAGGGTAATATATGTAAAGAAAGTATATTTTTACCATGATTTTCTAAAAATAGTTATTTTATGAATGATTTCAGTTATTTGTGAATAAGTCCTGAAATGTTTATCAAAATCCGACCATTATTTCATTTTGGCAAGAATTTACAAAAAAGTGACTTGTGTAATATTACGTTTGCTGGAATAAACACTGGTAAAAAACTCACGAACGAAAGAAAAACAAGATTTGATACCAAAATTTCGAACGTGTCAGAAAGAATTAAAACATTTTAAAAAGTAATTTAAATACTTTAATTTATCCTCTTAATAATAACATGAAGATTTTGCCGATAAAACTTTCTTTTTATTTAGTTTGAGGCTTTTTTTCTTCATATACTATGCTGTTTCTTTTTTCAGTGAATTCGTGGAGGTTAATAACTTTAAAGTTTGTAATAATTTGATTGTGCTACGTAAATTCAAAACAAGAAGTTTCTTCCTTTCACAGACACTCTAAATTGGAATACGTTAAATTAATTTGCATTTTAAATCATTTTTCTCCATTCCTGCTTGAGAAAATTTCACTAAACTTGATTTGTATTCCGCCATATTTTCTTTTATGTAACAGTCTAACAAAAAATAAATAAATAAATAAAACAAAAACAAAACAAGACATAAGAAATAACTTGCTTATACTAGAAAATATTACATTTAGTTCAAATAATTGTTAAATGGATTCTTTTCTTGCATTATCTCTTCAAAGGGCTTAATCGCTTTAAGTTGTCCCTCGTTAGAGTTCTATAAAAAGTTTTTTCTCCAAAATCTAATTTAATATTGTGTGTGTGTGTGTGTGTGTGTTTTAAGTTATTGAAGAGTTAAACCAGGGGTGGGGAAATATTTTGTGCTGAAGGCCACATTGAAATTCATCTTTCTTCATAAAGGACGGATTCACCAGTTTTTACAATTTCTCATTTTATATCTCAGGTAAATAAGCCATAAAGTAAAATTTTATGAATATATAATCTCATAAAAGACATTATAAAACTGAAACACAAGACATGTTCAAACAAATACTTATTCACCTTTTAGACAAATTACTGACTTTCGTGACATTGCTTCTTTTGAGATAGCATTTTGATTCTAACATGGCGATTTTTAGTTTTAATTCGTTTTCTAAATGCCCATCTGTTAACTGTGTTCTCAACTAATTCTCTATTTGTCACGTACGAGAATGTGAATTCACAACATCATGTTGAAGAAAAACATGAAAAACGTCTACCGCCTTGTTCCAAATTTTAATTGGGTCTTTCTTGTTGTCAGAGTTTTTCAGACAAATCAATAAGCCCTATATGTAACTCCCGAGGAGCCTCTGATACGTTAACTAAGTGAAACTGAAAAGCAAGTTTTAGGGTGACATTATGCTTTTAAAATCACTTAATCTTCTGTCGTACTCTTCTTCTTCTATTGATGAGTCTAAAATTGATTAGTATTACTGAAAATATTCATAAGCATTTTTTACTGTTCTTTACTGATTTATTTCTGCCTTGTAACGAAATATCTATTTCATTTTGATTTGCCATCGCAGCACACACATGTAGAATCTCTGTGAAATTTTGTATCTGATAATTCACAACAGTTATTATTTTCTTTGAAATAGTCAATTATTTGCTCTCATAAAGACAAAACTTTGGCCAATACGTGTCTTTGTGATGACCATTGTATTTTTTTGTGATTGGGCAAATCTACTATAATTACCTCGTCATTTAACATTAGCATGTTTTGAAAAAAAAAAACAAAAAAAAAACTGACGATGCCTCATTGCAAATGCTCATATATAATTCACGATACTTATTATCTATTGTGAGGTGTTATTTAAAATAGCAGATTTTGCACAAAGATGTTGATGGTGCAGAATGGAATAAAAATAAATTTTAAGCTGTGGTTTCTCTTTTTCGGAGTGCAATAAATCATTTATTTTAGCCATAATAGCTGGAGCAGCATCAGTACGCGCACTTACCAATTTAGTGAGATTCAGCCTAACCTTCTGACATTTCTCTTTGAAGTTATTAAAAATCACTATTCTTCGTGTCTTTCAGATAAGGGTGCCTAAAGCAAGTAATTCTGCGAATAATTGAAAATCATCAACTATAACCCGAATGAAATACAATAGTTGTCCCGAATAAGTGGAATCTGTCGATTCATCCAAAACTAAAGAGAAATAGGCATTGTCTTTTTTGGTATATTTCGGAGTTGCTCTGTTACATGATTAACCAATTCCTGCTATCGATATGTATTAATTCTTCATGAAAGAATCACATTTATATATTTGTTAACTTTATATGGATTTAAACATTTTCCGACTTCTGCAATGCATTTCTTTATGAGCTTTGCATCTCTGAATGGTTTACATTTTTTTGTTCCATGCAAATAAAGCTTTAAAGCTTGCTTCTGTTGCAGCATTTACAGAAGAGAATAATTTTCCTGGCTTTTGTTTTCCATCATTTAGTTTCTGTAGGGCAACCCTTTGTGCTTCACTTTCCAATTTACCAGATTTATTGTCGTTATGAAAAGCATGATGTTGTTCATTGTATTTTTAACCGTTAAAATTGCAATATCAAAAAGCAAACAAGACATTTTACCACTGTTAAACGTTAAAAAATATTGCAAATCGCATTCATCATAAATATTAGCAAAAATAGAAATAAATATTAGCAAAAATAGAAATAAATATTAGCAAAAATAGAAATAAATATTAGCAAAAATAGAAATAAATATTAGCAAAAATAGAAATAAATATTAGCAAAAATAGAAATAATTATTAGCAAAAATAGAAATAAATATTAGCAAAAATAGAAATAAATATTAGCAAAAATAGAAATAAATATTAGCAAAAATAGAAATAAATATTAGCAAAAATAGAAATAAATATTAGCGAATACGAAGAACTAGGCATATATACGCATTGCTGTTACTGAAAAGTATTCTAATTATGTGCACCAGAGATCATTATGGAAATTTGATGTTGAAAAGGGAAGTTTTGATGGTTTGACATGAAAGATATGGTTGTGATAACCTGGCAACGCTGCTCAAGAGTAGAGTTGTGGAGTTGACATCTAAATCTTCAACTTCAACTCCGGCTCTAGCATTTTGAAATTTACTGGCTCCAGCTCAAAGATTATTGATGTGGACCCAAAGTGGGGTCCACGGAAGGAAAACACGGAACATGGGTTAGAGGTAAAGAAAGATATATTAAACAGAAAGGTTACAAAGAATAGTGTAAGAGTAAGCGGAGCTTATTATCCAGTGGTGTCTGATATCAGTAGTCGTACGCGGCTGCGCACTACTGGTGCTACAATATTTAGTCGGCCTTCCTACTTAAGGCGAAATGTGACACAAGGTCATTTTATGTGGGTCTTCCGGCCATATAGACCGGCCAAAAATATCTGCCTATCTTTCTCCAGTCGTGACTCTACCCTTCGGCGGAGCCACGACTGGGTCAGCGCTCTCCACCCGAAGGCAGAGAGCTGACAGTGACAAAGTTAGCACTTCTGGTGCTACTATATTTAGTTGTCCCTCCCACTAAAGGCAACATGTGACACATGGTCAGTTTATGACTGGGATTTCCGGGCTATATGACCCGGCCAAAAAATAGCTGTCTATTTTTCCCCAGTCGTGCTTCTACCCTTCGGCGGAACCACGACTGGGTTATTGCTCTCTGCTCGGAAGCAAAGAGCGCCCTCTACCCAAAGGCAGAGAGCGCCCTCTACCCGAAGGCAGAGAGCTGACAGTGTCATAGCAGTAGCAGCAGCAAAGTGCTGGCTCTACATTATTTAGATGTCCCTCCCAGTAAGGGCAACATGTGACACATGGTCAGATTATGACTGGGATTTCCGCGCTATATGGCCCGGCCAAAAATGTCTGTCTATTTTTCCCCAGTCGTGCTTCTACCCTTCGGTGGAACCACGACTGGGTTATTGCTCTCTGCTCGGAAGCAGAGAGCGCCCTCTACCCGAAGGCAGAGAGCTGACAGTGTCATAGCAGCAGCAGCAGCAAAGTGCTGGCTCTACTCCCATAATACTACCATTCACATAGTAATATAGTACTGGAAGAGTCCATGATGTAGGTAAGTATCGGTCTCACAACACCCCACTAACAAGAGGTTTCCTCTTTTTTTTTCTTTTTTTTTTGAAAGGAAAAAAAAAACTGTTAATACTTCTTCTTCTTGGGATTCCCGTCGAGTGGTTGAGTAAATTTTCTCTTTCTCCCTGAGCGTCGTATTTCCGTGGACACTTAGGGCGTGTCAAGATCGAAATGTTCGAATATTACGTCGATCGGCTCTTCGCAGATATTTTTGTGGTGATTTCTCAGATTCATTCCTGAGCTGGTTCATATGGCATTTGTGGGTGTTTTTGGTCCCTGGACAATATAGACCAGTTCGCCAATTCTCTGTTTAATGTTGCCTACTTCCCAGAATGTAATGTTGTTTTTGTAAGCCTTAAAAAGAACTTTGTCGCCAGGATTTAAGTATTTTTTAGGAAGCGAAACGGTTTTCTTGAACTTCACTTGACGTAGAATAAGTTTATCAAAGACGGACTTGATTTTTCTTGCGAACATTGTTTCTGCAGGCGAGCCTCACATAGGCGTGTTAGGATTAGGGGTTATCCTATACACGTGCAGAAACTGTTGTAATCTATCCGTCGGTGTGGCTAGTGCCTTTTTAGAGCTTTTTTAGGGTGTCCTCGAACCTCTCGGCCTGACCATTCGACCTGGGGTGATACGACTTGCAAAAGTCTCTAAATTCACTTGATGTGAAGTGAGTGCCATTATCTGTCACTACACAATCTACCACGCCAAAACGCGCGAATAGCTAATATAAAAATCCGATCGTGCAGTTGGTGGTTGGTTTTTTACATTGCAGGACTTCAGGCCATTTTGAGTGGCTATCCACAACAATAAGGTAGTACATGTTGTTTCGTGGCCCTGCAAAATTCACATGAATCCTCCAGCCATGGATGGTCAGTGTTTGGCCATGGTATCCACGTCTTGGTCGGAGATTTTGCTGCAAGCGCGCAACCCTTACAAGATTCTATCATGTCTGTTATGTCTTTGTCCATATTTGACCAATATACGTAGCAGCGCATGAGGCTTTTCGTACGGCTCTTCCCCGGATGTCCCACGTGAAAATCCTTGAGAATTTTTCTTTGTGGGCTATTTGGCGTCACTACTCAGTCATTATACAGTAGAACATCCTCACAGAGGGAGAAAACTTCAGGCACATTTAGATCTTTGTTGCGAATTTTGTTTTTTATACTTTGGATGAATTCAACCTCTCGAGACTCCCTTTTTATGTCGGCCAAAGTAACTGGGAGCTCTCTTATTGTATTCTCAATCATATTTTTGATTTCATAATTCGTTCTTAGTGTAGCAATGATGGAGTCTTCAAAAACTTCCGTATTTTTAGGAATGAGTCGCGATAAACTGTCCGCATGACAAATATTTTTAGATGTTAGGAACTCGATCTTAATGTTATAATTCAAGAGAATCGTACCCCAACGAAGTAGTCTATTCGCAGTATATACCGGTAGGCCTTTCTTGGAACCAAAGATTGTTATTAGAGGTTTATGGTCCGTTTGCAGTATGAACCGTCTTCCATGTAGGTATCGATGGAACTCAATGACGGCGAATATTATCCCTAGAGCCTCTTTCTCTATTTGAGAATATTGTTTCTCTGATGATAGTAAATATCTAGATGCGTATGCTATGGCTTTTCGCGAACCATCTGGCAGTTTATAGAGAATGCAAGCACCGATGCCGTATGGGCTTGCATCACTTGCGACTATGATGTCGAGATTAGGGTCGTAGTGGGCGAGGGGGAGATCCCAAGTAAGTGTTTTCTTGATATTCTCGAATGCGTCTTGGCATTCAGGGGTCCAAAATCATGCTTTATCCTTTTTTAAGAGTTCGTTGAGAGGTCCTTTCAAATTCTGCATGTTCTTAATGAAACCTTGGTAGAAGTTAGCAAGGCCGAGGAAGCTTTGTAACGATTGAACGTTAACTGGGGCCGGTATGTTTCTGATCGCATTCGCTCTTTCTGGATCCGGCCGACAAGGGTACACAAGAAAAAGCTAGACAAATTTTTTCTTTTGTAAAAAAACAATGGACAGACAATTAATAAGATTAAGAAGAACTACTTACTAGTTTAAATACCGTTGTTCCGTTAATTTCAATGTGACCATTTAAATTTTCTCTACACTTATTATTTTTTTTTCCTCTAGCAATAAAAAAAACAATTCAGCAAGGAAAGGGAGAAAAAAAATTATTTTTTGGCAGGCGATCAACAGTTCATTTGCATAAGTATTTGCAATTAAGCAGGTTTTTTTCTCTTTTCTTTCCTTCGCCGGGGGTCTTTTGTAATTGTTGACAAAAAAAAAAAAATTAGAAGTGTGGGGAGAAGAGACAGTAGACAGTAAAAAAATAAATAAATGCACTGGATTTTTTCCCTTCTTTTGGGAGTTTTTTGTTTGTTTTTTTAGAAAAAAACTTACCTCGGTGAACTTGAGGGAGGGTAATTTTATGCACGAGCTTTGTAGGAATTCAAATCAATTCCATAAAATTTTAAACACTTTGCTGAATTCGCAACTTGGTGAATAGTCTTTTTCGAACTTGAGTCAAACATAGTACTTCGAGCTCTTGAGTTTATCAGTTTGTTTTGTGGACAAGTTGGGTTTTTTGTAAGCAGTCGTTCTCGATACTTGGTTGCTCGTTTATTGTTTGCACATACTTGAGTAAACTTGAATATTATTTGTAAAAGGTAGTTGTGTATTGCGTTTCGTTCGCTGATGTATTAATGCCAGTTCAAATTCTAGTTCAACACTGATGTGGGAACCAGTGGGGTTAAACGAGTCCTCTGTCGCTACTGATGTGGGACTGGGGCTTTGGGGTTTCGGCGTGGGTGCGTGTCTCGAATCATCTGTTGCCACTGATGTAGACCCAAAGTGGGGTCCACGGAAGGAAAACACGGGTTAGAGGTAAAGAAAGATATATTAAACAGAAAGGTTACAAAGAATAGTGTAAGAGTAAGCGGAGCTTACTATCCAGTGGTGTCCGATATTGGTAGTCGGACGCGGCTGCGCACTACTGGTGCTACAATATTTAGTCGACCTTCTCACTTAAGGCGAAATGTGACACAAGGTCATTTATGTGGGTCTTCCGGGCTATATAGACCGGCCAAAAATATCTGCCTATCTTTCCCTAGTCGTGACTCTACCCTTCGGTGGAGCCACGACTGGGTCAGCGCTCTCCACCCGAAGGCAGAGAGCTGACAGTATCAATAGTAGTACTACTGGTGCTACTCCCATAATACTACCATTCACATCGTAATATAGTACTGAAAGAGTCCATGGTGTATGTAAGTATCGGTCTCACAACAATTATGACATTTCCGGTTCCGGCTTTAGCTCACAGCTCTAGTTTGTCTCACAATAATGATTGATATGCCTAACTGAAATTGGATCTTTCTCATTGCTATTCATAGGCCATATTAGACGGCTATTAATCTAAATTCTAAGGAATATTCCTCTACCTTTGTTAATCCCTATTTACTGATTATAATATAATCAATAATTGATTATTGATAACAATATAAAAGCAAGGAGCACATTTTAGAACAACACAATTATTCTTTATTATTCAGTGAAAATTCCAAAAAACAATTACTGTTAAAAATATAAAGTTCCTTAATTGAAGTGGTATGAGGTTAGCATTTGAAAGGTGATAAATGAAAACAGTCAATGTTGAAAATATTTAATCACTCAGGTTGAGAAGTAGTAAGTAAACTGGTAGCAAGATAGCGTATAATTTTACCAAGGAACATTTTTCGCTGGTCGAAAGGAACGGAATTGTAATTTTTTTATATTACCGCAGTCTTTCATTCGATCGGAATCTTCTTGTGTAGTAAAAGTTTTTCTTTGTTAGTTGAATCATAGAAATAAATTTGTCATCAATGTTCCGAAAGAACAACCACCAACAGTGTGATTTTCATAGGACTCTTCAAAAATTACTAAGCTGAGTTTCATTTGCATCCTTCTATGTCCAAGTCTTTGCTTTTTTTTTTTTTACTACATTCTGTCTGTTGTCAGCACTGTGTATCTGTTTATATGACAGCTCGTGAATTTCTTTCTTTTTAATTTTCTAAAAGTGATGCTTCTCAATGGTTGAATATTTATTTCTAACATAGGTTCGGGAATTTCTTTGTTTCTCTAGCTTCCTCAAGGCAAGTTTCCTCGGTGACTGAATATTTACTTCACACCTAGTCGCGAATTTTAGTTTCTCAAGTTAGGAAATTTTAAAAAAATTTTTTTGCTTTCTAAAATAATAAGATATGCAGAAAATATAAAATAAAAACACTGATAATATTGTTTCTAGCTAAAAAAATATTTTTTAATACAATGTGTACGATTATTATTATTTATTTTATCTTTATTTATTTTTTTGCTTGAAATATTTTTATCGAGCTTTTCTTATCATGGAGAAAGTAAAAGAAGAAATTCTTAGTAAGGAAAAGGTGACAAATTAGCCAAAGCGTAACCGACAGACACGTCATGTCAATAAGTAACGAAGACAGTTGTTACAAACAAAATAATATTTGTGTGATCATATATATAATTTTGCTATAAAGATCTGAATGGTTTTAAGTTGACACTAAGAGAAGAAACCTTAGCCAACTCAAACCACACTAGTAATGTATGTTGATCACCAGTAGCACACGCTAGTACATTTTTTCTGTCTCCAGCTCCGATTCCAACTTTTATAAATTTTCTGGTTCCACAACCCAGCTCCAAAGTTCCAGAAGGTCGCACGTAGCGACCCACAAGGCTGCAAGTTCGCCACCTTTGAGTTAAAGTGCATCCATTCAGTAACCTTTCTTTACTCTCTCTTTTCTACAAGTATTTTATGGCAACTGCTCTGACGAGCTTTATTCTCTCGTTCCCCAACCACATGTATTTAATCGTGCTACTAGAATTACATCCAGGTTCCACCTTTTTTTATCGTCGAAATAGTTAAATGTAACTGTCTTTTCTACTCTAACAGTTTCTTTTCTCGCACTTCCCGTTTGTTGAACTCACTTTCAATTGCTTCCCTGATAGCTACAATCTCCAAAAGTTTAAATGAAACGTTAATCCCCATCTTTTATCTGCTTGATTCCCATCCATCTCTTAGCTTTTCTTTGTCATCCCCTGTACCGTTTTTATTCTCTCAGTGTAAACCCCTGCACACCAGTGGCATTTCTACCTTGTTTGGAGTGAAATGATTAAAAAAAAAAATTGAAAGCTTGTCATATTTAATTCTACATTTTTATTTAGCGGAAACATTAGAACCATTAACATATTTATTAATTACCACAAACATTTTAATTAGTTTATCATCAGTTAACAGTAACATTTAGTAGCTAAAATCTGAGTATATAATCAGAAATTAAAATTCCTTTTCTTTTACACCAATTTTGATAAAAACTTATATTTTCCAAAATGCTTATTTCATATGATTAAATGTGTTATTATTGGCTGCTTTAAACGAAGTGGGTCTTGTTTTTCCACTGCTTATTCCAAAGATTGCCAATGGCACCGAATCAGCAATTTTTTTAATCAAAATCTCATTTAATCTAAACTTAATCTAATTCTATTTTGAATAGTAATTTTTTCGAAGCGGAAAGCCTTGAGGTAAAAACGTTATATCAATTGTAATCGAGTCATTTTATTTCCTTACACCTGATTTCCTTTCGATGTCACTTTTTAAAAAATATAATTCTGAAATTTCTCTTCACTGATTTTTATTCCCAATTATCTCCACGTCGAAATATCTATTAATCTTTACCAAATTTAATACAAATCCACAGATTTGCACATTTATTTGCAGTTCATTTTTCTGATTTTGTTTTGCCTGATACAGGACATCTTTAAGAATTTGGTTCTCTACTAAATTCTTGTGTCAAACGCAAAAACTTAGCTAGTAGGAATAACAACTCATAATAGATGCAAAAATACAAAACGAGACTCAACCCTTAGCGTAAAATTTTAAAAAGAAGAAAGTGTTTTTTACACAATTACGAGCAAGTACAAATACAGAGTGCGTGGTGAGCGTCGGTTATGTTTGCGAATGACCTTTGTGTCAAACATAACCGAGCTTACCAACATTGGATGAATATTCTTTTGAACCAGCATGAAAAAAAAGGATAAAAATAATCTCGTTTGTAATAATAAATGTAAATGTATTTATCAAGAGAAATTGAACATATTATTTTACTGATTTGTGTTGAAAGTCTGAATAAAGTCTCCCTTCCTTGTGAGTTTGTTTTTAGGTTTCATTTTTAAACTCGGTTGAATGTTGCGAAATGTATTTGTGAAAGAAAAGACATGTCTCTGTTTTGCTATGTGCGTGTGTGCGACAGCAGTAAGCGAGAAGATACGTCCTTAGTGAGAAGATACGTCCTTAGTGAGAAGATACGTCCTTAGTGAGAAGATACGTCCTTAGTGAGAAAAAGAACGGAAGTGGTGCCTTTAATCTTCTTTCTTTTTTTTGCCGACAGTCACTCAGTTAAGTGCCATACGTAATACACGCTTGGGCGATCATGTCTCGAAAGAGACATGACTGACTGGACAGAAGATTATCCCTCAATAGGTTACCATTGTTTTCTGCGGTAGACTGGTTTCCAGCCAAGGCTATAGAGCTCAATTTGTCCTGTTATTTAACCCATAACTGGAGGGAAGTGAAGTAAAAATGCCTTTCCCAAGGGCATTTGTGCGTAGGTGAATGCAAGGAATTCAACTGGAATTCGAACTCGGCTCCCCGATTTGTCACTCCGAGTCGATATCCACTGCACCGCAACACACATCCTTGCTGACAGTAAATGAGTAAAAAAGGAAGACGGAGAATCAATGGATGCAATGTGAAAGAGAGAGAGAGAGAGAGAGAGAGAGAGAGAGAGAGAGAGAGTAAGACGTGACATCCAGTAGATGACTGGTTACTCTCTGACAAGCAAGCAAAAATATATGCTATTTATGTTTTTGAAAGAAGAAATAGGCTCTGATTCTAGATCTTTCCCTAAATCCTGATTGGTTAATAAATGAAAAATTGTACCCAATTTGTTTATGAAGACGTCCGAACACGGTAAAGTTTGGTTAGCCAACTGTCTCACTTTTTTTAATTAATTTTTTTTTATTATTATTGGTAAATAAATAAATGTATATGTTTTTTTAATTGGCTCGTGAAAATGTGTAGGTGTGTGTTTGCTCAGATTTTTTGTGCAATTATATTTTACGAATCTGATATTTGCACAAAAACATTCCTTTTATGCTCCTAAGGCAGGATAAACATTTCTGATAAAAAATATTATCATAGTAAAATGGCAGACAATTACGGTTTGGGAGAAGACGAGGATTTTAGAAAAGACAAGAGAAAACAATTCAAGGTAGTAACAAACAAAGACGCAACCACCTTTGTAAAAAATGAAAACACCTACTTTTTACTTGCCTCACGAGCGTCTCCGGAACGTATAGTAATTTTTTAAAATTCCATCTTAAAATCACGTTACTGGTGCTTGGGGAAATGTCTTTAAATTCTTTAAATGATCTTTGCAGCAGTCCGTTTACTACAATTCGCTAATCTGACATATAAACCATACCACGAAACCCCATGAAAATGGAGGTCTTTCATCCGGGTATTTTCATTTGTATTCGTTAGTTGGCGATAAAATTTAGCTAGCATCCCATACAAATGATCTTTAGAGCAATCCTTTTCCTTCGTTGACTTTACATGTAAAACTATACCACAAAAACCCATCAACTCCCGTTTGAAGTTATTTTCAAATAGTTCTAACTTCTTGCTTTTATGTTTTTTTTGTTTTTGCTTTTTAGCCACCGATCATAATCACTAAAATTATAATAAGACTTTTTCTTTGTTTGCCATAAAACTAAATTTGCATTTCTCTTTATTGTTTTATTTATTTTGTCGCAAACATGACTGTTCATTCCGGGTGGATGCAGTGGCCACATCATTCGTCGGAAGTCTCCAGAATGTACTTTAAACTATTTTTAGGCGCCCGATGTAACTTATGCTACTAGAATAACCCTTTGTTGTTAAAGTAAAAAAGAGACCATAAATAGATACAAATTACTACGAAGCAGTGTAATATAGTGGTCACTGGTTAATTACGTGTTTACCAGGCCAAACCCATGACACGTAGACGCACCCAATACTATTATTGAACCACAATCCGCTTACACGGTTCCTTGTTGACAAGTCAGTCCGAAGAAGCTGCAACTGTGAGGCATCGGGTCAGGTCACACGTTGCCACTCTTCTAGAGTTCAATTAACAACGTCAAGAGACTAGGTTAGACGTTGTGTTGTGTTGTTGACAGGGCCATCCTGACGAATGTTCTGCTCCCATATTCCGTGGAAGTTAAAGAACACTAAACTGACTCACGGGTTACGGGCCTGATACCTCCTGCATTGAATGTGGTTGCGATTTGAGCCAATGTCACTTTGTTTGTCACTATAGACAATTGTAACCAGTCGGTTCGTTTTTAGCCACTACGTGGCCCACGGTGGACGGTAATAACTTTTGGCACATCAGTTGTATTCAAATTAATACTCAGTGTGTAGTCCAGAAAAAAAATCTTAAGAGCCACACTAACGCGGAGTTTTAGAAACAAAGACACACCCGTGGAAGGATATACATCCTTGATCAAATTACTCGAAACGGCTGCTTTAGTTTCATTTCTTTCATCATACGGTCAGCTTTATACCCACTGGAGTAACAGGGTGTCATCGAGTTCTGTTTTCCCCTCAGATTAGGTAATTTGCAGTAGTGTGCAGTAATATGAATCTATTTGCGAGGTGTATGATGAAATTTTTTGACATTGAAATATATTGCGTCTTCCGTGATTGCATGAGATTTTTATCACACCCAGACATTATTGTCTCGACTGTTATTGTCTACATTATTGTCTCGACTGTTATTGTCTACGGCCATTCATTTGAGATGGACGTTTATTCCAAGGAAGCGTATGAAAATTGTAATGCAGCACGAACACATTGGAAAGCCTTACAGAGAGATCGCGGATTTTGTTGGTGTCAGCCTTTCAACTGCCAGTTGTGTCATCAAAGTGAAGCAACAAACTAGATCCATCAGTCTAAAACGTAAAAGAAAATGCGGTCAGAAGAGAAAAAACATCAAGAGACAACGTATACGTGATCAGGGAAAGTGTGAAAGATCCTAGGAAGACATTGTTCGTTTTGTTTCAATTAATTTGCACAAGGGTGTAGAAACTACCCCTGAACCTCGAGAATCAGTGAAAAGTTTTCTCCTATGGACTCCCACTGATCACGATTTAAATGCTAAAAAATGTAATGTAACCTTAATAACGTCTGAATCGCAATAAACGAATTCATTTATTCCTGATCTGCCTTTACCCAGACAGTTCAGTGGCAAAACAGTGAAACCATTTCAATTCCATACAAATAAATGTCCACAGACAATCTAATAATTATGAATTGATCCTGGATGCCAAGGACACTTTTTCCCATCATGACATTTTTATCTGATCGATCGTTAGATAGATGGAGAGGGAAAAAGAGCGAGAGATGAAGGAATTAAATACCATGTCGATAGCATAAAACAAGAATCCGCCTAATCTTAATAACTGAGCTGATAAAAATGCACAAAATAGATAATAAAAAAATAAACAACTCCTCATGTCTTTTGTAGAACTTGGGCGACCATGGCTCTCTCCAACCTCTCGCATAAAGAAGAAAAGGAACAGAGAGAAGAGAAACCTTCTCTGTTCTTTTACTGTTAGTGTTATTCATTCAGTAAAAATTATTACTTGTAGTAGATTATTTGCTATTTCGCCGTGAATTGTTTGCCTTAAATATTCCCTGTAACTGTAAAATTTCAAAACCGTCTTCCCTCATGCGTCCCACACACACGCACGCACGCACGCACGCACGCACGCACGCACGCACATTTGTTTTTTTTTATGAGTTGTTCTGTTTATATTTACGGAATTAAATAAGAAGAAGCATATATGATGTGCATACATCAGTATAAATATTAATCAGGAGTGAATGGAACAGTGCTCAATGTATATAACAGACCAAATATATATATTAATAAATTTACGCACAATTCTGAGTTACATGCATTTCAACAATCATCGGGTGGTTAACATATCAACTGACTTATTTTCGATTTAAGTTATTAATTAATACTAGCATTCCTTTCTTAAAATTCGTCATGGGTAAAATCGCATGTACTTATATTTTTATATTTATTAAATGTATAGACAAGTGGAACCTGAAAATGGAATAGGTTACTAAAAAAACGTGGTGGGAGATAATAAAAAAAACAAAAAAAAAAAACAAAAAACAAGCAGATTAAATAATTTAAAAGGATGTGCATTGTGGTACAGTAGATATTGGCTCGGAACGAGAAACCGGGGAGCCGAGTTCGAATTCCAGTTGAATCCATTGTATTCACTTACGCGCAAATACCTTGGGAAAAGTATTCCGTCTCTTCCTTACAGTTATGGGTTAAATAGCAGGACAGATTGGGTTCTATAGCCTTGGTCGGTAACCAGTCTACCGCAGAAAGCAATGGCAACCTACTGCGGGATAATCTTCTGCCCAGCCAGTCATGTCTCTTTCGAGACATGATCGCCCAAGTGTGTATCACGTATGGCACTTAACTGACTGAAAATTGGGGCCCGTTAGGTTTAAGTATGTGGTCTAAGGGCGGTAACTGGTTTGTTTGCATTTACATTTTTATGAAAAAAAAAAGTAAAAAAAAACCCTAAAAGATACGGATAATTAATATAACTAACGGAACCCGTGGAATTTCCACGGAAGGATAATTATGATTTCCTGGAAAAATTTTACTTTGTCATGCTACAGATGATAGTAACGTCTTAATAAAATAAATAAATAAATAAAATAATAAAATTTTAAAAGAATTGTTTTCACTTTATTATTATTATTGTGTTATTCATCATCATCATCATCATCATCATCATCATCATCATCATCATCATCATCATATTATTATTATTATTATTATTATTATTATTATTATTATTATTATTATTATTATTATTAAATAATTTAATATAAATTTTTAAAAATATTTTTAAAACCTTCAAAGAATTGATTGCGAGTAGACTTTTTAGTTAAGAATTGATGATTATATTGCCTATCTAAAATTGAAAAGTTTAATAAAAATAATTTTATTATTAATCGAATTTTTTTTCTTCAGCGTATAATGTCCTTAATAGTTATTATTTATTCCAAGCAATTAAAAGCTTATCAAATTAAATTATATCAGAATTTTATTGCATTTTTTATTTTACTCTTCGGAGATTTTCGGATAATGATTGCAAACTTAAAAAAAAAAAAAAAAAATAGATGGCTTATGTTCTCCAATGACTCCTGCGTTGAACAAATAAAACAAAAGTTAGCCATCAATATAAAATTTATTAAGATTTCATGGAATTACGTGGAGAGGTGGAGGGGTAACAGAGGTAAAAAAAAATATTTTTTATCAAGATTTTTAAAAAATAATAATTTAAAAAATAATTTAATTCATTTGTGAATGAGTACTGGTAATTTCATTAAAATCCGACAATTATTTAATTTTTGTGAGAATTTCCAAATTAATGCGTTTGTCACCGAAAAAAAGTAGGTGATCCAATCATTACGTTTCTATTGTAAAACAGTCGTAACATTTCTTTAGCCGCTAACTCAAATCAAAACAAAACTTTCTGACAAAATTTCGAAAATGTTAGAAGGGATTAAAAAATTAAAAAAAAAAATAATTAATGTTACTTTAAAGGCTCCTATGTCCACTGTAAACAGAAAAGACTAACTGAGTAATGGCCAAGGGTGTAAAAGAGGCCAAATATTTCGTTATTAGGTCGCGGGATACGACAACAAACCTACCTATTTTTACTATATTGTACAGTACATATACATATGCACACAGCTTAAGCTGCTGCTACTACGGTAATGCTATAGACTTTCTCCTCCTACTCTCTCATTCTACCCTTCCGTTTGGCAAAGGTGAGAGAAAGGCTGAGGAGAGTAGCGTTTAAAAAGATAGAGGGGAAGGAAAAGCTCATATAGAGAGTGTGGCGAAACGGACGGGCGAACTAAGTAACTAACTAAGGAAAGAACAAGCAGAATTATTATAAGATATGCACAGATTTATCTATCTATCTATAAACTTTATAAACAAGTATTTACAGATTCATACAAACTTAAGGCTGATGATAGTTCAATTTGAATTATATTTCGATATAATTGCTGTATTATGCATATAAATAATAAATATTATTAGCCGGTTAATGTGAAGTAGAAATCAGAGGTTTAATATAGATTAAAGTAAAAGTTAATTGGGTAATAATTACATAATCTAATTAAATTTATTCAATTAAATCTATTTAATCAACTATATAATAAATTTAATCTATACAAATAGATAATTAAATAGATAACTAGTTCTATTAGATAATCAATTAAAATTATTCAATTAGATAATTAATATAATTTAATTAGAGATTCAGATAAATTTATTTAATAAATCAATTTAATAATAAATCGATTTATGTTATAAGATAATTAATTTAGTAGAGTAAAATTAAAGTAAAAAATAAAAAATGATTAGACATAGTATGTCGAGCTCTCTACGATACCCTCGTATCACCAATATTTTATAGAAAGTTCGAGAAGGAAAATTGTAAAATAAATCAAACCATCTTCTTTTTGTAACCAAACTTTTCATTGGTTTGTTCTGCATCAGCAGCAGCATTTTGCCTCTCTTTCGAAAAAGCGGGAATCTTCCCGCTCTTCAAGCTCCAGTTGGAAAGTATCCTTTGAAGCCACCAGACCTATTGTTTCCAGCTCACTTTTCTTTTAAGGCAATATATGTTTTCGCCTACTCTTTTAAAAGAAAATAAGCCGGTTTCATCTTTACCTGACTGAGAAGTTAAGTTAAATATTCAAAACTTTGCAATACCAGCTTTTTGCATTCAACATTTTCTCCTGGTATAATAATTTATTATTGTTTCAACTTCTCAGCTAAACCGCAAGTATTTTTGACATTTTTTATTCACACACACTTTGCTTGCAGATTATCTTCCAACTCATAACTTTGAACTGTATCAAATTATTTGAACATACAAACTGTTTTCCAACTCACAAATTTCCAGCTCACAATTTGAACTGTTTCAATTATTTGTCTACATACAAACTTTTGAACATTGGCTTTGGGCCACTTACAATTCAAAAATATTTTATTGTTTAAACACATATCTCTAAAAAAAAAGGTGTTTCATTCATTTTTGCAAATATCTGCAGTAAAAGGGAGATAACTTATTTTTACCCCTTTTCTATAATTCACAGTTGTTGTTATAATTAAAATTTATTTACCTCTGTCTTGTGTCTTGTTTGTTCACTTATTTGTACATACATAAAATTGAGAAGCTCTCATTACCCAACAAACAAAAAAAAGTAGTTAGGCCACTACAAGTAGAGAGAGAGAGAGAGAGAGAGAGAGAGAGAGAGAGAGAGAGAGAGAGAGAGAGAGAGATGTATATATATATAATTAAAAAAATAAAAAGGTAATGAATACAAAATACATTAAAACATACTAGAAATATAAAATACGCATATAATAAAAACAAAAAATATAAAATAAATAATATAAAATACACAAACAAAATATACAAATGTAAACATATACAAATAAAACACAAAAGTAATGAACTTACATAACAAACATCACATAGACAAACAAAGTACCTATAAAAGCAAATACTATTACACACAGAGAACGTACACGCATAAAACAATCCTATGTAAAAAAAGTCGTACATATGAAACAAGATAAACAGAATAAATTTACCCTGTTAAACTCCGACCATTATTGTGGAGCTAAAAGAAGAGAATACATATTCTTCATTAGAAAATTTATTTACACAGAAAATAAAATAAGCAAACAGTGTTCAAATTATGGTCGAGTTTGTTGCCTTCACTTCACAATAATTCTCTTGGGAACGGTATGAATTCATCTATTCTACCTAATGGGTTAAAAAAAAAGCAAGGTAAACTGGGATCTTTAACCTTGGGTGGCAGTCAGTCTAGGAGACGGACAACTCTGAATTCAAAATCGTAATGAAAGCAACGGGGTACCACTTCTTTATATTTTCCAAGAAGTCATATTTACAGATAATAAAGAAAAAGAATCTGTGGAGAGCCACGACCGCCACACCCAGAAGACATATAGTATTTTAATGTTTCGATTGGTATTATAAATTTATCAAAATTAACTCTGACTTGTATTTCTTTTTTAATTTTATTTATGTATTATTAAATCTTCTAAAATCTTTGGTATATTGTTTTGTAATTTAGTCTGAGATTCTTGATAATATCTAAAGAAGAATCAGCAATATTATCGGTCCTTATCTGGTGGCTCGGCTTCAGTTACTTTCCTACAGCCGTAAGGTTGCCCTCCTTGTATATGTTCTATAAATATTTTCGTGGTAATTGTTCGGATTAGTTCTTCGTTATGGTATCTAGACTTTTAAAATTTAAGTGCAGTACTCGATTGGTGTCTAGATCTCATTAATTTACAGTAGAGCTGGCGAGATGTAGCCGTAAGTTTCTTTTCTCGCACTTCTTGCTGTGGAACTCTCTTCTGGATTCATGCTTTCCAACCAATTCTAATCAGCAAATTTTAAATGCAATGTCAATTGCTGTCTACTGTCTTACTTAATACTCTTTTTTCTTTCCGCTCATTAGTAATGTTTCTGTTTTCTAATTCTTCTACACCCAGTAACACCTTGTGTCTTAGTGGCTTTACTGCCCTGTTTGGGGCGTAATCGATTAAAAACAACTAAACTACCAGCTGTCTAAGAATCATCTGAAATGACAAAAACAACCACCTGAAATCAATATCAGATTCTTGCGTGTATTGAATGTCTACTCATCTGTACGCCTGCGAATCTTGGGTATTAACATTAGAATTACAGCGAAGAACGTAAACATTAATAACGTGAAGCCATCTTAGACATTTCTTATGTCGAGTGCACCACGAATGACGCAGTGCGAGGTACCACCCGACAAGAAACAGGCCCGATGGAAACGTTCATATCCACCACCAAGAAGAGAAAAGTGCAACGCTATGGTTACGTCATAAAAGCCAACAATATTTCCACTAACATCCTACAAGGTCCTCCACCCCTTAGGCAAATGTGTAAGAGACGGACGGGAAATAAAATAGAGCTGAGTGGACTAGAAGGTCATTCACAGAGACTCGTACGTTGGCACACGACTGTAACATATGGAAGGAGCTGACCAAGCTCTATCCGGCATGGTGATGATTATGATGATGATGATGACAATGACGATGATGATGATGATGATGATGGGTGGATGATGATGATGATGATGGTGAGTTTTCTATGATGCCGGGAAGTGTCATTTGATCGGAAATTATTAAAAATTATTAAAATTAGGTTTATTACACACCCAAATAGAAAGACACTTCTGAAAATGATATCTTTCTATATTTTGACTGCGACTTGTAAAAATCTTTTGAGTCTAAATATTATGCATATTTATTCTTACTTATTCGTAATTATCTACGCATTAATTTCCGTACATTTTTACCTGGAATGTTAACAGCAGCAGCTTATCAATGCGGTCAAGTTTCGTTCGCATTTTCCATTAAAAAAATTATATTCTTCTATTTCTTTCTAGTTTTTCATGCAATATTGAGAGAAAAAAATGCCCTTAAATATTTTCTTTTTAAGGTAGACCTCTAAAGAAAAAGGAATTATTTTCGTTTCATCAGAATATAAATATCCAAGCAGTTAAAAAAATGTGCTAAAGAAACACGGGTATATAGACATGAGAATATGCGTGGCATTTAGTAATGGGTTCATCCTTTATCCCGTTTCAAATCGAAAAATGACGTCCTTAACGCGTTTATCTGAGATGTCCGTGTCGTCATTGAAGCTATCAGTCGTTCCATTACAAAACGGAATCGATTTTCTTTTTCCATAAATTATTCTGGCTTTTTAGATGACTGTCTATGAGTCTTTCTCTGATTATGTGCATACCCTGGGTGTATTTTTATTTCTTGGGCTGACATTTAGTACAAAGAGCGCCTTTTAACACATCACGTAGTAAGTCCCGGGCCTGACATATAGACGGCGCCACTAATAAAAAAATCTAAGTTTTTTTTAAGTACTAACATTCAAATGACACATAACAAAATTTGGGCCCAACCGGAATATTACTTTGCAAATTGCAGTTGTTTAAGTGAAGCTACTGTTGCAAATTTTCAAACAATGGAAAAATCTGAATTTCGTGTGTTGATGAAGCATTGCTTTTTAATGGGAAAAATAGTGTTCAAGCAAAGCAATGGATTGATAAATGCTATTCGGACTCTGCTCCGTCGGAAACAACGGTTAAATGATGATATGCTGACTTGAAACGCAGTCGTACAGACACAAATGATGTTGAACGCTTAGGTCACCACAAATTGGCAGTTGTCCCAACACACACACACACGCACGCACGCACGCACGCACGCACACACACACACACACACACAAACAAAAAAACTCGTTTTGGTCGATCGTAAATTAAAGTTGCGTGAGATAGCACAGGAGTTGAACATATCAGAAGGCAGTTTATTCACCATTTTGCATGAAGTTTGTCAATGAGATAGTTGCATTCAAAGTGGGTGCTGCGTTTGCTCACAGTCGATGAAAAACAACAACGCGTCAAAAACTGTTTCGACATAACAAGAAGGAGTTTTTGCGTCAAGATGTGACAATAGATGAAACATGGATTCACCACTTTACTCTGGACACACAGCAGGTGAAAGTCATCCAAAGCGACCAAAGACGCAAACATCAGCAAGCAAGGCTTCCGTGTTTTGGGATGCGTAAAGTATTCTGTTCCTCGATTACTTTGAGAAAAGAAAAACCATCAATAGCAAATATTATATAGCATTATTGATGCGTTTGAAGGAAGTAATCGCTAAAAAGCAGTCACAAATGAAGAAGAAAAAGTGATCTTTCACCAAGACAGTGTCACAAGTCGATCGCAACGATGGAAAAACTTCACGAATTGCACTTCGAATTGCTTCCGCGTCCACCTTATTCTCCAGATCTGGCTCCCAGCGACTACTGGCTGTTTGCAGACCTCAAAAGAATGCTCCAGGAAAAGAGATTTGGCTCCCATGAGGAAATGATATCGGAAGCTGAGGCGTATTTTGAGGCCAAAGACAAATCGTGCTACAAAAAAGGCATCGAGTTGTTAGTGAAGCGCTGGAATCGTTGACGAAGAGAGTCGAATTTTGCTTAAAAGTTGTTGTTTTATTAGTTAGGCCCGGGATTTATTGAGTGATGTGTTATTATGGCCACTTTCTATTCCTGCTCTTGTCGAAAGAGAGAGATTTAAAAAAGCGATATTGACAAGCACGAATCAATGCTGGAAACACATTAAAGTAAATTATTAGAGTCATAGTGTCCATTCTCTCTCTCTTTATCTATCTATGCACTGAGTTCCTTTAAGACGTCGTTAATCACGGTACTCCACAACTTCCTGTCTCTCTCTCTTTTTCTCAGCGATTCTTTTTTTCTCATATCCCCTCTTTCTGATACTTATTCTTCCATTTACAAAACTTGCCACATCCTTGGTATGACGACAAACTACACCCGGCAGCAGGAGATTTTGACGAGCATAGAACCATCTTTTAATTGTAGTTGTTCTCAGGTCCCCATTGACCTGTTAGAGTTCCAGGTATAGGCACATAGTGAACCCCTAAACTGCGGTCAAAACACTATGAAAGTGTAGAAATACATTTTTATATTAAAAAGAATTTCCTGCAAAACGTTTTTGTAAAAAAAAAAAAAAAAGCAAAATATTACCAGTATTAAGAAAAAAAATTGCTCTTTAAAAACATTTTTGTAAAAGAAATTATTAATACTCTCAAAAAAATTAAATTTCGGCATTAAATGACTCATAAATTGTTGATATGCCATTAAAAAGAATTATCAAGTACGTTACTTATTATTTTCCTTGTTATCTTGCCTTCAACCAATTTTGTGAATGTTAAACTCTCTAAGCGTTCTTTCCTCATTTTGTGGCCTTAAAATTTATGGTCTTGTTTATTGCTTTCATTTCGCAATAATGCGCTTGAAAACGGTATGAATTCATCTATACCACCTCATCTATGGGTTAAAAAGCATGGTAAACTGGGATCTTTAACCTTGGGTGGCAGCCAGTCTAAGAGAAGGACAACTCTGAATTCAAAATCGTAAAGAAGGCAATGGGATACCACTTCCTTACTAAGAAGTCATATTTACAGATAATAAAGAAAAAGAAATCTGTGGAGAGCCACGACCGCCATATCCAGAAATCACATAGCATTTCTAATTGTAACATTTTTCAAAATTAATTCTTTTTAATTATTAAATCTTCTAAAATGATCGATATATTGTATTGTAGACAGTAATTTAGTCTGAGATTCTTGATAAAATCTAAAGAAAAACCAGTAATAATATTGGTCCTAACCTGGCATCTTGGCTTTTCCAACCGTAGTAATGTTGCATCCATGTACCTTTTCTATAAATACTTTTATATTTTAATTGTTCGGGTGATCTTTTCAAATTGGCATCTAAGCCTTCTCAATTTAAGCGCAGTATTTTAACTTTGCCGCAATTTCTTTTGGTTCCTTTTTTTTACACTTTCTCAATTTTCACATACTTGCTTTCTCTCTCTCTCTCTCTCTCTCTCTATATATATATATATATATATATGATATCAATATTGGTCGGTAATTTCACATTTCTATCGTTTCTTTTATTTTTTATCTAGGACAAAATTGTCCCGCTATCTCTGCTATAGGAGATTAGACATTACAGAGTAGTCATTTTTCAATATCTTATCAAAAGGCTAACCCATACCTGACTTCCCTCCATCTCACGGAACATAAGCTTTGTGATATCTATATCAGCTCGGGGAGTCTCCAGGCTTTTCAAAAGCATTGACTTTACAAAGGCTATTGGTCACGATAAAATTCTTGTAGTTGTTCTTAAGAACCTTGACCTAGAACTGTCGCCAAACTGTTAAACCATTGCCTTAAGTAGAAATGTTTCCCAGACACGTGGAATCTGTCAAGTGCGTATCCTGTGTTCATACGCCCCTACCAACTTCCTTAGTGTCATTAATAAAGCTTTTGAAGCTATCATAAAGAGAAATGTCGTTGAGCACCTCAACAAAAGCAAACTTTAGAGCGACAAACAGTATGGTTTTTGTTTTTTAGGTTCACTGCTGATGCCAGGAGGATGTGCGTTGTGGTACAGTGGATATCGGCTCGGAACGAGAAACCGGGGAGCCGAGTTCGAATTCCAGCTGAATCCATTGTATTCACTTACGCGCAAATACCCTTGGGAAAGGTATTAATCCGTCTCTTCCTTCCAGTTATGGGTTAAATAGCAGGACAGATTGGGTTCTATAACCTTGGTCGGCAACCAGTCTACCGCAGAAAGCAATGGCAACCTACTGCGGGATAATCTTCTTCCCAGTCAGTCATGTCTCTTTCGAGACATGATCGCCCAAGTGTGTATCACGTATGGCACCTAAACTGACTAACTGCTGATGTCAAATTTTATCACGTATAGAATTAGTGAAGCTCTTGATAATAAAGATTTTTCGTGAGTGATTGCTCTAGATATCTCGAAGGCTTTTGATAAGTGGTGGCTTCGGGGATTGCTGTATAACTGACCAGCTGTGGAGTTACTAGGAGAGTCCTCCTGGTTATCAGTCTTTCCGGTCAGGTCTACGAAAGCCAGTCCGTTGAGGGACATGTGATCAATGCTGGCATCCTCCTAACCCTGGGTTTTCTACTTTCTTTCTGCTTTATATTAACGACCTGCCTAACAAAACTTTCAAATACTTAGTAAATATATATGTAGATGTTATCAATGTGTGGGTGCACCTCTAAATATCTTAATGACCACTGCCTGATAACTGATCTCTCCTTTGATTTAACTTTTACAGCTCAATGGAGAAAAAACTGACTGATATCATTCAATACATCCACATAATTTTTGTTTCGAGGTTTAAGGACCTATCAATCCTTATGGGATCATTTAAAGTCATAACCAATGATTTGGGTAAGGTTATTTTCTTTGTTTCAATATTTTTCTTTACGAGTATCAAGATTCATTTGGATTTGTTTTTAAGAGCAGAGTCCCCAAGTCCTACCATTGTTATTTAACCCATAACTGGAGGGAAGGGACGGATTAATACCTTTCCCAAGGGTACCAGTGCTTAAGTGAATGCAGGGTATTCAACTGGAATTGGAACTCGGCTCACCGATTTTTCTTTCCGAGCCGATATCCAGTGCGCCACAACGCACATCCGTCACTATACACGTACAGCACCTGGTATTCCAACGCGGTCACCCATCTAAGTATTGACCAGACTCAACGTTGCTTAACTTAGGTGATCGAGCGAGAACCGGTGTATTCAACGTGATAGGCAGTAAGTCTAAACACGTAATAGTTTATCAGCACCAAGCAGATCTTAAACCTGCACCAACTCTGATGAGGGTCATATCTTCAAAGACGCTCTTTACCTCAAACGACGACTCGGAACAAAGCTCGCTCCCGATCACCATTCTCATTTCTTTCGTGTTCTTTTGATACAAAGCAAGTTCCACTCAGACAGCTTCTTCCTCAGAACTGTTACTTTGTGGAACAAACTCTCGAGAGAATGTTTTCCTGACAACTACAACCTTGGTCGCTTTAAGTCTATGGTCAATCAATATTTATACTACTCGTCTTCATAATACTTTTACTTCCACCTTCCTTACAATCTCACTCAGTAATTCCCTGCTTTGAGTGGCTCTTGGGACTTGTATTGGGTGAACTATTAGTAAAAATCAAAACAGAAAACAAAATTTCCGGCACAGCATCAACTTCTCTCACAAAGTACAAGAAGAATATAAATGTCTTTTTTTTGTGTGTCAACTTAATATTTTGTATCTGATATTACTAACATTAACAATGGCTGGCTTTTATATCCGAGTATGACTGTCTTCTAGGGCGGCTAGCCAATCCCTATTGCAGACGCCTACTTAGGGACATTTTGCATATGTTCAGTGGTTTATAGTGAAACTATTCTGAGCTTAGTTATAGTTTCTGGGAGAGAGCGCATTATCTGGCATGATCAACAATCTGAACAAAGCTAGTGCGATCAAACCCTCGGTCACGATGATTTTCGAGTGGGTTTTTGCTCAACAATCAACAGCTTTCAAATAATTCCGTCTACCCAATCTGAGCGTGCGACACCTTTTGAAAAGTGCCTGAAAACCCTCCCCTGGTGTAACCCAAGTGCTAATACTACTGGGCTAATGTAGTCATGTTGATTCCTCTGATTTAGTAAACAGTTCTCCATTTTTTATTTTTTACTTATTTATTTTTTTTCAAGATCGGGGCATCAACGACCCTATATTCTACCCTGCCACACAAAAGGCAAAATAAAATAAAGAAATAAATAAACTTTATGAGTATAAAAGTATTTTAAGTCCTTTTTATAAATGCAATACAAAACTGATAAACCCAGAACTTCCTTTCCTTAAATAAGCATCTTTAAACTCAAGGAAATTCAAGATTTTGTCATACACTGAGACAATTGGAATAATGTCCTCGATGTTTCATCCAACGTGTTTCTGGCCTTCTTCAGGTCTGTCTAGGAAATTTCAAACCTACTCCTTTATTCAATTCACAGCAATAGAGTGTTCCGCTGTTCATACTAATAGAGATAACTTCTATTTGTTAATACTTCCTTGTTTATTTGTCTTTGTGGTGTCCCTTGTCTCTTCTGTTGAAGATAGGGTTTCAATTCAGTCATAGTCAAGTCAGGTGACTAAAACTGAATTAAAACTAATGATCATTTTCATTTGCGTAACCAACATTGTCAATACTCGTCCTAGTAACTTGTAGGAGAATTTGTTTGTGGAAACCTAGAGCCTTAAACTAAATATCACTTGTCTGCATTTTTAATTGAACAAGGCAAGAGTATTTGTCAGTCCTTCTGAGATGAGGTAGTATTTTACACTATTTACATTATTTGGACTATAGTCCTCATCTTTGCTGCCATTTGTATGACATTTCGACCGTTGTACGCTCAGGCTTTCGTTAGGTGCTAGGAATTTTGAACCAAACCCTTTATTACGATCACTGCGGTATATAATTCTCATTCCATGTGTGAAGCCGCTTCTGGTAGCTATGAGTTATCTCCCTTTAACTTGACTCTCTAAGTTATTTGTTTACCGCTTCTGTAGCCTGGTATTGAACCCACAACACTTTGGGTCAAGTCACCGGAACTAACCAACGACTATGCACTGGGCCATGTGTCCTTGAGGACAGCAGCATGATCGTAATACAGGGTTCAGTTCGAAATTTCTAGCACCTGAAGAAGGCTGGCGCGCATAATGGCCGAAACGTCGTAAACATGGCAGCAAAGATGAGGACAATAGTCCGAATAATGTAAATAGTGCAAGACAAGAGTATATTTTACGTTACCTGTAGTGTAGTGGAATTAAGTGGTGGACGTCCCTAGCATAATGTTCTTTCTTTCTTTCTTTCTTTCTTTCTTTCTTTCTTTCTTTCTTTCTTAAGGAAACATGGTTTTCATAAAAGATTTATTAAATGAATCGTTAGCCAGTTGCATAAAAATGAAAACATTGTCCAACACAAATTCATACAAGCACTGACATTTTCTAAAAATCCAGTGATAGGTGCGCAGACAGACTTGGAAACAGATTGATTAGGAAAAATGTCCGATGATCTTCTATACATCAACAGACAAGAAACAGCATATATTCAACAAGTCTCCAGAGAAAACAAGCAACGACAATACCAACAACAACTGCAATGGCACCAAGATACACCAAAGGATTATTCACCTGACATTTCCCCGTTCCTCAGAGATCAGAAACCTAACATTTGTCGATCGTACATTTATTTCGCGCAAAAATTTACAAACCCTGACAATATTTTATAAATGTAAGAAATATTCAAGACTCAATTCACTTGTATCAGATATAAATCAGGCAAACTAGTTCGGTGAGACGTGATAGCTTCTGCATACTCACCGCTTCTTGAAGTAGCCGCACGGTTAGGAGCTAACAACGTGAATGTTGTTGTATCAGCAATACGGAAACAATTTTTAAATGATGTAGTTATCTACCCGAATAACATCTCCATTGTAGCAGCCAACGGAATAAAAACTAAATGCTCTTGTCAAGCAGTAATTATATTAGCATTAGATAACCTCAGAAGAGACTTTACTTGGACCTGTCTTATATAAACGACCAAATCACTCCTAGGTTATGATTTCTTGGGCCATTTTGAACTATTGGTTGATTTCACCAATAGCAAACTAATCGATAAAACAACAAATAAACATTCTAAAGAACAACCATCTTCTACGATTATGAACATTGACGTTTATCCTGACAATCCTATAGACAACAGTAAAAAAATATCATAAAGAAATATCTAAATTTAATCTCTACACATTGAATTCTCAACGCTATCAAACAAAAAGTGTTTCACATGATTGAAACTGGAAGAAATCCTCCTTCTTTCTTAAATACCAGATAATTACCACCTCAGAAATGCGACAAGCGATGGAAGAACTTCAGAAAACTGCAATAATTTTTCCTTCCAAATCGGAATGGAGTATACAACCTTACATATGATACCTAAACCTGATGAAACTTACAGACCTGTAGGTGGCAGTAGATTACTAAATTCAATAACAAAACCTGATCGCTACCTGATACTAAATATAAATTCTCTGTCGTCTAAATTGCACAACAAAAATATTTTCTCGAAAATCGACCCGTCATCGGCATAACACCGAAAGAAAAAAGTACACCCCAATGGCCTAAGTAAAACAGCAATAACCACACCTTTCGGGTTATACGAATACAATTATATGCCTTTCGGTTTGCGAAACGCATCCAGTACCTTCCAAAGAATGATGGACTGTATTTTTCGTGACGTCAAATGTACGTTCACTTAGACTGATAATAATATTCTTATCATTTCGGATGACGAAGATAGTCATTCTAAACATCTTGAGAAAGTATTACAGAAACTTAGTGAGTATGATTTTAAAATATCTCTTTCGAAGTGTGCATTTGCTGTCAGCGAGCTCGAGTTTCTAAGATTTCACATCTCAGCTGATTGACTTAAACCCAGTGCTAAAAAAAAATTAACGAACACAATTTTCTCAACCAAATGATTCTAAATCGCTACGCAGATTTATCGGAATGGCGAATTTCTGTAGGAAACTTGTGCCAAATTTCAGTAACAATATTACCGCTGACAAAACGAATGCGTCTTGAACAAAAGTCTGAAATAATAACGCTTACTAAGAAAAGAATTAAATCTTTTGAGAATATAGAGAGCTGTCTAACAAGTGCAAATGCTTTAGCTTTCCCGACTCGAAAGCTAATATCAACTAATGACAATTCAAATTATGCTGTAGCAGCAGTATTTCATCAAACGATTAATAATCAACCCATTCCTCTTGGTTTCTTTAAAAAAAGTTGTCACAAAATCAACAAAATTATTTCACGTTTGACAAACAACTATTAGCTGCATACTTATCAGTACTACATTTTAAACATTTAATGGAAGTAAGGTATGTGCTATTAGTAACTGACCATAAACTACTTTGCAGTGCTTTTAAAAGCTAGTCTCCATTAAATCTCCGATAGACAACAACGCCGCCCCAGTTTCATTAGCAAATACGTTACTGACATATGTTACATAAAAGACTCACAAAATATAGTAGCCGATTAATTGCTTGTCACGATCTGCAAATTCAATCAATATTGATGTTTGCGACTCACAAAAAATAGTGGCACACCAAAATACTGATGATGAAATTAAAACATTCCGTAATCATCTGAAACCCTGTACTGTAAATAAAAACGAAATAGTACTATATGACGTGTCATTACCTTATCCACGACCTTTTGTCACACAAAACGTAAGGAAATCGGTATTTGACAGTCTGCATAGTTTGTCACATCCAGGAATAACAGCCTCTATGATAAAATCAAGGTATTATTGGTCCAAAATAGACAACTCAATAAAGACTTGGTGTAAGAAATGCTAACATTGCCAGCAATAAAAATAACAGGACATTTACAAAGTAAAGTGAAGTCGTTCGAATTACCCCCCTGCTGCTTCCAGACGGTACATGTTGATATTGTTGGGCCCCTACCGCCAGTAAAGAACCCTTTTGATCCTTATTTTTCACGCTAACGTTATATTTTAAAATGTATTGATAGAAACACTAGATCTATTCAATGATGCCCAATTTCGGAGATCACAGCGAAATCAGTATCAATAGTTTTTGTAAACGTATAGATCTCTAGATTCGGTGTTCCACGCCATGTTGTTACAGATAGAGGAAGCCAATTCGAATCTGAATTATTTACAGAATTAAGAACAACAGCGTACCACTCTCAAACAAACGGTTTACTTGAACGAACATTGAAAACAGCGATAATAGCAAGAAAAGAATCATGATTATGAGCTCTTCCTATTGTATTTTTTGGAATCAGGATAACACCTAATGAATCAAACTATTCCCCATTTACTGCATTAACGGGAAGTCAAGCTCAATTTTCGCGATTGTTAATTGATTCTTCTAAAAATGCAGACATGGACATAACAAACTCTCACGTCAAGTCTTTAGCTGAAGAGACGCAAAGATTTGACGTGGCCGAATTTTCCAGCCGATATCTACAATCCATACCTAATTCATATATTCCTAAAGATTTACAAAATTGTGAATATATTTGGCTGAGAACGGACAGAGTACAAAAACCTTCAGAATCGCCGAACACAGGCCCATTCCAGGTTATCAGTCGACATGACAAATATTTTACAATTAAAACATCTGATAATTTACATAATATTGTCTCTATTAACAGACCAAAAGCAAAAAACAAAGCAATAGATTCTGTCGAAAAAAATCCGGAATTGAATCTCGATGGAGTCGAAGAAGAAAAAAACAATAGCAAAAACAAAACCCGGTAGAAATATTAAATTGAAAAAAAAAAAACAAAAAAAAAAAACATATTTTTATTTATTACCACGCACGCACGTACGCACATAAAAGTAAATACAGAATTACACTCCGTTTTCGTAAAGGAAAGTTATCTCCTCGACAACTAAAAAGAGACTAACATATTTGAGTATCTGCACATGAGGCTCCGCGCATATCTTCCGGTTAAAAAACAATTAAAAAATATATTATTAACCAATCAGAGAAGATAAAAATGTCTTTGAAAGTAATCCACTTTTGTCTTTCAGAAATGCTTATAATCACGTGGTTTTGCCTTTTCTCTTCAAAGAGTGTCTCTAGCATTCCTCTCGACGCATGCCAGGTAACCTGCATTGGCTACCCTCTCACCTTCTTTCTCTTACTGTATTCTGTCTTTCTCTTTCTCCTTCAAAGAACATTTCATAAAGACAGACTTAAAGAATACATAGGAAATGAACATTTACAACTGTGAACGGTCACATCAAAATACATCTCGACTTCAACTATATATCCTCGTTCCTACATGAACCCTTATCATCATTCATTGTTACTTGTAATAAGAGTTTATAGTCATGTACTCTTGTACATGACTATAAACTCTTATTACCAACCTTTTTAACAAGGCTAAATCAAATCAAACACACACCCTTACACTCTAATGCCATAAACTGGTGACCTCTAATCTACTATAAATCTGTAACAGCCAACCATAAATCTCATACATGAGTATTATTTTTTTTATTTAAAAAATGACTATGTACCACATTCTGTTGTCAGGGTGACAGGTAAAATTAAAATTAAAATACCTAAACCAACTGTAACAACAACAATGATAATACGAAGAAGCTAAACCCAGTTTCAGTGCATCTGAATTTTTGTTTTTTTGTTTTAACTTTTAAAAATAAATTATAAATAATATAGCTGCGTCTTGTCGTTAGCTTATAAAAAAATAGTAACTCGATTTTTTACTTGATTGTACCAGGACCTTGACAATTAATCTCAAATTCATTTAAAACATTGAAAATAAAAATGGGGATATTTGTGTAGTATTCATTCATTTTTAAAAGAAAGTTGAAAACAAGAAAATGAAAAGAAAAAAAAACGAAAGTAAAAAAAAAATGAAGATAAAAAGACAATAATGATTTTTACTTCTTATAAAAAATGTTAATTACTTTGAGACAAATATATTTTTGCTTGCTCTAAAAAATGTGAAATTCTAAAATCAAGCAGGTTCGAACTCGCGACTGACTGTGTCTTGTTTTTCTTTTACTTCACACCGGAGAGCGCCACACGTCAGCCATGTGCCAAATAAACAAGGCGGAGTAATGTCTACTTCTTGTGCCTCTCCCAACATAGCTTTAATTAGTTGGGGCGGGGCCAGTTTCCAACGTTAATTGTCATTTTAGCACCAGGCTACTTGTGGGGACAGGTACTGCTGGTCACACAGTCAATTCCGATCGTCCACTTACAGTTGTTCTGAGTGATTTTGTACTTCGACAACTTAAGTTTGTATCGGTGAGTGAAAAATCATTTACCAAAACAATGACATCTACAAATTCCTCAACAGCATCAGGCGAATCACCCCAGGTATTATTTAATCGTCTGTTCGCCCGGGCCACTGCGTTAGGGCTCGAAGGACATCAATTAGCCACCTTAACTTGTTTTAATGATCTCAAGGATTGTAAAAAGCACAAAGAAGATGAGGACGTTATTATGGCTCAGGGGGGCTTGGTTTGGTCTCAGCGTACGAAATACTTCTTTTATGGATTGTTGGTTTTATTTGCGTTAATTTTTTGTGTTTTCTTCTTAAATGTACCGGTCACTGGTGAACAAGTGACCGCTTTTTGGTATGAATGGAACGATTATGACATTTACAAGGAACCCTGCTTATTTAATAACATCGAAGGGTTGTCGTCGCTGTTTAGACCACCAGTGAATTGTAAATTTTGTGTTAATCTCACCAGCATAGATCGGGTTTCAAACCTAACCCCACACATATTCGAGGACCTCTATGCTTACTCAGGTCGACCGGTGGTTGTAGTTGATGGGGCTAAAAACTGGACGGCACCGAAAACCTTCTCGTTTGAGTTTTTCAAAGGTATTTATAGTGAAAATAGTCCGGCTTTGGAGAGTAAGGGTTATAATTGTCAATTTTTCCCTTACCAAACAGAGTTCGCCAATTTAGCCGAAGTTTTCCAGATGGACCCAGAAAGGATTAAAAATGCTGACCACTCAAAACCCTGGTATATTGGATGGTAAGTAGAACTGATTGAAACAACAATGCAATCTTTTCTTTTCCTTACCTTATTAAAAACAAATAATAAACATCGAACAGGTGATAATTCATACCACTTTCTTCCCATAAATTGAAGAAATTCAAGTCTCTTCTTATCCATTTCACCCAACAGGTTTCGCCAGTTTGCGGTACGTGACAAAAATCGAATGTCACTTAGTTTCTTTTTTATGCTTTTTATTTTTAACTTCATTAATTTAAAAACGTTTATTTTTTGCTCAGTATGTAGCCACACATAAGTTTTCTAACATTTTTACTTTAAAAATATTCGGAAAAGTTCTACCCCACCAAAGAATGTTTTCAGAATCTTATTCTTATTTTCTTTTTCGTTCATATTTTCATACACATGTCCACGAAAAAAGTACAAAACATTGGAATTCTTTTTGTTTACAGTCCATTCCGAAAAGAAAGACACACACAAAAACAACATGATTACAATTCATTATTAAACTCAAACGTTTTCAATTAATTAACAATAGCATTTTTTTAAATTGTATTATTTCAAAATGCAATTCCAATAGAAATAACAACCACTGTGATTAACACGCAAAAAAGATTAAAGACGAAAATATAAGATTTGATTTGTCAACAATATCAACATTAATGTTGACAAGTTTATGAAAAAAATTAATTACTTTTCCTTTTGATTGATCTGATATATATATTTTTAATTTAAAATTCTGAAATCTGCTGTTCATCAACTCAGTTTTTTAAAAATGTTATCGTTTGAATTTTCTCTACTGAGTAAAAAAATACATTTTATTTTTATTTATTCAAGCTTGTTGTCTTACAAACACTACACAACAAAAACTAAAGTAAAAAACTAAACAAAAAAAATCACTCAAAATGGTGTACGATATTAAATTTAAATTAAATAAAATTTTTAAAAAAAGATGGAAAAAAACACTTGTTCAGTTTATCTGACATATTTTGTAAATGTTTGTTATCCAAAAACTGGAGAAAATATGTTAGTTCTTTGAAGTTTATTTTTAATGGGAGTAAGAAGTTGTCGCCAACGAGTTTAACAATAACAACAGAAATGAATTACCTTCTTTGTTTGTTCCTAGGCTTCTTGTGTGTCAGTGTAAAAAAAACTAAGTGTATAAAACAAAAACAAAAACAAAATTCTCTATTATAATTTTACATTTAACAACCTAACAATTAAAAAATGAATTATAACTTAATAAGTTATAATTTATGATTTTCATTTTTAACAACACCTATTTAAAAAATAGCTAAAAATATTATTATTATTATTATTATTATTATTATTATTGATGATGATATTAGAAAAGATTTTATTCTTTTCAATGAAAAGTTTAACTTTTCATTGCATTTTTTTTTTTACTCGCAAGCTATTTCGTCACTTAAAAACACAACTCGTCGTAAATGGGAATTTGTATCGACAAAGTTTTTTTTTAACTATTACATTTTTCTTACTATTTTTATGCTTTCTCATCTTAAAAAGGTGAAAAATTAAATTAGAGAATATTGATCATGGTCCCTCCACATCTTCCTGTCTCTTTTAGTCCTAATACATTTTATTTTTATTGTTAATTTAATTCTCCCAAATCCTGCTCTGTCATCTATTTACTCAAGAGTCAAGCCCATCAAGTATGTCACGCCCTGTTTTCCCCTGTCTGGCTTTCCCTCTACCCGCCCTGTGAGTATCAGATTCTCCAAGCCCCCCGCCTTCTTCCTCCATTACGTACCCCAGAAGCTTCAACTGTCTTTTCAATATTCCTGATGTTAAGTATATAAGTTTCATTTTCGTTTCCATTCTCTCCAAAACCTCGTTGTTGCTCAATCTTATCCTTAAGGGAGTCACTTTTAAAAAGATTGGCCATTTTCCCCTTCCTCGTGGACCAATGCATTTTTACCAGTAAGTTCAAAATTTTAAAAAGTCGTGATTTCTGTATCTTGTAGTTAAAAATACAATATGAAACAAAAAATTGTTTCATATTGTATTTTTAACTTCATTTTTAAATTAAAATCCTATCACAAATTAAATATATAACATTTCCGATTGACAAGGGCGAGTTTAAAGTAAGCAAAATGACATGTTTCTTAAAATTAGAGAGATAAAATTAAAAAGAAAAGTGGGTTGGGCCAAGAACCTGTATTTGACTTATGCTAGCCGCTAAAGTAGGTACCTACTCAATTGCCGAAAAAACAGCATGATGTTGAAAGGGCTCAAATTTAATAAAAAACAAAGTTTTATCATCAAAATATTTATCCTGTTCTTAAGAGGAAATATCAAATTTTGTTGTTATTATTTTTTTTAATCCTTTCTAACACGTTCGAAATTTCAGTTAAAACTTCTTTTCCTGGTTTCCGTCAGCAATTCTGTGACTATTTTAAGGAAAAGCCTTGCAAACATCAACTGTTTCAATGAAACTTTCAGGACTTATTCACAAATTATTGAAATTATTTATGCAATAATTATTATTTCTAGAAAATCTTGCTAAAATATTTTGGATTTTAGAACCTGTTAGGCTAGTGAAACAAGTTTGCTAATCATTTATGTTGAAGCGCCCTTGTAGAAGTGTGTATCACAATTATTGTGTGCAATCATTTAGTGATTTCTATTCTTTAGTTACTCAAAGAGCTGAGTTCGAATTCCAGTCAAGTTAGTTGCATTCACTTACGCGCAAATATCTTGGGGGGGGGGAAGTTATGAAGTATGAACTCATCACTTCTTTCTCCATTTATAGGTTAAATAAATAGTAGGACTTGTATCTGGAAACATTTTTTTTTTTTTGTTATCACTCAAAAATTGTTAATAATGCAATATTCATTTGCAAAAAAGAAAAATTATTTGAACATTTATTACAATTTACATTTCAGCTTTAAATAACCCATTATAAGCCACAAAAAAACAAACAAATCCAAATCATTTTTTTGGTTATCAGTTAATCTCTCATCAGGTAATTGCTATAAAAGACTTTAGTAAGTTGTTTTCAGTTTTTATTTTCATTTCAAATTCACTATATTACATTACATGAGTATAATATTATTACATTACAATAACAATATTCCAATATGAATGAAATTGCTATTAAAATCGCAAAATTCAAGCATGGCTGCTTCAAGAATTTGGGTTGCCAGTTCTACTGAGTAAAATACCTCATCTGTTCTCATTGAAAGAAAATCTTACAAAAGTTTAATAGGAATTAAATTGCTATTACAATTCATTCATATACTATTATTATACTCTTGTAAGATTTTCTTTCAATGAGAACAGATGAGGTATACTCAATAGAACTAGCAACCAAAATTCTTGAAGCAGCTGTGTTTGAATTTTGGCATAAATATTCACATCTTCTGAGACAGCTGCATTTTTTATTTTTATTTAAGTTGTTGTTCAGTCTGTCAAAATAATAACTTTATTTTTTTGTTTATGTGAAAATATTTAATGAATTCACTTGATTTATACCATGTTTTTGTGTTACATAACAGTGGTTTATAATTAAAAAAAATGGTATTATTTTTGATAAAGTTCTTTTTTTGTCTTTATTTTTAACATTTCCAATATTTTTCTAGTAATATATTGTGTTGAAGCATTTCAATTTATTATGAATCTGACTACAACATGGATATATGTAGTTTGTTGTACATGGGCTTTTTGTGCATTTGTTTGAAAACATTTTTATTCTCAGTAATGTACTTGCAATATTTTTTAACCAAATTCATGTAAAATAGAACCACACATTGTCCATGTTCTTGTTAGCTATTTACAATAATAGATATCCATTTTGTTTCATATCTTGTCTTAGTGAATGTTCCAGGATCCAGCTAGTCTTAAAATCTCTCAACCTTGTTTTTCTCTCCATTGGATCATAAAAAGTTTGAATCATATCAAAATATCCTGGTTTTTCCGTTCCTTTTGTTTTATTTTTAGTGCTAATGATTTTATTATTTTCTCAATGAATTCTCTATTTTGAAAAAGAAATTGTTACAATATTTTCTCAGTTTTACTTAATGCTATATATATTTTGTTATTTTTTTAAAATTAATTTGATCAGAATTTGTGATGATAAACTCTTTGGTGGAAATTGGAAATTCCATTTTGACAATATTTGTGACTGTATTAATTTAACCAATTAAAAAAGTAAAAAAAAAAATGAAAATAGTTATTTGTTTTTTTTAATTTTTTATCACAACACTGAGTGTGTGTGCCCTTTGTCTTCTAAAATAGATATTGAGAAGTGATGTTTATAAAAGACAGGCTTCTATGGTCAGTGAATTACTTTAGACCATTTACAAGTTTGTCTCAACCCCTAATATTGGGATCAAAAGAAATAAGTTGAAGCAAAGCTATCTGTAAAATAAAAATAGTTATGCAATTGAGTGGGAACTTTAAAAAAACTGTTTTTGAAAAAATTGCCAATTCTAAATTATGGTTCATTAATAAAAAAAAATTATTTTTTCTAAACTTGTGATGATTTTCAGGCGTTTTATGATTTGGAGCAAAAGAGAAAATTCATTTTGCTGGAAAATTATTTAAAAACTAAACCAGCTCAACAAAAAACACTAAACCTCTCAACCTTTCTTTCTTCAATATTCACAGTATTCACACCAACTCCTACAGTATAAAATTGTTTCTCTTCTGACAATCTCTTGACATCCTAGCTCTTGGCAACATTCAGAGGTGAGAATTGCAGAGTTAAGATACTCTAAGTCGCTCCTCTGAATTTTCAGTTCCAGACTATCTTCCTCTTTTTAAGGACTATTATTCACATACATTGCTTGGGAATTTATGTCTGTGAACATCTCCTGCTGACTAGGAAACTCTCTTTTGAATTTCCTGACCACTCTTACATGTGTCTCTGTTTCTTTTTACTAAACTGTTAGCTATCTTGTCTTTCTCTACTGTTCCCTCTCCTCTCATGACTGTATCATGCTAGATAGTATTTCTGATAATACAGACAAGGTCATCTCTCTATATCCCATTTGTAAAAATATATGTATTCGGTGGCTTAATCACTCTGTCACTGACCTTGCTGGCATCTAAACTTCTCAATCACTCAGTCTTTCATGCAAGTGGTAGACTTTCTCAGTAAACCTGATGGACACGCTTCTCTTCTTGATCTCCTCTTTACCTCTATCATTGACTCATGTCATACTCTGCAGCTCTGCTCTCTAGGCAATTCTGATCATGCAGTAGTGTCTGTAAACATCTCTTTCTACTCTCCCACCAGTCATGAACCCCCAACCAAGATAAAGATTTTTCTCTTATCAATGAGCTGATTGGGACTCATTCTAAGACTTCCTTTGTGACGACCCTTAGAGGGAAGTCTTTGTTCATCCTGTTTAAAAGTGCACCTCCTGGGAGAAAACTGTCATCAAAGCTGTCGTTCGATCATGGAATACCAAGTGAAATCATCTCCTTGGGTCTCACTCATATGTTTGGCTGCTATAGCTAACAGGAATCAAATTTTCCAGTTGCAACAGATGTCTTTTTGTCTCTGCTTGTAATGGGTGCAAGAAGAATCAAAGTTACTGTTTGTTGATAGAATGAAACGATGCATAGTATCTCACAAGTTCAGTTCAGCTTTGCAAGAGTGTGCTGAACAACAGCAAATCCTCAATCCCTGCTCTATTCAATCAATTTGAAGTCCTGACATTTACTGCAGGTAAAGTTGAATGCTTTGCTTGGAAATTCTCTTCCAACTTCACACTTGACTCATCTGGAGTACTCATACCCAATTTTTCTGTTAGAATGGAGGCTCTACTGAGTGATATGTTTATAAGCCACTCACTGGTTTCAGACATGATTTGCAAATTAGACTCCCACAAGACAAGCAGGTTTGATGGGCTCCCAGCCATTGTTTAAAAAAAATGTGCTTCCAAACTGGTTCCAGTTCTCTCCAAACTCTACAACAATTGCCTTGCTTCTTCCTGCTTTCCATCTTGTTGGAAGTTCTTCTTTGTAGTTCCTGTTTTTAAGAAATCAGAAGAACCTGCTGATCTCTCAAACTATCAACTTTTTTTCTTATGGCTTTTCAGCATAGTATTAGAGGCTCTAATCAATGCTGAAGTAGTTAAGTATCTTACTTCTCATGATCTACTCTTAGACAAACAATATGGCTTTCATTTTGCCAGGTCTATCACTGATGTGCTAACAACCATCACTGAATATGTATATCAAGCACTTGATATTAACAATGAATCTCAGGCTCTAGATATCTCAAAGATGTTTGACAGAGTTTGGTATTCAGGTTTTCTATGTAAGCTCCAGGATTACAGGAGGATCGTTTGATTTAATCCAATTGTTTCTATCAAATTGTTAAATGAAGGTTGTTTTGAATGGGCTCAGTTCCAGATCCTTTCACATGATCCTAGGGGTTTCCCAAGGGTCTATCCTGCCTCCTACACGGTTTGTGATCTGTACCAATGATCTTCCTGACGTCATCAGTTCTCAAGAAGTATTTATGCATAAGACTCTACCATTTACTTCTACCATAATAGCAAATCCACCAGAACTGACAAAGTAAATTTAGTTCATGCTATTGAAAAGGACCTCCAATCAGTAGTTAACTTAGGCATGACATGCCTTGTAAATTTTAATGCCTCCAAAACAAAATTGCTCTTATCTAACCATCATAAAGAAACTTTTCTGCCTGCCATGGCTGATGCTAGATTTTGGAGATCAACACACTGCACTTTCTTGGCCTCAAGTTTTCAATTGATTTGAAGTGAAGAGACTACATTGAATCATTTGCTGCATCTACTGCAAGGAAAGTTGGGTCACTGTTGTGCCAGAAAATGTTTAGTGTCAGGGTCCATCTTGCACAGTTATAAATGTGCAAGATACCTGTGCATTGAATAATGTTGTCATATCTGGTCTTGTCTCCTGCTATTCTTCTAATTCTAGGCGCTATGGATGCCGAAATGGGTTGGAAGCCATCATAAACAATGTCTGCAGATGGCTCTCATCAGAGTAAGATGTAGTAATAATCATCATCATCATATATATGTGTGTGTGTGTGTGTGTGTGTGTAACCCTATTTTCAGATGGCTGGTATTAATTTTAAGTGATTTTCAAGATGAGAAAAGATTTCTCTAAAATTGGAGAATACAATTATTTTTGTTGGAAATAGTAGCTGAAAGGTTAACAAGTGAAAACCAGGTACAAGGTTATTGAGTACAAAATTATTTTTTTAAGTGAATTCATCAAAGTCATTTCAGACAAAATATCTGTTAATGGGTTTTGATGATGTGTGACTCTAGGTTGAAATTTCCAGTGTATTGGGATGCTGGGACAGTTGATGAGAGCAGGCAGACAATAAGAGGGGGTGTGAAGTCGAAATGGATAAATGTAATTGTTTTTATTTTGAGATGGTAGAGGTTATACAGTGAGGGAAATGAAAACCCTACACCCCGCTTTCTACCACTCAGTTGGAGTACTTATTTAACAAAATCAGGGTGCAAGATGAATTGTTGAGCCCTAGTGCTTAGTAGTCGTCATAAGTAGCAGGGAAGTGATTTGAAAGCGGTTTGAATAATACGATCAGCCTGTAAAACTTGCCTGCTGCTAAGAGGAAGACTATCAGAGAGAGACATTGCCAAATTCAACCAACTGATCGTCTCGTAGAAATAATGGCACAAATATTCTACTGAATATCAGTCAACTGATATTTCTTTTCTATCACTTATTTTGACTTGCTTGTAATCTTGTAATTATTCGATATATATATATATATATATATATATAGTTGTGGTCTTGAATCTGTTTTTTTTATCATATACCAATCCCTCAAGTTCGAATTCCAGTTGAATTCATTGCATTCACTTACGTGCAAATACCCTTAGGAAAGGTCTTAATCCGTCTCTTCCCTCTAGTTATGGGTTAAATAACAGGACAGATTGGGTTCTATAGCCTTGGCTGGCAACCAGTCTACTGCAAGAAGCAATGGCAACCTACTGCGGGATAATCTTCTGCTCAGTCAGTCATGTCTCTTCCAAGACATGATCGCCCAAGCGTGTTTCACGTATAGCACTTAACTGACTGACCAATCCCTCACAAGTCTGGTCCATTCTCATCAAATGGTAATAAGTGGTCCTGTTTTTTGTCTGACCTGAGACCAACAACACAACATAGGCAGAATAAGCCAAAGGTCAGGATGTGCTAGAGGTTGTGTTTTATATATATATATATATGAGTAATAACTCTTTTCCACAACTAGCAGTTTCATGTGGTCATTTTCAGGTAGCAATGTGTAGAACAATGTAAAGATTTGCAAGCCAACAGAAAATTGTGTAGCAGCATGAAAATTTCAGTTGTAGAAAAGATGGGGATCCTCTTTATTATAATAAAGACCCTTATATCCTCTCTTCTTGCTCACACTCACCACTGTTTCTGTCTGTCCTCTTCTTCACAGTTGCTAGCTTTGTTGAATAATACTAACCTCATTCGTTATCCAGCTTTCTTTTCCCTTCTTTCTTGTGGCTGGTGTTGATTCGGGTTCCCCAACATCTTATGATATTGGGGATTAAACAAAATTCTTCTTTGTCTAGAATAATTTGTAAAAACACACATACATTTTGAGCAGATAGTATAATGTAAACATATCCCCAAATTTGATTTCTCAGTATCAAAGAAATTTGGACAACATATTAATCATGTTTTCTTATTTTACAGAATCTTGGTTGGTTAATTCTGGATTTGATTCTCCTTGGAATTGTTCTTAAATTCATTTTATTATTTTAAAACAATTTTTAACCCATTCCTTTTTTCATTTTTCTCAACCTACTCTCCTGAGGATTATAGCACTGGTTCACAGGATTTTTAGTACCAAGAAAGAAAACACAATTTTTAGTTAATTTGATGGTGCTAATTCTGAAAATGACCTTAAATTTTCATGGATAGCTATCGTTTTACTGTACTGAAATTGCTCATTTTTGGAAAAAAGATCAATTTATAATTTTAGCTGATTGCAACAATTAGTTCATAAAGGTCATAGAAACTCATCAGTTTTCAGGTAGACTGAGCAATTTCTCAGCCACCTGAAATAAACTGTTTTTATGAATGGTAAATAATAAATCTTTATAAAATGGCTAATAATAAATATCGCCTTATACTTGATTCACATATTTTTATAATCCTGTAAATTTCTTTTCAAATTTTATTTTTATAAATTGGTAAATAATAAAGTGGGGCATGGTAGAGTAATGGATAGTGGCTTGAATTGAGAAATTGGAGAGCTGAATTCAAATTCCAGTCGAGTTCATTACATTCACTTACGTGAAAACTCTGAATTCAAACCAGCCTGGAGAGGGTTGGGCCCTGACAGGCTGTTGTGCCCAAAGAAACACCACTTCTACTGCAGCTGCAGCACATGTGGTGCCCCTACGACTCTAATTAGTCATGGGATAATAAAAAAAAATCCTTATAAAAAGGAAAATAATAAATATTGCATTGTACTGGATTCACATATTTCTATAATCTTCTAAATAAACATTGCTGAGGGAGTCAAAAGTGTATACAGTTATACAGTAATATTGATGTCAAGGTACTAACAGGTATGAAGGCTAAACATTGCCAAGAACCCTTTATACACTTTAGAAATTTATATTTTTTCATACCAGTTTCTCTCTCTTTAGGGATACAAACTACAGAATGAGAAGTCTAAAACTGTCTATTGATTTGTTGTTCTTTAAATTGTCAGAGCATCTTCAATGAGGGTGGTGGCCTTATCAGTTGAAGTGAGGAGTATGAGTAAGAATTTACATATTAAAATTAATTATAATATTTTCACAGAAAGAGGAACCAAATAATTTTCCTTTTCCAGCTCCCATGTTGGTGATGGGCCTGGGGAGAGAAGACTGTTTTTGATTTATTGTAGTTTTATGCCATTGCAACATTGGAATTTAAATGACTTCAGAATAGAATAAGTTTGGTTTCATACCAAATAAACTCTTGTTGGACTGGCTTTTGAGGCTTTGTGAAAAGTCTCTCCTTTGTGACAAGCAATAATCAAAGTGTAGTGATCTGTAAAAGAGATTTTTAAAAAATGGAAGATAATCTTTTAATTTAACTGAGTTATACAAGAATAACAAAAAATAAATATTGGTGACAACTAGTTGAAAACATATTTTATATATAAACTTATTTTTCAAGAGTAAAATCGAATATTTATTGTTTTATTTACATTAATCATCATCATCATTTAATGTCCGTTTCCATGCTAGCATGGGTTGGACAAGGCTCCGTAATTGGACCATCATGAAATAATGAAGCGAGTTTTACAGTTGTATGCTCTTACTAACAGCAACCAGTTTAGGAGACTAGAAACTCAGTGTCTTTAGGAAGATTACCGACCTAGGTTAGAGGGTTCAGCCTACCCTATTCTACACAGAGTAGGTGTAGAGGATTTTATTTAAGAGATTTTTTTCTTAGACATGTTGCTTTCCAAAGCTAAAGACTCTTACTCAGTCTAGCTTTTCCTTCTTCTCTTAAATGACCACAGTTCAGAGGTTAACTATTTGCCTATAGCAGTGTTCTTGTTTTTTTTGTGTTTTTTTGTTTTTTTTATCACATTCCCTTCTTCCTAATTGACAGCTATTTTACATCCATTCTTTCATTAAAAGCATTGTTTTTATTCATTTGCCTTTTTTCCCCTCCAGGAGCAACTGTGACTTTTCAGCAGCAAATATTTTAAGGAAACACTATTCCAAGCCGTACTTTTTACCTAAGTCTTCAGAATCAAGTAAGACAGATTGGATCTTCATGGGAACTCCAGGATATGGTGCACACATGCATGTAAGTAAATTGATTTCCGTGTGTGTGTTTGGGGTTGGAGGAGGCTATTATTTTGCTGGTCTCAGTAAATGTTTTTATCATTATCAAGGCAGATAATGTTAATAATAACACACAAATTTAGCATAGAACTTTATTTATTTTCACCATCAATTTTCAAGACGATTCAAAATCTTTTCCACCAGTTATTAAAACAAAAGTTAAAATCATTTATTCATTATCGATTATCAAAAGAAATATAGAAGTCTTTGAATATTTTAAGCATTTCAGGCATAACAGCTTTTACAAATTCAAAACTTTCCCTTTAGCATGATTCTCTGACCCTTTAAGTGCACCCAATGAAGACAGCAGTCACATGTTATTCAGATCCTGCCTACGCAACTCACACAACCACAGCACCGATGATCTCTAGACTCCATAAGCATGTTGCACAGCATTGTAACAATCTGGATCAAAATATTTGTGGATTTTCTAGATTGACACATTTTCATCTGGACATACTGTTGGTATTACCAAAAGATTTTCTTCCACAATATCTTCAGAGAGAATGTTCTCCACCCATAGCATGAATGGCATTTTTATCAATGATAAAGTAGCCAACTATATGTAGGTCCCTGTCACTGAATGATTTCTTAATGAATGAAGTTGGTTTATTGAGTTTTGGTTTATATATATATATATATATATATATATAATACAAGTGGGCCTGTGCTATAAAAAATGATGCCAAAATATTTATATCAATATACCGTCTAAAATGATGGCAACATATATATTGATGTACCTATTATTGAGTAGCTTACATCAAAGCATAAGAAAAAAAATTTGTTTTTTTCTTATGCTTAAATGTAAGCTACTCAATAATACAAACCCCTGAGTGTGATAGGAGAAAAAAAAATATATATGTGTGTGTGTGTGTGTGTGTATTTGGCCAACAATCTCTCTTTTATGGAGGTTTCATTAAAAAATGACAGACAAGGTATTATCATTAATTTTTTGTATAATTTGTGTTATGATTTTTTTCCTTTCGAGAACTCAAATTATATAAGAATAAAAAAGACTCAAGTGTCAAAATAAATAGTATATTATTATTTAGTTACTTTAGAGTAATGAGTCCTTTAGTATTTAGTATAGTAAAAAATTTGTTAATAAGGCAGATATTGATAGCAGTCTGGAGAAATGTCCATTTTGGTAGTTTTGAAGTCAGACCAAAATATCGGTAGTGATAATGTGAGAAATTGGGTCAATCTACTGTGTTCTTTTTGGCTCGGAAACAGGGCAGAAGTGACAGTAGGAAATGACCTCTTGACTGCTTCTTCATGTGTCATGCATGGCTGCATTCTTGTGTTCTGCCTCCTCCTGCTGTTGTTCTGTTCCTATCTCTCTCTGGCCTTATATCCTTTTGATCAGACTTGAGAATTTGCTGCAAATATGAAAAAGCCTCTTTGTATCAATTTTTTTTGATTGGCCAAATTGTTTTATTTTTCAGCATTCCTTTCTTTTGTATTTTTAATGGAAGTTATGCACGGAGCCTTACTGATTTTTTAGTATTTTTCAGTCACCAATAAGTAGATTCCGCTCCTGCAAACTCTGGTGATTTTGGTCAGGCTAAGTCTTTTATTCTTTTTCCTCTTTTCATTTGAGAGTTGTCTTCTCGTTGAGAGAGAAGTATGGAAAGAGAAGTTTAGAGTGAGAGAGAGAGAGAAAGATTTTAAAGGAAAGTGCAAATGCCTTATTTTAATTCAAATTCATTTTTTTTTATTTTTGTTAATATATTTTATTTTTATAGTTTTACTCTTATCAGACTCACTACAAAATCATTGATGCATTTTTTGTGTTATTAATAATGAAAGCAATCCAAGATATTTTAATTTCTACATAATTTCCAAAAAGGAGTTTGAAAAAAAAAAATTATGTTTGGCTGAGAACTTTTTAGTATCCACTCATAGGTTTTATGAAAAGGAGAAAAAAGATCAATTTATTTAATTAAATCAACTTTTCAGTGTTAGCTGCTTGTGGTAAGTCATCCGGGATTCAGTCCATTTTTCAGTCTGTTTTTCTGTAATTTTTGGAAATTATTTTTTTTTTTTCGTTTTTTGTTTGTCTTTGATTTTTTTTTTTTTTTTCACTTAGTTTGTGTAAATTATTTTGCAATTCAAGGTTATTTTTGACTTAAAATATATAGTATCACGGTTCAATTATTTTCATTAGTTTTGTCTTGTAGAAGAGTTAAATTTCTGTCTTCGAGACATTCAATTCGTAACGGTTGCCCAGTGAACGCATGCTGCTTAACTCGACTATATTCTGTAAAAAATGGTTTAATTTCTATTTTTGTCTTCAGAAATTGAATTAAATCAACTTTCAGCTGCTTGTGGTAAGTCAGCTGGGATTCAGTCTGTTTTTCTGTCATTTTTGGAAATTTTTTTTTTTCGTTTTTTGTTCGTCTTTGATCTTTTTTTTTTTTTTTGTCACTTAGTTTGTGTAAATTATTTTGCAATTCAAGGTTATTTTTGACTTTACTAAGTTAAAACTTTGTAAACCTCAGTCACTTTTTTTTTCTTTCTTTTTTTTAATTGGAGTAGATAGTTCCTACTATCGCCCGGTCTCACACTCCACCCCCTTCTTTTGAATGAGTTTAGAGGTGATCGCCTTGTTTCTTGTTTAGGAAGGGGTTCCCGGTTCATCCCCTTTCTCCGGTCTTAGAGTTAGTTCAGCTGGAAGCTCTTTGCAGTCACGGAGTATGGTGGCAACGTCTTTACATTCTGAGGGTACCGGGTTGGCAGTTTCCTGGTTGCTGCTTCCGAACTCTTGCGTAGCGTCTTGAGAGGCTGCTCTGATCAACAGTTGAATAATACCAGGGTTCTTGTAGTGCCATATCGTGCATGGACAGGCGTCCCTGCATGAACGTTCGGTGGGCAACCCCGAGGCTACATTATGTTGTAGGCCGCGCCAGTCTCCATCCTTCACAAGTTGCAAATGATTGACCGACTGATTCTATTCTAAGACCTCTCCTTAACTGAATCACTATGGAAAAAAGCAAACATAATAGCAAAACTAAACCAGCTCATTTGAAAACGCCCAAACCTGTCTGCATCTCTTTCACTAACATACGCGGCATCCGCACCAACTTCCTCAGCGTAGATTCGTTCCTCCATAATAACTCACCTGATATATTAGCCCTATGTGAAACTAATCTTAACCCTTCTATCCCCTCATCTGAGTTCTACGTTCCTGGCTACCTTCCCCTCTTCAGGAAGGACTCCAATGTTCATATGCATGGGCTTGGTGTCTATGTCAGCGAACACCTTCCCTTAGCTAGGGTGTCATCTTTTGAATCCCCAGATCATTCTTTCATGTGCTTCCGCCTCTCACTTCTCAGCTCAATTAGCTATCTCTTCTTTCTCTACTGCTCTCCTTCCTCCCCTGACTGTTCGTTACTTGACATAATTTCTGACTATATCGACAAAGCCATTTCTTCCCATCCCTCTGCCCATGTATTTGTGTTTGGTGATTTTAACGCCCACCACACCAAGTGGCTGGAGAACACTGTCACCGACCCTGCTGGTGTCCACACCATGAACTTTTCAATCATCCAATCCCTTACGCAAGTAGTGGACTTCCCCACGCGTTTCTCCGACAACCCTAACGGAAGGGACTCACTTCTAGACCTCTGCTTCACTTCCATCCCAGACTCTTGCACGACCAGACAACTCTGCCCACTTGGAAACTCTGATCACACTGTAGTGTCCGTCAATATTTCACTCCACTCCCGCCCGACCCATGAAACCCAGACAAGTAGAATATCCTACTACTATCAAAGAGCAGACTGGGATTTGTTCTGAGACTTCCTCTGTGACATCCCTTGGAACAACGTTTTTAGCCTGGGTTAAGGCTGGCATCGATGCCTTCATCCCTGCTAGGAAATTCCAGCTTAAATCTCATTCATCTCCATGGTTCTCACCCGCTTGCTCGGCTGCCATTGCCCACCGGAATCATTTCTTCCGACTCTATCGTAACTACGCGTCGGACCAAAACAGGCGCCTTTTCACTTCAGCCCGTAACAAGTGTAAAAGGATACTTAAGGAAGCTAAGATGTTGTTTGCTGCCAGAATGAAGCAACGCATAGCATGCTCTAAATTTGGCACTAAAGACTACTGGTGACTCTGTAAAAGTGTACTTAACAAGAGTAAGTCCACAATACCCCCGCTAATCAACAAATTTGAAGTCCTCACCTCCCCAGCAGATAAGGCTGAATGCTTTGCCCGCGGATTCTCGAACAATTTGAGTCTGGACTCGTCTGGAGTTTTTACACCTGACTTCTCACCTAGAACCGAGGCACAACTGAATGATGTCCACATTACACCTTTGCTTGTCTCTAAGATAATCTTAAAACTTGACCCTCACAAAGCGAGCGGTGGGGACGGAATCCCAACCATAGTCTTAAAGAAATGTGCCCCTGAACTCTCCTCTGTCCTTTCTAAGCTCTACAACCTCTGCCTATCTGCTTCCTGCTTTCCTGCCTGTTGGAAATCTTCCTCTGTAGTTCCTATATTTAAAAACACTGGAGAACCCTCGGACCCTGCAAATTACCACCCTATCAGCCTTCTTCCGATCTTTGGCAAAGTGTTTGAAGCCATTATCAACGCCGAGGTGGTTCAGCATCTCGCAGCACACAGGCTCCTCTTGGACAAGCAATATGGTTTCTGCTTCACCAGGTCTACTGCTGATATGCTAACGACCATCACCGAGTACATATACCAGGCACTCGACAGGAATGGCGAAGCCCGAACCGTTGCATTGGATATATCTAAGGCGTTTGACAGAGTTTGGCATGCTGGCCTTCTATGTAAACTGTGGAGCTATGGTATAACTGGACATTTGTTTGAACTAATCCAGTTATTCCTCTCTAACCGCACAATGAAGATGGTATTAAACGGACATGCCTCCCAGAACTACCATACAAATGCAGGTGTCCCCCAAGGCTCCCTCTTAGGTCCTACACTCTTCCTGATATACATTAATGATCTCCCTGATTCCATAAGAGCCCAAGTAGGTTTGTATGCCGATGACACCACAGTTTACTCTCGCCTCGACCAAAAATCTGGTGTAGGCTTCAAAGCTAACCTCGCAGCTGAGATTGAAAAAGACCTCCAATCCATAGTGGACTGGGGTAAGAAATGGCTAGTAAATTTTAATGCTTCTAAAACGAAGCTACTCTCAATTAACCATCATCGACAATCTCACCTACCTCCCATTAGCATGGATCAGGCTTGCCTCTCAGAGAGTAAAACACTATGCCTCCTTGGTCTCACACTTTCAGCAAACCTCAAATGGAATGACTATATCGAATCCATTGCTAAATCCGCTGCTATGAAAGTTGGTTCTCTGTGTATGGCCCGGAAGTTTTTTCTGTCTAAATCTATCCTGCACATATATAAATCTACCATCCGCCCGTGCATTGAATACTGCTGCCATATCTGGTTGGGTGCCCCTGCTGTTCTCCTCGGGCTTCTCAATAAGGTTCAGAGGAGGGTCTGTAATGTGATAGATACCGACTTGGCAGACCGCCTGCAGTCTCTCTCCCACCGGTGTGATGTGGCTTCCCTGTGTCTCTTCTATAAATACTTTCACGGCTTCTGCTCCGATGAACTTAGATCACTGGTGCCCCCTAAATACGAATTTGCAAGAGATACTAGATTGGCAACTAGATCCCACCCTTTTACAGTGAAACCGATAAAATGCAACCGCAACCTCTACTCCAGCAGTTTCTTTCCTCGCCCTTCCCGACTGTGGAATTCCCTTCCACACGATTGCTTCCCCGACGGCTACAATTTCCAGGAGTTTAAATGTAAGGTCAATAGACGCCTCCTAACACACTAACCTGCTCCCATTCTATCAAACACTCTTCCCATCTGCCCAACCCTCATCCTCGGTATCCTTACTCATCTGTCACCTTCCTCCTGACATTCCCTATGTCTAACTACTCCTTCTCTTTACCTTCCCCTATGTAGCCCCATGCGCAATAGTGGCAGTGGAATGCCTTGCTTGGGGCGAAATGATTAAAAAAAAAAATTATGATTAATAGCAATAGATTTTGTATGATTGCTTTGACATAAAAAAAACAAAATATTTTTATGTTCAAAAGTTCACACCAGTTGAAAAAATACTACAACCTTTTGCACCCATCTAATGAAGAACTAAAAATAAAAAATTGTACATATGAAGAATTTTTGTTTTTGGAATTTTCTGTTTTCTACTTCCCAACTGTTTTTTCCAGGTGGACAATGTGGGAAACCCTTCATGGCAGGCCCAAGTGACTGGACGCAAAAGATGGTCATTGATGCCACCACCAGAATGTTATTTTGACTGTAAACATTCCCTGGAAGTGACTGTTAATCCTGGAGAAATAAGTGAGTTCTTAATTTTCTCTTTTGTGGCTCAAAAATACTCCTTTATTTTGTCCACTGGGGTTGATTGTTCTAGTTCCATGTGCTATGTCTCCAAAAGTGGTTTAACACTTTGCAGTCTTCTGAGTAAGACCTTCAATAGACGAGAACATGATGAAGGACAATGTGTCTGCCATCCCATGCAGCTGTTGCAAGAAATATAAAGGAGAAGCAGGCCACTTCATTTAAAATAGGAGTGCAGCGTAAAGAGGGGAAATAGAAAAATCAGCTGTGGCTAACTATATATGAAGGGAAAAGGGAGATAACTACACACTATAGGATAAGGGTGAATTAAAACCTTAAGGAATCAGCACATATGCTAGGCGACAAAAAACTCCTAAGATGATCAAGCTTAGACATGAATACAATACAGAGTGCTAGAGAAAAACAATAATAACAACAAATTGTAATAAGAGCTCTGGTTAAAAAAAAAAAAAAGAAGGTTACTGAGACATTAGGTTTATAAGTCCTAAAAATTATACTGAATGGCCCAGTAGATAAGTGTTGGTTAAAGTAATCTTGATCTGAAAGAGTTGAGAGTTCAATATTTGTCCACAGCTTAGAGAGTTGAGTTACTAAATGAAAATAACTGAAACAGATATGCTGAAAAGGCATGGCATGTGGAACTAGAACAATCTACCCTGGTAGATAAATAAAGAGTTCTGTTTGAAATTCTAAAATATATTATCTAAAGAAGGCCAGAGTGTCTAACGGTCAAAACATCATGTATATGACAATAAAAATGAGGACAACAGTCTGAACAATGTAAATATTGTGTAAATAATTTGTTTATAATATCACTAATTTAAACTATTAACCGTCTTAATTGTAAAATAGACAAATTTGGATCACTGGCATTTTAAAAAAATTTACCAATGAACTTTTGTATTTTTATGTTTTCATCACAGGTTCCTTTGAGAAAAGTTACTTTTTTTTATTCTATCAGTTTATGGCCATAATATAAGGGAAATATCTGAATTTTTTCATTGAAAACATTAAGCATTGAGAATTTGTCGTTACTTTCAATCATCTGGTAGCAAATCCTTTGATTGGGAGATTGGAGGTTTTGAGGAGCACCTCTTAACTGCTGTTATTCCCTAAGGTCGTAGCATTTGTTAGGTCCTAACTATGGGCAAATTGTGAAGCCCCAAACAAAAACAAAACACCATGAAAGTATAAAAAATACATTTTTATATGAAAGAAAATTGCCAACTGAACTTATTTATAATAAAATTATCAACAATACATTTTATCTGCAGTTGAGGGCATACAATTGTGCTCAAAATATTTAGAGAGGTTGATATACTACAAAACAAAATCAACCAATCAGCTTTATTTCTCGTCTTTTCTGAAATGAATATTGCTTTACAGGTTCTTTTGTAAACTCTTCTATTTGTACTGTTTAGTTTTGAACTTCTCTTGAATATGGAGCGTGTGGAATATTGTGCTAAGTTGCATTTTAATGTATTTGATTACCTTGCTAATTTTTGTAGTTTTATTTTTCTTTTAAAACCCTTGAATAAAATAGTGGTCAATACAGGAATATCTGCAGAGTAAGTTAAAATCCTGTTTACAATCTAAACATAAAGAACTCACGGGCAACTGGAGTTTTACCATTTGGCTCGTCAGGCATTGAAAATACATTTTCAGTTAGATTTGTAACAACTCAGTCAAAATTACCAATAAAATAATTCTATACAAATAGTTTACAAATAATTCTAATCTCTGATAAGAATTTTTTTATAATCATGAGCCTAACGAGTCACACCTGTTTGATCATTTTTTACTACACATAAAAAAAAAGCGTCAAAATGTTTTTGATTTTTTATTCTCACAATTGTAATTCATGGAATTTAATTCATGAGTCATAAACGTAAGTAAAACTGAATTTTCTGACTGTAAAATAATCAATTCAACTTCCATGCACTTGTATATTTCGATTTCTAAAACTCAGTTAATTCAGATAATGCATGTTATATCGCAGTCAACTTTGAGTGCTTCAGAAGGAAGTTGGGTTAATGGTAAAGTACGATTTTTTTAAAACCTGAAACTCATAAAGAATCCAGCACACATCACTGAAGATGTTCCCCCAGTGCCTCTTTGTGAAGTATTTTATCAATCCAGTTTGCTACAAAACAATCCAAACTTGTTGCTGAAAAGTGGAAGTTGTTGATTGAAAATCCCTGAAAAGTTTCAATTGATTGGCTGCTGGGAAAGAACCATTCAAATTTTGTCTGATCATCATATTAAATTTCTGAAAGAAATTTTATAAGTAACATTTATGAAGAAAACACTGAATCAAGAGCAGAAAATTATATTTTGTACAATTAAAATGAGGTTAACAAAAATCTTCATTATGATAACTTAAGTGTAAAAATGACCAACAAAACTGAATTATTTATTATATTTTTCTCTTTCCTCAATAGTTTCACATTCTTTCTTTCTTCTTTTCAGTTTTACCCTCTTACTTTCTCTTTTCGTTCTTCTCTTTCTTTCACTCTCTTACAAAATGGTTTAAGTGAAACAAATTTCCACTTTTTTCTTTTTTTTTGTAATTTAACATTTTGTAACCAATAGAAAAAAAAGTAAAAGAAAATCCTACCACTGATTGCCAGTCACACTTAAATTGTCTGCTTATCCCATCTCTTTCTATTAGATGTCCACAGCTAAAGCCTTTTCATTAGGCTCTGATGGAACTTTCTTATTGCTGCTGGTAGTAACATTAGTTAGAAATTTTTTTTTCACTCCGACCACAATTCGATTATCTCCCTTTGATAAGATCTATTCAGGTGAACTGAGGCATTAAATTAAACTGCCACAGTCGATAGCCCCCCACCCTCCACCGGGTAAGCAGGCGCGCACACACACACACACACACATGGCTATCAAGTGAGCCAGTTGGTGTAAGTGACTTAATGAAAACCATTTCACCGAGAAATGAATTCTGCAAAATTCTTAGCTGTTCCAAATCCTATTACATTGTCATTTTGTTGCTCACAAAGTGATTTCCTATCAGCCTTTTCAGCTGCGTTGGTCTGGCTTTATCTCTTACACTTGAGCAAATTTTGTGCCTGCAATGTCCACGAGCAGAATTTGAATGGGTGGATGTTAAAAGTGGTTTGTACGAATGAGTAATGACTTTATAGTTTTAAATCTGTTACAAATGACTGGACAGAGCTCTTCAAGTTAAGAAGTGGAATAAATTTTTTCTTTTACAAGTTCTCATTTTTCATTGATTGGAGATGATTTCTAAATATTTCTGGTGTAGAACAGTCAGTTTTCAAAGGTTTACCAAGACAAAAAAAGACGACAATTTGGTAATTAATATAAGTTTGGGTTTTGAGAGTTAATCACCTACTATTTGTTTTTCTTAAAGACAAAAATAGATGTTTCAATTTTTCTTAGGGTTATACTTTAGTTTCATATTTACATGAATTTATGTTGTTGGATAAATAATTGGCCAAGGAATCAGTTTTAATTTCACTTCTATTGTCTTTGTGCAAAAGAAAAACATTTTTTCATGTTAAAATTTTTCCTATGATATATTTTAAACAGATGGAATTAATTAAAGACAAAAACTGTCTTTTGGGAAAGTTACTATTTTAGTAAAATGAAATAAGAATACAGAATAAACATGGCAGTTAAATAATTAAAAAAGTTGGGGGGTGTCATTTATTGAATTAGTTTGTTAGCTAATTTTTTACCTAAGTGTGTGAAATATGTCTGAAATATTGTCGAGGTACTTGATTGTTAAGTAAAAAGTTTTACTAATTTGTATGAAATTTCAAGACAATTCATTGGATGCTAGATTGTTTTAAAATAAATAGATTCTGAAGATTTAGCTGAAAGGAAGTTTTTGTTTTGAAATATTTGACTAGCCATAATTGTAGAATTTGGCAAGCCTCTGTCTCTGCCAATTTTCTTACTTCTGGCCAATGCTTATAGAGCATCTCATCATAAAGACCATTACATTCTTTGGCTGACAACATGACATCATAAGACCGACCACAGGAATTGTAGAAGTTAAGCTTTTGGTGAAAAATCTTCAATGATTTGTCTGTTAAAAGAAATAAAAAACATATTTACAAGAAAGAACTCATCCATAAATGGAAAACTGATTTTCAACAAGAAAGATTCATTCTTTTTGTCAGTATATTTGTATTGAATCCTTCAAGATGTAAATGTTTGCCATTTGCATGCTTAAAGTTTTGGCTTAAATGACACAAGAGTGAGAGATGTTATCTCACAACATTGTTAGACAAATTAGAGTAGCATGTTTTCTTTTGTCTTCTAGTTGCATGTAGATATAGAAATTGTATCTTAATTTTTTATTTGTAAAATGAATTAAGTGTTTTTATTCAAGCATTTCATGTCAAAGTAAAGTAAAATAAGATTAAGTTCTGTTCGTCAGACAAAAACGGATTCACAGAAATTTCATGGCACATTTTTGCAATTTAGGAATCAAATCCAAAATTTGACATTTGAAGAGTTTTTTAATTTTTTTTTTTAAGTGAATTTCAAAGACAATAATTAGATATTCATACATAGATTTATTCACTCAAATAAGTGCCATTTTACTCCACTACCTTTTTCCACCTTAGAGGTAGCTTTATGATTCAGTTCTCCCAAAATTTGCCATCTTTTCAGCTAATGAATAGGCTGAAGTAGTTTATACAGGCTTTCAAAGAATTGAAGTTCTTCCTAATAAGAGAAAATGTAAGGGTCAAAATGTAGTCGCAAGTTTGAGTCACCATAAAGGTGTGTGTTTTTTAATGAAAGATGTCTACCTTTCAGATGCTTTTTGATTGGTTGCTACCTTTAAATGGTTCAGTTGGAGACAGCATTTTTTTTTTTTTTATCATATCACCCCAAGCAAGACTGGATTTCTACTGGTGCACAGGGGTGTTATACATATACACACAGAAAAAAATGTAGGGGGTGTTGAAGAAAGGATAAAAGATGGGAATTGACATTGCATTTAAACTTTTGCAGTTTGTGGCTATCAGGGAAGCAAGTTCCACATGTGTGAGAAAAGAAACTGTTAAAGTAGAAGAGCAGGTTACATTTAACTATTTCAGTGGTATAAAGATGGGACCTTGATGCTAATCTAGTAGCAGGCTTAAGTTCACATGAATCGGGCACCAGGGAAAAAAAAGCTTGTCAGAGCAGTTACCATGAAAATATTTTATAGAAAAGACAGCGAGAAGCCACATCACATTGGGGAGAAAGTGACTGAAGTTGGGATGCCAAGTCAGGATTGATTACATTTCAAATCCTTCTTTGGGAACTTTGAGGCATATAGCTTTCTGGTCCAATGCAGTGACCCAACCTTCTTAGCAGTAGATGCAGCTATAGATTCGATGTAGCCATTCCACTTTGGTTCAATTGAGAGTCAAAAGAGGTGCAGTGTGTCACTCTCCAGGAGACTAGCATCATCTATTCTGAAGCCGGTAGAAAAGTTTCTCTATGGTTGTTAAAGGATAGCAGTTTTATTTTGGAGGCATTAAAATTTATTAGCGATTACTTGACCCAGCCAATCACAGATTGGATGATATCCTTTTCAAGAGCAGCTGCCAGGTTTACTTTTGCAGTTTTGCTATGGCGACGTCATCTGCATAGATACCTACTTGGGAACTGATTACATCAGGAAAATCAGAAAAAGGTGTAGGACCTAGGCTAGAGCCTTGAGGGACACCTGTGTTAATATGAAATTGTATGGCTTGCTTGTTCAGAACAACCATCATTTCCCAATTTGTCTGAATTCAACAACTGATTTTATGGAAAGAATCTTGTAATACACAATGCGCTATCAATTTCACCAGATGTGCATCATCACTTTCTTCTGGCTTTGGAGTAGTTAACAGTGGGGTTCATTTTGTTTTCTTCAGGACCTTTTCTCCCTCCTATTGTTGTAAACAATCTATTTTTCATCACCTGTGATCATTCTTTTTAAAAAATGGATAATTTTTGTTATATTTAAGAAAATTGTAGATGGAAATGTGGCCCATTAATTTTTTCTAAATTGTGAGGTACCTAAATATCACGTGTGTATGTATATATATATATATATATATATATATATATATATATATATATAAGGAAAATCAGGCAACTCTAATTTTGTTATTTGTAAGAAGCTTTAATTTCATATTCTGGAACTTTTTACTGGTTGCAGGTTCACAAATTCCGTTTTGGGATAGATTAATTCCTACCAGTTTTATCAATAGGGCCCCTGATTTTCATAAATTCTACTATCATGATAGTCCCTTTCACGCAATTTACCTAGTGGGCCTGTAAAAGCAGTCTTACTTTTTACCATCAACATATTTAAAAACAGCTCTGAATGGTAGCTCTCTCTGCTGTAATGTAATTTTCAATGGGGTTTCTTTTCCAGAGCAGTTAAAAGGCCTGCCTTATATTTGGTATTTGTATTGTCCAGAAGAACAGCCTTAAGGCTGGCTGTACTATCAAATTCTTCCATAAGAAGTATTGAAAATGAGTGGAGGGACCTAAGTTTTAAAATAAATTTTTACAAATGAAAAAGCTTTCTTGAAGCTTTCATTGAAAGCTAAATGATTAAATTTACTATTTCCAGTAAGTAAACTTTCTGAGTGTTTTCAGTTAAAACATTAAAAAAGGCCATTTTTACTGACATGTTTGTAAACAAAAGTTAATTCCTGTTTGAAAAATCTTGCAAAAAATAAATCTGACACATTATTTAAGGAAAATTAGAAAAGTTAAATTAATCTGATTTGAAACAAGTATTACTTGTTTATAGCATGAAATTTAGAATACAAATATTTCTTAATCATGGAGGATCATGGAGGTCATATTTTTCTGATACATTATGTGATAGCTTGTCAACACATCTGGTTGTCATCAAACTATGGTTGATCAGAATTGACAATTTTCAAAATGTTTTTTCTTTTAAGGGGAAAAAACTGTGACCTTTTAATGTGACACATAAAATACCATACTTAAAAAAAAAAAAATTATTTTAAAAATATTTTGGCTTGAATATTTGTATTAAGCTTTTCAATTAGGTACCTCCACTAATTCGCTGAAAACAAAAAACAGCATATTCTATATGAAAGAAAGAAAAAAAGGCTCCAAACTTATAAAAACAAAATTTTCCCGTTAAAATGTTTATTTTTAAGAGGAGTTTTTTTTGTTTTGTTTTTTTTTACGTTCGAAATTTTGGTAGTTGTTTTATTTTCGTCAGCGGGTGACCAGAGTTGCAAAAATCAAATAATTGCCAGATTTTAATTTTAATGAAACTTTCAGGATTTATTCATAAATTAATTAAATCATTTTTTAAATTATTTTTTAGAAAATTTTTTTTTCTTATATGCTACCTTCGCCACCCACTAGTAATTTCAAGAAATTAAATTTCGTTGTGAAAATTTGTTTTATTAGTCAAACACAGGGTTCCTAGGGGAATGAAATCATTTTTCTTTGCCGAAAATTTACCCCGAATAGTAAGATAAAAAAATGTAAAATCTATGACATTAAGCTTTAAAGAAGAAGAAAAAAAATCAATGAATGACTTTTTACAAGAATTGTTTTCATTTTTTAAAAAAAAATTATAATGATGTATAAAATTCCAAAAATGTTTTTTAAATTCTTGAAAGCCTTGTTGCATTCATTTGGGTCATTACTTTTTTTAAAACCCTTTCTATCTTTGACTTATCAAATTGTTAAAATCAAATCCTGTAAAGGTAAAGAGATGCTCCAAGATTAGTAGAAGAAACATCGCCCCTAATTTGCGTTTTACAGTACTTCAGGCTTTTTAAAATAAAACGTTTGAAAAAGTAATTAGTAAAACCTTCCTACGTAAATAAAAACAAAACACACGCCGATAAAACGGTGTAAAAGCAAATTATCACCCACAAAATTTACATCCGGCTCATTAAAGACAAAAAGTGAAACCGATGTTTTTTGTCCGAAAGAAAACTATCGCTTAAAATAAATTAGGACATGTATGATTTATGAATGGTTTTAATTTCTGAAAAAAATCTTTAGGAAAGAAAAATAAACTAAAAAGTAATTATTTATTTAATTGATCTTATTCTTTAACATAACCTATGATTTGATTTTTTTTAATGCAACGATATTGTTTCTTTTTTTTTTTTTTTTAACTTCACCTAAATAATTTATAATGGGTACTATGTTTATTTTTCCTGTATTTTAAAGAAATTTTAAATTGATTTACATTCATTTTATTTCAACGTCAACGTTTTGGAGAGAATGGAAACGAAAAGGAAACATACTTAACATCAGGAAGAGACAGCTGAGGAAGGAGGGTTTAGAGAATCTGATACTCACATGATGGAAAAGAAACACAGGGGAAAACAGTGTGTGACATTTGATGGGCTTAAACAAATGGATAGCAGAGTAGGGTTTGGGAGAAATAAAAAGATAAGATATATTAAAAACAAGGGGCAGAAAGATGTGGAGAGAGCCATGATTGCCTACGTCCTAAAATAATAATGAGGCCTGATTATTTATTTCAGTTAACACTGCAACAATCTTTGAGATATTAATTTGATTTAAATTGCATTTCCTCAAATGAAATTGTGATTTTATATCATGCCCCAACTATCTAGACCTGTCCATATATATATATATATATATATATATATATATATATATACTAACAAAATAGCAAGATCGCCAAGACCTACCGCGGTTTCGCACAACGGCTCGTCAGGGCAAAGGCAGATCATGTACTAACCAAATAAATACACACTACTAAGACTAACCCATTTGCAGAAGAGGTTGGATGGAAGGAAAAAAACAAAAAAAAACCTGGGAGTGGGGTTACTATAACCTTCGATATCCTAAGTAAGAAACTTCATTTTATGCATTCTACACTTATTTAATATCTCAGTTCTAGAGTTAATAAGCCTATTAGCGGGTTCAAATTTAGCTATAGCTAGCTTCTCCTCATCACAAAGTTTGCAAAATTTATTATTCTTATTACTGCTAGGGCACTTTTTTATTTCCCATTTCAGAATTGGGTCCTTTTTACTTTTGGCTTTTATTTCTCATACATAGGTAGATAACGCCGTGCTATGTTTATATCTAGCGTTTTTGAAAGAAGTTTTATGATTATAAAACCTACTTTTAAAATTATCGTGTGTAGATCCTATGTATGTCTTGGGGTTTTTGTCATTTTCGCTAACATAGACCTTAACTTTGTAGACTACACTTGTCTGATTACAATTACCCTCAATCGGGCAGTCCTTTTTAGCTCTACAATTACACTTATGCTCCTTAACGTTATTATTACCGGAGGCCGCTGTATTCTCTTTTAGTTTACTTTTGTTGGTGTTATTAATGATTTTACCTATATTAGGCATACAGGAGTAACTCAACTTAATAGTATTCCTGTTAAATATCTATTTAAGTCTATTATTTGAGTTGAAATGTCTATCTATTAAATTAAAAAACATTTTTCCTATCTTGGATCTGACTTCATTATTATATGGGGGGTTGAACCATATAATTTTTCTTGATCTATTCTTACTGGCTTTTTTATTTAAACCTTGGTTCGAAAATTCTAACTTTTCTTGGTGCCCACTTTTTTTTAAGGCCATTTGAAAAATTTTTTTGTGTTTTTCAAAAACTTCCCTATTTGACGAGTTTGTAGACAATCTAACCTCTATACCTCTAGGAATACTTTGCAGAATATGTCTAGGGTGGTTAGACTTTTTATTAACGTAAATTGGGGCATAGTTCCTTTTGATGTATGGTGTTATTATCCCGTTGGCAATGTTTAACGTTATGTCTAAGTAATTGACTATTTTCACGTTATGCTCTATTTCTATTTCAAGCTTATGGGACTTAAAAAACTTTTGTACTTCTTTTCTCATTTTGTCTCCTAATCTAGGCGTGCAGTTTTCTATCACTATCAATCCATCATCCCGGTACAGGCCGTGATTATGGAAATCTATTATTTGGTTTAATTTGTGTAGTAATAGGCACCCTATCAGTTCAGCCACTTCCGCACCATCATATGCCCCTATTGGGTTATCAAACCCTTGGGCATCAGTCTTTTTTATCCAAATTTCATCATTGAACCATAATAACGTTTTACGGCAGTGCCAGATTATTTCTAGTTCCTCCTTTTTTATTTCGTTATACTCTTTCGCTAATTCTAACGCTTCTGAGAGTAACTTAGCCGTTATTGATGGATAGAACTCCTTAATATCGTATTTTATGAATGCAGATCTTTTATCGGGATTTATATCTTTAAACCATTTGATACAATCTCCAGTGGATTTCCACTGGTTAATATTAAGATACATACGTAGATTGCTACAAATGTTTTGAATTATAACCTTACTTATTCTACCAAGTTCTTTTAAAAGTAGGTTTTATAATCATAAAACTTCTTTCAAAAACGCTAGATATAAACATAGCACGGCGTTATCTACCTATGTATGAGAAATAAAAGCCAAAAGTAAAAAGGACCCAATTCTGAAATGGGAAATAATAAAAAAGTGCCCTAGCAGTAATAAGAATAATAAATTTTGCAAACTTTGTGATGAGGAGAAGCTAGCTATAGCTAAATTTGAACCCGCTAATAGGCTTATTAACTCTAGAACTGAGATATTAAATAAGTGTAGAATGCACAAAATGAAGTTTCTTACTTAGGATATCGAAGGTTATAGTAACCCCACTCCCAGGTTTTTTTTTTTTTTTTTTTTTTTTCCTTCCATCCAACCTCTTCTGCAAATGGGTTAGTCTTAGTAGTGTGTATTTATTTGGTTAGTACATGATCTGCCTTTGCCCTGACGAGCCGTTGTGCGAAACCGCGGTAGGTCTTGGCGATCTTGCTATTTTGTTAGTGTGTTTGCTCTGCGTTACTGCCTTCTAGTTAAATACTTTTCGGTTGTGTGTATCGAGCACTTTTCTTTTCTGGTTGTTTGTTCCGTTAGAGGTTTTTTTTTCTTTTTACTGGGAGGAACCGTATGTATTGTCGGTCCCACGCAGTTTTCTTTTTTTTCCCCCTCTTTGCCCAAAGCTTTATAGCCGAGGACAATAACGGATTTAGATTCTGCTGGTCATTCATGGTCTTAGAAAGTCCCTTCTATAAAATTTTGAGATTAGAATACACGCAGAGTCGGTTTAATAATTATTATTATTATTATTATTATTATTATTATATATATATATATATATAGGTTGAACAAAATAATGGAAATACCTAGTAGCATATTTGACAAATTTGATTAAACTGTCAAAAGCTTGACTATTTATGTTTTTTGGATTTCATATTAGTAATACTTACTTTTTTTAATTTTTTTTACAGATTTTAATTAAACAAGTTTAAAATCAACAGTCAAGACTGTTTAAGAATTTTAAGTAATGAACTTTAAAATGGTTCAGAATCTGTTTCCAGAGGAAATTGTCATTTTTTAGGATGATAATGCACCAATTCGTTTTTTTTTTTGTTAAAGGTATAGCTGAATGGCACAAAGAACATCTTATCTGGCCACCACAGTCCCCATATTGCAATATCATTGAACATTTATGGTTAATTTTAGAACAACAAGTGATCCTCTACCATCAACAATGAAAGAATTGGAGACTGTTTTAGCTGAAGAATGGATAGGATAAAAATTCCTCTGAAAACAATTGTACAAGTCAATCTTTGCAGAATTCAAGCTGTAATTACTGCCAAAGGCTGTTCTACAACATATTGAAACAAATTTTGATATTTCAATGTGCTTCTATTATTTTGTTCGCCTATATATATATATATATATATATACACACATTTATTTATTTGTAAATTCAGATCACGTTTAGGAGGGGGGAGATATTATTTCAGTATGTCAGTTTGAGACATGCATTGTCAATCCAGTCAACCAAATAATGGAGAAAAATTCTTGTATCGGAAACAAGGGTTAGTAAAAGAAAGGGTGAAGAATGTTGGTTACGATAGGGTCAAGCAGGTGGTTTGGCAGGGGTAGTAGGTAGGAAAAAGCTTCGGATTCACCAAATTTAAATTCTAATCTATGTAAGAGGTAAAATATATTATGAATAAATGGAAGAAAGAGATAATTAGTGAAATATAAATTTACTGTGGTGACGACACATAAAATGATACTAAGTATGGCTGACGTAATAAAACTATCATCTGCAGGGAATGGCTTTGATATCAATAAAAAATATAAATAAAAAAAATATAAATAGTTGTACTGAAATAAATTATTTAGGTGTTTCTCTTGCTTAAAAAAAAAATGATTACGTTTTCTCTTTTCAGTTGTACTGGACACCAACATTTGGTTTCACAGCACCCGCAATGTAGGTGATGATCTCAGCATCACCATTGGATCAGAATACGACTGAAAAATGAGCAAAACCTTTTGTATGTTTCTTGTTGATCTGAGGTTTGTATAGCTAAGATAATGCAAAAACTGTAAAGAGAATTAAGAAATGTGTTATATATTTTTTTGGCAAAAGAAAAAATGGTTTATCAATGGAGACCATATTTATTTATTTATTCCCTGTTAAAAAAAAAAAAAAAAAAAAGTAAAAATGTAGTATTTTATTGAATAAAAAACAAAACTGAATGCGTATACACTGTTATTTCATCTGCTTCAAATATTTATTGGATTATTATTTAATATTATATTAATATTTAATATTATTAAATATTGTTGCTATTTCCATTGACCTTGGGAAATGACATTTAAAGAGATTTCACTGATTATTGTTTAGTTTGGAAAGAAACCACAACAGAAACAACTTCAAAGAGAAATGTCTAAGCTTTTAAGATAATTAGTAACAAAAGATTCAAAATATGTTTATCAAGCAATTTCTAACTAAATTAATTCCAAAAAGCCATGTAAGCTATCAATATCTAAAAACATATGTCAAAATTTATTAAATACCTGTTAACTATTGGTTAATTTCAGAATTTCTATCTCTTTTCCCTGTATCCTGAGCAAGTAATAATAAAAATAATATTCATGGATTATGAATTTTAGTGACAGTGCATATGGACAATATCCATCTATTTGGAGAGACCAATTTTTATAAAGCATGTACAACTATCTATCACATTTGGACAAAATTCTCCCCTACCTGGGGCAAGTTACAATTTTTTGGAGTCATGTTATTTTTAAGGCATTTAATTCATGGTATATACAAGAGAATTTTCAGTAAAAATTCTGAACAAAAAACAGAATATACACAAAAAATAGAAGAGACTTGTTTGTGTATGTGCATTCACACATTCTCCAAATTAATATGTGTAAGATAATATCTAACGAGATATGATTAAACTGCAATAAATAAAGATGCTTACATTTATATGATCATCAGAAAAAAAACAACAAAAACACTGATGATTTCTATGAAAAGTCTCAAAATTTCTGTTGTGTTGCAAGTTATCACTTAACTGATATTTCAAAACATAGCAAAAAGTTAATTCTTCGTAGTAAAGTTTCTAGATTTACATCAAAAGCGAATTTGCAATTGATTTCCACAACAAATGTCAAAGATATTGACTAATTGTAATCTGACCCTGCCCAGGAACCATGTGGAGATTCTTTAAGACAATGATGAAAAGTTTCAACAATACAAAACTAAATGGTAAAGAACTTACTTTCGCATAGAAGAACATGAGTTTCAAGAGTATGACTAATATTTTAACTGGGTTGGGAGAGGAGTACATTTGGTTGGATTATTTTTATATCTTTGTTGTATGGCCTGCCTGATAAAGAGGTTGATTTTCGAGTGATTTTATATCCTAAATGTAACTGATTTGACATCAATCCTATGCAATTATGTGTTTGACATTTTGTTTTCATAAATAAAATCAAGAGAAATCTTTTATGTAAAAGGTTTCCTTAGATTTTGCCAAGGAAGTAACTAAAATAATTCTGAATTAAGAACTGACCTACCAATCTTTAGGGTCATGTTATCTAAAGAAATTAAAAACCTATCTAAACTTTTAACTAAAAACCAAATTAAATGAAAATTGGGTTGGAACTTCCATTTATAATTCATATGAATGTCAAGATAGTTCTAGACTGTAATAGATAAACAACAGCAATAAAAACAGTTTTGAAGTTTTAAGTATTTTGACCATTTTTATTCAGCTGCTACCTGTGATTTGATTGTGGCAAGGTGCCGTGCAGTTACTGAAGTATCTTGCCAACCACTACTGGCAACAGTTGGTTGAAGAAAGAAAGCACTGTCCTTATCTTTGTCATCACTGGTTCTAGTCAGAGCAGATTTTTTTTTTCAAACAGTCTCCAACAAGGCAAATGAAAGAGTTGTAAAAAAAAAAAAACCTTAACTCAGTTCCACGGTTTTCTTTCTATTTTTTCCATTGTTCTGGAGTGGCTTCAGTAACCATTTCTAAATATGAGTGAGCACCAAAGAACAATCATAGACGGACCGGGCAGATAGAATGACCGACTTGACTGCCTTAAACTGGATGTCATCCCTTTTGCTCAGCTGGAGAGGGAGAGAGTCTGGCATCTCGGGGGTGGGGTGGGAGCTCTTAAAAGGGAGAGGGAGAACTGTCGGTTCAATCTTGTTTCAAGGTTTTTACATTTCCTGTAAATATGGGCAAGACTCGTTCTATCCAGTTTTCATGCCATCTTACTTTCTGGAATTCTTTCAGATTGGAACGAAATTTTTTCAGTTTTGAATTATTTCTGTAGTCTCTGAGAAGTTCCTGGAAAAAAAAAAAAATAAAACAATTTACTATTTTATTTTTTTCTTTAAGAAAAACAATTATTTTATTAAAGAATAGGAGAAAGTTTTAGACATCATAAACAAAATGGACACAACAAAGGAATCTAATAATAATGATGATGACAATTTACAGTTTGAAAAATCAAAAAGGTGATGTGTTAGGAAGTTTTGCTGTTCTTAAACAATATTTGTGGGAGGGGCTTTGAATCAAAGCAGCAGCTCACCTGAAGACCTTGCAACAATTCCTCACTGTCTTTGAAAATATAACCATTCTCATCATGTTTCACTAACTCTGATAAACTGGAAGGGGAAAAAAAAAAAAAAAAAAACTTTCAAAAAATTAACAACAATATTTGTTAGATGAAAATTTATTGAACATGGTTAAAATATAAAGTGTCAATAATTTATGCAAAAACACAAGCCTAACTGTCAAAGTAAATTTCGCCAGTTGATTTTATTGACAAATAAAATAGATTTTGTGTTTTGGATAATTGAAACGGTTTTAATGTCAGATATTTAATTAACATGATATTTCAATAAAAAATAGCATTCAAACATTTCAATGAATTCAAGTTTAACTTTACAAAATTGCATTTTTATGAAACTTGAGAACTACGACCACAAACACGACCAATATATTGAACATATGTCTAAACTAGTTTTGTATGCAGATAATACTTTTATTATTCAGTACAGAAATAATGCAGTCTTCAGAGAGACACAAAATGAATGCGTTAATAAAGGATTCTTTTTGGGGTGACCAACATAAATAATACTTACCAATTAAAATGAATGGCACATACAGGTAAACAACATCCAAACATGTCAACAACCTTCATGGGCAAATCAAAACCACTAGAAGATTTGTGTAAACAAACCCCAATATCAGCACAACCTAAAGAGGGTGAAAAGAAAAAGAACTGAAATAGATCAACGTGACAAATATTAAACAGTACAAGTAATGCTGCACAACCTGGCTTTTCTTGAATAGGATTTCTGTGAAATTGTTATCTTGGTTCAAGCCTATCCCTACTTTGAAGATTAACAAATTGACAAATGAGGAAAAAGTCATTTTGGCAAGTTTATCACGAAAGATTATATTTACAATCCTATAAATAAATCTGTTTATTGCAATTGATAAATTCTAGTGTTTTGCAACATGTTGACATGCATTAAATTCCTCAGTGTATTTGGTATCGTTGAAGTTATTGCTCTAACATTTTTGTTGAGATTTACAAATTCTATGTTTTGTTCAATTTCACCATCTAAATTGATGAAACTTGAATAAGCTGATTTGTTTGCAAAAATTCTGACAAAAATCCTGCTTCGTGGTTTAACAATTTATTTACTTTTATAGAACTTCATAATATATTTTTAAGAAAATTTATTTTTTTCCTTTTTAATAGCAAAGAATAAATCTTTAGTATTTCTTACTCTTGAGCATGCAACATACAACTGGTCATGCATAAATATTTCTTTCTGGAGCCAAATTCCAACTTTTTGAAGCGTTTAGTCTTGTGATTTGTTTATAGTTCTTGCAAATACAGGGTAAACTAGATTCTTGTATATAAAAACTTGAAAGATATGCATTTTTATTAAATAAGTATTTGTTATTTTAATCATTAAATTGTTTTTAAAAGTAGTGGGAGTATTTTGTATGTTAAATAAGAAAGCTTAATTTTTCAAAAAAATAAAAAACAAATAATGAAAATTTATTGTACTAAGTTAGACACTCTAGTAAAACCAAGTGTATTTCAACCCACTTACCTGTCAGCTAATTTCCCCCAAATTTGGTTTTGATCTGTCAATATATATGCCTATTTTAGAGGATGTGATGGATGAATGGAAGCCACAGAATTTTATGGATAAAGGAGTTTCACTTCAATTTTAATTCATATTGATTAAAAAATATTTATAATGTATGATGTATAAACAGTGAGATGTGCTTATGTTAGAATTTGACAAAAATAATAAAAAATAACGAGAAGACAAGCAACAGGCAGATTTGAAGAGAGGTGGAGTCTGGTGAGTGCATTTGATGCTGGACATTGTTATCTTGCTTACATTGAGAAGATGACAAACTCGATTTTTCTAAAATACCTCAATGGCAAACAGAAAATCTTGTTTATACAAATCTTGATTCTATCAGAATGACAATGATTTGCTGACATTTGCCTTTGATTAAGGATTACAATGTTTTTAGAATCTACTGCTAATATCTTCAAGCTTCCAGGAAAAACAATCCATTGCCAAAGGATTGAATTTTGTGAAATTTACAAGCACAGTACCAACGAGAATTGTTGGTATCAAGTGAAACGGTTGCAATTACTAGGCTGGGGTGGGTGATATATAAATGTTTTTATATAGCCAAAGTATTTATGTATTTACACTATTTACACTGTTCGGACTTTATTGTCATATTCATGACATTTTGTTTCCTTTGGCCTTCTTCAGGTGATATATGCTAGAATTTGAAACCCAACCCATTATTTAGTACATGGCGAAGATTGTTCTAGTTTCACATGCCATGTCTTTTCTGGAGAAAATATATCACCTGAAGAAGGCTAGAATGTACAACTGCTGAAACGCGAATATGATAAAAAAAGATAAGGACAACAATGGAAATAGTTATCTATCTTAGAAAGATAGATCTTGATGAATATACAAGGGCTAAAATGTAAATATGACAAAGATGAGGACAGCAGTCCAAACAATGTAAATAGATGAAACACCTCAGAAATATAGACAGATGTTAAGTATTTGTGTTTTGACACATGCAAGACTGATAACAAATAGGGAAGGGTTTTTAGCCTGGTTCAAAGTTAATTTTCTTCGGAGGTTTTGAAAATAGTCTCAATACAATACTTCCACTTGACCAAGTTTTTTGTTGTTGATAGAGAAAACATTCCAGGGACACATTTCACACAAGATTTTTTGTGAGGTTGAAATAAGTGGAAAAGAATGAGAGCTTACCTAAAAGAACTGGATAATCTTCTGCTTCAAGCCACGGCAGACAGAAGGATATCTGCCTCCATTCTTTCTGTTCTAACTCTTTTTGGTAATGATGTTTCATGAGGCCTTTACCTGGAGAAAAAGGAATAAAAAAAAAAACAAACACTTTTCAAAGAAAATTGTTAAAAAGCTTAATTCCAATAGTTTTCTTCTTCCAGTAATGAGCATTCCTGCTTCATATTTCTTAAATATTTATCAACATTCACAGGATTATTCCTGTCTTTTGTTTTTGTTTTGTCATTTTTAACTTAAAATTCTTTTTAATAAAGTAAAACTATGAAAATGATAAAAAGACAATTTTTCTTACCAGTTATAACACAGACTAAACGTGGTAATTTTTCATTCTCTGTACAAAGCTTTTCGTATCCTGGAATAAGAAAAGTATTTACAAATCTAAACAAAAGGAGAATCAAATAAGTAATTTTGGGAAGGAAAAAATTAAATCTTATTAATTTTTCTGAGAGAAGAAAAATATTTTTTTTACCTATATTTTTGAGATGAGGTATTGTAATTATTTACACTACTTACAGTGTTTGGACTGTTATCCTCATCTTTGTTGCCAACACAGCATTTTGGTAAGTACACACTCTAGCATGAAGATGATTGAAATTTAGAACAAAACCCTTTATTTCGTCCACCGGTGTAGATTGTTCTAGTTCTGCATGCTGTGCCTCTTCCAGATATCTCAGTATCAGTTATTTCACTTTAACTCAATTCTGCATGTTTTTGTTTACCTTTGCTGTAGCCAGGTACTGAACTCACAACTCTGGGTCAAGTCACTGGATTTCCAACACTTTTTTTTTTTCCCCACTGGGCCATGTAACCTTCCACAGAAAGCAATGGCAACCTACTGCGAGATAATCTTCTGCCCAGTCAGTCATGTCTCTTTCGAGACATGATTGCCCAAGCGTGTTTCACGTATGGCACTTAACTGACTGACATGTAACCTTGAAGACATCAGTTTATTCATTTTTTGGGATGAAATAAAGGTTTTGATCACAATTCCAATCACCTGAAGCCGCCCGAAGTGTACAATAGCCAAACATCATGAATATGGCAACAAAGATGAGGATAACAGTCCAAACATTGTAAATAGTGTAAAGAATTTTTGTGGCAGATTCTATAGCAATAGCAATGAATAATGACAGAAGATTCCCCTTGACAGTTATCAAAATCTAAATTAATCAAATTTAAAATTAAAAAGAAAAATTAAATAGGTAACAAGTCTTGATGATGACTAAAATTATATTTTAATCAATTTTTATATAAAATTATTGGAAAATTTAGGATTTGATGATGGGATTATGAAGTCAATGTGAACAATCCTTTTCTTAGCTGCATTGTATGTGCTTTGCCAGAGCTACATACAGTTTTGTATTTAAAGTTTTCCCTTCTTCTAGACTGGTTGCTACCCAAGGCTATAGAACCCAGTCTGTCCTACTATTTAACCATAGTAAGAGGAGAGAGACAGATTCATACCTTTCCCAAAGTTATTAGCATGTAAGTGAATGTAATAATATGCGGGAGTAGCCTTTTCATTTGGTAGAAGTCTTTTTCTATAACTTCAGGCTTCTCGACCATATCACATTGAATACACCGGTTCTCGCTCGATCACCGAAGTTAAGCAACGTTGAGCCTGGTCAGTACTTAGATGGGTGACTGCTTGGGAATACCAGGTGCTGTAAGTGTATAGTGACGGATGTGCATTGTGGTGCAGTGGATATCAGCTCAGAAAGAAAAATCGATGAGCTGAGTTCGAATTCTAGTTGAATACCCTGCATTCACTTAAGCACTGGTATCCTTGGGAAAGGTATTAATCCGTCCCTTCCCTCCAGTTATGGGTTAAATAACAGGGTAGGACTTGGGGACCCTGCCCTTAAAAACAAATCTCAATGAATCTTGATACTTGAAAAGAAAAAAAGTATTACTAGACACAAACTGATATAAAAACAACAATAAATTGTTTAAAGAAAAAGATATTACCAGCAATAAATAAATAAAAATTTAGTTGGCAATAAGGTGTTGATATGCCATAAAAACAAAACAACCAAACCAAACTATAACTTCAAATGACACTTCTACTCCATTATTGTTCATCAAAATTTTATTTGCTTAAATGTTAAGTTTATTTTGCTTTTTCTTCATTCTGTGATTTCATATTTCTTCAGACTTTTCTAAAGAAATTATTGGTAAACAAATGACAAAGGAGTTTATTGAGATCTTTCTCCTGGTAGATGACTGATTAATTTTTTTCAATCTCCAGTCAATCAGGAGATTGAAATATTAACATTTTTTTTTCACTCCGGGAGGGGGGGTACAAGAGTGAAGAGTGAAAAAAGAAAAAGAAAAGAGAAACAAGATACAGGGGAGGGTGTTGGGGAAAGGAGAAGAGAAAGATGAGAATCAAGGGGATGAAAGATGGCAATTGACTTTGCACTTAAACTCTCTGAGATTGTAGCTATCAGGGAAGCAAATGTATGGAAGGGAGTTCCACAGGTGGGAAGTGCAAGAAAAGAAGCTGTTAGAGTAAAAATGACAGTTACATTTGACCGTTTTCACTGTAAAAGGGTGGGCCAAGTTGCCAGTCTAGTAGCATGAGTAAATTTGTGCAGAGGTGTCACCAGGAAGATAAGCATGTCAGATCAGAAGCTGTGAAAATATTTGTAGAAAAGACAGAGACAAGCGACATCCCATCAGTGAGAAAGTAACTGAAATTGTGTTGCCAAATCGAGATCGATTACATTGCAGATCCTCCTTTGAAAAAAAAAAGTTGATGGTTCATTGTCGTGGAGATGAACACACATCTCTAGAATATGACTTGGACTCATCCAAATAGCATAAATACTGAAACCAAAATTGGTCAAGAGAGTGAGAAATAAAGGAATAGAAAGAGAGTCAGCTTTATATCTTAGTCTTGCTGATTCCAAGCGACATTATATTTCTTGATTCTTTATTCAATGCAAAAAAGACTTAACAGTCAATTACAGGGGAGGACGGAGATAGACAAATTAACAAAATTAGATAATTCATTGTTGGCTTGGATTTTTCAAAATTAATGACAAAAATATTTTGAATAATATGAAAAAGTCTTGAAGAATTTAGATGGAAATAATACTCACCATCAAGTGCGCTCATTAAAACACTAAAGTCTTCATCCACTGAAAGAGAAGCATAATGGTTAAGAAAATTAAAACCACAAACAAGTTGTAAAGCTGGAAAATGACTTGGAATCAGTGAAGGAAATTAATTATTCAAAGTTTATCGAGAGAGCAAAATGTTGTTTAAGAAATAAACAGAAACAATAAATTGTAAATATTGAATGGAGGAAGAAGAATTTAGATGTTGATTTTTATTTTAATCATTTTTCGTTTCACAGAAAGGACAAAACAAAATTTATAACTTGATGGTTGAGAAGGACAAAAGATATAGATGAAATGATTAAAATAGGTACCTCCACTCATTTTTCTATACCTAAATTTAAATTGAAATTTTAATAATAAATAAGTTATCTTCAAGCTTTAAAATTAGCTTTAATTGAAAGCCAAGGGATTAAATTTACTAATTCCAGTAAGCAAAATACCCTGGAGTATTTTAAACCAAAATTATATTGATCGGAATAAAAAAAATTCTAAATTTAAAAAAATTTAAAATTTTCTGCCATTTTTCATCGATTGTAAATAGAAGCCAATTCTCAGTTTTAAAAAATCTTACAAAAATAAAATACACAGTGTTGACACATATTTTTCAAATTACTGAATTTAAACTTACTTTAAGTTGACTTGAAACAAGAATTACTTGCTTACTGCTTGAAAAAAATGTTTCAAAAGGCTTTCCTCAATTGCGGTAGCCTTGTTATCACAGCTGTCAACACCTTATCAGCACCTTAGGAGCAGCCAACAACTGATGATTTAGTATCCGCCAAAAGTATGGAAGACAAATTTGGTATAAATCTTATTCACACAAATCTTTTTTTTTTATTATTTTTAACTATGTTAAAATTAAAAATTTAACACAGTTTTCAGCAATTATCCAATATTTGATGGAATTTTAGTTTAGCTTTGTAGGCTTATGTTTGAAGATGTTTTATGAAAAATAATATAAAACTTTTTTTAAAAAAATTTACAATTTAATAACAGAATGAAAATAACGGAGGTAACTCAGTTTATGAAATGTTATGGTATTTATTAATTTTTATTTTTAATATCTATTTTTCATATTTTTAGGTACCTCTACAAATTGTGAATTTCACAATTATTATTTTTTCTTTTTTTAACAAAATTAGAAAATTAATAATTAAAATGTAAAAGTTGCTTTAAATGTTTAAGGAATGACTTGCAAAACAGGCTGTTGAATTTTATAAATGCCTTGAACAGATTTGAATCAGAATCAAAGTGCGGTTTCTGTCATTTTCCATGTAAGGGGAATAATCCAAAACACTTGTAAACTTCTAAAATAAATATGGCCCCTATGGAACATCGTACTTAAATGAACATGTAGATAGACTAAACTATCGCCCAGTTCACATTCCACCCACGTCTATTGAACAGGTGAAGAGGCTTGTTCCCTGCTTAGGATGTGGTTTCCGGTTTTCTCTTTTCCAATCTTTTCACTCTTACATAGCCCCCTGCACATCAGTGGTGTTACCGCCTTGCTCGGGGTGATATGGTTAAAAAAAAAAAATTTTTTCTTTATTTATTTTAAAATTATAAGGGGTGAAAAATTGATATTTTTTTTATTCTTAATTTAAAAAAAAAAAAAAAGAAAAAAAAGAAAAAAGGACAAGTTCTCTAAAAGATTTTAAAAATATTTTAAAAACTTTATAAATTATTATAATAATTAAAAAAAATGAAAACAATTCTTTTAAAATTTTAATAGTAATCGAAAAATTTGTTTTTCTTCAGACTAACATGTCCTTAATTATTATTATTTATTTCAGCAATTAAAAGCAATTAAATTATATCAGTTTTATTGCATTTTTTATTTTACTCTTCAGAACAGATTTTCACATAGTGCCGAATAATTTTAAATAAAAAAAAAAATAGATGATTTATATTCCCTGATGAATTCTGCATTTAACTAATAACAAATAATTTGCAGAAATTAAAATTTATTAAAATTTCATGAATTTATGTGAAGTGGGGTAACAGAGTTAAAAAAAAAAAACAAAAACAAAAAACGAAAATTTTTATCAATATTTTAAAAAAAATAATAGTTTCAAAAATAATTTTATTCATTTGTGAATGAATACTAAAAGTTTCATTAAAATCCGACAATTATTTGATTTTTGAGAGAATTTCCAAATTAATGTGTTTGTCACCGAAAAAGTGAGAATTAAAATATTACGTAATCGATTGTAAACAGTCATAAGATTTTTTCTGCAACGCAAACTCAAATCAAAACAAAATTTTCTGCCAAAATTTCCTACATGTTAAAAGGAATTAAAAAATTTTATAAAATAAATAAAAATTACTTTGATCTTTCCTCTTAATATTATAAATATTTTAATAGAAAAAGTTTGTTTTATTAAGTTTTGAACCTTTTTAATTCATACTATGCTGGATTTTTTGTGATGTAATGGAGGTACCTAGATTAAAACGAGAGGGGAATACAACCTGCTATGGTCAGCTGAAAATATGGACAAAAAGATAAAACTTTTATCATACCATCAAGCAAACCAATGTGTAAAATTAGGTTTTAGAGTACAAGTTTGTTTCATATAATTAGCACGGATAGCATACTTGTAAAATCACGCATACTAAACTAATCATAAGCAGTAAAATTTATTTGCATTTTGAGAATTTCCACATCCTAAAATGATAATGAAATGCAAAGTCATATGGTGTTTCTGTTGAAACGAAAAGATTTTATATTAACAGGGGAATTAAAATGAAAATATGATCTTATTTCTGAAGAAAATCAGAAATTTCAAGATTCTATTTTGTCAAAATAATGCTAGCGTGAAATGTTGACAATAAGACAACAAAATGGTATAATAACCAATGATTTTATGTCGAAAGATTTTAAAATCCATAAAAAAAAAGAAAAATAAATAAAATCCTAACATTGTCATCTTGATTATTTTCTATAACATTTTCAAGAATGACATAACTCTTTCGTCCAATAGAGATGAAGATGTTTCAGTGAATAAATGAACAATTGCCAAAGATCGAATTCCTAGTTAGAGACGTTATAAAAATCAGATTGAAATCAATTTCCAAATTAGGAAATCCAAACCGATCTTAGGCCGAAATTTAGATAAAAAAAATCATTAAAATAAAAAGGAACATTATTGTTTCCATTTTAATTTTCAACTTCAAATAATTAGAGAAAAAATTTTACTTTTTAAGAGAAATCAATGATTGAAAAGAAAAAGTGGATTTCATTTTTCCGAAATAAAACTTTAGTTTTGCATCCCTAGTAACATGTTGCCAAGTGTGAGTCAAAATGACCCAAACAAGTAAAATGGAGACAAAATCAGTGAACACCTTTTGTTGTGAGAAAAAGGCTGTAAGCTAAAAAATATGTTGCCAATTTAAGTTAAAAAGCATTACAACACAAGTCCTGAATATTAATTGTTTTTTTTTTTTGTTTGTTTTTTTTTTGTCAAATATGCAAGCCATTATTTATAGGCACCAGATGATACTAATTAATATGCGGAGTAGGCTTCAAATTTACTCCTGTTGAACAATGCTGAGAATATAGATGGTTCATCTGCCTGAAGAAGTGTGTTTAATAGATTTTGGAGTCAATTTGGAAAAAAAAAAAAATCACCATGGAAACTGATCGAATATTCATTTAAAATCTTGATAAGGTATTTTAATGCTTACATTTTTCTTTTTATAGGCATAAAGAAAAAAAATTAAATTTAGCAAACAAAACTTAAAAATTGCCAGATAGACAAATGAGTGCTTTATTTTTCATTTTTTAAAAAATTCCAAACCAAGACGTTTAAAAATTTTCTGGTTTAAAAATAAATTATTGGTTGTAAGAATCATCTTTAAAAATTAGTATTTACAGTGGAACAGTGGAGTGATTTCATAAAATTAGTTTAAGATTTGTGTTATATTCATAAGCAGAATATTATAATTACCATAGAAGAGGAGAACATCATAGCAGAATTTTTATTAGAGCAATACTATTAAAAATATTCTGAGTTGAAGACTAAAGCAACTTATTATCAAATGTGTCATTTAATATGGGGTGCAGTGTCTGCATTTGAGGTAACATTGATAACTCATTTTCATTTGTTGCATTTATTACAAAAAGTTGAAAAGAAAATCCTATCAACATTGAAAGATGTAATAAATAGATTACTAATTGCTATATGAAATAGAAAGAAAAACATTAAAATAAATTTATTTTATACAAATATGCATACATTCATTTCAAAAGGATGCAGAAATAAAGGGACCAAACTGATAATGCAACAGCAAAATGAGGCTGGTGGCATAAATAGAAAGTAGTGCTCATAAAAAATGCTCAGCTAATACACAGTGAATGTAAGAGTAGAGCAAAATTATCAAGTTGTAAAGAAAGTTCTCTCACATTTTTAGACGTGATTACTTTGAGGGTATGTTTTTTAATGCTTATAGTAAAATAATTTTTTTAAAATCACAAATATTTCAATATTTCCCTGAATTGCAAGAATCCATTTTGAAAAGTCATTAACACTGATTTATTTGAGATTAGAAGAAATACAAATAAAGCTAATTTTGAATGAAAATAATTGTTAAAAGTTAAAATAATTGCAGAGTAGTTTCCCCTGACTTGCAAATCATAAAATAGGAACTGATTTAAAAATAAGCCTTAGGCAGCTTTTAAGCAATTATCTTTTTTTAAGAACACTTGTAATAAATCATTCATGAAATAAGTTCAGTAAATTTCCAATCTAATAATTAAATTTGCACAAAAATTCATTTTCTATTGTTACACTTTAATAAATGCAAACAACTTTTCAAATAGAAATACATCCGATTCTATAATATTAATAATTTTCAGAATATTTTCTCCTAATACACAAAGTTGTGATTTTTCAAGTGTAGCTTAGATGTGGCACAAGGCCGAAATTATGGGGTACCCAGTGAGGATCGAATTTACTACTAAGTCGCAATTATTCTAGCAAGACAAGCTTTTTACTCATTACACCACGTCAAGGTTACCCAATAATGACACAAAGTTTATGGTAAAAACTTTTATTCATAGATAATTTGAAGTTTTTCATTATGTGCGTCATTTCATAGCATTTTTAAGAATCCAGGTTTATGATCAAAACATTTAATCAATTAAAATCATAAGTTTTGCTAATATTTTGAGATTTTTTTTTCACATCAGATTTTTCTCTTAGTGCTTCAAACATTTCGCAAATTTTATTCATGTTCTAATAAAAACAAAATCTGGATTTAGAAATTATCCATGGAAATGGAAACCTCACAAATGACAATTTCTGTAAAACACTAGAATGTGAAAGTGTTTTCTTGTCTCAACACTTGTGCATGTAACTCACCTGTCCAGCTTGTGCTGCTAATGAGAAGGGCTGGACGATCATCCAGCAAACTCACTTGACCGTTCTCGTCCTTTATTGTAAATCTGGTCTTCTCCACAGAAAGTGACTCGGGGTATTTGCTGAGGGAGGTGGGGGATTAAAATGTGAGGGAGGAGGGGGAAAAAAGAATGAGAAAAAAAAATGAAATTTATGCAATGAGTGCAGCAAGAAGCATGCAATTATTAAAACAAGATGTAGTAAAGACAAAAAGCAGACTTTGTGCAGAAAGAAATTCAAACACTTATTCATTGCCAACTAAAAACATGGTTATTTACAAAAACACTAATATAAAAGAACTTGACAATAAAATTTAATAGTTTCTTTAATACAACAATGATGTCTATTAAAAACTTCAAGGAATTAAACTATTTTGGAAGAAAAATGGAAATCTGTATAAAACAAATTCTTAACAATCAATAATTTCACTGAAATTAATTCTTAAAACCTTCATTGGTTTTGGTTCCCTATGTTCCTCACCAACATGATTACAAGATAAAAGACAACCGATAATGTTTGCATATTCGTAAGAATTGGTATTAACTATTTTCTATTCTTATCGAAATGGCCCAGTGGATATAGATGTCGGTTAATTCCAGTGACTTGAATAAATAGTGTAAGTAAATACTACCTCTTCTCAGAAGTATAGACAAATAATGAGCAAATCCATTGTTTAATTCCAGTTTCTTTGACTATAAAGTGTTTTCTCTCAAACACATATGAGGCCTTCAATACAAGAAGGTACTTTCCACCATGTATGTGAAAATCAGTTAAGCATAACACTGTATTCCCCAAACCTTCCTTTATCTAGAAAGCAACTCGACTGTATCATCAGGTATTTTTTTGTTTTAAATCGTTTCACCCCAAGCAAGGCAGCACTGCCACTGGTGCACAGGGGGCTACAAAAGAGGAGAGTGAAAAGTTGCATAGAAGGAGAACGAAGAGAAAGAAGAACTGTCAGAGAATGAGTAAGACAAAGATGGGAATACTGGTGTGAAGAGAGGGTGTGTGAGAATAGAATGAAAAGGGAGAAGAACCAGATATTGGGGGGAGGGTGAAAATAAGAGTAAGAGATGGCAGTTGACATTGCATTTAAACTCTTAGAAATAAGGATACAGAAGGGAGTACCACAGGTGGGAAGTGCAAGAAAAGAAGCTGATAGAGTAGAAGTGGTGGCTGCATTTGGTTGTTTTTACTGTAAAAGAATGGGACTTTTTTGCCAATCTGGTTGTTCGAGTAAATTCTTGTAGAGGGGGCACCAGTAAGCTAAGCTTGTCAGAGCAGAAGCCATGAAAATATTTGTAGAAAAGACAGAGGGGAAAACACACCCCATTGGTGAGAAAGTGGCTGGAGTCGAGCTGCCAGGTCAGGATCAATTACATTGCAGATTCTCCTATGGATCCGGTCAAGAACCCCAAGATAAATAGCAGGGGCACCTGACCAGATATGACAACAGTATTCAACACATAGGTGGATGATTGATTAGTATATGTGCAAGATGGACTTAAGCAAGAAAAATTTCATGGCCCAGCACAGTGAGTAAACCATCCTAGAAGTAGATTTAGCTATTGATTCAATGTAGTCGTTCCACTTGAGACCGACTAAGAGGGTGAGGCCGAGGAGGTGTAGTATATTGCTTTCAGGGAGACTAGCTTGATCCATGCTGATGTGGGGCAGGAGTGACTGCCTATGGTGGTTGACAGATAACAGCTTTGTTTTGGAAGCATTAAAGTTTATAAGCCATTTCTTACCTCAGTCCACCACAAATTAAAGGTCCTTCACAAGATCAGCAGCAAGGTTATCTTTGTCCACCTTGGCAGATTTCTTACTGAGGTGGGAGTAAATGGGGGTGTTGTCAGCATAAATTCCTTGCTACAAAGTCTAAATTCCTATGGTTCACAATGATGTCGAATATGCTCCTGCCTGACTTTGCAGGCTCAGGCTGTGTGTTGGTATAGAAGGTACCTTCCACCACATTCCGGTAGCGTTTTTTTATATTTTTTATACTATTAATATTTATGTCTACTCATTATGGTTGTTGTCTAATTAGTAACAAAGTATAATAATTACCTTTATGATAACATGTCAGATTAGTCATTTTTTCTCTTCAAAAAAATTTTTTTTTCATGAAAATTCATTAGTGTGTTTATGTGCAAGCTTATATTTGCCATTAGACATATTTAAAGGCTTTTATCTGGCATGGGGGGAGCATAATGTCACAATTTTGTTGAGTAAAATTCCACTACAGTGGTGTTTGGTTTGAATCAAGTATTTTACTTCAAAATGCCACACACCTCTTCTGTTCTAAGTGTGTAAGTGTTTGTGTATTAGATACTTTTAGCTTCCTTTAAAAAATAAAAATTCAGTGGTTTATCCATAAGTCAAAAATTATGGCATTTCGAAAGTCAAACTTCAAACACTATTTTCTCGTTTTCTATTTTGTGGCAGAAAGTACCTTCTAATTGCAAACGCCTCATATGTCCTTGTCCAATTTCACCCACAAAGTATACGATGGTGAGATGAATTTATCCCACCAGTAGGCAATCCAATAATGCAATCATTAGCAATTAAATGCAAGAAATAATAATCTGAGATATAATTTACTTTAAACATTTTAAAAATTGTCACAAATTGTAAACTATCTTGCATAAATTCATTTCAAAAGGATGCAAAAATAAGGGGCCAAGCTGATAATGTAACATGAAAATGAGGCTGATGACATTATAAATAGAAAATAGTGTTCTTCAAAAAATGCCCACCTAATATTACTGTGAACACAACATTATAGCAAAATTATTAAATTGGAAAGAAAGTCCTCTCACATCTTTGATATAATCAATTTGGGGTCACCTTTTTAATACCTACAGTCAAGTAACCATCAATTTTTACATTCTAAATGCTATTTTTTTTTAAATTTTGCACATGACATATCAAACTCGGTAGATCTTTTAAAATGTGTTTAAATCAGATTACATATTAGATGGTAAGCTGCATGAATTTAAAGAAAGTGTTCTGTAGTAATGCAATTGGTAAAACATTGATTGTGTCTATGGAAATTGAAGCTTTAAAATTCTGAACATAATAAATATTGACCTTCTGTAAACTGCAAGTGAGGAAAACTATGCAAACTGCATGAGAAATAGCATAACAATACAGGTCACATTTGAATCATAAAACATTTTCATGGACTCAAAAAAAAAAAAAAAAAAAAAAAAAAAAAAGGTGTCTAAACTTAGTCAATCATCTGACTGAAATTTGGCTTAATCAGTGTTTACTCCCACCTGCTCTGTACATCAATGAATAGTAGACATGTTACTGCATTTTTCCTGAATAGAATCATCACCTGTGATGAACAGTGGGTTTTTTATAATAATATTCAATGATAAATGACAATGAACTGAAAAAGAATTCATCCCAAACTAAGACTACGTCTGATAAAAGATATTTTTTGTGCTTGGTTGGATGTGAACGGTTTGATTGATCACAAAGGGCTAAACCAAAATGAAATGTGGAGAAATATTGTGCAAAAAATTGGAGAAAAAGCATTCATCATTGGTTAATTGTAAAGGCATGTTTCTCTTACGTAACAATGCAAGACCACGTTTCCTGAGTCACCCAAGAAAAGGTCATTGTACTAAATGTAAAAGTTTTGTCTAATTCTCCTCACTCTCCTGATTTTGCTCTATCAGACTATCATTTTAGATCATATATGTGACAGAACTAAATAAATGTTAGAAATTGAAGTAAAAATCCAAGAGAGAAAAAAAATGCTAAAGAATGTGAAATTTTTAATTTAAAAATCCCTAATGAAAAATACTTGTGACACTTGAAGGGAACATTTAATAAAATAGGGAGTTAGACTTGAATGGCTTTTACTCTCATAAAGCTTTTGCTTTAAAGAAAACAGTTTAAGTGATAAATTTTAATTATTAGACAAAATGTATTTTCTTAGGGCTAACATGAGAAAATTACATCTTATAAAATAACAAAAAATATTCTCGATTTATTGCTTCTATTATTATAAGGGCATATATCTGAGCAATTAAAATAATTTGAAATGATGTTAAATGAGGAAATTATTTTTATGGCAGAAATAAGATCATTTCCATTCAATGACACCAGATGAAACATGAAAAAGGGAAACTTTTCAAATACATTACACATATTCTGCAGTTATAATATATATATATATATAACATTTTTAAATGAGATTTTTTTAAACACTTTTTGTTCTCTATTTCAAATGATTTCAAACAAATAAAAAGTTAAAACAAAATTGGTTACCTGGGTGAAAAGACTGGATAAAATTTACTGAGTTCCATGAAAAGTTTGTGTTGGCTTTCCAAGGAAGTCTCTTGAAACGTCAATGGTGCTCTGTCATACACAGTGTGGGCTCTACAAATGGAGTTAGAGGATTAATTTTCTGTTTGGACATTCAAATAATAATGTTCTTATAAGATTTTGATAAAAGAGTAAGGCACCATAATAGAATCATTTTACAACTTTTGTATATGAATTTAAAATCATTTTACACAAATAGCATTATTATCACAATGACTATCTTTCATCCTATTTTGTGTTTATACAATGCATTCATAAGATAATTGTTGTAAAATAATTTGATGCACTTTTTCATGTTTTTCAAATGTTTGATTGGTAAATATCATTGTCAGATGATGTGCTGTTTGGTAAGTTAATCAACAGAATGAGTTATAATTATACAAAATAGATTTGACAGGATCTGCTAATTAAAATCATTAGCAATCTACAAATTGATGTAACAATCTACAATCTGAATGGTTATACAAGACAAAATGATGGTTCCGTCTGATAAAGTCATCAAATTATCTTTTTTCTGTTTATAATATTAAGCAAGCTGCAAGTATAGGGCACATAGTGAGGATCAATCCAATCAGTAATAATCTGTGAGACACCAAGATGAGAAATCATCAAGAATCATTAATTATCCAAGACAAAATGAATTGAAATATTCTAATACCTTTTCTGGTACCACTTTTTATCTTTATTTATTTTATTGGTTCATTACAGTTGGGACAGGTGAGATTCCGAGTACTTCACCATTAAGTGTTCAGCAAGAAATGGTACTAATTGCAAATATAATTTGATCATTAAACCACAAGTGCCTTCTATTTCGATGCCCTAAGCTGCTTAGAGCATAAAACATTTTTTTGTTTTAAATCATTATACCCCCCCCCCCCCCCAAGTAAGGTAATAAAGCCACAAAGACACAAGGGGTTACTGGGAGTGAAAGAGAATGAGAAGACATTAGTGAAGAAATTAAACAATTAAAGAACAGGTTTAAGTAGAGAAATGACGATTGGTGCTGCATTTAAATATTTGAAGATTCTAGATGACATTGAAACAATAAATCAGAAGTGAGTTCCACAGGCGAGTAAAGAAACTATTAGAATAGAATTGACAGTTGCATTTAGCTACTTCAAGAGTAAAATGGTGAGACCTAGTTGCCAATCTAGTAGCACACTTAAAATCATGAAGTCGAAAACCCAAGAGGGGAGCTCATCAGAACAATTGCCATGAAAATATTTGTAGGAAAGACAAAGAGAAGCCATGTCATGTCAGTGAGAAAGTGTAAGAAGTCAAGATGTCAGATCAGAATTGATTACATTACAGACCCTCCTTTGAATTTTATCAAGAATTTTGAAATATATAGTAGAAGCACCAGATCGGATAGGACAGTAGTATTCAGTGCTCAGACAAATGGTAGAATTGTAAATGTGCAAGATGGATCATGCCAAGAAATAATTATTTGCCACATCACAGTAAACCAACTTTCCTCGCAATAGACATAGCCATTGATTTAATAAAATCATTCAATTTCCTTTCAGCAAACAACCTGAGCTCAAGAAAGTGCAAAGAATTGTGCTCTTATATTTATTTGGCATAATTTATTAATCCAACACTGCTGACAGCCTAATAATAGAATTTTAACTTGTTTGCAGTATTGATATTTTTTTGTATTAAAACTTTTAAATCTCTTTGCCAAATTGAAAATTCTGAGACACCCAAAAAAAAAATAAAAATTAAGATAATTCTATTTTCTGGAAGAACATTTGAATCACTGCATTCCCTGCACTAGATAGAAATAATTGCTCAATGATTTTAGATTAACGATTAATCAGTAATTGGTTAATTTGACTATCAGTGCAATTCTAATCTAAAACAAGACCAATATATAAAATGTATACTTTAAATTTATAAGATTAGACGTACATTTCTCTTGACTTTTAAAGTTTTTAAGAAATCAGAAAACAATATATTAACCTCTATAGTCATGAAAAATCAATTATCATTGATTTCCAATGAGCAACATAGCATCAATTTTTATTCAGAAATATTAATGGTCTTTTTGTGTATCAGTGTTAAATTAATGAAAGTCAAGTTGATCAATCTTAGCTGTTATTTTATCAAGTTTTGTGTAACATATTAACCAAGTCACAAATTTTAACAAGCACAATTAGCAAACTATATTGATCACTTCTGAAAATAGACATTTACCTCATTATTTACATAAAATTTATTCTTATAGTTAATTACTTATATATGTGTGTGTGTGTGTCTTTATTTTATAGAAATTTTTTAGATACTGTGAGAAGCCAATATTTTCTGGGAGAAATCAGCTTCTAGTTGTATTAATAAACTTATTTTATATGCATTTTTGTCAGGGGTGTGTGTGTGTGGGGGGGGGGGGGTTAGAATATGTATCCAAAAGAGGTTAGCATATAACTGTTACTATTCTTATGTCTTCTGCTCCGTTCAAATTATACTTTCAGTAAAAATTTAAAAGTTGTTTTGAATCAAGTAATTCCTGCTTGCAGGTTAAATATACATTCAGACATAAACCTTAAACATAAAAAAAAATTCTTTAATTTACAAGACCACTTACTTTATTTTCCAATTACTTAGCAAATCTTCACGCATGGCATTGGTGACACACAAATGATCAGAGGCTAAACGCCCAAAAAACTTTTCAAACCTAAAAGAAATGAGAAAGGGAAATAAAAATAGAAAAAAAAAATTAGAAATCAATACAGATTATTTTATTGCTGTTTTGTTATTTATTTACTTATTCCTCAAAAAATGTACATCAAAGGAATCAATTATTCTCATGAAATAATTTTATCTTCATCTTTTTTCACATCTCAGATTCTAAATCCAGAAGTTGTTTTATAAACAGTTTTGGTTAATGACTATGATGAAATTAAGATTCTTTACAAACATCAAGAAAAGTAAGTGCAACTTGAAAGAAAAAATATAATCTGTCAAATTTAGATAACACCGAACTCCAAAATGTTGGGGTTTCAACAAAAGTCATTTTGAAAGCAGCTTTTCTTTTTAAACCATAAGATTTTAGAATTACTCAATATCTTATCTTAAAAAAATTCAGTGTAAATTCAATCAGAAAAGCAACTCTCGTAGTCAACTGTAGAAAGGGAACTATTAATTAAGAGCAAAAATCATAAAAATAAATATTTTTGGTTCAGGTTGCAAGCCAATGATTTCAAAATTAAAGTACATGCAATCATGACTAATATTGTCTTTGCCCAATTTTTGTTTTTAAGCAATACAGCTATTTAAAAAAAATAATTGTTATAGTACATTGTAATTAAACAGATAAAATTTTGAAAAGAGTAACTTAAAATGATTGTCCTTTGCTTAAAGATAGTCATTTTAGTATCATAGTATCATTTTAGTATCATACATCAAACAACTTGTAAATATGCAATAAATTAGATCAAACTTTGAAAGGAAAGCAATTGATTACAAAAAAAAAAAGTCATAACGTAGATTTTTTTTTTTTTAATCGTATCACCCCGAGCAAGGCGGTAACGCCACTGATATGCAGGGGGCTATGTAATAGTGAAAAGATTGGAAAAGAGAAAGCTGGAAACCACATCCTAAACAGGGAACAAGGGATGAGCCTCTTAACCTGTTCAATAGACGTGGGTGGAGTGTGAACCGGGCGATTATTTGATAAAGAAAAAAAGGATGATTCTATATAGCCAACAAAATATCTTTTTTAAATTTTTTCCCCTCTTCAGATGATGTAACATTTAAAAGGTTACTTAACATTACATCAGTAAGAAACTGTTTAGAAAAAAATATGTCTGATAGTCAAAGACAAAAAAAAAATGATTTTAAATAACTGACCACTTAGAAAATTTGACCAGAGGATGTTGAGGCCCAAGCGTAAGTCCAAGGATTGTGTAACCATAATTATGCCAATCAATGACAACACTTGACCACCGAAAAGCAGCTACTGCCCACACCATGACCAAAGTTGGAATAGAAGGAGGGTTCTGAGGGAAAGAACAAAAATAATAATTAATGATTATTTAAAAAAAAACAAAAAAAAACAACAACAACAATTTAGAAAAACTAAAATTAGAATATTTTTTTTGTTTATCAACCAAGAAGTCCTTATTCACCTGTACTAAAATATGCGATGACTTTGGAGTGAGGAGAAGATTGACACCAAGTGAGGTAGCTTGCCAAATCACCTTTACCGCATAAGCTAAGAGACGAGGTAGCACTGATCGGGGATAAAAAAAAAAAAAAAGGGAGAGAATAAAACAATTAAATTATGAAAAAACATAATTTGTAATATTTTGAATTGCAAACAAAAAAGTTCAAAGTTTAGAAAAACAAACTGAATGACAAAGTGTTATTTCCTTGTTAAAAAATCAAGTAAGCAGAGATCAAGAGATCATAATTCCAAACACAACCATAGAAACCACAAAACTTTAAACCATATTTCCCTCTAGTGTCAGTTTAAACCAGTGGTTCTCAAATATTTTTCTCATGTCCCACATTTTGTGTGATAAAAAGTACATTTAAAAATAAAAACAGGGAAGATCAAAGGGAGATAACTGCGGATTCGAAGTCAGAACATTATCATTAATAAGTCTCTCCTCCAATTTGCAGACTAGACCCTAGTAACTATAGCTTAGTACTTGATATACTACAAAAATATCACAATGATAAAAATGGTCATGCATGCAATTACAAGTAATCCATAATAATATTTTAAAATCATATTTATTTTTGGCATACAAATGTTTTGAAGCCGTTTCTAAATCTTTGTCTTTCAATCATTCCACCTTATTTGCTATCCTCTTCTTCTGCATTTATGAAGCATGCCACACTATTGAGGCACTACTGGTTTAAACAAACAACTTTTTCTCTCTCTACATTTTGGCTATTTAGCTTAGAATTCACATTTTCATAAGTGGCAGATCAGACATATACCAACAGAAGACGTTTAACATTAAATGTACCCTTCAGAAAAACAACTACTCTGGAAACCTAACAGCTTCTGCTGACAGACAAAAGTGTTGGAATCCCTTACATCAAGAGAAGAGTGTGTTGATAAAAAAAAAGTGTTCAGAAAATCTGCAGTTCATACATCAGGATACTATTTGGAAGTCTTACAGAGAAATCTCTGCTGAGCCTAGCCTAACACAGAAGTAATCATGACCAAGAACTGTGTACTTCATCCCTTGCAGATCTGGCAAAGAATACAAAGATGAAACCGGTTGATCACTAAAAGTAAATCTGGAGGAATATCAAAAAGTTAGAATTAAAGGTAAGACAATGAAATCAGAGTTGGCTGATCATACACGGTGGGAAAAGGGTTACTGTCAACTCCTGCATTTTCATTCCACAGTAAAAATATTATATATATATATATATATATATATATACACACACACACACACTAGACACATGATGAAAATTGTAGAATCAGAGAACGTAAGGTTATGGCAATCTTCTCAGTAAGCCTATTATAGAAATAAATATTATATGAGAGCCATTAATAAAGAAAAAAAAATGATGGTGGACAGAAACAAGCTTGAGAGTAAGGCATCAGCAGGCGGGCCTGCAATAAAAACATTAGGTTTAGTGCTCCAAGGCCTAGCTTTGGAATTGTTGCATACAGCAATAATCTTGAGTATTCAAGCATTAGTTCTTGAATTTAACTGCATAGTAAATGTGAGTTCAGTCCCTGGGTTGGGTAGTATGGACTTGCATTTAGTGGAAACAGAACTAGTAACAACTGAGCAGTACTAAATAAGAACAAGGTGAAATATTCCTAGATATGGGCTGCAGAACAAGAACAATCTATCTTTATAGATTTAATAAAGAGTTCAGTCTGAAATTCCCTGAAGGTGACTCAGATTGGCTGAAATGTGGTAATAATAACAAAGGTAAGGACACTAGTCCAAATGTAAATATTGGTGATTCCTCTTTCATGCAATCCAAACATAAATTCTTTATTATCAATGAAAACTTGGGAATTTTTCAAGATATTTTACTTTCCTAAATTAAAGTTTACTAGACCTTTTTTTGCAACACATCGACACATGTTGAAAAACACTATTTATCATGATTGAAATTATTGCTGACATTTATGATTGAGATTTACAAACTCTTATGTTCATTCAATTTTGCAAACTAATCGATAAAATTTGAATAAACTGGTTTCTTTGGAAATTGACAAAAACCCTACTTCGCAGTTAAATAATTTCTTTAATTTGATAGGACTTCATGGTAAACAATTTTTAATAAAATGTCTTTTTCCTTTTTCCAATTTTTTTTGAAGTGTTTGGCTTTGTTAATTATATTGCCATAACTGTAACCAGTTAAGTAAAATAAAAATGGTTTTCGAAATGTCTTATGAAAGTCAATTTCTCTTTGTTAAAAGGTGTGTATAGGGGGGGAAGGGATCTGAATGATGCTCACAACAGCAGTTAAGTCATTTGTAGTGTAATATTGGGAGAAAAAAATGACCACCTGGGAAACTTATATGGATGTTAAATAATAAAACTTAATTTTTCAAAAAAAAAAAAAAAAAAAAAATAATGAAAGTTTATTGCACGACCAACTGTACTTTGTAAGGGTGCATACCCTAGTAAGACCAACTGTACTCTGTAAGGGTGCATACCCTAGTAAGACCAACTGTACTTTGTAAGGGTGCATACCCTAGTAAGACCAACTGTACTTTGTAAGGGTGCATACCCTAGTAAGACCAACTGTACTCTGTAAGGGTGCATACCCTAGTAAGACCAACTGTACTTTGTAAGGGTGCATACCCTAGTAAGACCAACTGTACTTTGTAAGGGTGCATACCCTAGTAAGACCAACTGTACTTTGTAAGGGTGCATACCCTAGTAAGACCAACTGTACTTTGTAAGGGTGCATACCCTAGTAAGACCAACTGTACTTTGTAAGGGTGCATACCCTAGTAAGACCAACTGTACTTTGTAAGGGTGCATACCCTAGTAAGACCAACTGTACTTTGTAAGGGTGCATACCCTAGTAAGACCAACTGTACTTTGTATTCACTTAACTTTTTGCACCTCTCCCCAAAATTTTGTTTTACTTAATCAATCCATGTCTATTTTAGAAGGTGTGATGGAAAAGCTAACAAAAGGCACATAATTATATATCTATATAGACAATTATGGACAAATGATAGCATCAGTTTAAACTGATGCCAGGAGGATATGGTTTAATGTTTTGTGGTGACTTGTTCAGCTTATTTTATGACCAAAAACTGAAACAAGTATTTATATAAGGGTCCAAAGATTAAAAGCATTTTAAGATATACCAATGAAAGACATTAGAGAAGTCATAAGAATGAAAATATTAATTGTAAAAGAATAAAATACTTTTAGAAATCAACATATCAAAAAGCATCAAAATAAAGTTAAATTACTTTATTAGGAACAATGGCTAAGGCATCTGTATATTTGCAAAACATACAGTCTATAAACAGCAGTTAAACACATTCATAACATGTTTTTATGGATTTTCTTATTGATGGTGATCAACAGTTCAGTTTAGAACTGAACTCAACACCTGTGAATTCCTTGTAGCGACAGAGGCTTGTGTAGAGCCAGCCATAATTTTCAGATGAACTGATAACAAAGAAATGATGCACACTGTGACTCAAAGTCTTTAAACAGCTTTTCTCAGATTTGAATTAAGAATTTTCCTTCTCCTAGACTGACTGTCCAACAAGGTAAGAGATCCCAGTCTACACTGCTATTTAACCCATAGCCAGAGAAAGAGAAAATTCAGCATGGAGTGAATGAAACAGAAGCAACTAGAATTTGAACTTGGCAATTCTAATTTTTACACTGATAATCCTTACCCTACCTGCATGCTATTCTATATAGCCTCACATCAGGTAGAAAGAAAATGTATTGTTTCACTTTAAATATTTTGAATACGTAAAGAATAAAGGTAGGACCCAAATTGAATTATCTATAGACTTGATAATCTGCATGCTATACAAGTTACATATAGAATGAAAGCAAACAGAATACTTACATTTAATACTTGAAGGAACTTCAGGCAAGATGTAAACATTTATCAAGCTATTTTTGCTGAAATTCTCATGTGGAGTTGTTCCTAGAAATACAGTACCAATTATTAACTAATATGTTAATAATAATTGCTAACATCAAATAACACCACCATGATGATCTATACACAGATATTTGCAAAATATCAACAAACTGAAACATCTGTCACATGATCTTCAGACATGCAAGAATATGTAGTAAAAATATAAAGTTTTTTTAACTGCTTTGCTGATGTCAGGAAAATAGGAAATTTTAAGATGTTAAAAGGAAAAGAAATCAATTTTAAACAGAAATACTAAATAGATATCACAGGATTTAATATCATTACTGTAAAGAAATAATCTATTAAGACATAAATGATAAGAAAATTCATTTGGATGCCATATTTTAAAAATTGGACAGCATTTTTTGGCATTTCAGCAATTTTTAGGTCCTTACAAAAAAAGTTTACAAGACACATCTAAACTTTTCCAATTTTTGTAAAATAATGTGAAAATTAACTATTGTCAAAGTATCAAATTTGTTTATACTTTGAATGACAATGTCAGAAATTTGTTGAAAGCCATATTTGGCAAAAAAGGTAGGGAAATTTCAAATTTCTAATTTTGAAAAATTGAAAGATATAAATCTAATATTTGAAATTTATCAACAAATTTTCCCAGCTTTTACCAAGAGGGTCACACACATTAATAATAAATATACATTTTGTATGACTGAGTTTCATGTACATGTTAATTGTCAGGCATGGATTAAAAACTGGCCACTGTAAAATTTAAATATTAATAACCTACTGTTAAGTTAATGGAGCAGTCCATTTACTTATGAAGCAAAAATGTGTGTGTGTGTGTGTGTATATATATATATATATATATATATATACACACACACACACACAAAAAAAAACTTATATGAATGTGAGACAAAAAGAAAAATCTCAGCAGATGAAATATGTCAGCTAAGAATAGTTTTTCATCTATTCATTTTGCTCTTTCTACAGATACACTATCTGAAAATAATTTACACGTGCTTACAAACACACACATGTAATTGGGTGTATATAACAACTTCATTTCAGCTTACAACTTTGTAAGGTTCATTCATTTTGTACACAAAAAAAAAATATTGATGCTGCCAATATGAATATAAATATTTTGGTGTGAGGCTTTAAATAAAGCAAGAAATAATCCAATTAATGTCTCATCAATTGTGTTGCACTTACCTCCATATCCAATGACATCAACATTAAAATTTTCCTTGGCAAATGACAATGCATGATATTGCATTCGTGGACTTCGGCCAATGTCACCCAATACTACAATGCAAACGCTATTTTTTCCTGGGATAAAAAAGTTCATGAGAAAGTAAAGAAGAACGAATGTAATTGGCGGCACCACAATAATCCACAATAACAATACAGACATGGTCGGTTAGCAAGTTGATGCCAGTCAAAGACAAAACATGGAGACAAGGCAGGTTATAATCTCTGAAATGAAAAGAAAAAAACGGTATAGTTAGTTCAGGTAAGAACAATTTATTTCATGTACATATCTATTCCATTGGGCATTAATCTGGCAAAAGGCCATAGTATAGAGCACTCACAGCAGTAGTAATATTTTAATGAGACGAGTGTAATTCACCTAAATCCATGACAAAGTGCAAAGGAATTATTTCAATGGTCAGCATGTGGAAAATAATGCCAACAGTTTAAATGAGAATTTTCAGTTTTAAGCTAGAAGATCGAGATTTATACTAGAATTATACTTAATGAAATGATTGTGTCATTCAAACATCAAATAGATTCTTGTATCAATACTGTAAAAATAAGTTTTTAAACTTTGCTTGGAAAGTGTGACACTGGGATTTGAAGGTGTACTGGCATGGCCAAGGATGCATTTCAGAATCTGAGCCGAGTACTGAGAGACAGGAAAATTTCGTTGGAAACAAAGAGAATACTGGATTGTTATAAGATGTCTGTCCTTCAAGATGGCAGTAAATATTGGAGAAACTCATCAATGATGAAAGACTTGAAGCAACCGAAATGTGGTTCTACAGAAGGATGCTGAGGATCCCATGGACACAACATGAAATGAAAAGGAAACTGATACTTATCAGGAAAAGACAGCTGAAGTTTGAGACATGTAACAAGGAAGGAGAGCTTAGAGAATTTGATACTCACAGGACAAATAAAGGGAAAGAGACAGGAGAAAGCAATGCATGATATACTTAATTGGTATTTGTCTATATTTCTGAGATGAGGTAGTATTTACACTATTTACATTATTCAGACTATTGTCTTCATCTTTGTTGGTCCAGTGGATATAGACGGTTAATTCCAGTGACTTGATCGAAAGACTTGCAAGTTCAATACCAGGCTACAGCAGTGATGAACAAGTAACTTAAAGAGTCCAGTTAGAGGGAGATGACACAAGACTACCAAAAGAGGCTTCACACAAGGAATGAGAATGATATACCACAATGATCGTAATAAAGGGTTTGATTTGAAATTCCTAGCACCTGAAGAAGGCTGGAGCATACAACAGCTGAAACATCATACAAATGGCAACAAAGATGAGGACAATAGTTTGAATAATGTAAATAGTGCAAATACTTAATGGGCTTGAACCAAGAGATGGCAGAACAAGGTTTGGCAGGAGTAACAAGAGAAAGGGTGTTAAGAGCTATAAGAGATAGAAAGATGTGAAAGGCCATGATTGCCCATGTCCTGAAGGGACATGGCATATAGAAGTTATTGCAACAATAAAAAATGATTAACATAAATTTCAAACATAATTTGCAACTAAAAAAGTCTGCCTAAAAGTTTTACGTGAAGTTAATGATATTGACTGTGAGTACACCATTATTTAAACTTATGTAAAAATATTTTTGTTTGACTAAAAGGATGTATTTAAACTGTCAAAAGTTGTTAGAAGTAAAAATTCACCAAAACAAAATTTTGTACTGTACATATTTACTTAAAAAAAAAACAAAAAAAAACTTTAGTCCCAAACGTACTGTTAGGTGAGGTGAATAAAACTACTTTTGTAAGCAATTTCAACTTGAAACATAAAAAGCTAAGTTTCTTAAAATTAAAATAATTAGAATGGTTAAAGATAAACATGAAGATTTATTTCTTTGTATATTTCAATGTTTGTGTTTTTATAAAATAAAAACATAGAAATATACAAGGTATGATGGAAGAATTTGTCTAAATAACACAAAAATGAAAATAACACTAATTTTAACAGATATATTTAGCAAAATGACACAAAAATATCTTGAAATACTAAAGAGTAAATTTATTCAAGAGAATTCCCACTGGTTTCAATCACAGCCTCCAGACGACTTTGGAATCTCCTGCATCTCTTCTGGATGGTCTCCTTGTATAAGTTGATAAATGCTGCCATAATCCTTGCATTTGGCTTATTTTTGGTGCTACAAAGAGGTTTTTTGGTCTCTCAACTGCACTCCATCTCCCACACTGTTAATAATAAGGGGAGTTTCTGGGGTGTTAGGTGGCCAGGTGTAAGAGGTGATGTGGTTGCAGAAATTTTCTGACAGCCATGACTGGGTTCTCCTGTTTGTGCAACATGGTGCAGAGCCCTGTTGCCAGACAGAGGGTCTTCCTCTTGACCCAGGGCAGCATAACCCCTTCAAGACATTTAATGTAGGTCTCCATGTTGAATCTGAGGCCCCATAAGAAAATGAATTAAGGCATAATGTTGCCATCACTAGTGGTTACTCTAAACATCCTTGTAATCACCATTGGACTTGTCCAACTCTTTACGAATCCTTCGAAATGTTCATATTGGAGCTTCCGGTGTGAATACTAAGCAGTACAACACAAACTATTTCTAAATTTCTAGTGGAGTGAATTGTGTTCTGGTGCTTTTTTCTCACAAACAGCAAACAAATGACCCTACAAAACTGTGGCGTTGACAAAATCAAAAACAATGCATATGCACAAAATTAAAAGTATAAAACCTGACAATTTACATATCACAACCTGTAGTTTTAGATTAAAACAATTATGGTAAAAAAATCAAAAGTATGAGCGGTTAAATTAACAAGACACTATCATGAATAATTATTCTATAGCTCATTTAACACTAGCTTTTATATATATATATATATATATATATATATAAAATGGATTTTTATTAATCCAACAGATTTGTATGACTTTAAATGTTATTAGTAAATACATGTATCTGAGTAGGTGTTCTATTATTTAATAAACAGTATATTTATTTTGACCTACTGCCTGAATATTTAAAAAATCTTATTAAAGAAAAATTTGCACCCTTTGGCAGGAGTCCAACTTGTGTCCCTCAAGGAAACAGGACCCACTTTTTGCCTGGCATACCTTACTGCTTGGTTGTGAGGGGGCAGAGTCATTTCTCAAATATTCAAGCTGGTAGGCAAAAATTAAATATACTGCTTAATAAATAAATTGAGTGCCTACTCTAATACGATTTTCCACCAATGATAACATATATATATATATATATATATATATATATATATATATATATATACACCTGCTTAAATATTTGAAAAATCTTGTTAGAAAAATATGTCCCCCAGCAGGATTCAAACCTGCGTCCCTTAGGATAAACCACTTCTAGATCTCTAATATTCAGGTATAAATAATACTGTTTAATAATAAAAACAGAACATCTATGCAAATATGAGTATCTATTAAAAATAATGCTTAAATAAATTAAAAATGTAGAATTTAATTCATTTCCTAAAATAATTGTCTTATTTACAATTGGGTATGAGACACTCACTTCTCTCTCTCTCTCTATATATATATATATATGATTAACAGCTGAATTCCAAGTCAAAACTGTGAAACAGTTAATGAGTATTGGTTTTCTTAGTAATTTAAATATCAACATTTTATTCTTTGAAGTTATTCTTCTCTCCCATACAACACATTTTCCTTATCAATGAGATCTGTAATGTCAATAAGATTTAATACTAGGATTATAAATATAATACAATAATTTCTGATGTATTCATGAACTCTCTTATTGACACTAGAGTTGCTTTTTATTGTATTAGTAATTTTATTCATCATAAAATGAAAAAGTCACAAATATCTGTGACCAATACAATATTGGTATTAATATTGAAAATCGGATTATATCATTAGTCTTTAAATTAAGCATGATTTTGTCATTAAAAAAAAAAAAAAAAAAAGCTTAAAACAGACAGTTGGAATGTATGTAAATTCTTTCATACTAAAATAGTAGATAGGTTTGCCTATAGGTTCACACCTTTCTCCAGTCTTTTGAACAGTAGAAGTTTATCCCTTCTTTATTTTTAAGGATTGAGTATCCAGTTCTTTCTAAACTCTATACTTCTAACATCTCTACCTGAACTCTGAAATTTTATTCACCATTTGTCTATTTTTTCTTCTCTCCCAATAGGAATAGATAGATTAGGCTATCGACCAGTTCACACTCCTCCTCACCCATTTGAACAGGAGTAGTGGTTTATCTCATCTCCTGTTTAGGGTTGGGTTTCTGTTCCCTTCTAAAGTCATCTACTCCAACTCATCTGCTAACATCTTAAAAAGAAAAACTGAAATTTTATTCATTAATTAAATATTGACCTCTTCAGGTCTAGAGTTAGCCATTATCTTTCCTGCATAGCCTCCAAGAACTTCACTTCTGGCTCTTTTTTATACTAATACAACCACCACACAGTAACCCACTACCTTCAGTGGCTCTTGGGCCAAATATGAGGGGAATATTATTATACAAAAGAATATATGTATTTTTTTCTCTATTTTTACTTTTCAATCTTTCTTGTAATTAAAAAAAAAAAAAAAATCTGTATAACAATTACTTTCAATATTGTAGTCATTAATAAATCTCTCAAAAGTAATTATGAAAACTCTTTAAAAACAACTTTAGTGCATACAGAGGGAACAAAGAGAGTTGCCAACCTCATCTGTAAAAACAATTCCACAATTTTGCAACATCACATAACAGACAGAATGAAAGATAGAGCCCAGTAAAAAGATGAATAGTCAAGAAACATTTTTATTCTAATTTTACTAATCAGAGAAAACAAAAGTAGATTATATAAATAAAATTTAGCAGGTTTTCAAACAATTTTCAACTTAAAAATATATATATATAATCAATATTCGATACAGGTTGATTTGCATTAAAATTACCAGATTTCTAACATTAAACCAATTCCCTAATTTTTCTTAAAAAAAGAAATGTGACTATTTGAACTCCCTGATTTCCAGGTTGAGTGTGAAATCTGCTGTAAATGTAGCTACCTCTAAAGATTTGCTAATAAATGAGTATACATGATGAAAAAACGCACAAAAATGAATAAAAACTAAATTGTGTTTTTAAAAAGAATGAAGAATTTTTTTTATTATTAAATTATATTGTTTAACTCTTTCTGGAACCTCCAAAATTTTGGTTAAAAATTTTGTCAATTATTAATAAATTAGTAGGGGAAATTTGAATGTCTTTTTACAGTGAAAATTGATTTTTTTTTTTTAACATGTTACCCTCACCTTATTTAATTTTGAGAAGTTATTTATTCACCACTGTTGTAGTCAGGTATTGAACTCACAATTGTTTGAATCAAGTTACAGGAATTATCCAGTACCCATATCCACTGGGCCATGTCTAACAAATAACTTAGAGAGTTGAGTTAAAGGGAGATAACTACAGGCATCTGGAAGTGGTATTGCACATGGAATGAGAATGATATACCCCAGTGATTGAAATAAAGGGTCTGGTTCAAAATTTATATCACCTGAAGAAGGCCGGAGTGTACAACAGTCAAAACATCATAAACATGACAATAAAGATGAGGACAACAGTTTGAACAGTGTCAATAATGTGAATACTACCTCATCTCAGAGGTATAGACAAATAATTCTTAGCAGTTAGATGATATTGTTAAGTAAAAACTATATTTACTAATCATAAATGGAAAAGCTTACTACAATTCATCAACTCCCAGTATTTTAAAAAGAATTTTGCTTGTGTGTACAAAAGTATCTATTTTTACTTCCACTCATTTTCCATAAGTATATTTTAAACTGAATTTTAAAAAATATAGTTTTAGGAATTTTTTATTTTAGTTTTAATTTAAAGCTAAATGATTAAATTTACTATTTCCAGTAAGCAAAATACTCTGGTGTATTTTAAACTGAAACTATATTGATTGGAACTTTGGAAGATAAAAATTTTTATATTATTTTTCAATTTTTCTGCCATTTCTGAGTGATCGACACATTTGTAAACAAAACTTTGATTCTTGCTTTTAAAAATCTTGCAAAAATAAAATATACATCTGACATTATTTTTGGAAAATTAACAAATTTAATGTTAAATTAATTTGATTTACACAAAAGTATTACTTATTTATAGCATGGAATTTAGAATAAAGCTATTTTTAAAACACAGTTGATTTTTCTTTCTAACGGTCATTGAAATGTGTTGACAGATGCAAGATAAGATAAAAGCGTATGGTGATCCCAAGTGACATAATTGTATAATTTTTTTTCTGGTAAGAGGAAGAAACGCTGAAACACATGACTATTCAATGTACACAGAAATTACCATACAAAAAAAAAAACAAACAAAAAAACAAAAAATTCAAATACACACACACACACAAAAAGTAAAAAACATTATTTAAAAAACACGATAGCTCGAGGATTTGTATTTAACTTTTCCATTATATATAGTCTTCATTTTAAACCTACCAGTCTATATCTACTACAGTCTTGGAAATATTTTTAAAATATTTTTGAAACTTAATAATTATCACAATTAAAAACAAAAATGAAAACAACTCTTAAAATTTCATTATTAATCAAAAAAATTTTTTTCTTCAGACTATAATGTCTGACATTTATTATTTATTAAAGCAATTAAAAGCTTATCTAATTAAATAATGTCATAGTTTTATTTCAGCTTTTATTTTACTATTCAGAGCAGATTTTCAGTAAAAGGGGCCAAATGGTTATAAAAAAAAGAAAAAAAAAAAGAAAAATACATGATTTACATACATGCCCTAATGAGCCCACCGTTTAAGTTTTTAAAACCATTTTTGCCTCCCGAATAAATCTTGAAACTTCATGAGTTTGGGTGGAAGGGGGTTAACAGATGTTAAAAAAAAAATTAACAATATTTTTTAAAAATAATGATTTTAAAAATAATTTCATTCATTTGTGAATAAGTCCTGAAAGTTCCATTATCCGACAATTATTTGATTCTTGCAAGAAGAATTTCCAAATTTATGTGTTTGTCACCGAAAAGAAAAAAAAAAGTTATGTAATAAATTGTTTTCCATTGTAAACTACGATTTTTTAGCTCCCCGCTAACGAAAATAAAAATAAGATTTTTACCAAAATTTCGAACGTGTTACAAAGAATTAAATAATGTTGAAAAATAACAAAATACTTTGATCTTTCTTCTTAATAACAACAAACATTTTGATGGAAAAAGTTCGTTTTTATTAAGAATAAGTTTCTTCATACGATGCTGGTGTTTTTTCAGCGATTTAGTGGAGGTACCTAAAAAAGTTTTTAATTCAAATTAAATAAACGTTAAGTGAATTAAACTTCACAAAATCAAGTTTTAGAAAAGTATATTGTTCTTTTTGGAAGATTTGTTTTAATAAAGAGAATTATGTTGTGATGATAGTTACTACGGCCGATGTTAGGAGCAATTTCAAAAAGAAACAAAAAATTCACTAATCAATTTAAGTTCGTTTTGAAATAAAAAAATGTATTTTGCTTAATAATGGAAATATTGAATTTAAATTAGCTTGAAATTAAAAGTGAAATAAAAGTTTCAAGAAAGGTTTTTCATTTCTAAAATGCATTTTTAAACCTTATATTTTTGGAAGTACCTTAAATGATAAATGCCCTTAAGTTTAAAAACTTTTAATGAAATAAAAATTCATCTTAAAAAGACTTAGTTACAGAAAAATGTTACTGTTTAACATTGATTTATTAAATTTTATCAATATATGTTTCAAAGATTTTAAAATATTACGCGAGATTTTATTGTAATTTTTATATAAGGTAGTCCCTTACCCTGTTTTACTTAGGGACCTACTACAAATGTTGTATATACCTTTCTGCCTTCTGCCAAAAACACCAAATATAGCTGTCTGACATGTGACAAGATTTTTGACGGTCGGGTTCTAATAATCTTGTTACGTAGACATTTAGGTAGAAATAGCTAGTGTAATTAGATTAATTTAAACGGATGTAAAATTTATTTGACCACATTTTTAGAGGTTAAATAGATTTTTGGTTGTGGTTGAATACAGTTTTTTTGTTGGTATATTTTTAAAATTAGCATTTTTATGTGCTAAAATTATAGCACTTTTAGTTTTTTTTTAACAAACATTCTTCGTGAGTAACGACAACAATATGCAATTAATTTAAAAATATGGTAAACATTTGTAAATAATTATTTTTTTAACTTTTTAAAAAGATAAATATAGATTTTAATTTATTAAATTTTCTTCAATTGCCAGTTAAAAGAGCGAATTGAAAGGTTTAAAAAAATGAAACAAATTTGTTTTGTAGCGGCTGATGTTTAAATACCCGCAGAAATGTGTAAACTTGGAAAAAAGCAAGGTTTGAAAAATTGGAAGATTGCGGAAAAAGTTGAACAGCATTTTAGATTTTACAAAATCGAAAATACTAAATTTGCATTTAGTTTTTCTTGAAGATGTAGAAAATGTTTTTTTTTTAAAATCAACTTTTACATTTTTAAATTGTATTTATAATTAAATTTAAAGTTTAAAAACACTGACTGAAAGAATAATTACCTCCGCGAAAAAACCCCCCCCCCCCCCCCCCCAAAAAAAAAACCCGCATAGCATGAAGAAAAAAGGTCCAAAAAAAACTTAAAGCTTTATCGCCCCAAAATGTTTTAAAGTTAAGTTTAAGAGAAAATATCGGAGTGTTTTGGAAGTTTTTAAAAAACATTTTTAAAATTTTTAACAAGTTCGATATTTTGGTTAAAAAAAACAAAAAAAAAACCTTTTTTTAATCTGGTGATCAGATTTTTTTTTACCAGATTTTACTTTAAATTTATTTATTACGAAATTAATTTTTTTTTTGGCCGATAAAAAACACAATTTGGTTTGGAAATTTTTGCAAAATCAAATAATGGTAGGATTTTAAAAAGAAACTTAAAAATTAAAAAAAAAATCGCAATTTCAATTAACTTACAAATTGTTTTTGTAATTAAAATGAATTGACAAATTCAACTAAACTTTAATAGCAGATTTGACTCCTTTCGAAAATAAGGCAATTGATGAAGATGAGAAAAATTATTGAAGGAATTAAAGAATAAAGCGGCATTGCAATTGTGCGACAGTAAATGCCGCCAGTTGCAAACAAAGAAAATTTCACGGTAGGCAAGATGAATAGAAAATTTAAAAACTGATACAATTACAAGAAATATTGCATAGATTTAAAGGTGATGATGTGGATAAAAATAATAAAACTAACTAAAAAAGTAGTAAATTATTATATATTTTGAAAGAGAACTACAATACATACTTTTCTCTTCCCACACGTTTTCTGATGAAGGACGAATGCTCAAAAATGCAATTATTTCGTATCTGTAAGTTTTCATAAAACGGAAAAGACAAAAATATGTTCTAAACCAAACTAACTTTCAAAAATTTTAAGAAAATATTTTTTTGTTAGAAGATTAACAATTGAACATTATTATTGACAGCAAAAATAGCGACGTGGACAAATCAAAATAAAACAAACCTTTTTTAGTTTTAGCAGCTTGTTGTCTATGGGCGACCAAAATGGATAAATTAATTTAAGCAACTCTAACCAGAATTCTTAGACAATATGACGCAACAATAACATTAAAAAAAGCGGTATTATTTTTTAGTGCGACTAAAAATATATTATTGAAGAAATAAGAAAATCTTTTAAAAGAACCAGAATCTAAAATTTCAGACGAATATATAGACAAACATAACAAGCAATATTTATGATAAATCGTTGTGCTTATGAAGGAAAGAAACATGATGAAAATAAAGAAAAACTTAAATTCATAATTTAATTACTTCATTATTGGTCACCCGTAGGTAAAAAAAAAGTAAGATATTCTAGCAGATTCGTTGTTTACAAATTACCAATATTTTAATTATTTTGAGTTTTTGACGAACTTTGGACGAATTATTTGGTGCAAACGATGAAAGAATGAAATGTGAAACACGAATTTTTTTTTAAATGAAACAATTTTTTCTGTTACTTAACCAGAAAAAGAAAAAAAAGTAAATAGGAAATTTATATAAATTTAAGCAATAATAACAATTACTTAAACTAACATATATTGCTTAACGAAATATAAAGAATTTTCAGTGAGAGTATAGTCAACGAAGAAATAATTTAGTAAATTTTAAATTCTATTTAAACAATATTTTTTTTACCTAATTAAATGAAATTCAGCCTCACAGCAACGACAACGCTGAAAAGTGAGTACGTTTTCATTGTTGTTTATTATTGACTGAAGGGGCAGGTTTAAAAATTGTAATAATAAATTATTGCCTAAATTCTAAATTTATCCTTTTTGGATTTATTTATTTTTTTGCGAATGTAAAAAGTATTTGTGTTTTTTTAAATCTATTCACAGTTTGAATAAATAGTAATAATACGTTTAAAAATGAATAGACACAACAACAGAAAATAAATAAACGTGATTGTATTTGTTGATGTTGTAAGCGATCGTATTTTTGTCCTTTGCTCTATTTTTCCGTCTTCTGTCTCTCCGAATGTTGCTCTCATGTGACAGATGAGCAAAGTGTATTCATCTCTGTGTTAATTATTTACTTTGATTGTGTCTTCCCACCCCCGTTTCTTTTATTTGTTTAGGTTCATTCAACTTTAACCCATTTTCATTTTTACTCTGAGCGTCATTGCTAAACGGAGAGGGGTTCTTATTTTTTACGGGACATCGTCTTCACGAAGAATTTGTCAACGATTTGAACTACTACTTTTAAAGAGAAGTTTTCTTTTAAGGATCTCTACTGACTCGAAAAGTTCAGGTGAGAAACAAATTATTGTTTAGAAAATTTTAGGAATCAGAAAAGAAACTGCTTTTTCACTTTATTTTCGTGTTCATTTCTTCAACACTCGTAAAAAAACAAAAGTAATTTACAATATATACACTGTAAACTTTAACATTTACACTGCACTCTACAGTCATTACGCATAATTAAAGTTTATTAACAAGAAAATCAATGTTATATGTGCTGCTTTAAAAATCCAACACCAGTCAGATAATATTAAAAAAAAAAAATATCGTTTCTGAGTGAAAGACCAAGTGTTGATATTTTCTTGGCCTAAGATTTTTTTTTTGTGACAAGGAAGGTAAATCCCTGTAGTTATTTTATTTCAATAAGTTATCCAGCGATACATAATTGAAAAGAAAATGCATAACTTCTTATTTTTTCTAAAAGCAAGAAAAACTCGAAATTCTCTAAAGAAGAATTACGTTCTTTCTCGCACGATGTTTGATTATTTTTTTGAGAATTTCAATGTAACTCCGTGTAAAAAAAAAAAAAAAAAAAAAAGTACAAGTCATGAAAGAAAAAATCTTAAAATGATTGAATTTAGAATTTTGATTTTTAAAAATGTGTAAAGAAATTAATAAATATCTTTTAAATTATTTCTAAATTTACAAAGAAAAACATGATATTTTTTTTGTTTATTGTTTCTAAACTTCTCCCCTAATAATAATTCCCAAATATTGCTAATAATTTGGGAATTATTTTTTAAAACTTTATTTTCGCATAACAAACAGAATGAAAAAATAGAATTAAAGTCAGGCATAACTTAAAAAATTAATTATTCTAAAGATTTAAAATCCAATGTCCAGGTCATTCTGCTAGTAAAAAAGTTTAATTTTTAAATTCAATTCTGACTAAAGCACTTGGCACGAGATGGTCTGTACTCGTGATTGGAGAAACGAAGGAGGAAATTAAATAGCTTTAGTGGGCGTTTTATTTACAAATTTGAAACATGCAAGAAATACTTAATGTAATTAAATCAAATAGGTCAAGAATTAGTTACCTTCTACTGAACCAGCTTTCAATGATCTTAGACTTTAAAAAGCCTAAAGGAAGTATAAACAACAGTAAAAAATTCCAATGACGCTTCGGCTTATTAAAATTCTGCCTCTCAGGTGAAACAAACAACAAACTAAAACAAAGGCCAAGAAAAAACAGATCTTTGATATTTTTCCACAGTCATTTACTATTTTTAGCTTTACTGGATGAAAACTAATTTACTTGAACAAATAATTTATCTCCAAAAACATGTACATTGTAAAAAAAAACCAAACAAAACGTCCTCATGTGGTTGCAACGGGTTAGAAGGGCAAACTGGGCTCTAGCACTGCCACCAAAAATTCGGTAACTTTTTCCGTGGCAGTGGCTCTAGCCTCAGTTACCAACCAATCTTGAAGATAACTTTTTCTCAAGAACTCTCGTGGCACTTGTATAAGAGGAAAATGTGGAGAACCATGATCGTTTACTCATTCGTAAATTTTCTTGTGCACAAAAATTGCTTACTGTTAAAAAAAGGATGATGCATGGGCTTAAAAGAAGAAAAAAAAACATACATTTTTTTTTTTAAATTTTTTGCAACGTTTTGTTGCACGCACGACAAGACTTACAATTCCGATTCGAATGTAACGATGTAAAAAAAAAATTAAACTGAAGAAAACTTAAGTTTACGTTGAACCGTAACTTTTTTTTCAAGCTTTGAAAACATTACCTGTTCCACTCACAAGTTCGGTTTTTCCTTTTGTTGATTGATTGTTAGAACAATTCAAGGATTAAGTGAGTTTGGCTAACGGTTGATTGACACATAACAAAAACATTAATCATTTAATTTTTTTGTTCTCCTTAATCTTGTCTTGACCCGAAAAAGTAAATGATCTCTAAATTTAAAAAAAAAAAATACAATTAGACTTTTTTTTTTTTTTTACATAAAGAACAAGGGCCAGAAGTTTTTATTTTATTTTAATGAGTGCAATTTTTAAGACATTTTTCTCATAATGGAATAAAAATCATTACAATGAATGCACTAAATATTTTTCGATTTTAAAAAGTAAAAACAATTCTAAAAAATAAGAAGAGTAATCTATTGAATCTATTGCATGTTTATGCTTAACTAATTAATCATCTAAGTCCCTCCCAACACCTTGACCTTTTTTTAAACAGTGTGATCACACCTCTGGAAATCTGGTTGAGGACAGACCACTGCCAGAATCGGTTGTTGAACACCTTCAAAATTGGTACCAAGATGTGTGACAGCCTCAAGTACAATTCGTAGGGTAGACCATTAAGTCCCAGAGACTTGCCACTATCGACCCTCTTCAATGTCAAGTGAACTTTGTCCTCTGTGACCTCAACCTCGCAGCTAGTTGCTTCAGTCAACACAAGATGAGGAAAGTCAGACAAATGGCTGTGAAACTCGTTTTCACAGAGACCAGGTTCCTTGGTAAAGCAGCTCTTGAAACACCTCACACATATTGTCAGTCGACCTCAGAGTACACCCTTCTGGGGTTTTGACCTCTTTAATATATTGATCACTACCTTGACAGATCTGTTTCTTGTGCAATTTTGTGCCCATGCCCATGGCTTCATTAGGCATCTTGTTTAGTGTATATCTAATTACCTGACACCAGTAACACTTGCTAACCAAACGGTTCAAGGCCTGCCTAGCTAATGCTATCTCAATAGGATCCCTCCCTGTCTCCGCCTGGGATAGACTATCTTTAAGTGTCTTCACCATGTAAGCCATTAGCCAGGGTGAGTTGACGGCTATAGTCAGCAGTGAAAGACCTAATGATATCCTTAAATCTCTCCCACCACCTATTCCCAATAACCATCCCCACTAATTCCTACTGCACTAGTTTAGTTAGCTATTGCTGGAAGTCCAGTTTGTCCAGTAGACACATTGAACTTCCAATGTCCAGCTAATCTAGGCCTACCATCTAAAGCCATCTGGGCATAAACGAGTTTGTGGTCTGAGTAGCCTAACCAGTGGAATGTTGGACAAGCTAGCAAATCTAGATCAATCCATCTCACTAATATTCTATCCAAGTAGCTCGCCAATTAAGTGCCCATGTCTACATCTTCCCCCCAGGGTGATCAACAAGACCAAACTCATTGATCAGATCAACCAGGCTATGATCGCCTGACCTCCTACTAGCTCCCTGCCCTCTATCTAACTTGGGGTCCAGAATAGCATTCCAGTTCCCCTCTAAGACTAGGCATGAAGAATCCACCAGGAGCGGCCTCAACTGACGGAAAAATGAGACATATTCATCCTAGACATTGGGCGCACAAACTGCAATGATCTGAAACAATTTATTGTTCATGGCAATATTGGCCATGATCAATTGGCCTCCCCTTACCAACATGGAGAATGTCCACCCTCACACCCAGGGTATGTTTAATCAACAAAAAAACACCTCTAGGCAGCACATGAGCATCAAATCTGCAAAGTGTCTCCTAGATTGTAGTCACATTTACTCTGAAGGGCAAGAGATCTTGAAGAAGGTAGGCAGCCTTACCCTGATTTCTTAAGCCCCTCACATTCAAACTGGCGAGCTTGATAGACATTTTTCAAGTCGAATCTTTTAGGCACACACTGGCCAGAAATTTGCAGGAGTCAGGACCCCGGCAGACTGTACTAAATTACCTGTCAATGTCAAACATAATTCTAGGATAATACTGCCAACATCTGTCTGGTATGTAAGTTTTAGAGCCCTATACAAAATGGGGTGGAGAATTACCAGGACATTCCCAGCACAGAGCTGTGCAAGTTTCTTTAGTAGAGGTGACTTGACTTGAGCCATCCTGATTTTTGGAAATGCTTCCTTTGCCCCCACAAAGTGATCCTACACTTTTAAATTGCCTCCAGTATTCCAGATTAGGTTGATCACCTTGGGGGCATTAGGGAAGTTTTTAAGGTCTTCAATAGATTTTCCCTCCACATTTTAAGTAATGGCACCAAGAGGGCCTTCTTCTGTGAAGAAAGGTCCCTCTCAAGGACTTTCCTGTTCACTTTGCATAATCTTATAATAAAGTTCTCTTTTGTTTTTTCTTTTTCATGAGCAGAACTTGGAGAAGGTTTGGGGGAATGTGTTGAAGGAGTTCTGGATGGGGAGGAAGAAAGACTCCTTACCTTAAGTAGGGTCTTTTGCTGTTCTTTTTCAGGTAAAGCAGAGGCTGATTGATTCTTGGTGATAACCAGAGCTCTTTCTGCCCTCCTTCAATCTGCTTTTTTATCTTTTTTTTTTGCCATAATTTTTTTCTTTCCTCTTGCTCTTCTTCTTCCCTCCTTTTTAGTGATGAGTTGGTATCCATATTCTGCTCACACTGAGGTACATCCAACTGCTGTCCTTCTTGGAGAACAGGGTTTTGTTTGCTCTACCTGTTATGCTTCTTGTCACTTGTTTGGGGATGGCTTCTGCAAAGGCTTCTTGGGTGATGGTGCCTTCTTGTCAGAAAGATCCTGCTGGGGAGAAGGAAGGGTAGCAGATTTTTTGCTGCTTCTCCTCCCCATCTCTGTTCATTCATTGGAACCACTGAAATGCTGACTGGACTTATCTGCCACCACCACTGTCTCTTCTGATGTTGAAGGCTTAACCAGCATTACTGGTGCTGTTACTGGATTCTTGGCGAGGCACGTTTTAGACAAGTGCCCCATGGCATCACATGACCAGCAGTGGGGTCTCCTTCCTTCAACAACTACGAAAAGTTTTCTTCCTTCACAAACCAGTATATTTGCAACCCGCTGGAACCCTCTATTCAATGTAACCAGGAGAAAAAAGTTTCCAGTCAGTATGCCTGCCTTGCTCTGCACCTGGGAGGCCTCATCCATCAACACAAAATTATCAAAGAAGCCACCCACATGGTCAGTGGTCATGTCTAATGGCACACCGTGCACTGTAAATTTCATTCGTCTTGTGCCCATATACTCTGTTTCTAAGTGGATACTTTTGGTAGTTAAAATACTTTTGACAAACTTCTTTCCCTCATCTTCTATCCCCAGCAGAACATCCCATATAAATCTTGTCCTTTTTACCAAACTTTTGGCCACTATTTGCTGGATTTTTAGAGCCTACTCCATTGCCTCCCTTCTGATACTGATTAGTTTTCGGGTTTTAAAATCAGTTGTCAACCAGGAGATGGTTCTTGCTCTTTTGCATCTGGAATGGACACCAATTCACTGTCACTGACATTATAGTTCAAATGCATCTGGTCATAGTGTACTGCATCTTTTTTAAAAACAGTTGCTGACCAGACAGGTGGCAATAATGGTGGTGCAACAGTCGGCTGGGGTGACTCTTCCATTGCTGGAAAAATGTTCAGCAAATGAATACACAAAAACAATATACACCCAAACAAACAATATATTCACAGGTAATAAAGCTTTCACAAAAAAACCAAAACAAAAAACAACAACGTCTTCAATGTGATAAATAAACCACTCTGTGAGCAAGATTCACTAATGAAAATGCTCTTGCTCATTTATTCATGATAGACTTAGTCCACCATAGTGTTTATAGAGGGCGTTGGGATTTTCCATTATAACAGACAATTTGTTTTCTTTGTAAAAAAACAGAGCATCTACTCAAATATGTGTATTCATTAAAAAAAAATCCTTAAACAAATTAAAAATATATCAGAGTTAATCCAATTTGTAACGGATTTTGTTAAGTTTTAATAAATTGTCTTTGTTTACATTAGGATACGAAAATAGCAGATATGAATATTTTGAAAAATTTGGAAGTTGTGTGTTCAAAAGTACTATTTGGGCTTTGCTTGGTTATGAGTCTTACCTGGTTGAGCAGTCTAAGTTGTTAGTCAGATCTAGTGACGGTTTCCTATAGAAGATGCAGTTCAAATCCTGCCTATTTTTCTAACAACAAGGTTTCTCGATTATTCAGGTCAGTAGATCTAAATAAATACGCTGCTTAATTATAAAAACAAAAAAAAAAAGAATCTACTCAAATATTCATTAAAAATAATGTTTAAACAAATAAATCTAAATCTAATCTAAACTTATTTATAAATGGAACTTTGTGTGTGTCTGTGTGTGTCTGTTACCTATAGACTTCGAAATAGCTGAACTGATTTTCTTGTAAATTTACACAGTTGTACTATAAGTGTCTGCAAGTGTTCTTAGCTTGGTTTTGTGTTGAGGTACCCTCGATAAATATCGAAAAGTGATAATCGAAAAAATCGGGTTATAGAAGGAGTGGTCCGATTTTAATCAGATTTGACACATTCATAGATAAAGACATAAGATACGATATTCAGAAGTTTCAAGGTTGCAGTTCTTACAATAGTGCAGAAAATCGATTTTATATATATATATATATATATAAAAGGCAAGATGTTTGTGTGTGTCTGTTTATCTGCCTGTATGTCTGTATTTTTTCAGCCCTTTTATTTTAGTTTTTGCTTTGGGTTTGGCTTTGAGTAGGTATAATTGTAGTTCTTAGTCTCAGCCATGATACCATTTACTCAGAGGACTTATTTAGCCTGCAAAATTCAGTTTACGATGAAAAAAACTTATTTGATATCGATAGCAGGAAATCAAAATTTGACTTACATCCATTCATTTTTCTTTCAGTCTACAGTTTCGCTTTAACTGGAAACAACTATTGCTTTTTAGTTTTTCGTGCCAACATCCAAAGAGTCTGAGCTCCAGGACCATGGATTAGTTTTAAAGCTTTCATTACACCCGAGCAACACCGGGCTATACTGCTAGTTATATATATCTGCATATTAATTTTCTTGTTCCTCTGCAATACACAGTGAAGTTGGACCGCAGCCAAACGCACATTAAAAAAACATGCATGACTTTGAGCAAAAAAAAAAAAAAGTAATGCATTTAAAATATGTTGAAAATTTCCAACATGCAGCAGTGTTAATTCTTTGCAGGAACCAAGGATAAAAGCTGTTACTCAAGTGCTTTGTCCTTAGAACTAATAAAACTTAAACATTACTCTGAGGATAACTGTTCAAACAATTGGTACCTGGGATACATTGTTTTTTGTTCTGTTGTGAGAGCTAGAATTAGAAATGCCCCCCAAAATGGCAACTGCCAGTTATTTTCTCGGCAACTTCTATAATCCTTTGGAGTACTCTCTTATTTGTTGCTGAGCAGCTGGCATACCAGACAATGATGTACTGCATCAGCACACTGATGAACGGTAGATGGTCATCAGCAGTTCCCTGTGCAAATTGGGCTGGTTGCATGTTTGTTTCAGATAAGCATGATGACGGTAGATCTCAGAAACTAGCATCCTCTTTTCTCAGCTCACTGCCAACATAACTTAATCTACTCACTTACCTGTCTCCCTGACTATTCACTGACAACTGAATTATTATTATTATTGTTGTTTTGGCTAACTCCATAAACTATTTTTCAATATTTTATCAGGTTTCAACATGAAAGATAGGCAATGTATTCAAAATATGTAAATCAAGTGTGAAAGTTATTATTTTAATTGTTTTGATGTGTGTCTTTCACACAAGAGAACAAAACCTCCTAGATTATATTTTGTGATTTACTACTTAAATGTAACGGAAACATTTTGTCTATATTTCTGAGATTAAATATTGTAACTATTTACATCGTTCGGACTGTTGTCCTCATCTTTATTGCCATATTCACAACGTTTCTGCTGTTGTATGCTCCAACCTTCTTCAGGTGATACATGTTAGAATTTCAAACTGAACTCTTTATTTAATTCATGCATGGAGGTAGTTTGTTCCAATTCTATGTGCCATAATGGTTTTGGATATTGTAGTATCAGTTCATTCCATTTAGTAACTCAACTCTCCAAGGTTTTGTTCCCTCTGATGTGGTGAAGTATTGAATTCACAACTCTTTGCATCAAGTCACTTTTTGGATTACTTGACCAATGCTTTTATTCATTGAGCCATGTGTCCTTGGTGATTGAATAAAGGGTTTGTTTTGAAATTCTAACGTATATCACCTGAAGAAGGTTGGAGTGTACAATGGCTGAAACATTATGAATATGAAAAAAAAAAAATGGAAACATTTTGAACAATGTAAATAGTATAAATATAAATATTGTTTTTTAATTTTTTGTTTTATAGTAAGGTTCACCCTTTACAATGGCTGGGGGCCACTCAAGGTAGAGGATTACAGAGTAAAAGACAATTTATATGGAAAGGAGGGGAAGATAAAGGTCAACTTTAGATTTGAATAGCTTAAGATTATAGCGATCTGGGGAAAACATCCTCTTGGGAGTTGGTTCCCTTGAGCAGGGGTTTGTGGGAGAAGCTATTCTTACTTACTTCTCATCAATGGAATAATGGAATATGTGAATGGAATGATGATGGTTTGTTACAATGTGAGTGGTATAGCGGGTCTTAGCTGTGAAGGTTAGAACTGGTGGAAACAAGAAATGCAGTTTATCCAAGCACTTTCCATGGAAGTAGCAATAGACCAATCTTGCCACATCCCATCTGTGAGAGAGGAGTTGTAGGGTAAAAAATAATTTATCACCCACAAGGACTTGCGGTGAGCAATGAAAAGTAAATAAATTACAACAATGTGGAAGGCATAAAATCATGAAGTAATTGAATGAACCATCATTATATAACAAGTTGTTTTTAATTTATTTGTTTAAACGATATTAAATGGATACTCATATCTGAGTAGATGCTTTGTTATAATTAGAAATATAGTATATTATGAAGATGCAGGTTCAAATCCAGCCAAAAAACACACATTTTCCTAACAAGATTTCTTGATTATTTAGGCCAGTAGATGTAAATAAATATATACTGTTTAATTATTAAAAAAAAAACAGCGCATCTACTCAAATATGAGTATCCTTTAAAAATATTATTTAAACAAAATTACATTGGAGTTAATCAATTTTGTAACAACTTTTGTATATAAACAAGTCTTCATCGATTAAAATTGATGCAGTATATTTGATGGAAATAAAAGCAATTTCTCTGTTATGTTTTCCTTTTGAGGAAGTAAATAATTCCAGTCAGCAATAAATGAAAAGAATATTTTATTGGGGTAGTTTTAAGCTACATCATTTGTGAATGACCAGATAAAAATTACAATTTGCCTCATAAGATTCCTTTATCTGCCATATTCACCATATTCTTAATGAAATATTTTTAGTTCCCTGGAAGACTGCAATAGGTACCTAGAACAGTTCCTTGCTGAAAAAAAAAAAACAATTGGAGAAATAGATGAAGTTGTTTGAAAGATAGCAGAAAATAATGGAATGAAGCAGTACTGTTCAATAGAAAAAAATGTCTGATTTTTACTTCCTGAAAATTGACTGATTTTACTGTGTAATTTTTTAAACCCAAATCATCAATGTTTCTAGTATTGGTTTAAAAAGTCCTCGGTTGTTATTTAAAAATAGTTGATCACTATTGAAAAATTTAATATTCCAGCATTATATCTTCTGTGATGAGAGACAAGATCAAGTGGAAGTTCATGATCGCCTACATCCTGAAGAGACACGGCTCATGATGAAGAATTGTTATTAAGGAAGCATTTTCAAAGAACACTTCCAAAATCGCTATTTATAAAAATCATTATTTTGGTTACTAAGTATTGTTTTTAATTTCTAATTTTGCAGTCAACATTATTAAGAGAGTGAGAAATTTAAAAATATTTTAGTAATATTATCTTGATGTTTAGAAAATCCTCCATTACAAATTTCTTTTCCATTTTATTCCCCTTTTTATCTCACCAACTGCAAGATAATAATGCATGCTAATTGAAAACTGTAAGCCTTCCATTATCAAAAATTAAAACTGCTAGCCTTTAATTTCTGAGAAGCAGTTATTATTTACATTATCTACATCCAGACTAATATCCTCACCTTTATTATTCTGATGTTTCAGACAATGGAACTAAGATGTGCAGGTGGTGTAATGGATAGCGGTTTGGAATGAGAAATTGGAGAGTCAAGTTCATTGCATTCACTCATGTTCAAATACCCTTGGAAAAGGTATGAATCCATCTCTTCTTTTTCTAGATATGGGTTAAATCAAAAGATATGTTTCTGGAAAAAAACATTTAAAAAAAGAGTTAATGCAATTTATAATCACTTATAAATAAAAAAATATTCTTACAGTCTGTAATTAGATATCAATCAATGGGGTCAATAGAAATAAACAAGAAGTTCAATTGCAAATCTATTGTGAAACAGTCTAGCAGGCAACATAGTAACAAAAATGGAGTCACAAATCTAACCTTCCTCTCACAACAGCAGAAATGCACTTTTGCTCACCAAGCTCCAAAAATCCTGCCACTTCAGTAAGTGCCTTTATGCACTGAACAATTTTTCTGATTGGCCACGTCAGACTGGGAGTAAAAAATATTAGCATAGCTTCTCTTTTTGTACGACCAAATTTCTTTAGTTTTTCTTTTTTGCCTCATTTTCCATTGTAGAATACACACGTTTAGATGAGGTAAGTCACCACCTTCTTTGCTCCATAATCCAAATTATATTTCAGCTTTAAATAATGCACAAAGAGTTAATAAAACAAACAATAAAACAGTCAGTCAGATAGTGGAATGTCAATAAACTAAACCTGTAGATTAAATATAGTGTTCAGTTTGAGATTTCCTCAAAGTTATCCAGATCAACAACAACCTTTAAAAGGCCAGATAACAAAATGGCTGACACATAATAACAACAACAAAGATGAGGAAATTAGTTCAATTGTAAACTATCAATAACACTAGCCATTTATTAAACCTTTTGACCTAGGTCACTAATATGACCATAACACTGACTTCTACAATGCTATGGGATCACTACTTGGCCTAAATTTAAAAGTAAGACCTTCAAAACCCTCAGAATCCTATTATGTTCAATGTGTTGATATTGTTATGTAATGTTGCTGTTCTGGATCTTGAACAATAATAATAATTGTCTTGAAATATAATGATGAACAAGTACACGTATATATAAAAACGTAAACTGACATTTTTATTCTCTGTCGGTGATAGCTGTGTGAAGGAGGACGTAGCCAAAGAGAATCATGCACATGCAAGGGAAATTTCAGGAGTCGTTGACTGTTGAAAGTTGTTTTCTCTTCTCTGCATTCTCTTCGTGTTCTGATTTTGGCCTGAAACCCAAACTTATATAAGCTGAAATTTCCACACATTTTTGCCTTCTCAGGTTTTCACTTAATTGTGTCATCTATGGCCAGGCAGTCATTTTTGCCTGCTATTGTCTTTGAAACTGATCATATTTTTTCCACTCCTGTTTGTTTTCTGCCTTTGATGTTGATCATACTTTTGCCAGTCCTGCTTTTGATGTCAGTCATATTTCTGTCAGGTCACAGAAATATATTACAATATTTCATACTGAGATAGACTTTGAAGTATAAAATTTATTTTAATCCACTTAGGAAATGAGTATTTAAAATTGTTTTAATTTCTATATTTTAGTCAATTCTAATACAATATTCTTACTCTACATAAGAATATTGTTAAAAGGAAACCTCTCGTAAAAGTTAACTTTCATTTTCAAATAATTGATAAAAGTCATCATAAAACTTCATAAATAGAGCAATCTCCTCTTCATCTACATAATTTTATAAAGCACTTAATAGCATCATTTATAAACCGTGATTTTCCCATATTCATTGTCAATGCCAAATGGAGTTTAATGAAGAAACAATATAACAGCAAAAGGAAGTAAAAAAAATGTTTTACTGTAATAAAAATTCTGAAACTATAAAAAGATGAAACAATCCTTAAAAACCTGGTCAATAAGTATCCCTCTACTGAACCAGATGAACACATAAAGCTTCTAATTTATTATATAAAAAATAAAAATTTGTTATTTCATATTTGTCTGATAAACCACAAATAATATATATATATATATATATATATATATATATATATATATATTTAAACAAATTTTTTTTCATCATAGTAACAAAATAAAATCCAGTATAATAATTGGATTCTAAAAGCACTCAGGATTTTTAAAACTTTTTAATTTTAATCATGTGCGCAATTCAGGCATTGGTTATGCAACCATCACCTTTTCTCGACAGCTAATCTGATCTTATTTGATCACAGCCAAATTTGCATTACTTTGTAAAAGTTTGGTACTGATAACACATGCATTTAGAGTCTGTCTTAATAATACCCATATTTGATATCATGGTTGTAATAACATACTCTGGATCCTTGAAATCCTCATGATTAAAATTAAAAAGTTTTTGTTAAGGTTTTTCTCCTCTGCATGTAAATATTGAGGTCTGTAAATCCTGAGTGCTCTTAAGTAGAATCCAATTATTATACTGGATTTTATTTTGTTACTATGATGAATAAAAATTTGTTTAAATTTAAATTTCTCGGCATGCCTCATTTATACCCATGTGTAGTCCTACCAACATAACAAATTTAGTATGAAGTCTTAAAGGATGAAACGCATCCCATGGAAACTTTTTCCCCATTGTCATATGTTTTTAATATTGTTGTTGTTCCCAGGTCAACCCTGAACCAGGGTGGTAGCACCTGTTAGGGTTCTAGCTATGGGCAAATAGTTAACACTGAAACTGGGGTCAAAAACTAAGAATATATAAAAATAGGCCTTTATAGTAAAAATTGCAGCAATACTTTTTTGGAGAAGAAAATTTTAGCAGCAATTCATTAAAAAAAAAATTACCAGCAACACATTTGACTCTTGACAAAAGCCCTCTTTATAAAACTCTGTCAATGAAACCTGATCTACAAGCTGGTTTCTTACAAACAATATTCTATTCATCCTAAAAATCTTGTCGGCATTAAATAACCCATTGAAATTGATATGCCGTAAATCAAAATAAACCAAACCTGAGCTGCAAACTGATTTTTTACAAAAAATACATATTCTATTCATACGTACCTATCCTAAAAATCTTTTCGGCAACCCATTGAGGTTGATATGCTATAAAAGAAAACATGCCAAACCAATAGGATTTCTAATTCTTTCAGGATCGCCTCACTGTAAAGTAGGGGTTCCCAATCTTTTTGTTTTTCTGTAGCCCTTTGCATTTTTATAGATTTCTGTGTACCCCTAAAATTTGAGGATGAAAATGAAAAACAATGAAATTGAAATTTTTATATTTTATTATGAAGTCTTTTTTAGTAGAGCCTGTCACTCGTAGCATGAGTGAATTAAATGCAATTAATTTATAAAATTGTTTGATCCTTTGTCTATACTTTTTTATTTGTTTTTTAATCATATCACCCTGAGAAAGGTGTTGACACCACTGAGGTGCAGGGGACTACATAAGAGTAAAAAAAGTTAGATAGGTTGAGAGTAAGCAGAAAGATGAATGAGTTAAGGATGGGAATACAGGTGTGATGACAGTTGCAAAGGTGAAGAGAAAGGAAAACATATACAGGGTGGTGTAGAAAGAACTAGAGTCAAGTGGTTAAGAGATGGGTATTGACATTGCATTTAAATTCCTGGAGGTTGTAGCTGTCAGGAAAGCAAGAATATTGAAGTGAGTTCCACAGGCAGGAAGTGTGAGAAAAGAAGCTGATGGTGTAGAATTGTCATCTGCATTTGGTTGATCTAACTGTGAATGGATGGGATCGAGTTGCCAGTCTGGTTGCATGAATAAACACCTGTTGCAGGAGGCACCAGTGACTTAAATTTGTTGGAGCAGAAGCCATGAAAATATGTATAGAACAGACAGAGGGAAGTCACATCCTGTCAGTAAGAAAGTGGCTGGAGTCGAGCAGCCAAGTCAATATCTTTCACATTACTGATTCTCCTTTGGAGCCTGTCAAGAACACTAAAATAAACAGCAGGTGCACCTGACCATATATGACAGCAATATTTCATGCACGGATGGATGGTTGATTTGTATATGTGCAAGATGGATCCAGGAGGAAAAAACTCCTGGCCTGACACAGTAACCCAACCTTCCTAGCAGTGGATTTAGCTATTGACTCAATGTAATGGTTCCACTTGAGATTGGAGGAGAGGGTAAGGCTAAGGAGGAACAATGTATTGCTCTCTGGGAGACTCGCTTGGTCCATACTTATGGGAGGCAGGAGAAGTTGCCTGTGATAATTGACAGACAGCAGCTTGGTCTTAGACGCATTGAAATTGACAAGCCACTTCTTACCCCATTCCACTACAAAATGTAGGTCTCTCTCAAGATCAGCAGCGAGGTTATGTTTGTCTGACTTGCCGGATTTCTTACTGATGCGGGAGTAAATTGTGGTGTCATCTGTATAGATGCCTACTTGGCACTTGATCACATCCGGGAGATCATTTATGAAAATAAGGAAGAGCGTTGGGCCTAGGATAGAGCCCTGAGGTACACCAGCATTTGTACAGTAGGATGTTGAGGCATACCCATTCAAGACGACCTTCATTATGCGGTTAGATAGGAAAGATTTAATCAAATCAAGCAAGTGTCTGGAGATACCATAACCCTGTAACTTGCATAGAAGGCCAGTATGCAAAACCCTGTCAAAAGCCTTGGAGATATCCAGGGCAACAGCATGATCCTCGCCAGACTTCTCGTGATGGTCGTTAGCATCTCGGCCATGGACCTGGCGAAGTGGAAGCCGTACTGCCTCTCTGAGAATAGTTTATGGGTAGTAAGATGTTGAACTATTTCAGCATTAATAATGGCCTCAAACACTTTCCCGAAAATTGGTAGAAGGCTGATAGGGAGATAGCTGGATGGGTCTGAGGGTTCCCCTGAGTTCTTAAATACAGGAACAACAGAAGAGGACTTCCAGCATGCAGGAAAACAGGAAGCAGAAAAGCAGTAATTATAGAGTTTAGAGAGGACAGAGGAGAGTTCAGGGGCACAGTTCTTAAGAACAATGACCAGGATTCCATCATCTCCGCTTGCCTTATGGGGGTCGAATTTTGATATTACCTTAGATACCAGTGTCGGGGTAATGTATACTTCGTTCAGTTTAGCTTCAGTTCTAATAGGAAGTCAGGCGTGAGTATTCCAGATGAGTCAAATGTGGAGTTAAATGAGAATCTGCAAGCAAACTCGGTCTTGTCTGCTGATGCTGTGAGGAACTCAAATTCATTGGTTAGGGGAGGGATAGAGGATTTGCTGTTGTTCAGCACCTGTTTACATAACTGCCAATAGTCCTTGGAGCTGAATTTGCAGTCAGCTATGCGCTGTCTCATTCTCTCAGCAAACAACCACTTGGCGTCATTCAGGATCGTCTTGCACTCATTATGAGCAGACACCTATTGTGGTCAAATGCATGTCTCCGAAATAGTTGGAAGTAGTGGTTCCCTATGGTTAATGGTGGCCAAACAGGCAGGAGAGAACCAAGGGGAGGAATGCGATTTGAGACAAAACTTCCTGGTAGGTATGAAGGCATAGATGAGGTAGTATATACCTTACTACCTACATGTGTCATGCTTTTGCCAAGAAGTATAACTCTTGCTTTTTTACTAACCTCCCTTCAAATAAAATTCAATGGATGTTGATTAAGTAAATAATATTGTTTAGTTTGTACTAATATCGTTAATAAAATATAAGAAGTAGAAAAAGGAGAAGATGAAAGAAGGAGAAGAAAAGGAGGGGAAAAGAAAAAGTAAAAGGAGGATATGATCATGAAGAAAGAGGAGATGAAGAAGAAGAATGCACATCATCATATAAAAATATATCAGCTAAAAAATTTGATAAAATTGTAAAATATAGGGATCTGGAAATTGAATTTGCATGAATATCACATTTAAACACGAACCACTATTCTAATAATAATAATAGAAGTACTAGGAGTGATGTAAAAATATTGATACATATTCACAACTAAACAATATTATTTATTTAATCAACATCCATTGAATTTTATTTAAAAATAATATTACATAATCTGTTCAGACTGTTGTGTTCATTTTTATATCCATGTTTACAATGATTTGACATAGTACTCTCTGGCCTTCTTCAGGTGTTTAGAATTTTGAATTGAACACTTTTGATCACTGGAATATATAATAGTGTAGGCAGTCTGAGGCTGTTTTCTGAGAGTTGTTATTCTCATACACCCTCCCTTCTACGTATGTTGAAGCTGTTGTCATGTACCCAAAGTTTTATGTTGTAGTTTTTATGCCAACCGTTTCTTGTTCATATGTCTCTGGGTTGCTGCTTATGATTTTTGCTCAATGTTGCAAGCAGCAGACAATCCCTTTCTTTAAATTGTATGAGTGGTAGGAGTTGAAGTTGAGTTATTGTCTGGTGAATGTTGGTTTGTTGTATATGGATGTCTTGAACCCACTCTCTGTTTGAGAGATAAGTACATCCAGGAATGCTAGTTTAAAGTCTTTCTCTTTTTCTCTTGTGAACTGTATTCATGTTTTTACTGAGTTCACATGGTCCAGTAGTGTCTGGACCTCTTCCTGGTATAGCCAGAGTATAAAAGGTGTAATCATAGAGTTGACTTTAGTTCTAATGCCATCGCTTCAACGTATTCCATGTATATGTTAGCCAATGATAGTGATAATGGCAAACCCAATGCCAAGTCAATGTTACCTAACTTCCCAGGGTACATAACTACCCTATCTGAAGGGGTTATTGAAGAAAATACAAAGGATCTGTATTCCATATAACATCAGCAGGACTTTGAAAAGTGGTTCTACACTTCGCAGATACCTCTCCCTAGTAAGGACTGTGTATATCACATTCCATGTAGCTGTGAAAAGAAATATAAAGAAGAAATGGGCCGCCCCCTAAAGGTAAGGCTGCAATAGCAATGCAAGACCATAACAGGCGAAGTGGCTCATCCGTTGTTCCCTGTTTAGGATGTGGTTTCTGGTTTTCTCTTTTCCACTCTTTTCACTTTTCTTCTTTTTTTTTTTTTTCAATTGGAGTAGATAGACTAAACTATCGCCCGGTTCACACTCCACCCACATTCGATTGAACAGGTGAAGAGGTTCATTCCGTGTTCCCTGTTTAGGATGGTGTTTCTGGCTTTCTATCTTCTAATCTTTTCACTCTTACGTAGCCCCCTGCACATCAGTGGCGTTACCGCCTTGCTCGGGGTGATATGATTAAAAAAAAAAACACGAAAGGAGAAAGAAAAATCAGTAATAGCTGACCACATATATAGAGAGAAAGAGAATCACACCCCCCCTACAGGATGAAGTTGAAATAATTGATAGTGAACATCATTGAAAACTATGTAAATTTCAGGAATTAGCGCATATGCCATGCCACAAAAATCTCCTAAGCTGGCCAAGCGTAGAAGTGAATTAAATATGAGAACCAGTAATACAGAGAGAAAATCGTTAGCTAGAGATAATCATTAGCATCAAAGATTGCAATATGAGCTCTGGTTAAAAGGATTATTGAGACATTAAGTTTTTAAGTCACAGAAATTCATACACTGATATCATCATTACCCAGTGGATATAGGCATTGGTTAGTTCTAGTGACTTGACCCAAAGATTTGTGAGTTCAATACATTCAAGTAACTTAGTTGAGTTAAAGGGAGATAACTACATGGCATGAAAAGGATATACCCCAGTGATCAAAATAAAGGGTTCAGTTCAAAATTCCTAGCACCTGAAGAAGGCTGAAGGCTGGCCAAAATGTCATAAACATGGCAATAAAGATGAGGACAACAGTCTGAATAGTATAAATGTTTTTTAATCATCTATAATGATTATTATTAAGTAAAAATACATAAAACTATTATCAAAACTAAGCAATACTAATGAGATGAATGGGCTTGTTTTGTTTTTGCAATATTTTATTTGAGGGGAAAATTTAGCAATAGCATAATGACAATTGTGCTCAGGAATTTTGAATTTTGTTCTGTATTTTGATTTGATTCCTAACAACACTGAAAATGTTAACTCACAAAGCCATCTTGATGGAAATAATATCAGTGCTCAAATAGCAGGTTTAGCAATCAGTCTGTATGGATTTCACATTGAGAACCAAAAATCACACAAATTATTCTCAAAGTACACATCACATGCAGAATCTTTTGCTGGATATTCAAAACATTCTTCATTTTATTATTTGGCAGATAAAACGTGGATAGGGAACATTGAAGCTTTATTTCTTTTGGAAAATTAATTTTGAGTTAAAAAAAAAAGAAACATTTGTTTACACTCATTTATTCAATTCAGTAATTTGATCTTCAGGCATGGAGCAGCAAAAATTCACTTGAACTTGACATTATGCACACATGAACAGAAATAGATCTAAATATTATGGTTTTCTGTACAGCTTTTTGTTAATCAATATTTACTTTCATTTGTAGCCATCATATGGATTAAGTCAAAATATAACCAACAATTTCTTTTGATTACAAATATGAAAATTCAATTTGCTTATGTATGCAACTTCTTGTAGTCTATCAGATTCAAACATAAAATATTCGTACTTTTTCTTTCATTTTAATTCTATTCCATTCTGTTTATTTTGTAAGAGAACATTTTTCTGCTTTCATTTTATTACAAACTGGCTTAAAAGCTGCACTCTGTGTGGACTTTTAAGCTAGCTCCTGTGGAGGGTGAATTGGGCCTCTGGTCTAGCTCACAAAATAGCAATGATAATTTTGAAGAAATAACTTTGAATTGCTTAAGTCACTCCATGGAACTTCAAAACCTCACTTTAATTTGTGCTTTAAGTCCAGCTCTGGCCAAAAATTAAGTTCTTCAAATCACAAACTCTATGGAACTTCAAAACCTCATATCGGCTCTGATTCTTTGGCATTTTGAAGAAAGAAGATTGATTTCCTCAAGATTTTTAAATTCATAAAGTTTTAGTGTCATTTTAAATTCAATATAAATTAAAAACTGAAAATCTCTAATTTTTTTTTTTTTTTCAGTTATTAATTTTTAACTGTTTCCATATCCAGACACAGATCCCAATGCTGGATGTTCAAACACCAAATAAAGGGCATATACGTCTATGTAGAGCAAGTGTGGCCTGATTTAGAGGCGTTTCAGACATATAGATGAATAGATAGAATTTGCAGTTTATTTATTCAGAAGATAGATCATAAAACCATGGATATGTTCTCTTAGCCATGCACCATAGTAGCTATTAAAATTGTAAACTGTTGTTTCACAGATATAATAGTAGTGTGTGCTATATGCAATGACATCTTGTGTTGGTAAAAAAACAATATCATAAAATCTTAGGAGTTTTTTTTACTTTCCAAATGTAAATAAATAGATTTTATTTCTAATAAAAAAATTTCAAAAAATGTCTAAATACTTTAAAGTATATTTTGAAATTTTTTGATTTTTGAGATAATAATTTCTATTTTAGATTCTTCAAATCATAAACTTTATGGAACTTCAAAAGTTTGTTATACTTTGTAATATTGAAATTTTGAATTGAGTTGTTATTTAATCCATAGGAATAGATGATGTGGAAATATCTTGTTGAAATCCATCTTTTGTTGCTATCTGGTTATCAGGATTTCAAACAGTTTATGATGACAACACATATTTCAAATGGAACATAAAAAATGTTATTTTCAGAAAGAAAAGTAAAAGTACAACGCCAGTTGAAATAACATTTATATTTTTTTTCAGAAATATACAATAGCAATAAAATGTTCAATTTTCCTTACAGTGAAGTTTGTTTTATCAGTGTTCTTAGTGCTGTGTGAAATGTGTGGACAGACTTTATGATGGTTAGCTTATTGTGTTTGTAAGTTTGTAGACAAAGGCTTAGTTGGTGGCTGCTGGCTGTCAATCCCTTTCATTGTATATGTGGGTGTGTGTGTACATGTAGATGAAACTGGCCTCCAAAATAGTAGGCTTTTATTTTCATATCTGTAAGATATATAATCTAATTTGATATAGAGGTAGAAACTTTTTAAATAGAATGTTTTCATTAGTTAGGAGATAATTTCATGCTAGCTCGTGAAAATCTTTTCCTAATTTGTGGCAGTGGGGAAAGGTGTTATCACTATTTTTTAAATGGTCCAAAAATGACATAGTAGGTCTATGACTATTGTAATATATTACTTTGGCTGGTAAAAATATGATTGACAAAAGGATATTTTGGCTGTGGATGGTGGTTACAGGGTGCAACATCAAAGGCAGAAAGACAGTCAATAGTTGACAAAGATATGATTGACATCAAAGACAGGAAACACAGGCAACAACTGGCTTGAAAGGCGATAGCTGGCGAGGATGATTGACAGATATATCTGGTCATAGATGTTGTCAATTAAGCGACAAACTGAAAAAGCAAAAATGTGTAGGAATTTTGGGTTATATAAGTCTGAGGTTTCTGGCTAACGACTCCCCAACAGCTCCTGTGTGTGCATGATTCTCTCTGGCTACACCACACAACCGTCATCAACAAAGAATAAAAATATAAGTTTATATTTTTATACATACATGTTCTTTGTTGTTATTTGAGATTCAGCCATGGTGTTTTCCAGGTTATATAACGCTGTCCACCACATATTTTGGCAGTATTTTCACTTATAATGGTTGTTTATCAAACAAACTTTCTAATGGGATTTTATTGGTTGAAAAATACATCTAGGATTTAATTCCTGTAATCTCATATCAGTTAATTCTAACTGACTTTGATTTTGTGTTGCTTGTCTGTTTTACTGTACTAGAATGTTTTTTTATTTTGCATTGTGGGACACATGGATTTCACTTGCAATTACCAAGAGAGGAGTTAAATACTTTAACTGACACTAATCCAAAAGGCCATGTGTCTCTTGTATGATTCAGGAGTATAATTTTGGAGTTATCTTCTAACTGGTTATAGAAGCATCACCACTATAGCTTACACATGGAGATAACAGCTTTACACTCTGACCTCACCAGGAAGAGGTTAAGTCTTTTTTTCACTGACAGAATAAGGCACTGTATAGCCCCAAACAAGTTTGGTTTTTATGACTACTGGTGATTCTGTAATAGGGTATTAAATAATAGTAAGTTTTCTTCTTTCTTCTCTTCCCTCAATTTGAGGTGTTAGCATCAAATAAAGCTAAATGTGTTCCCCTTAAATTCTCTTCCAATTCTATTTTGATTCATCTGAAGTATCTTTACCTGACTTTCCACTTAGAACTGAGTCTATGGAATGATATGCATATAACTCTGTTCATGATTTCTACTATCATTTCTAAGCTGAATCCTCACAAAGCATGTCCTTGAAGAAGGTTGAAGCGTACAATGGTCGAAACATGAATATAGCAGTAAAGATGAGGACAACAGTCAGAACAATGTAAATAATTGTTATGGGGCCTACCTGTTGTACCATAATGAACTCTTCTCATGACTATAAATATAGGAAGACTGTCTCAAGTGGATGTTCAGCAATTGATGATTGACAGAGGATTTGTGTTGGTCTCCACTTGGCAGTCAGCTTGATGTGCAATACTTTTACTTGTTTTTCATAAATATATCTTTGTTTTACAAATACCTAAGTTGTGTTTTCTTCTGGACCTATTCTGGTTCCCAACAATAATGTAAATAGTTACAATTTTTCATCTTAGAAGTATAGACAGATCCTGAAGACGGCCAGAGTATGCAGTGGCCAAAATGTAAATATGGCAGTAAAGATAAAGACAACAGTCTGAACAATGTAAATAATTACATACCTCATCTCAGAAATAAACAAAAATTCTCTTTTGTAATTAGGTATTTTCTCTTTCCAGCTCCTCACAAACTATTCACAATGGATGAAGATGATATCACGGTTCCATTCCTCCAGCAAGAAAGCATCAACAATGCTTCTGCAAGTAGCGGCTATGATGAGCCCCACTCTGGTAGTTGTACCTCCCCTGATCCAACAAATAGGATCCGTGTCTACAAAAGCAGGTGGTACATTCTTCTCACATTCAGTTTGCTCTCCCTGGCTCAGGCTGCCATCTGGAACACATGGGGGCCACTTGCCCAGTCAGGATATGATATATTTGGATGGCAGAATAAAGATATTGCTTTGTTGACAAACTGGGGACCAATTAGTTACGTTTTTACTGGTATTCCCTTCTCCTGGATGATGGATGTTAAAGGTGAGTGACGATTTCATATATGCAAGTATATAATGTATTTGTTTTTGCTATTCTATCATAGAAGGAAATCATTCATTACTGCCAGATATGTTACTCTTAGTAACCACTAACATAATTTCTCAGGATGTTAGGAAATATTTAAACTAGAAAGTGTTTGCATGTTTGTTTTAACAGCTGTTAAAACTTTTGGACTTAATTGTTTTGAACTCACAATGTTTGAAATCTGACTACTGGACCATCATGATTGAAATCATTCTACATTTAAAAAATGCCCTGAAACTACCTTAAGATTTGTTTGCAAAGAAAACTAATAGTTTTGGCTTAATTCTAGTTGAAAACATCCTATATTATGAAATGGATCATTTATTACTGACCTTTCGGTATTGGTCAAAGGTCATCAGTAGTAATCTTGAGAATCTAAAGGAAGAGTTAAAGCATAAGAGCAATAATTTTTTTTCTAATCATTTCACCCCAAGCAAGGCAGAACTGCCACTGGTACGCAGGTAGTTACAGTGGAAAAAAAACAAAACAAAAAAAAGTACAAAAAATGTCAAAAAAAAAGATAAGAGATGGATGGGAGTCAAGGAGATAGAAGATGACAATTGATGTTGCATTTAAACTTTTGGGATTGTAGCTATCAGAGACTTATCTGATAGTTACAATCTCCAAATAGAAGGGAGTTCCACAAATGGGGACTGCGTGAAAAGAAACTATTAGAGTAGAAGAAGCGGTTACATTTAACTATTTCAACAGTAAAAGGGTGGGACCTTAATGCCAATCTAGTAGCAGGAGTAAATACATGTGGTTGAGGTACCAGGTTAAAAAAAAGCTCATCTGAGAAGTTGCCATGAAAATGCTTGTAGAAAAGACAGAGGGAAGCCACCTCACATTAGTGAGAAAGTGACTGAAGGTGGGCTGCTAAATCAGGATTGATTATATTGCAAATCCTTGCTGCTGGTGAGTTCGCCAATTAGGATAATATGTAAGAATTGAGTGGGACACATTCTGGACATGTGACCTTCCCAGAGGAGGTTATGTTAAAGGATGGTAGCCTCAATGCTGGGAGAGTTAATAAAAAGACTGCTCTGACAGTTAATAAAATTTTCAATGATAACTACAACAGAAAACTTAATTGCAATTTGGCCAAGATAATGTTATAATTTAGACTGTTAAGAATGCTTAATTCAGAAGAAGCTTTTTATTCATTTTTAACAACTGTATTTTATTTATTTTATTTTTTTTTGCTGGATTCATGTTGGAGAATAAGTCATCAACTAAAGTAGCAGCTTAAAGTCTTTTCTGTTTTTTTCCTTTTAAAATGATCAACTCTACAAAATTTGACAAAATTCTTTAATGCAACCATGTAATATTTTTTAATTATTTCCAGAGAAATAAAATAAAGAGAAACTCTGAAGTTTTCATTGAATTAAGGTTGTTTAATTTAAAAAACAGAAGTAACATTCAACATGTTTTGAATTTTGAATATGTTTGTCATTTGTTTACTGATAATAGAATAACAGATTTTAAAAATAGTGCATCTGTTAAATTTCTTTTGTATAAAAGCTTGCATAATATAACTTGTAACACACAATTCAGTTGGAAACCAGCAATTATTTGTTTATATTTAGAAAATGTCTATAAAAAATGAATGTTTAGAGAGGAAACTCATGTAGCAGCCAACTTTCAATGCTTGAAAGTTAAGTAGAGTAAGTGAAAGGTAGAGTAGACTTACAAAACAATGGAAAAATGTCAAATATTAACTACAAATATTAATAGGTACAAATGTAAATATATTGGAGTAGATAGACTATCACCCTGTTCACACTCCACCCACATCTATTGAACAGGTGAAGAGTCTCATCCCTTGTTTCCTGTTTAGGATGCGGTTTCCGGTCTTCTCTTTTCCAATCTTTTCACTCTTTTCTTTTTTTCTTTTTTTTTTTCAATTGGAGTAGATAGACTAAACTATTGCCCGATTCACACTCTACCCATGTCTATTGAACAGGTGAAGAGGCTCATCCCTTGTTCCCTGTTTAGGATGTGGTTTCCGGCTTTCTCTTTTCCATTCTTTTTACCCTTATGTAGCCCCCTGCACATCAGTGGCGTTATCGCCTTGCTTGGGGTGATAGGATTAAAAAATATATATATATATATATATATATAAATTATACAAAATAAGGTTGTTTTTACTGTGTTCAATATTTTTCTTCATTTGGCTCTTTTTGAAAAAATTCAACACACTGCATCTCCTTGCTCCCACTATTTTAATCGACCTGAAGTCGAACGAATATATTGGATCTACACCTGCATCTACTGCTAGGAAGTTTGAGTCTCTGTATTGAGCCAAAAAGTTTTTTTTGCCAGAACCCATTTTGCACATTTATAAATCTACCATTTATTTGTGCATTGAACACTGTTGCCATATCTGGTCAGGTACACCTGCTATTCATCTTGCAGTTCTCAACAAAATCCAAAGAAGGATCTGCAATGTAATCGATCTTGACTTGGTATCTTTGCTTCAGTCACTTTCTCACTGACATGAGATGGCTTCTCTCTGTCTTTTTTACAAATGCTTTCATGGCAACTGCTCTGATGAGCTGGTTTTGCTGGTGCCCCATCCATGTGAACTTAAGTGTGCTTCAACTAGATTGGCATCTAGATCCCACCCTTTTACTGTTGAAATAGTTAAATGTAACCGTCACTTCTACTTGAACAGTTTCTTTTCTCACACTTCCCTTTTGTGGAATTTCCTTCTGTTTACTTGCTTCTTTAATAACTACAATCTCCAAAATTTTAAAAGGAAGTGTCAATTGCCATTTTTTTTCTATTTTCTTGAACCCTGTTCATCTTTTATCCTTTCTTCAATACCTCCTGTACCCTCTCTTTTTTTTTCACTGTAACCCCCTGTGCACTAGTGGTGGTCTCCTCTTGCTTGAGATGAAATAATTAAAATAAAAAAAAGAGGAAGCTATAAGATGAACATTTTGTCTGCTGACAAAAACATGATTTTTTTTTAAGCTTGTATTTTTGTAATTATACAATATATTATGCAAGTCAATGTTTAATAAAAAAATTTGGTATTAACCAACTGAAGTTGATAAAAAATTCTAGATATACTTATATATTTATATGAGCAATATGTTCCTAATATCCATCCTTACAAAAAAAAAGAGTATTGATAATGACTGCATTTGTGAGTGTCAGATTTTATCATGCAAACAAGCAACAGTGAAGTATAATTTTTTTATTTATAAATATATTCCAAAATATATAAGCTATAAAAACATATGCTTGATTTATGCAATATCTCATATTCTAGAATAAATTATTTTACATGTGAATATGGCCTCTTTGAAATTTCATAACTTTTATTTTTGGGTTTTGTTCAGTTGCCTCCTGTTTCCATTTTAACATTACTTGCAATATTTTTATTTTTCTCCTTTTCCTCTCTTAATCATAGATCACATGTCTTCTATTAGATTAGTGTTTGGATAGGCTTTGAAACCCATTTTTCTTTTGGTGGGTGAGAGCAAGGTAGGCAATAACTGTTTCTTGAGAATGTTAAGTGACATTTGTTTTGAATGAATGTATTCCTTTACTTAAAACCTCTTGTTTGTGATCTGTGTGAATCAAAAATTATCTTGTAATCCAAGAACTTATGATAATTTTCTGTATTTATTTTGATACCATAATCAGTTTTCATTGATTCAGAAATTAATTAAATAATTGCAGACAAGATAGTAGTCATTGTAAAATCCACTAAAAAATAACGTCTAAAGTGATAGAATTTGCAATAAATTGAGAAACCTGGAGTTGTATAAAGTCTCATGACATAAATTAGTGCAAATATTTCTAATAAAAATACATTATAAAATTCACAGGATATATATTGCACATATAATAAATTGTTTGGTTAATACCAATTGTACTGTGAAAGCATTGATTTGCATAAGATCTTATATAGTGCATGTCATGTCATCAAAATCTTGTTTTTTTTCTTTCTTTAAACATAAAAATTAGATATATTTTTATAGTATTAAACACACACACACACACACTATATATATATATATATATATATATATATATAAAAAGTAGAATCCTTGAAATTTGGTAAGGTAAATTCCAACAGAGACTAACTCCAAAGAGAACTCAATGTTAGAATTTATTGTTAAATTTAACAGAGTATTATAATCAAGAAACAAAAGTTGGATATTTTTACAAATCCATTGGTAATGATATTTTGCGGCTCCCACCGCACGTCAGACCTAATTCATACAACAATGAATGGTTCAAATTCATAATTAAAAAATAATAAAAATAAAATATTAAAAAAGATTTTTAAAGAAATTTTTAAAAATAAATAACTGAATAAAAATATGTAAAAAATAATAGATAAATTAATAATAATAATAAAAATAATAATTAAAAATATCTAGAATATCCCGTTTAAGACTTTATACCCTAAAAAAAAAATGTTTATATCATTATTGCTATCATAGGTACTTACTACTATTGTTTTTATTATTATTATTTTCACTTTTATTAAGAGTAGTTTATAATAATATTATTTGAATATAAGTGTGTGTGTATATATATATATATATATATATATATATATATTTTTTTTTTTTTAAATTAGTTTTTATATTATAAATAATTATTATTAATTTATATTCACTTATCATTATATGTTGTCTTCATTATTAGGATTATTAGTATTTTTATTTTATTATTATTAATTTTTCTATTATTTTTTACATATTTATTTTTAGAAAATTTCTTAAATTTTTTAAAAATTTTTTAATTGTTTTAATTATTATTGATTTTAGGTTTCTAGATTATAATTTTTTATTGCCACATTATTATTACTACAAATATAATAATATAATACTACTATTATTATTATTATGATTAGAATTAATAAGAAAAATTAACAATTAATTTTTCTAGCATAAATTCAACCCCTAATTTTAAAATTTTAAATTTCAGTGTCATGCATTTAAAACAGACAACTTTTGACCCAGGTCAAAATTCATTGTTTTCATTAACAAAGGTTTTTTTTGTATTTTTCTTTTGTTAATCTAGGCCAAAGATGCTGCGTAACACTAAGATCTAATACGTTAATTTAAACCCCCTTTCCTCTTATTCTTTTCTTTTCATCTTCTTTCTCTTTTTTCTTATTTTTCAATTTTATTTTTCCTTTTTCTATTTACTTTGACTTTGGATGAATTGTTGTATGAATTTGGTCTGACGTGCAGTGGGAGCCGCAAAATATCATATTACCAATGGATTTGTAAAAATACCCAACTTTTGTTTCTTGATTTTATATATATATATATATATATATATATATATATATATATAAAAGCTTCTTTGACAATCTCCTTCCTTCATTGCATAAGTGAGTAAATAAAAGCATTTGTGTGAGGACTGAAATAAACAACTTATGCTTGTTATGTACTTTTTATTAAGTCACTTATATACTTAACTAACACTCAGAAATTTATGTAAGAAATTTGTCATATTAACTAGGATTTTATTTTTAACTGATATATCTCTCCAGTATGTGGATGATGATGATGTCTCTTGGGAGTGTAGACGATGATGATGATGATGTCCATCATCTAGGATATAGATGATTATGATGTCTCTTCACAGACTACTTAACTGAATTGCCATGCATTTTTTGGGTTAGATGGTGTGGTTTCCTTTCCATGGTTTGAATTCAGTTTTTTTTTCTTAGACTGGTTGCTGACCAAAGCTAGGGAGCCCAGTTTACTCTGCACTTTACTCATAACTTGAGGAAGAAGTGATGGTTTCATGTCTTTCCTAATGGCGTTTGTGTGAAAGTCAATGTAACACATGAGGCTGGAATTTGAACTCCGCTTTGCAATTACTCCTACTCCACTGATACTCATTTCATAACCAGTACATCTTTAAAAACATACTCTACCTTAATAAAAGAATGAAAAAGAATATATAAATATACTTGATATTTGGTGGTTCATCTAGATGAGATTGGATTTGAAATTTTTACCAATGGTTTTGCCATATTGTTAGCATTTTCTCAATTTTACTAGATGTTTAGCTTGTTTTTCTTCCATTTAACCTTTAATTATAGATTTTTAAGTAAGCTGTATGTATCAATAACAATGTCAAGTATAAAAACTACTTCATATTAATTCTAAAGAAAATTGAACCAATGAAAATCTTTTTGCCCTAATCAGCAAAGAAGGAATGATGGGAGGGAATTATATGACTAATTCTATATTTAGCTGTTCTTGATTGGTCAGATAAACTCTCTTGGGCTTTTTCAAATCCTTATTACTAGACAAATAATGATTTATGTATGGGAACAATATATGTAAAATATAAGCAAAATTAATTTTGTAAAAATCATAAGCAAAGATCAATACTGATCAAAGAATATTTTTGTCCATAGAGTTCTGACCAGAAGAGAAATTCTGTTGATTAATTTTTTGAGTCAACAATTGAACACAGTAAACCATTTGAAAGATTTTATAAAGACATAACCAGTACTCAGTGATTTATTTTTTGAGTTTTATCACCAAGCTTGTTGATATGCTTCCAAATCTGTTTGATATTCCTACAACATTGTTGAACATGTATTGAGGGCCTTTAAGAGAAATTAAAGTTGTATTTTTGTTGATTCAAGCATATTTGGTAGAGGCAAACAACTAGCTGGGATTTGCAATTAATTTCTCTATATAACATAGACTATAAACTATTGTTATCATTTCCAAATATTTTTTAAAATGTTTGTTCAGTTTTTTTTTTTTTCATTCATTGTAGGTTGTCGTTTAGCCTGTGTGATTACAGCATTCTTTTGTTTCGCTGGAACTGGGTTGCGGTGCATTACACTAAAAAAGCCCTATTCAACATGGTATAATTACTTTTATTATTTTCTTTATTATAATATTTACATACGTTATTGTTTGATGTGTGTCCTTGTGTAACCAGATTTTCAGATGGCTGGTATTAATTTTAAGTGATTTTCAATATGAGAAGAGATTTCTCTAAAAATTGGAGAATACAATTATTTTTGTTGGGTAAAGTAGCCAAAATGTTAACAAGTGGAAAATACAGATTCAGGATTAACTGAGTGCAGAATTACTTTTGTTGGTATAAGTAAGCAAATTTATCAAAGTTAGTTAGTCAAAATATTTGTCAATTGGTTTTAACGATATGTGACCGTAGGTCAAAATACGGCCTTAAATATTTCCTCTGTACTGATTACCAGGACAGCCAATAAGAACAGGCAGACTATAACAGAGAGTGGGTTTTCCTCCCCTTCACTTGGAAGTGAAATGTCAGGGTAATAAGTTATATATTAAGGAGGTGGAAATAGAAACCCCATATCTAACTTTACCACCCCAGTTTTGGTGCTTGTTTAATAAAACCAGGGTGCAAAATAAAATTAGTTCGGGTCCTGTGTTTGGAATAAGAAGGTAGAAAGAGATAAGTTGGCGGAAGTGATTTGAATGCCGGTGTGAATAATACGGTCGGCCTGGAACGGACATGCTGCTAAAAGACAATTGAGTAAACCCCAACTCAGAAAACATTGTTACTGAAGTAATTTTAAAATACCAGCCAAATGTTGAGTGTCACCAACTTGCTTGTAAATCTTATATATATATATATATATGTGTGTGTGTGTGTGTGTGTGTGTGTGTGTGTGTGCACACACCGTGTCATTGTGGTCTTACATCTGGTTTTCGTGTCTGGGCCAGCCTTGTCAAGTAAGAACAAGCAGTCCTGCTTTGGCTAATCCGAGATTAGCAAAACAACATAGGCAGAATTGACCGAAGGTCAGGAAGGTTGGCTGGACTCAGCCAGGGGCCATGTTATACTTGAACTATTTTTTATGTGTGTCCTTGGACTATATTTTATATGTGTACTTGGATTATTTTTAGAAATATAAAAAAGAGATGATTTGCTTTATTTACATTGTTTGGACTATTGCCAAATTTACCATGTTTTGGCCGTTGTATGCTCCAGCCTTCTTCTGGTGCTAGGAAGTTTGAATTGAACCCTTTTATTTTGATCACTGGGATATATCATTCTCATTCCATGCGTGATGCTACTTCTGGTAGCCATGTTCTCAAGAACACATGGCCCAGTGGATATAGACATTAGTTAGTTACAGTGACTTGACCCAAAGAGTTGTGAGTTCAATATCAGGCTACAGCAGTGGTGAAAAAATAACTTATAAAAGTTAAAGAGAGATAACTACATGGCTATCAGAAGTGGCATCACACCTGGAATGAGGATGACTCCTTCATGAATAATGGTGACATAGCATCAAGAATTTTCTATTTTTTGGTGTCATACTAGTTTTAGTTTTATTTTCCTTTTTGTTCCTAAGAAGTGCCACTTGGTTTTTTTTAAATATTTTTTCTATCTTTTTCTTTGTCTTTTTTTGTAAACTTGTGTTGTTATATTTTTTTATTAATAAACAGTTATAGTTCTTAATGTTGATTTATTATCATTGTCTTGGTCAGCTTCCTTTTGAAGCTGTCTTTTCAAGTTAGAGAATACAAATAACTGCATGTTTCTTTTCAAAATACAGACCATTTACATTTTATAAGTAATTTAAGTGATAATTCTTGTCATATATGAATGGTGTTTGTATTCTTAAAAAAACTTGGCACTTTCCCCAAAGTAGATATGCCAATCATTGAGTTTATGATAAACACAATATGACATTATCTGTTGCATAGCCTGATCTCTTCTATTTATTAATGAGTTATTTTATTATGGTAACAGATTGAATTTAATTTGTGTTACCATAAAAATGGAATATCTCATTAGTAATTAGAAGAAGTTGTTAATACATTGCCTTTTATTTCTTTTGAAATTCTAATTATAAAATAACCATAATGACAATGGTAGTAGTAATTCTCAATTACTTTATTCTCGTACCAACAAGATACAAATCCAAAAATACCCTTGGCCCCTGGCCACTCAGCTGTTTATATAACACTGGATAAGGTAACTCATGTCTACCTGTGGAAGTCTCCTGTTATCTAATGAAATCTACCATTTCTACTCTACCTCCTCTGACCACAGAGTGGATTGACATGGTCAGTTTAAGGTTTGCCCTAGAATATGTATGTGATTGTCCCTGCGTTTGTGGGGATGTTTTGTCATGGACCTGGTGTCGCCCGATATTGGTGTTCTCCAATATTATTTTGTATTGGGCCTACTGAATCTGTGGTGTCATCAATTTTCATTTCTTCTGGTTCATTACTTGTGGTATTTGATTTATGTTGTACATTGGATCATAATCCCTTATGATCCAAATCGATCACCATTGAGAATTCCTTGGAACACTGCAGCCGGACCCCAAGACCTGCAGTTCTGACCTAGATGGATTCATTCTGCATGTGTCTTTTAGCCATTGTGGTCTCTCTCAGTTCACCAAATTCTCTTCACTATTTACGTACCTGGTATTTGTGTCTTTGATAACCTGATCTTAGAACATCATAGCAGGAGTCCTACCAAGTTCCTGGATGGGAGTGTTGTGTTGCGTAAATAAAGCTTAGGATGCACAATCATGGCACAGCTTGTACTTTCAGCCATTATCAAGAGTGACTTTTATATAAAGTAACATTCACCCTTAATAATTGCTAAAACTATAGCTGAAAGTGCTCAGAAAAACAAAACAGTTGGACAATTCCTATATAATTTATGTTCTGAAAAGCAAGTCATAAGAACACATTTTCTTTTTTTTTTCACTAAATTCTTACTGATTTTTCATGAAAAGTAATGTTTTATTTACAAAACTTAGTAAGAAACATTTTTTTTTTTTAGGCTATTAGCCAACCCATTTTTCAGCATCTTCCTAAGAAAGCGCTGCTTATCCAGGCCATGTGACATTGATCGGAACAAATGATAGTTGGATGTGGCAATGTCTAGTGAATACTGTAGATGGGGTAGGACTTCCCATTTAAGTGTTTCCAAGTAGGTTTTTACCAGTTTTGCAACATGTGGCCTAGCATTGTCATGTTGCGAAATCACTTTGTCATGTCTCTCTGCTTGTATAGCAGCCATTTTTTTTTCTTCATTGCTCAGCTGAAATTCATCAGTTGCAGTTGATAGCGATCTTCTGTGATGGTTTCGGTTGGCTTGAGCAGCTCATAATAAACTACACCCAAATGCAGAGCAGAAGTTTCAAACCATGGATAGTCGGCTTTGCCGCTGATGTTGATTCATGGCTGGGCTTATCCCATGATCTTCTACACTTAGCATAGCCAATGTTCTTGCTTTTGAATCATACGTAATAGTTTCAAAAATTGCAGAACTGTTGTGTGATGAATTCCTTAGGATTCTGCAAGTTGAGCTTGTGCCTGACATGCATCTTCATGAAGTAATGCTTTCAATTCTTTGTTTTCAAACTATTTTGGTGCACAAGAGCATTCTTTTATCTTCAAAATCAGAATGATTATTTTTGCAGTGTCTAAACCAAACTCTACGTGTTGTTTCCGACAGAGCTGTGTTCTTCAGCTGCAGATTTCTTTTGAATAAAGTAGTGCTGTAAAACTTCCAGCAAATACACTTTCTTTGACATGAAATCCAACATGTTTAATACTATGAAAAACAAAGTTGTTTACACTTTGATGAAATGACATGCACTGAATTTCAAGCTTACTTATACTACTTCCTTATAGATGCATTACTGTCTGAAACTATATGCATGCAGTTCTGGGAACGCTATCTGATGGAAAACAGCGAGAACTTATTCAAGGTCCTTATATATATTAGGGAAAAGAAGTATGACAGAGCAGAAAAAGTCCTTTAGGATTTCATTGTACTAAGTTTATTTTTATGTTGATGCCAGTACACATGAACAAGAGATACTGGGAATTTTCAATTTAAAATTTTTTTTTGTGAATGTATTTTAGGTATATTATCTATACAATTCAATTTAGATTTTTTTTTTTCGTTTCCATCACTTTTATCATTGAATATTGCACATTGTGATAATAGAAGATCTGCCAAGAATGGTGAAATATTGTATGAACGTGTATGTAAATTTACTCTGGATGATCTTGCAATCAAAGCACTTTCTAAACATTTACTTCTTTGTAAATTGTTTTCTCTTTTAAATCAAAACTGTGGTCAGTTACAGTGAGCCTTAATGTTTTTTTTGTTTTTTTTTTGTAAAAGATCCCTTTTGTGTTCATATATATTTTTTAAAAATTCCTTGAGGTTTCTTCACTGTATTCCTTGTGGCAATTATTATTGGTAATAGAATAAATTTCTCTTTCAAGCTTCATGTAAAAAATTAATGCAACCTATTTGAAAAATTAAGAGAAACAAATGACTGACAAACTTGTGGCCAATCTAGATATAAAATCTGTTTACACTAACATCCCAGTTGAAAAATGCTTAAATCCTTTTTTTAAAAAAAAGTATTTAGCACAGTCAAAGATATAATTCTCCCTAACAATAGCTAAAATAATAAAAATCCACTGTCTCATCAATCAATCAATCAATGCTGTTTAACATTTAATAATTTTTATAAACAAAAATTTGGATTCCCATTAAGATTGCTTCTTAGTAGAATGATGGCATGTATTTTCTTAGAATTTCTTGAATCTGGTCTTTTTCAAAATATTTTACTTCAGCAATATACTTCTAGTACTGATTTACTTGATCTTGTAGATCAACTAAACAAAGTCGAGCATGTGAAAAAAAACAGTACTTTACCTTTCTCAGATATCTTGCTACACCTTGTTAACAGTAATTTAAAACTCAGTGTCCATCAAAAAGGAACAACAAAACTGATCTCATAAATTTCTATTCTCATCATCATAACTGTTGTGACCTTGTCACCAAGTTGTGGTCTGTTGGGGTCAAAAATAAAGACACAAAGACTGAATAGTGTTAAACATATATGTTACAAAGACAGTAGTGCAAACATATACCAATGAACAATTATTAGTGTGACTATTTAGTCTAGCTGTCAGAGTTATCTGTTGGAATAGATTCTGCTCTTACTCTCACTCTGCTTCTACAAAGCAGAACTGCTACTTATATACAGTTTGGATGAGTTCATGTATCATATGGGTAATTCCCCATAGCAATAACAAAATAAAATCTGAAGTAATCAATGGAATTCTACTTAAGAGCACTTTTTAAAACTAAGATGACTTTTAACCCTACTAATTTAACTAATTTAACATTACACATTTTGTTTTTTCAGGTTGATCAACATAGGCCAGGCTATCAATGGTGCAGCTGGTCCTGTTGTTATGGCAGCACCTCCAGTCCTCTCTTCAATTTGGTTTCCTCCACATCAACGATTCACAGCTACAGCTGTCACAAGTTTGGCTGCAGTTTTTGGTTCTACCATAAGTCCTCTCATAGGTTAGTGATTTTTATTTTTTAATCGTTCCACTCCATGCAATCAGGAACATCACTAGTGTGCAAAGGGTTGCAGTGAGAAAAAAAACTGGAAACAGGATATTGAAAAAGAATAAAAAATGAACAGGATTAAAGAAGGTAGAAGATGGTAATTGATGTTGCATTTAAAGTTTTTGAGATTGTAGTTATTAGGGAAGCAAGTAAATGGAAGGGAGTTCCACAAGTGAGAGGTGTGAGAAAAGAAACTATTGGAGTAGAAGTGAGTTACATTTAACTATTTCAGTGGTAAAAGGGTGGGACCTAGAGGCCAATCTAGTAGCACACTTCATGTAGACAGGGTACCAAGAAAAAAAATCTCATCAGACCAATTGCCATGAAAATATATGTAGAAAAGACAGATGAAAGTCATGTCATGTCGGTGAGAAAGTGACTTGTGGATATATGTTTATATTGACTTTTGTCCTTGTTTTGGTGTGAGGAACAGGCTGCTAAAGTTTGTAAAAGTAGTTTTGATACACCTTGGTATATATAGATATATAATTATTTTCTGTATGGTGTTGCGACATTGGTTGGCTTTTATTACAGTTTTATATGCACAAAAATTTTTTTTTTCTAAATGTCTTCAGTATTCCTTGAGTATTTGTCTGTTTCTGTGATGAGGTAGTATTTACACTATTTACATTATTCGGACTATTGTCCTCGTCTTTATTGCCATTTGTACGACGTTTAATAATAGATCATTCTATTTGTCTATATTTCTGTGATGAGGTAGTATTTACACTATTTATATTATTCGGACTATTGTCCTCATCTTTGTTTGCCATATTCATATTCACGGCATTTCAGCTGTTGTATGCTCTGGCTTTCTTCAGGTGTTTGAAATTTCGAACCAAAACCTTTATTTTGTTCTCATTCCATGAGCCATGCCATTTCCAAATGTCTTAGATATCTCACTTTAACTGAACTCTCTAAGTTATTTGTATTGAACTCACAACCCTTTCAGTCAAGTCACAGGATCTAACTAACACTTTTTATTCCTTTGGCCATGTGTCCAGTGGATAAAAGCAGCAGAAGATACCATGAGAATATTTGTAGAAAAGACAGAGAAAAGCCCTGTCATGTTGGTGAGAATGACATAGTTTTTAGCATTATATGTTTTGGTCAAAAGAAGGTTTTAAATATGTTGGGGCGCTCTCCACTTTTCCACGGAAATGGACTATTTGAATCACTATATAAAATAGTAGTGATTATACCTCGAGTAAGGAAGTCGAGTGAGCGAGTCCGTCGGGTATTTTTGCTATTGCACCGGAAGTGTTCTACTAGTCAATCTATCACATCTCTACGACGATACTGTATACTAATTACCTTGTTCTGTATTCTACTAATCCTCACCTCTTGTAAATACTTCTCTTTCCTGTCAACACACCTACTTTTATACTATTGCGTTGTTTTGTATTATTTCACATAATTCTGTTACCCGACGTAACAGTGGTGATGAAAAATTCGAACACACATGGAGGAAACAAGGAAAAATTAACGTTAGTTCGTCACAACAAAACAGTGACGATGAAAAAATTTAAACATGCTCAGAGAAAACAAAAAAAAATCCATATACCCAGTTGGAAATTGTAAGTTACTTTTGACTACTATTTTTTGTTGGTCTATAATGATAATTAATTTTTCTTGCAAAAAAATTTGTTGTACTGGGAAAAAAACGTGTTGAAAATTTTGACCCTCCCCTCTGTGCAAAAAAAAAAGAAAAATTGACATAAAAGATTTTTTCTCTCCTTTAAAAAAAAATATATATAATAGAACAATTTCAAGCTTCTATGCTAGAACTCATAAAATATCAAATCCAGAGACAGGAAGAAAGTGAAGAGAAGTTTCGCAAACGGCAACTAGAACTACATGAAAGACAGATTCAAAATGAGGAAAATATTCGGAAACAAATGTTACAAATGCAAGTACGCAGTGAAAAAAAACAACAGAAATTACAAGAAGAATACCAGAAAATATATTGAGGTTCAAGAACTTATACATAAAGCTATTCTCACGAAAGACAAAAACATAGCTGATGACAGTATTTTTTCACAAAATGCAATCTGGTCGATGATAGAAAACTTCACATATAACCCAGATGAAGATAAGACATTCGAACGATATTACCATCGTTATCAAGACTTCTATGAGATTGACTGCAAAACTTGGTCAAACGAAAAAGAAAGTAAGACTGCTCCTCAGGAAACTAGGCACTTACGAGCATAATAAATTCACAGACTTTATTCTGCTGAGAAGGACAAGAGATCTTGAATTCGACGAAGCAGTAGGTCTGCTCAAAGAATTAATCAACCCAAGACTTTCACTATTCCATAAAAGGTGGAAGTGCTTAAACCTTCAGAAAAAAGAAGACTAAGACTATACAACCTTTGCATCGATCGTAAATAAAACATGTGACGATTTTAGGTTTTCTGAATTGACGGCAGATAATTTTAAATGCTTAGTCTTTGTGCAGGGCCTGGTATCTAATAAAGACATCGAAATGAGGAGAAAAATTTTAACCAAACTTGAAAATGAACAAAACATTTCAATACAAAAGCTAGCAGATTTTTGCCAACAATGCATTAGTATCAAGGAGGATTCTAAAAAAATTGAAGAATCTGGAGTAGCAAGTGTAAAAAGGATTAAAAGGAAGACACATTTTTGATCTGTGTCTCCAAGACGAAAGTGTCACTCTCCTATCAGAATTGGGAGGAAAATACGAAAAGACCCCCCCCCCCCCCCCAAGCGTTTGTTATGGCTGTGGTGAATGGCCCTGGTACAATGATTGTCCGTTTAAATTCAAGATTTGTAGAAACTGTAACAGAAAAGGACACAAAATGTCTAAATGCAGATACAAAAATAAGAGTCAGGTAAAAATAACGAGAACGGAAGAGCTAAGCCAAAATATAAGGAAATACCTACAAGTGAAAATTCAAAATCAAGTAATAAAAATTCAGCTCGATTCCGGTTCGAGCATTTCAATAATAAACATCCAAATGTGGAAAAAATTAAAAAAAACAATTTTAATGATGTCAAACAAGATTGCAAGAACTGTAACAGGAAAAAAAAATCAAGTTTGAAGATGAACTGGGTTTGAACGTTAATTTTAACAATCAGACAAAAAAATTAAAAATGTTCGTGATGAAAGGTACCAACAACTTGTTTGGCACGGACTGGATGAACAAGTTTAACTTGTGGGATCTGCCAATAAGTTCGTACTGCAAAAACATTAATGAAAAAAACTGACGAAATAAAAAAAAATTAAAATCAGACATAAAAAAATCATTCCCCGAAGTGTTTTTGGACGGCTTAGGGAAATGCACAAAAATGGCTGCTAAAATCTGACTGAAAAACGATGCTTAACCAGTATTTAAAAAGAAAAGGAATATTCCATACACAGCAATTGAAAAGATAGACACAGAGTTGGATAGACTGTCAAACTTAGGCGTTCTCTCAAAAATCGAATATAGCAGCTGGGCCACACCAGCGGTTTACGTAAAGAAAAAATCTGGTGATATTCAAATATGCACAGATTTCTCGACGGGCTTAAAGAATGCCATTCAAGATTATCACTATCCATTACCAAGCCCAGAGGAAGTATTCTCTAGGTTAAACAGCAGCAAATACTTCACGAAGATCGACCTCAGTAAGGCTTATTTGCAAATCCCAATGGATGAAGAAAGTTCAAAGTTCTTATGTATAAACACACATAGGGGGCTGTACAAGTATGAACGTCTGGCGTTTGGAGTAAAAACGGCACCAGCCGTGTTTCAGCAAATTATGAACACGATGTTGTCGGGGCTGGACTTTGCCATCGCTTACCTTGACGACATATTTATCAAGAGTGAAACAGTTGAGGAACATATGACAGATATACATAAAGTGTTTGAGAGGTTACGGAATTATGGTTTTAAAATTAAAGAAGACAAATTTGATTTTCTATTAGAGGAAATAAGATACTTAGGTCATATCATAAACAAGGACGGTAAAAAACCCGATCTAAACCGTTCCTCAGTGATTCGTAACATGCCGTAACCTAAGGATGTAAAAACTTTACAAAGCTTCTTAGGGCTAATAAGTTATTACCAGGAATTTTATCCCTAACTTACATAATTTGCGAGCACCCTTAAATGAATTGTTACAAAAAGACAAGGCATGGCTATCAACAAACGAATACAAACAAGCATTTGAAAAAATCAAGCAAATGTTAACATCAGATCTATTCCTTGCGCACTATGACCCTAAATTGGAGATATTAATAGCCTGTGACGCCAGCGTGCACGGAATTGGCGCATGTATTCTACACAAGTGGAATGACGGATCGATTAAACCAAATGCGCATGCGAGCAGATCATTGCTCCCTGCAAAACGCAGTTACTCGCAGATTGAGAAAGAAGCTCTGCCAATAATTTTTGCAGTTATGAAATTCCATCGCTATATCCACGGTAGATACTTCACTTTGCAGATGGATCACAAACCATTGCTAACGATTTTTGGTTCTAAAAAGGGACTCCCCACAAAGGGACTCGCCCCAAAGGGACTGCAAACCGTTTGTTAAGATGGGGTACGATACTTTTAAATTATAATTTCAAACTTTCAGCATTTACCATCGAACAAGATCGGACATGCAGATGACCTGTCCAGACTTATCCCTAAACCAGTGGAACCACTAGAAGACACAGTGATTGCCGTGTTAAGGTCAGAAGATGAAGTAGAGAACACTCTAACTGACACAATTAGAGAATTACCGGTTTCATTGAGAGAAATTAAGAAGGAAGCAGAAAAAGACGAATACATTAAGGAAATAAAATCAAAACTAGCTGAAAAGGATGAGTGGACATCAGAAACTTTTTTGCTCTACGATAATGTTTTACTCTACAGTGAAAGAGTAGTGATTCCAAAGGAATTGCAGAGAAGAATCCTAAATGACTTCCATATGGGTCATCCAGGAATTAACCGGATGAAGAGTTTAATGTGGTCTTACGTTTACTGGTCGGGAATGGACACAGATATTACAACCATGGTTGGTAAATGTAAGGGATGTGCTCTCGCTGCAAAATCTCTGCAAATACTACAGAAACCCTGGCCTAAGACAGATAGACCTTGGTCAAGGGTGCACATAGACTTCTCAGGTCCAATTGACAGCCTTTATTATCTAGTAATGGTAGATAGTTACAGCAAATGGCCCGAGGTCTTCCAGATGAAAAGACCCATGGCTGAAAACACAATTAACAGATTACACGACCTATTCGCCAGATTTGGTGTAGTGGATACTATAGTTAGTGATAAACGAAACCCAATTCACTGCCAAGGAATTTAAAGATTTCTGTGAAACGTTCCAGGTGGAACACGTAAAAATCCCACCATATCATCCATGTTCAAATGGATTAGCGGAAAGATTCGTGGATACCCTAAAAAGGACACTAAAAATCAACAGGTACGCCCACAAAGAAGGCGCTTCAATTGTTCTTACAAGTGTACAGGATAACACCCAACAAAGCTGCGCCTTCAGCGCTGTCGCCTGCCAAACTCATGTTCGCTAGGAAGGTTCGATCGGTATTCGATAAGCTAATTCCTAGCAAAAAGGCACACACGCCCACCATGATCACACCAAAAAGAAAATTTAACATAAACGAGAAAGTTTACTTTAAAAATTACAAAAACAATGTAGCATCCTGGGAACCAGGTGTAATTAAGGAACGAGTGGGTAACATGTTATACATGGTAAAAGGACTGAAATTCATTCATAGGCGGCACCTAAACCAAATAACAAAAAGACTAACGGAGGAATTTGCAGACACACTGCTAATGGAAGAAGAAAATTTAGAGGAGTTATATGGCACCTTTGTGTTACAAATGTCCCAAGAAGAAGTAAAAGAAAGAAGGTCCCAGAGGAAAAGAAGTGCGACCCACCAATAGATGGGTAGATCCGAAAAGGAAAAAATACTAAAAGAACTGTCAAATAAAAAAAAAAACATCTTAGGAGGTGGGTGTTGGGGTGCTCTCCACCTTTCCATGGAAATGGACTATTCGAATCACTATATAAAATAGTAATGATTATACCTTGAGGAAGGAAGTCGAGTGAGCGAGTCCATCGGGTATTTCCGGTATTGCACTGGAAGTGTTCTACTAGTCAATCTATTACGTCTCTACGACGATACTGTATACTAATTACCTTGGGCTCAGTCTTAAAAGTCTTAATGTTCGTCTATTCGAAACTATTGGGGAAAACTTAATTTATTCTTGGAATGATGTGGGCAAGAGAATACTTTGAAATTCATGGGTGTGTGTGTGCGTATAGCTAAGGGCTGGGAAAAGTAATAAAAAGAAAAAAAATGTCATCACTTTTTTTTCTCTCTCTCAAACTTACTTTCAAGCTATAAATTCTCTCCTCTTTTTTTTCTTATGTTCTTTTGCTTTATCTTTCTCTTTTTTTTTATATACGTGTATCACACAATTTCTTTTATCTTTTTTTTTCTCTTATATTCCACAAGATGATTCTTTTTAGAAAATATTAAGATCACGAAGGTAACTTTTTCTTTTGTTCTGCAAAATTTCTTATCTTCTCAGTTCCTATGTTTTTTTCTTTTTTATTCTTTTTATAAGTGTCAGCAACGTCGGTCGTCTTTCTTTTCACTGGAGCAGCATCTTTTATCGAAGCATTTTTCCTGACACAAGCTTTCTTTTAAGCTTTTCATTATTTCAGCATGTATGTTGGCTAGTTATAAAGTCGGCATCACGACAGGAGGAATTTTTCTGACACAAGGACAGTAATACAAGCTTTTCTTCTTCCATATCCTATGTGATTAACTTTCAATAGAATATCAGGTTTATTCTTTTACTGTCCAAGACATACTTTCAAGATTTTTCTTTTCATGTGACTGGGCATCCTTTTGAGTAGTGTCTGTTCATCTCACTGGCCAGACCGCAACTAAAGATTTTCATCAAGGGTTTTGCTGTCACAGGTTTAGATTTTTCCGATTATTTTTATTGTCTGTTTCTGTCGACCAATCAGAATTCAAATTTGCTGTCGCTATGTGGGCAAATGTTAACGGCCTTGACTTGAGTTAGTGTTTGTTGGTCTGCCTACTACTGCTGCTATTTGCTAACAGGTCCTACCACCCTGGGTCAGAGGTGACCTGGGAACAACAGCAATTTAGAAGTGATTCCATGCTCCTCTAAACCTCTTGATCAGAGGCCTTGCTGCTGGATGTTGTTTATTTTCATTATAAAAAATTAATTATATTAACATCAATTTGTCTAATGACATTTTATTTCAATTAAATACTTTTATAATTGTACTTGTACATTCCTTCAGTAGTTAGTATGACCTTTACTTCCTTCCAGTACCTCATAAATAATACTTTGTTTCAGTGAGAAAACAAAAGAGGTAAGATAGAAGCATTTAATGGCTGTTTCAGTCAAATGGAAAATGTCAATTTCATATCATTTCATTTGTACCCACTTCTTAAAATAATGACACGCATTCATATTTATAATTGTTATTGCAATATTTTGTTAAAGTTGTTAAGCTCAACTATTTAACAATGGGAATTTCTTACGGATGTTTTGCTATCGTAGAACTCGTTATGAGCTTATTCAGTCATTAACTCAAGAATTAGTATTCATCAGAAGATTAAAGTAGGAAAACCATGAAATTTTCATGGTGAAATAAATTAGTTAAATTGATGTCTATATAATTGATTTTATTTACCTAAAATAGATGCCTCTAAATGATTGTTTATAATGACATAACGAAGTTGTTGTCAAACTTGTTGTCAAAATATGACTGAAAATCAAAACAAATATTGTAGTTAGAAAAAATCTTGTTAATTTATATGCTCTGTATACTGAGTATGAAACTATATTGCCTTCTCTCGGTTAATACTACCAACCTAAAGCAGGTGGTATTCTGGAAGGAGTTTGGTATTAACCAAAACAGGCATTGGTAATTTGGCAACCAAATAATTTTTTTTCTGTCATTAACATTATAACATGTTTAAGACTCTATTTGTTACAAATAATGCTAAATATAAAGACATTTGCTTGGCTTCAACATGAAAATCTTTGTCCTATCATTAGCAACATCTTTTTTTCACAAAATTGTAATCAATAACTTTCCCTCGGTTCTCAACTCCGTATCTATGCTCATGACACATCTATTTACCTCTGCCTTAATGGAAAATCTGATACCAAAAATGACCTTTAATCTGTTGTTAACTGGGACAAGGAATGGTATATTAATTTGAACATGTCCAAAATGAAATCTGCTCTCATTTAATCATCTGGCAGAACTTTTTTTTGCCTTCATCAGCATGGCTGATGCTAACCTCCAGGAGAGTGACTCATTGCGCCTTCTCAGGCTAAAATTTTCTACTGATATGATGTGGAATAATTATAACGAATGAACTGCTAAGTCTGCTGCTAGGAATATTGGTTCAGTGTGTCATTCTAAATAAATTTTTTCTTCCCAGAATCTATTTTACTCTGTAAAGTCTGCTATTTATCTATGCATTAAATATTACTGTCACATCTGGTTTGGTGCTTTGATTAAGTATCAAGAAATTCTTGTTAAGATCCAAAAAAGAATCTGCAATGTTATCCATCTTGACCTGGCATCTCGGTGTTAGTTACTTTTCCAGAACTGTAACATAATTTTTTAAGGTAATTGTTCTGATGAGCTTTTCTTGTTCATACTTTGACTTAATGAATTCATGAACAGTACTAGATTAGCAGCTAGGTCTCATCATTTTACATTTGAAATTGCAACTTGTAACCATAAGTTACATCTAATTGATTTTTTTTTCTCATTCTTGTGAAACTCTCTTCTACTTTTTTGTTTTCCAGTCAACTTTGATCTTCAGAAATTTAAATGCAGTGTCAATCATCAATCTCTGTGTTGTTGAATCCTTTTCTTTTATTGTCCTCTCTCCTTAATGTTTTGCTTTTACTCAACCACTTTTATTCTAAGTAACCCCTTGCATTTTAGTGGCTTTATTGCCTTGCTTGGGATGAAATGATTAAAAAAATGCACTTGTAGTGTAATGTGGTCCTACATCTATGCAGGATGAACTTACAGCCTTTGAAGAAATTCAGAACAAGATGTGAATAATTTATGAGGAAACACATTTATTTACAATATGGGTACAATAGAGGGGGAAAGAGTTTATTACTTAGAAGGAATCTCAGAAGTAGAAATCCTTTTACACAGCTTTTTTTATTTTTACATAAGATTATTAATGAGTACATGAAATAAAAGTGAAAACCTTAACTAAAGATGTTGCTTTCATTTAAGATATCATTCTATGTCTAACTTAAATTATTTCATTGTTTTCTTTTCAGGTCCTTTAATAGTACAAACCAATACAACTAATATCTCAACAAGGTAAGTAATTGTTGGAATTATATTAAAAAACATTTACTGATATAGATATACATTTGTGTTTGTTATTAATTTAATATCTATTAATCAAATAACTATTGTAGATACGATTATCTATCATTGCAGTTCCTGGAGTCCAACTGCAAAGGCCAAAAATACTTCTTATCAGTGGTGGATTGTGTCTTAAAAAAATATTGGTTGTCAGGAGACAAATAGTCCATCCACAACTACAATTCTATCATTTAATATCTATAAAGAATAAGATTTTCAAAAAATACATATGGACAAAAAGGGTGCTCAAGGACACATGACCCAGTGTTAAATAATATCTTAATTGGTGTGGAATTTTGCCAAGAAGTGTATTTTGCACTGGGCGACACAAGGCTGTCATTGAGGGTGTAGAACGAAGGTGGCTGGCGGATTTTGTTTTGATGAGTGAAGGTCAAAAAAAGGTCAGTGCCCAAGATGGTACCTGCCAGGTGTCAAAATGGGGACAATTGTTGTCACAGAGAGTCAGTTTAAAATCTAGTGAGTTGACTTTAGCAGTTGCAGAAAGCAGCCAGGCTGGCTTGTGTCCTTGATGTGTGTGTGTGTGTGTGCTCTGACCTGTCCAAACCTCTCACACCACTGCCAAGTCACCGTAGAAAAACAAATAAAGATATGGAATATTTTTATTTAAATATGAAGTGTTGATGTCTGTCAATTTTTATCAGTTGTGAAAAAGTAAGTCATTTTGATTCACCTTAGATCTAGTTTATTTTGTCATTTGATCAGTGAAGATATGTAACTTTCAGTTTGAGCTGATTCTCACCAAATGGATAACAGTTTATGGTCCATCATTTATGAGAAGAAAACACTGGATGATTATGAGAGACATTGAATTGGTTGCAGCATTGTTTTTAAAAAGAATTGGTTTATTCCTCACCATTGTGATTTAGCGTTATCTTCCTTGTTATCATTCCAGTTGGTATACAATACCCAGTGGATAAAAGCATTTGTTAGATCTCATGACTTGACCTGTGAGTTGACTTGAATTGTGAGTTCAGTCCCTGGTTACAGCAGAGGTGGACAAAAACTTAGAGAGCTGAGTTAAAAAGAAGATAACTAAGATATCTTGAAGTGGAATGACTCATGGAATGAGAATGATATACCACCAGTGATTGAAATAACGGGTTTGGTTTGAAATTCCAATCACCTGAAGAAGGTTGGAGCATACAGTGGCTGAAACATTGTGAAAGATAAGAACAGTCTGAAGTGTAAATAATGTAAATAATTATAATAACTCAATTTCAGAAGTATAGATAAATCATTTTGATTTTTAAACAATTGATATTTTTAAATGGTTTACTGTATAATTGTCACAATAACAGGCAGTTCAAAAGTGTAATAGAGCATTGCATGCAATCCACTATATTAAGAGCAATCATTTGTGTTTACTCAATGATTGTTTACAGTTGAGTTGGCATGATGTAAGTGTAAGTTTCTTTTTTCGTACTTCTCGCTTGTGGAACTTCCTTTCAGCTCTATGTAAACTTTAATCTGCAAAAATTTAAATGCAATGTTAATTGCTATCAATTTCCCTCCTGATTGCACTTTTCTCTTCCCAATCATTATTAATGTTTTTGTTCCAAATTCTTCAGCACCCTGTAACCCCTTGTGTTTTTATTGCCTTGATATTCAAAAAAAAAACAATGCAAGATTTTCCCTCATAGCATTTTAAAAATTTATTGTACTATATATATATATATATATATATATATATATATACACACACACACACCAAATTGGTCTAGTTTTGATCACTGCCAGAAGCAAGTGGATGTGTATAGCCACACTGATGAGCTGTGATACAGCAAAACAGGCTTGTATGTGAATGACTAATATGTATATGGGCACATGGTTGAGTGGTTAGAAGGTTTGCTTTCTGACCATGAAGCCTGAGTTCATTACGGTCAATTTGTCAGGAAGGTGACTTCTTGATGTTATCGATCTGTGTGGCACCTTTGGAAAGTGCCTGAAAATACGTACCATAGGTTGACCAAAGCTTTGTGAGTGAAATTGGGTAGATTGCTCTCTTTGAGGAGCCGTCAATAGTAGTGCTAGCTTGAAGTCACAAATCATTGTGACCGAGGGCTTGAGCGTCCTGGCATTCTTCAGACTGTTTTTCATGCTAGATAATGCTCTCTCTCCCAAAACTGTAACTAAGGTCTGCTCAGCACAGTTGCAGTATAAATCGCAGGTGGGCCCTGTGGGTGTTGAACAAAGACAAGTGTGCCTGAGCAGGCATCTGCAATGGGGATTAGTTAGCTGCCCTGGTAGATGTTTATCCTTGAATATGAGTAGCCAGCCATTATATATTAATAATAATAATAATAATTGGATAATACTAATGGAAGTACATATCATTGTTAAAGATTTAATTTTAAAAGGTATTCAATGCAAAAGTAGAGCATATATAGTTATTATTATTATAGCATACAGCAACTTAATAAAGTTTCAGTGTTTAATGCACCATCATCAAGCAGGGAAATATGGTTAATTTACATGGTTATATATATATATATATATATATATAAATAAGAAGATTTAAAAAAATAATATCAAACTAAAAATAAAGCTCAAAACTAGGCAAAGCAACAGTAATAAGGCAAAATGAAATTTGTGTTCACATACAAAAGGGATACAGTTGAGTGATTATAGCAATCTGACTTAAAGAATATGGCAGTTGAGACAGAGAAGTGACCCATTTTTATTGTTTAGGATGAAATCCCAGCATGCATCTGTCTATAAATTTGAGGAGAGGGTGTTTTTAGCAGTCATTCTACTATGATTGGAACTGATAATTTCTGTAAAAGCAAAGAATAAATTCCCATGCTTTTTAAAAAAATGAACTAAATTCAATAGATTTAACAAACCAGCAGGTGTTAACAGATTTCAAAAACACATTTAAACATTGAAACAAGAGAACATTTTTGTTCTCATTTTATAGAATATATTATACGCTTGAATTCTCTTTTTGTTGGCTTGACATTCAAGTATATTTTGTTAATAGTTGTCTGATGAGTACTTTGCTATGTTGAACAGTGAAATAACATGTGGGTTTGACATGCTGGCCTTTTGTGCAAGCTCTGAGGCTATAGTATTACTGGGTGATTGATCTAATCCCATCTTTCCTATCAAATTATGAAATGAAGGTCGTTTTGAATGGACAAGATTCCTGATTCTGTCACTTAAACATGGGTGTTCCTCAAGGCTCTATCCTAGGTCTTATGCTTTTTCTGATCTTCATCAATAATCTTTCTGATACCCCAGTAGGCATCTATACAGATGACACCATTATTTACTCCCATTGCAATAGGAAATCTCCAAGGATGACAAAGTAAACCTGGCTGCTGCTCTTGAAATGGAACTTCAATTAGTGGTTAACTGGGGCAGGAAATGGCTTGTAAATTGCAATGCCTTTAAAACAAAACTGCTCTTTTTTTAACCACCATAGAGAAACTTTCCTGCCAGCCATGGCGGCTGATGCTAGTCTCCTAGAGAGCAACACACTGTGGCTTCACTTTTTCTAACCAACCTGAAGTGGAATGACTACATTGAATCTATAGCTGCATCGACTGCTAAGAAGGTTGGGTTTCTGTTAGGCCAGAGAGTTTTTCTAGTTAGAATCGATCCTACACATTTATAAATCTACCATTTGTTCATGCATTGAATACTGTTACCACATCTGATTTGGTGCTCCTGATATTCAGCTTGAGGGTCTTGGCAAAATCCAAAGAAGAATCTGCAATGTAATTTCAATTAGATCCTAATTTAGCATCTTAACTTCCAGTTACTTTCTCACCAATGTGGCATGGCTTCTCTCTCTCTTTCTTTTCTACAAATGTTTTCATGGCAACTGCTCTGATGTGCTCTTTTTTTTGCTCCTGCTCTGACCACATGAATTTAAGTGTGCTACTAAATTGTCATCTAGGTTCCACCCTTTTACCATTGAAATAGTTAAATGTAACTGTTTCTTTTCTTGCACTTCCCATCTATAGAACTCCCTTTTGTTTACTTGCTTCCCTGATAGCTACAATCAGTTGCTATCTTCTTGAATCTCGTTCATCTTTTCCCCTTTCCTTAATATTCCTTGCACCCAGTCTTTACTCACACTGTAACCCTCATTTGCACCATTAAATCAGGCAAAAATGTCTCTCATTAACAAATGAACAGCAATATCAACCACAATAAATGGGTTAAGTTTACAAAATGCACTTGTTCTGTTGATTCCAATCTTAATGGCAAAGTGACTGCAAAGCACTTTCCTCTCCCCAATTTATATGCAAAAAAACACAAATAGGTGATGGGATTTTTTTTTCCCCTAACCAATAAAATAGACTGGTTCTCAGTTTCATCTGACTCAGTTCCGATCTGTCTTGTCTTGAAGTCAGAACACTGTTTGTTTGAACTTTCTTTTGTGTCAATTCTTAGTTTTTTAATTTTTTGCTTTATTACTGTTGTTTTGCCTTATTATTGTTAATTTGCCTTGCATATATCATTTGCTTTATATATTATTTTTTTTTGCTCTGTTCTTTCCTTTTTCTTGTTATTGCAAACTTTGCCAGTTCTGTTTGTTGGACAATTCTGTTACTTATTTTGCATTTTACCATGGCTACCTACTATATATATATATATATATATATATATATAGACATACACACCCTTTTGATTTTATTGATAAGTAACAACTACCCTATGACATTGATACTAATAAAGATAGAAACCTATTTGCTCATGTATTTTGTCATTTATAAAATCTCACTCAAATCTGCTGGAGGTCACTTTGCTGTGTGATGGAATTAAGTAAAATGGCATGTTGATTTTTCACTTGTTTTTCTAAAATATTTTATATTGCATTTGGTGAAAAAGCAGGGGTTTGATGTGACACCAAAAATTAGTCTGGAAAAAATATACAGAAATTTCTAATTTCCACAGGTTTTTGCTTACAAACTGACTTAAAACTTTTACTGTTTCAAGAATAATTCCAAATAAAGTTGATATTTTTTATTAAATACATCGAATGGAAAATATATTCAAACCAGAATTCTAATTACGAATCATCAGAAGCAAAATATGTTACTTTTTACTGTATTCAATAAGTGAAAATGTAAAAATCTGCAAAAGATTACAAAGATGACTAATCAATGAGTAAAATCTTACACCATTATTAATGAAAACAAAAAAAAACAAATGTATATATAATGCCATGATATTACTGGGCACAAATTAAGACAATGTTTTAAATTTACATTATTTATTGAAAATCACACTAAAATTTCTTTTATGTGCCATGTTTCTTCAAGACATATGCGATCATGGTGCTCTACATCCTCCTGTACTTTGTAGCTCTTAATACATTTTGTCTTGTTATTGTCAGTTTTACTATGGCCATTGTCTGTGATGGATGTTACTCCAAGGAAGTGTAAGAAAATTGTAACACTGCATGAAAACACTGGCAAGCCTTATAGAGAAATCATAGATATTGTTGGTATCAGCCTTTCAATTATCAGTCATGTCATCAAGGTAAAGAAACAAACGGGATCCATCAGTCCAAAATGTAATGGAAAATGAGGTCAGAAAAGAAAAACGACGCCAAGAGACAACATATACATAATCAGGGAAATTGTGAAAGATCCTAGAAAGATATTATTCGTTTTGTTTCAATTAATTTGTACAAGGGTCTATGAGAGGTTAAGCAAATTTGACCAGCTTTGGTTGAATGTAACTTTTTTTAATCTCTGGTTGCTTGCTAATTGTGGAAAAAAAATTTGTGCTTGAAAATTTTAAGATAGCATTCTTTATTTCAGTTGACCATTGATTTATTCTCAGGATCATGTCCCTATACAGTTGCTGGTTATGGATTTTATTTATTGAAATATATGCAGTTAGTTAGAAATTAAAGTAAATTTTAAACCAACTGCATATATTTCAATTTTACACTTTATAAAGCTGTCCAGTTTATCATAGAGTTCTGGTGGATAGGCACATAAACACATTAACCTGATGCCTAAAGTTAGTTATCTTGCTTGATTTAGAGATTAATTTTGCAAATAACAAATCTGGAGTTGATTTTCCTTAGAAAATCCAGCTGCATATTGTAAGAGCCATCTTTGGTCAGCATTTAAATCTTAGAGTTAAATTCTACCTGCAGCAATTCTTGGTAATCACTCCCACAAAGTTTCTCTACAGAATCGGAAAATGCAGAAGGGCTTCTTGCATTTCAGTTAATGTACTTAAATCATACCATTCAAAATGTTCAATACAAGATTCATGAATGAAATGTTTATTTTACTACTGTTGATTTGAAATGAAAAAGATTTAGTTTTTAATCAGGGTTTATGGTGATATCTTACTTTTTGTAAATTATTCTAATTTTTTTTCCTCTGAAAAAAAAAACACAGCCTAAATTTGATATGAGAAAAAAAAAGGAATCAATTTTCATTGTTGGCCACAACCTAAATATATTATTGTATTTAATCTCCTTTGATTGGAGACCTTACTTAGCTGTCAACCATTTTATATCTTAAATAGCATGAATTAATTTTTTTCTTTTTTTTTATTCTTTTGCAGTATTAATAAACCACAAGGTAAGTTTGTTTTGAAAATATTCTCATTAAGATGCAAGTACCACAGAATATCAAACATTCAGAAACATGTGGTTCAATTATAACCGTAAAATGTAATGCAAATTCTAAATATTCCCATCATTTGCTTTTTCTGTTTAATTGTTTATATTGTAACTGTAAAAGATTAAAAAATGTCTTGTATTAAAATTTTTTTAGAAGATCAATAGTAGAATTTGGTTGTTTTGTAAACATGCAATGTGATCCTTCCCCAAGGTTTTGATTGACAGACCAATGGTCATCTGATGTTGCATTTCATTCCTTGATCCTATTGGTGTTCATTGAAAACTGGGAAGAGTGTGATGCATGCTCACAAGGTAACATGATAAATGCCAAATGTCACATGGAGAGATAAGAACACAAACACTGTTATTATGTGTTTTATTACATGTTTTACTCAGGAGGCATTTCTTACTTGTCTGGGTGATCAGGTAGGTGAGACTTGAGATGACTTCTGCTGTCAGCTAACTATTCGTCTATCTAGCAGAAAGTAATGGCACCCTACTGCAGGAAAATCTGCTCAGTCAATCATGTATCTTTCAAGACATTACTGCACAAGCGTTTATCACATATGGCACTTAACTGTTCCATTACAAATTGGTTAAATTTGATGCCATTTAGAAGACTGAATTTCAGAAGGAAATATCTGCTGGTTCATTCAAACAGAAACACTCAAGGTCAACCACTTCTTCCTTCTCCGTGGATGTCCATAGTATCACATTTTTTACATGAGTGAAATTTTAAATTATTTTTAGCTCTTTAACTTGCTAATGTGGTTCATACATTTTTGGATGAATCATTGCTGAGTCTTTTTATTGGTGTTTGAAATGGAAGTTCATCCTCCATTTTATTTTTTTAAATTTTTATTTAAAAAAAGGGTTGCTGTTTTTGTCCAAATTACTGTCAGGGAATAATGGAAGAATCTCTTATAAAAAAAAGAATACATATTTTTCTAGAAATTCTCTACAAGACTTGAATTGCTCCTGTCATACTATCCAATGTTTGGTAGTGTGGCCTGCAAATAGTTTAAATAAAATTCTTAGGAATCATCAGAAGCATGATACTCTACTTTTTGTAAATTGAGCAAATAAGATTTAAAATGATGGCAGTATAATAAAACTCTTGATATTTCTGCTATAATCATTATTCACTTCTTTCTCCTTTGTTGTGACAACTTTGAGACATGATTTCTTTTGATTGTTATGCTATAACCTATGTAATGAATGATATTGTACTGAATTCTTGGATATACTCAGTTGTATATCTGTTACCATTCAGAGATATTTTCAATGTATAATTTGTGATGGCACTTTTCAGGCTGACTTGAACAAGATTAATTTGTTTCTTTTTCTTCATTGTGCACTCTTGGGGTTCACGGTTGAAATTGAATTTCTAATTTTAAGGTTATTTGATACTGATTTATTTCAATTGTATTCCTTTTTCAAAATGTGGCAGTTCCTGGAGTGTGAGGCATTGTGAAGTGATCATGCAGTTCTCTGTATATTTTTAAATGTAAAATAATAATAATAATGTTGTTAATTATACCTTTTTTTTCTTGAATATTCAGGTTGCTAGATGAAAATAAACAAACATAATGTTTAATAGATAAATAGAGCATCTACTCAAATCTACTAAAAATAATGCTTAAAGTGACAAAATCTGTTGGATTAATAAATAAAAAACCTTTACTTTAAAGGTTTCTTTGTTTATGTTTGTTAATGAAACTCAGCAGATATGAAATTTTGAGAATCTGGGAATGATTTTAACTTGTAAAACACTGTTCAGCTTTGCTTGATCAGCAAAACCCTTCATGGCTGAGTTGGTCTGAAGCATGTCAGATCTAATGACGGTTTCTCATGCAAAGTGGGATGCAGGTTTCAATCCTGCTGGATGGCACATCTTTTTCTTTAATAAGATTTCTCAAATATTCAGGATGTTAGACAAAAATAAATGGAGCATCTACTCAAATATGGTTGTTAACTAAAAATAAGATTATAAAATATGTCAGATTAATAAATGTAAAAAATCCATTGCTTTTTAGAAATTAATTATATCTCAGTAAACAACAGAAATATAATTTCCATTCAGTATTTTTGGCTTTTACTCTTTAAATTTATTTACTGTAATTGTTACATTTTTAATAAATTTGCAAGATTGTCTTCAAAATGGTGGGAAATATCAAATAAATGAATTATTTTTATATTATAATTTGGTAAAAGTTTCTTTTTTATTGCTCTAAGTTTTGGCTTTCCTATTTTGATATGTTGTGGCGCAGTGGATATCAGCTCGGAACGAGAAATCAGGAAACCGAGTTCGAATTTCTGTTGAATTCCTTGCATTCACTTACGTGCAAATACCCTTGGGAAAGGTATTAATCCATCTCTTCTTTCCAGTTATGGGTTAAATAACAGGACAGATTGGGTTCTATAGCCTTGGTCGGCAACCAGTCTACCGCAGAAAGCAATGGCAACCTACTGCGGGATAATATTCTGCCCAGTCAGTCATGTCTCTTTCGAGACATGATCGCCCAAGCGTGTATCGCGCATGGCACTTAACTGACTGACTGATCGATACAGGTATACCTTGAGTTGCATTGTTTAGAGTTATTCTTGATTATACGATGTTTGCCAAAAAATATATGGAAAATAAAAATAAGCTTCAAGTAATTTTAGCCTACTTTACGTCTGTCCACCACAAATATTGAAGTCGTAGTATCAATAGAAAAGCTGTAAAAGCACATGAAATCATTTTATTGTGCAATAAATAAGAATAAAAGTATATGAAATCATATTATAATATTTATGCAAAATTGAATGTAACTATTGGGAAATTTAACATAAATTAGTTTATTTTCTATTATTGCAAAATAATTTTAATAACTGTATTTCTTATTTAACCTTGCAAAATCATTTTATAATATGATGTACTGTACAGATTGCCAAATTGTAAACATCTACATTTACAAGTATGTACATACATTTATTCGTAAATTTAGATTACTTTTTTTCTGTACTATATTAAAAACTAAAATTTATTTATTTGTAGGCTTAAAATAGATTCTTATTGACGATATATTATTAAGAATGCATTTATAAATAAAATACCTAACCAGGAATGGTTATTTGTAGTTTAGCCTAGTGACAAGTAAATTCAACTTTTTTTCATTTAAGTCGCCTCTCCTGGAACAAATTACTGACATAAGGTGTGGTATGCCAGTAGTAAGTTTAATCAGTTTGATGAGGTCAAATTGGCAGCCAGTCTCAAAAATTATGTACATCCTGTTGTTAGCTGGGACAAAGAATGGCTTGTTAATTTTGACACTTTTGAAACAAAACTGCTCTCTATCATCTGAGAGACACCTTTCTGCCTTCCATCAGCATGCTAGCCTCCTGGAGAGTGGCTTATTATGGTTTCTTAGGTTAACATTCTATGCTGACATAATGTGGAAAGACTACATTGAACCATTTGCTAGATCAGCTGCTAAGATCAGCTGCTAAGAAAGTTGGTTCATTGTATTGTGCAAGGCAATTTTTCTCTGCAAAATCCATCTTACATTTCTGTAAGTCTACCATTTGTTCATGCTTAAAATATTGCTGTCACATATGGTCTTCTTCCCCTGCTATTTACATTGAGCTCTTTGATAAGATCCAAAGAAGAATCAGCAATATTATTGGTCCTGATCTGGCAGAGCTGCTTCAGTCACTTTCCAACTGTTTTATAGTTACTACCCTTTGCCTTTTTTATAAATACTTTCATGGTAATTGTTTGGATGAACTCTTTGCTAAGGTACCTAGACTTTATGAATTTAAGCGCAGTAATATATTGGTAACAAGGGTTCATCGATTAACAGTTGAGATGGATAAATGTAGCCATAACTTCTATCCTAACAGTTTCTTTTCTCACACTTTTTCAGCTCCATGTTTTCCAACCAACTTTGATCTTCAAAAATTTAAATGCAATGTCAGTTGTTATCTGCTGTTTTCCTGATTACTCTTGTTCTTGTTCATAAATAATGTTTCTCTTTTTTAATTCTTTCATATCTAGTAACTCCTTTTGACGTAGTGGCTTTACTGCCTTGCTCTGGGCAAATTCAATTAAAAAGAAAACATCCTTTTTGAATAAATTTCCTAAAATACTATTTTATCTTAAATAGCATTCTTCTGTTTGTAATGATTTGTTTAAAACTTTAAATATAATTATTAATGTTTTTGAGACTATATTTTAAAAGAGAAAATGTCATTATTTCTTGAAGAAGAAACAAACATTGTTAGTAGTTGTTGCTGAGCAGAAGCAGGAGTTTCTGTCTATTAATGAAATGACAAAGGTTGTAAATCTCGGCCAGTTGATAAGAAGTGTTACATCTATGATGTAATACATCCTTTCAATTGGCTAATGATTATATCATGTATGCTGCTGAAGTGGGTAAATGTGCACATGAATTAAAATGACAACCATCTTCCCTCAGTAATACTCTGATAACAAATAGATGTGTAAATACATATAAATATTTTAAACACTCCATGAAAACATTGACATGGTACCAGCACAATAAAAATTGATATTAACTTGAACAAAACAAGTATATAAACATGAAGAGCAATACAATATTGCAACCAACCAAGAGTACAATGTCATTAAACCATGTTGGGCATCTCTAATTATAGTTAAATCTGTATGTTACAGGCTCATCTGTCATGGATAGATTTTGTCAATAGATAGATGAAACTAATGTGTCATAATCTGTAGGATCAATTTCAGCTGTTGATATTGTTTGTATTAACCTTTAGAACTCTGCATTATTAACATTACTTCCCTTTTCACTGCATGGATGAGCGCTGTGGTGCAATAGAGATCAACTTGGAATGAGAAATCAGAGAGCCAAGTTCAAATTCCGTTTGAATCACTTATGTGCAAATACCTTTGGGAAATGTATGAATTCTTCTCTTTTCTCTCCTGCTATGGTTTGTGTAGCAGTTTGTTTTTTGTATCATTTCACCCCAAGCAAGGTATTTAGATGCAAGGGATTACTGAGTGTTAGAGAATATGAAAAAACAAGTACTATTAAGGAGAGAAGACAATAAGAGAACAAGGATTAAAAAGACAGAAGATAACAATTTCTGTTTCATTAAATTTTTGAAGATCAAAGTTGACAGGGAAGCAAGAAGTCAGAAGAGTTCCACAAGAGAGAAGTGAAATAAGAGAAACTGTTAGCATAGAACATCTCAGCCATTTTAACTGTAAAATAATGAAACCTTGGCGCCAATGTACTACTGTGCCTAAATTCATAAAGTAAGGATATCTCCAAAGCATTCGACAGGGTCTGGCATGCTGGCCTCTTGTACAAACTGCGGAGCTATGGGATAACTGGACATCTGTTTGACCTCATCCAGTCCTTCCTCTCTAACCGCACATTAAAGGTGGTATTAAATGGGCATGCCTCCCAAAACTACCAGACGAACGCGGGCGTCCCTCAAGGTTCTATCCTAGGTCCCACGCTCTTTCTGATCTACATTAATGATCTCCCCGACACCATTAGATCCCAAGTTGGCATGTATGCCGACGACACAACAATCTACTCCCGCATCGATCAGAAACCAGGTCTGGACGACAAAGTGAACCTCGCTGCCGCACTGGAAAGGGACCTCCAATCCGTAGTGACCTGGGGTAGGAAATGGTTGGTAAATTTCAATGCCTCCAAAACAAAGCTGTTATCAACTAACCACCATAGACTATCGCATCTACCTCCCATTAGCATGGGACAGGCTAGCCTCCCAGAGAGTAAAATACTACGCCTCCTTGGCCTTACACTCTCGGCGGACCTCAAATGGAATGACTATATTGAATCCATTGCCAAATCTGCTGCTATGAAAGTCGGCTCTCTGTGCAGGGCCCGGAAATTTTTCCCACCTGAAACTATTCTGCACATATACAAATCTACCATCCGCCCGTGTATTGAATATTGCTGCCATATCTGGTCGGGTGCCCCTGCTGCTCTCCTTGGGCTTCTTGACAAAATACAAAGGAGGATCTGTAACGTGGTTGATACTAACTTGGCAGACCGGCTGCAGCCGCTCTCACACCGGCGTGATGTAGCTTCCCTGTGCCTCTTCTACAAGTACTTTCATGGCTTCTGCTCCGATGAGCTTAGATCACTGGTGCCGCCCAAGCACGAATTTACACGAGATACTAGATTAGCAACTAGGTCCCACCCTTTTACAGTTAAACAAATAAGATGTAACCGTAAATTCTACTCCAACAGCTTCTTTTCTCGCGCCTCCCGCCTGTGGAACTCCCTTCCACAAGTCTGCTTTCCCGACAGTTACAATCTCCAGGTGTTTAAATGTAGGGTCAATAGACACCTCCTATCACACTAACTCCCAACTATTCTCACAACACTCTCATCTACCAACCCTCATTCTCGGTATCCTCACCCGCCTATCACCCACCCTCTTAAATGTCCTATATTTAACCAGCCTTTCTCCTCTCTACGTAGCCCCCTGCACAGTAGTGGCAGTGACATGCCTTGCTCGGGGTGAAACGCTTATAAAAAAAAAAAAAAAAAAAAGTACCACAGAGGAAATTTCATTAATACATATATTTTACATACATATTTTTTATAACCATTTCACCCCAAGCAAGGCAGAAATGCCACTGGAGTGCAGGGAGTTACAGTAAGAGAAAAAACAAGGTACAGTGAATGTTGAAGAAAAGATGGTTGGGAATCAAGTAGATAGAAGATGGTGATTGATGTTGCATTTAAACTTTTGGAGAGTGTAGCTATCAGGAAAGCATGCAAATGAAAGTGAGTTCCACAAACAGAAAGTGTTAGAAAAGAAACTGTTAGAGCAGAAGAGGAAGTTACATTAAACTATTTTGATGGTAAAAATAGGTGAAATCTTAATGACAATCTAGTAGCAAGTGTAAATACATGTGGTCAAGGTACCAGGGGGAAAAAAAAGCTCATCAGAACAGTTGCGAAGAAATTACTTGTAGAAAAGACAGAGGGAAGCCACATCCTGTTGGTGAGAAAGTGACTGAAGGTAAGCTACCAAGTCAGGATTGATTATATTGCAGATTCTCCTTTGGATTTTGTTGAGAACCTCAAGATGAATAGCCAGAGCCCCCAACCAGATATGGCAACAGTATTCAGTGCACAGACATATGGTAGATTTATAATTTGTTGTAGAGTAGTCGAGAAAGTTTTTTAAAAATTCCAATTTATTGTAAAGTCTTTTGCATATACTTTAATCTTTTCATAGTTGTTTTGTTTTGATAATTTTGTTCTGAAGAGAAAATGACTTCTTTCCTTCTTATATATTGATAATTTATTTTCAGTCGTTTCAATTGATGAAGAGAAATCTGAAATGAATAATTTGCTCCGTTTAGGTAAGTTTTCAAAACAAAATATTTATGAAGTATCAAAATCTTTTTAAAGAAAAATTCAGTTCTGTAAAACATAAAGTAATTACTGTAAATTGTGGTGTGCAAGTCTGAAGATTTTAGCTCAGAATTCTGGGTTAGGCCTATAAGTATTTTGATAGTACTGCTGCATATCATATGTTACTGTAAAATACAGTATCACTCATCCACCATTTGCATCAGTGAGGTAAGCTAACAACCTGACACCACCAACCTCTGCCTATAGAATACTGAACTTGTGTCACTATTTTATATTGTGTTAATATGCCAAATATGCCCCAAATTTTAGTGAGATACATTTGTGGCAGACAACTGGTAAGTGCTGTCCTACATTTTAGCTCAAAATTCTAGGTTAGGCCTATAATTACTGCATAAGTCAACCTCCCAACATATGCTCAAAACTTAGGCATACTGGTAAATGAAGTGAGGCACAGTATATGATAGCCTGTGCCAAAACTACACCAGGTCACACAATTTACCTGTATATTGAGACACCTGGAAGTAAGGCCTCTGATTGGGAGGTTGTGAGGAGTATGAAACCACCTCTTAATTGCTATTGTTTCCAGGTTCACCCTGACCTGGAGTGGTAGCACCTGTTAGGGTCCCAGCTATGGGCAAATAGTTAACCCCCAAACTTGGGTCAAAACACTTCTTCTTTTATGTCCACCTTGTCGGCGGGGCTTCAGAATACGCCGACTGCTCCCATGCAGAGGGTAAAAGCTCCTCAATGGAGCCACTTGTTAGCCATAGGTGGTGACCTGTGATGTCCTGGGACGGGATCCTAGGGGTTGGGGTTCTTGGAGGTCAGGGTTAAGTACCTCCACTTCCCAACACACCACTTCGGCCCTTACTTAGGCTAGACGGGCGGTCGGAGAGGCCCAATTCGATCAATTGCCGGTCAAGTCTAGCCCTAACACCTACTACCAAATAAATTTACATTGAGTCTAAAGATTGACATGTAATTAAAGATAAAGGACATAAACCAAACTCATTTTCCTTATAGGGAAAATAAAATAAAAACAGGTTCTAACAACTTAACCAAAGAAGTAGATATTAGAAGGCACTGGCTTAGGGTCAATCAACATGTGATGATCATAAATCCATACATGGCTGGAAACAAATATCTTGTTCACATAAGTTTTGGGGTGTGCACTAAGTATTACAACAGGTGCTCTGGGAGACTCTCATGATTGAGTATACTGCTTAGTGTTGCTCTGACCTGTCAAGGTGAATGGGTTTCCCCCTTGACAGGTTCCAACAATGGGCTCTGAGGTGGGTGGAGAGCACTAGCAGTGAAAAACCAAAATAAAACTAATGGCCAATATTAACAAAAAACCCAAGCAAACTCTTTCAGATGTAGAAAATGAAATCAACCTAGAATCTGATTTCAACTTCCCATGATTCTATGTAATAGAATCAATAGAGGACATTCCTTTATCAAAACGATCTCCATTCCTCATAGAGAAAATAATCTCTGCTAGAACTACACCAAAGACTATTAAAAAATTAAAAAATGGGACTTTATTAATAGAGATAGAAAAAACAAAAAAAGAAAAGTGGAAACACTGCTAAAAATGAATATGTTCCATAATATAAAAGTCAAGGTATACCTCTATGAGAGACTAAACACCTCAAAAGAGGCGATATGAAATGGGGAACTATCCCTGTGTACAGCAGAAGAGCTGAAATGTGCCTTAAAACCCCAGGGGGTAATTGACATCAAAAGAATCACAATTAAAAAATAATAAAAATATAATAGAAACAAATACATATATTCTAACATTTAAAAGCCCCCAGATACCAAAAGACTTAAAGATCAGCTACATGATGGAAAAAGTGGAACAATATGTGCCCAACCCATTAAGATGCTTCAAATGTCAAAAATACGGATATCATCAAGATAGATGTATGGGCCGCCCAGCATGCACAAACTGCGGAACAATAAACCCAGACCACACAAGAAAAATGCACCCGAGAATACAACTGCGTAAACTGCAAGGAAAATCATCCAGCGTACTCCAAAAGGTGCCATTACTGGAAAAAAAGAAAAAGAAATACTAGAAATTAAACACAAAAGAAGTATACCTTTCCCTGAGGCTAGAAAAATAGTAGAGGGACTACACAAGAACCAATCATATGCCAGTGTAACATTTGTATCAAATCAAAACCAAACTAACCAACATGATAAATATAAAGAACTTATAGGGAAAATAATTAAACTAGGACCTGAAGACTGGCCAGCCAAAGTTTCTAGCAGAGATAAAATCAATATACACAAATGAAACAAAACCAAAGAATTCAGAACAGCAATTATCAACACCCAGAAAACAAGCACTAATAGAAGAAACAAAAGCCACATCTCTGTACAAAAACTCTTAACGAAAACCAGACAAATATGAAAAAACAAAACAAAGAACCTAATGCTAACAATGCAAAGGCAGAGAACAAACTTCTACCTCTCAATAAACCAGAACAAGAATATCCTGAAAATAGCTATGGAAAAAATAAAAATAAAAAAGACTCAGAAACTCATGGAAGAAGCCGGTTAAGTCAGCAAACAAGCACCAAAAATAGATCCAAGAGCAGAGTAAAATCCTCCGCAGAGAAAAAAAAAACAAATTGAAAATCACGCACAAACAACAACAGAGTCTATGGAAAGGATAGAAACCTAAAAATAACTGAAGAGAGAAATCTAATCATGCAAAACAACACTCCTATAATGGAATTGCAGAGGACTAAGACCAAACTACGAAGAAATATTAGAAATCATCAACAAACAAGACTCCCCAGCAATCTGTTTAAAAGAAACACTACTCAAAGAAAGTCATAAGTACAAATTCAGAGAGTAGAATATGTACGACAAAACCTACACATCAGCAACAAACAATAAACCAAATGGAGGAGTGCCCATATTGATCAAAAAACTATACCCCACATAACCCTCCATTTAAATACTACACTGCAAAATAACAATATGCTCCATATATATCCCACCAAATCAACAAATAAATAAAAACAAAATAGAAATACTGATTAATCAACTCCCACCCCCTTTCATAATAATGGGAGACTTCAATGCACACAGCAACCGTTGGGAAAATAATCAAGACAATAACAAGGGTAATATAATAAATGAAATACTATCAACAACAAATTTATGTATATTAAATAATGGCAAGAGTACCTACATACACCCAGCCAATGGATCTATGTCTGCAATAGACCTATCAATATGTACTCCATCCATCTATATGGACTTTCACTGGGATGTATTAGAAGACCAACACGAAAGTGACCATTACCCTATTATACTTAAAAGTAATTAAAAAATACCGGAGGAAAAAGCCCTAAAATGGAAACTACACAAAGTTGACGGGGTTGCATTTGCCAACCTATGCAAAACAGAAATTGATGTGAATATTCTAAAAAAAGAACCACTAAAACATTTCACACAAACATTAAACAATATTGCTGCCAAAACAATACTAAAAACTTCAACAAACCCCACTAAAAAAAAAACAAATCCCTGGTTTAATGAAACATGCAAAGAAGCTGTCAAAGTAAGAAAAAAAAACACTTAGAATATTCGAACAAAACCCTACAGTAATAAACTTACAAAAATATAGAGAAGCACGTGCCAAAGCAAAGCACACTATAAAACAAAATAAGGAAGCATCCTGGAAAGCCTACATTTCACAACTAAATAACCAAACCCCCAATTAAAAAACATGGAATATAATAAGAAAAATAGCAGGAAAAGAAACACAAAACACCATAATTATTTAACCAAAACTGATGGAACAAAATTCATAGAGAAAAAAACAAATAACTAATCTACTAGCTGAAGAATTCTACAAAAATTCATCAAATAAACAATATTCAGCAACATTTCAAATTTACAAAGAAGCAGCAGAAAAAGAAAAACTCAATTTTACATCCAACAACAAGGAAATATATAACACACCATTTAACATAGAAGCATTGAAAAAGGCAATAAACAAAAGTAGAAATACTACTCCAGGCCCAGATAATATACATTATTAATTCCTAAAACAATTACCAGAATCATCTCTAAAACTACTACTAGACATATGCAATCAAATATAGGATACAGGAGAAATACCAAAATCTTGGTTGGAATCAATTATTATACCAGTTATTAAAACAAATAAAGATCCAACTAACCCAACCAGTTAAGGCCTATAGCCCTAACCAGCTGCCTTTCCAAAACTATGGAAAGAATGGTAAACAACCGGTTAATATGGTACCTGGAAAAAAAAACAACCTTTTATCTAAATACCAGAGTGGCTTTAGACATAAGCGAAGTACAAACGATGAGATAATACGACTTGAATCATTCATCTGAGATGGTTTTGTACGTGGACACCATGTGGTGGCGGTATTTTTTGACATCCAAAAGGCATATGATACAGCATGGAGATATGGGATCTCAAAAGATATACACAATATGGGAATAAGAGGCAATGTTGATACATAACTTCTTATCTCACAGATATTACAGCGTACGACAAGGAAACACACTCTCAGATCGATATGAACAAGAAGCAGGAGTACCACAAGGGAGTGTACTATCCATTACCTTATTCCTAATAAAAATCAATGACATAATAAAAATGGTCGCCACAGGATTTGAAAAGTCACTATTTAAAAGCGAAAAAAAACAAAAACAAACAAAAACAGGACAACTCTCATAAAGATAAAAAGAAAAAGAACAAAATGAAAAAAAAAACATCAAATAATTAAGAATATTCTAATCAAGGAACAAGTTCACAAAGGAAACAAACGGCATAGAAAATATAAATATATGGAAATAGACGACCAAAGACAGTCATCTTTAAGATTTCCTTACTAAAATAAAATAATTACCACTCCAATGGACAAATAGAACAAAAGCATCATACAATGGAACTATGGACGTGTTAAACCAAACGATAAGGAAATCAAACAGCTCCTTATAGATTACGATCTAAATATAGTCTGCTTGCAGGAAGCCTTTCTCAAAGAAACTGACAACATCTTTTTTAAAGGATATGAAACTGTTGTGGAGGAATATCCTGTCCTACCCAGGAATGGGTATAAAAGACTGGGATTAGAACGAACTACAGAGTGATCGAGAGTGATGGTGACTATATGAGAGTCTTCGTCGTTACACGGGAGTAATCGAGTCTTCGTCATTATACGAGCGAGATCGAGAGTCATCGGCCTTAGACGAGAGTTAGATGTCACTAGACGGAAGCCTTCTTCTCAAGATTGATGTATACATCCTATACAGAGACATTGCCTTCTTAAAGGTTATTCTTGTTAACTGTTTGTTGGTGTACTTGTATTTGGTTTATTGTACTGAGATATAATAAATCTCAATTTATATACCCTCAGTGTTAAAAGTTATTTCTTGCACTATTCTTTCTCTGTTTATCCCCTCCCGGGATACAACAGAAACTTACCACAAAATAAATGTGCCAACAGTATAGAATAGGCCAATTGGCGTACTTCAATATTGGTGAAAGAAATCAAATACTCCATGAATGCCGGCATTAAATAACCCATTGAGATTGATATGCCATGAAACAAAATAAACCAAATCAGTGAAACCAGACTCTCATCAAAAATCCTCTTTACTATATGATGTCAGTAAAACCTGATCTACAAATTGATTTCTTATAAAGAATACATTTTATTCATACTAACCTATCTTAAAAATCTTGTCGGCATTAAATAACCCATTGAGGTTTGTATTTCATAAAACAAAATCAAACAAACCAGACTCAATAAAAATCCTCTTTACAAAAATATATCAATGAAACCTAATCTACAAACTGATTTCTTACAAAGAATACATTGTGTTCAAATGAGCCTATTCTAAAAATCTTGCTGGCCTTGAATAACCCATTGAGATTGATAATGCTGTAAAACAAAATAAACCCAACCAAACTGTTACCAAACACGGTCTTAACATGCTCTTCAAAAAATGTACCTCCTGCCCAAATATTAGAATATCTGAAGAAAATAAAATCCTTCCAACTTCTATAGAAAATAGAGCTTGGGCTTTGAACCATACAACTTTGGTTTTGAAATCCGCCCAAACTATACAACTTGTGATATTTTGAAAACAATTTTAAAAAACTCACTACCACTTAAAATGTTATGGAACATTCTTGAATAAAAATCCAGTTTCAACATTAAATAACCCACAGGGATTTTGATGTGCTGGTGAAACAATGAATCGATCACCATTTGTATCAGTGATGAAAACAAACAACCTGTCGCCAACAACCTCTGCCTATAGAATACTGAATTTGTGTCACTATTTCATTATTTTATATTAATTTCTGTGTTAATATGTTCACCAAATACAAGTTTTAGTGGGATATGTTTGTGGCAGTCTGCTGGAAGTCTGGTAAGTGCTGTCCCACTTCTTTGCAATTTGGTGGTAACAGTTTGCATTTTGTACCCGCCATATAAATCGACCTCTAGTTTTGGAAAATTGTTTTTAAGCTTGAAAATACAGTTTACAGTAACCTCATCATCAAATTTGCTACTAGATACAGCCCACTATTTTGTTCCTTATTTATCTATGAAATTGTTAAATTTTTCCATTTTGATTAACGTGATTTACTAAAGTGTGAGCCATACTCTTTAATGTTTATACAAATGGACTTTACATTTAAATATCACAAGTGATATTTTTTTCTATCATTTTATAAAAGCTTGAAAAGTGTGCCATTATCTGATTATTAAAGATAATAGTTCTATTACTTGAAATTTATTAATAGCTTTGTGACAATGTTTATGAAGTTGAAATTTTATGTCTACAAATTTAAGCCTCCTTGCCTAAAGGGGTACAAATGAGTAAAGGTTAAAAAAAAAAGTAACAGCATTATAATTTATGCAAAATATCAAAAGTATTTAAAATTAAGCGTAATAATGAGTAATTTTTTCTTAAATTTTCTACATGAAAAACCCTTTGGCTTACATTCCAAAATATTTTATTTTTATTTTAAAGATTTACCATTCTATTCAAAATTCTTGCTTTTTTTGGTGTTGATCATAATAGTAAAATTGTAATGATTTTTCTGCAACTTAATTCTTGTATTTACTGTGTGTGGTATATACGTTTACCCATTATTTATTTTATCATAAAATAAAGTGTTTAAGATTTTGGTTAGCGAAAGTTTACAGGTTGGTTTGTCATATTTATTAACAATATTTAACAACATGGATTTAAAATTCAAAATGGCCACCCTTTGCTTTTACCATAGTCTTTAATCTCTTCTCAACTGAAGTGCATGACTTCTTCACAACCTTCTTGCTGAAATTGTATCATGATGTAATAAGGTTTCATTCAGACCTGACTCACTTGAGTATGAGATACATGAAACATTGTTATCCAATATAGGCCATATCACAAAGTCTATAAGATTAATATCAAACCTTGATCCTCTTATTAATGACCCCAGTGATGCTCCTGCTACAGACTGGTTGTTGGCTCTTCTTAAAACCTTTTTCACACATTACAAACAGTTTTTCTGAAAACATTCAATTGTTATCATCCATATCATGCAAGCCATTTTTTAATATGACAATTTGATCATGTTTTGTTTGAGCTGCTATAATTAATTAAACTTTAAACAATAAAACAAAAGATTACTAAGAATGAAAAATTTGAAACTCTGTGTTAAAATAATGGCTAAATGTTTATACTGTGTCTGGTACAGTTATGAAAGAAATATAAACAAGAAGTGTTTAATCTGCAGAATTTAAAATCCTTGTAAATTCTTCACAGAAATGGTTTACAGCAACATTATGGTGATATGGGTTAACTACTAAGACTTGTATCACTGAACTATTATTATCTGAAAAAAATTCTTAAAATCTAAAAATATTTCCTGGCTTTAAATAACCTGCAAATGGTTGATAAACCATAGAAAAACTAATCAATTATTAAATTCTTCAAGAAAATGCAATGATATGATATGTAGAATCATCAAAGTTAAGCAATGTCAATCCTGGTCAGTACCTAGATGGGCGATCACTTGGGAATACCAGGTCTTGTAAGCTTGGATGTGCAGCTGGTGTAATGGATAATGGCCTGGAATTGTTAATCAGATTATTAAATTCCAATTTGCATTAGATTTGTCATATTCACTTGCCTCCAAATATCATTGGGAAAGGCATGAATCCACATCTTCTTCCCTTAGTTATGGGTTAATTAGAAATACTTGTATCACTAAATTTTTTGCAATCTAAAAATATTTTCATAACTTGCATCAGTTTGATAAGATGTAGAAAACAAATGAATCAAACAATTTCTCTATGAATTCTTAACTAATCCTATATGTACAATTTATGGCCACAAAGAAAGGGTTCTTTTTATATATTGTAATATGGAATTGATACCCCACTTTATATACATATAATTACTTCATATACACATAAATACGTAGAGCTATCTGCAGAGAGGGATTTGATATACAACTGGCCCACTACGGCTCCACTCTCCGTAGACACCTCAACTCCAACCACAACAAATAACAACATCACATGCACACTAGCCAATTGCAGGCACCGGCATATGCCACCAGGTATATGTCGTGTACCACATACAATGCGCCAAATGCGGGGAATTCTATGTTGGCAGCACCACAAGACCATTACATATTAGGATAAGAGAACACATACACACGTAAGCGTCGTTTCCATAAACATTTAAAAAAATGCAAAAATACTAACAATAACATAACCGTCAACATCAAGGCTAGAGAGTGGGACTTAGGGAACCTACGCATATAAGTGCCCCTAATAATAACTAAATTGAACCCACAGATCAACAATTGACAAGAGCTTAATCTAAACTACATAACAGAATAGACAACGCTAACACGCACATGACACACACTCACCACAACAATAAAGCTCATACACATGGGCACGATAATAACAAATAAAGTTGAAAGAATTACAATAACTACACTCACATATCCCCCCACCCCCGGCAGAGTAGTGGAGGCACCTATAACACACTGCACACTGGAAAACACACACACACACACACACACACACGCACACACACATAAAAAATAAGGTAGATTAAATTACAATAACCACATACACATAGACACTCACACATGACACGGTCACGACAAGCAAACACCACCAGATAAATCAGATAGATAAAACAACAGCAATGAAACTGATACTCTTCAGCCCGGTCAAAGAGTCAAGTGAATTATCAGATCACACTAAGATAAGCCACACATACAAGCAGACTGATATCATCAGGCCATAAAGGCCCCAACTAGAATACACACATGTACATTACATTAATGAAAGTTTACAGGTTGGTTTGTCATATTTATTAACAATATTTAACAACATGGATTTAAAATTCAAAATGGCCACCCTTTGCTTTTACCATAGTCTTTAATCTCTTCTCAACTGAAGTGCATGACTTCTTCACAACCTTCTTGCTGAAATTGTATCATGATGTAATAAGGTTTCATTCAGACCTGACTCACTTGAGTATGAGATACATGAAACATTGTTATCCAATATAGGCCATATCACAAAGTCTATAAGATTAATATCAAACCTTGATCCTCTTATTAATGACCCCAGTGATGCTCCTGCTACAGACTGGTTGTTGGCTCTTCTTAAAACCTTTTTCACACATTACAAACAGTTTTTCTGAAAACATTCAATTGTTATCAATTGTTAGTCAATAAATTATTTAAGGAAATGCAATGATATAATCATTTTAACCACTTTATTGTAAAAGCCATTAGCAAATGATTCCATATTGATTTCACAAACATCAATAAATTTATAAATTTTGATTAATGATTAGCAGCTAAAACAGTTGCATTTTTGAGTTTGACATTATTTCAGTTGGGTTACACATTAGATTTTGATGTGAAGACAGATTAGGGTTGGCTTTAGACCTTTTACAGTTAAGCTAAACTTTTAAAAGTCCATTTGCTGATAGAAATATTTCGGAATTATGGGAAAATATTTGCGTTTCTTGTTCTTATTGTCAATGCCTGTTTGTGGAAACATTTTGCATTTTAAAGCAGTTTACTTAAGATGCATTTATATGAGATTAGTATAGAATTTGTTTTGTATGAATTGTTGCTTGTCTTATTAGGGATGTGTGGAGGGTGTAATGGCTAATGACACTGAATAAGAAAGCGGCAAACAAAGTTTAAATTCCAGCTGAGTTTGTTATATATACAGTTTCATGCAAATATCCTTGGGAAAAATATGAATGCACTCTTCTCCCTTCAGGTATGGGTTAAATAGTAGGTTAGACCAACAAGCAATTGTACATTTTAATGTCAGTTTAATATGAATTATTAAATCATTACACTGCTGGCCATCCATTGCATCTCAGTTCATTTTTGACTGTTCCGATTTTGTCTTGCCACCGGGTCCAGATAGGCAGGAATGAAAGAGTGAGGCTGACAACCATGCACAATTCTCCCTCACTTAAAAAAAAAAAATTGATGTCTAGGTCATTATTTCACCCCTTTCTGCACTATCACAACAGAGTCCTATAGCAATGGATAAATAATGTCTGAAATGATCATCTTTGCTTGTGAAGGATGAACATCATATGTTATATATTACCTGACCTTGTGTGCAATTTCGCACAAGTGTATTTACATTGAGCAGGTGTTATTAAACAGTAAAAAATGCAAGCTGGTTAACAAAAGAAAATAAATATTGTTTTGAAAAGTCAAAGAATGTGGACGCCGGATGACAGGCAAAATTGTGTTGAGACAGCTGTTTCCCAGGTCAGGAAATATGGAAAAAAAAAATGTATTTATAGTAAAATAAATATTATTGCATTACAGAAATGTGATTGTGTTTTGATAAACAGTGTAGCCAAGGTCAGAGAATATAAACCTTGAAATTGTTTACTATAAACAATTTGCCTGGCAAAGAAAGATGACGTAATCGACTGAATTTCGACCTACATAAGTTGATGCAGAACACAGGGAGAGACAGAGGATGGGCACAACCTAATGGCTGCTGCCTCAGTGTGTGTGTGCTGACCCTCTGACCACTCCACAGCCAAAATCACTGAGAAGCGAATAAAAAATAATGTATATATTGTCATCAAAGTGGGTATACAACATATCAACATCAATATGAATTATTATTTAAAGTAATGAAATGATATGAAAATGTGTTTAATTAAATTAATTAATAAGTTTTTGTCATTATAAATAATCAGATGGAAAATGCATTTTAATGCATTATCCTTGGAATTATGTCGTCTCAAATTTTCATCAACGACCTTATTATGACTTCTCAACTTGGTATCTGTGTTGATGGTACAATTAGTTACTCATGTCTTAATGGTAAGTCTGATTGGTTTGCTAAAGTTAAATTGGTAACAGATCTCATAAGTAATTTACAATCTGTTGTTGATTTGAACCCATTAATTTTAATGCTTCCAAAACAAAACTACTCTCTTGTAATCAGATGAGAGAACCATTTTTGTCTTCCAACAGCATGACTGATGCTTACCTCCATGAGAGTGACTCATTGTGTCTTCTCAGGCTAATGTTTTCCAACTTTGATCTCCAAGAATTTAAATCTTGTCAATCATTATATTCTGTCTTCTTAATTTCTGTTCTTTTATTCTTCTCTCTCATTAATAATGTTTTTTTCTCATATTCTCTCACACTTGACAAACTTATAGGGTTTATGGGAAATGCTTAATTTCCCCAACACTATATTTTTTTAGGCACACAAATGAATGACGAAACTTGCTTTTAGAACAACAACACATAATGGTTTATTATATAGTAAACGTACAAGATTGATAGTATGTAAGTGTCCATGGTGAAGCTAGCAGCAGATAGTATGTAAGTGTCCATGGTGAAGCTAGCAGCAGCGTCTTCCGCGAAAGCATTCCATGGGGAATCAGTGGCAGCGATGTGAGAGAGGCGTCCGTTACTGCCGCGGGCTCATGGCTCTCTGCTTTCCTCTGTTCTACAAACAGGACTAGGAAAAATAGTTCTAGAGAGGAATCAATGCGCTCCGCCCGTTGATTGGTCAGTGAGTGACCGAATCTCCCATCGAGGGCATTGATTTGCTAAAGGAAATAGATCTAATCTTAGTGGCCTTGCTTGGGGTAAAATGATTAAAAAAAAAAATGCACAAATATTTTCTTTTATATGCAGTCTGGTTATATTTTAACTTTTTTTGGTACTTTTGTTATACAGATGATAAAAATATGAAAAAAATAAAAAGTTTACAGTTTAAAAAAAAATTGTTATCAATCTTTTGTTTTCTCATTTTAGTTTCTTTTTTCTTTTTTTTCTCTAAATTCAAAATTTTGATTAATGAAATTATATTTCTTTTTATTTCATACAGAGTTTATCTTTTGTGCAGTCATTTTTGTTATGGTGTTGGTATACTTTCCTGATAGACCACCAAGTCCACCCAGTGCATCAGCAGCAGCTCCAAGGCTGGACTTTAAGAATGGTTTTTTTCAACTTATGAAGTAAGTGTTTAAATTTGTATAGAAAAGACTCATAGCGGGAATTATATAATGTATGCTAGCAAATTGGTCTTAATATTAATTGTTAATGAATGGTATTGTCTTTGTATTTCAATAGAATACTAATAGGTCTTTAACTCATGAAAATAGTCTGAATTTTTTTTTTTTTTTTTTTTTTTTGGGTGGGTAGTAGGATTCAGTGGAGCACAGGCTGTATCAGTGAACCCTTTTCATTGATGAGGGGGTTGTCAATGCTTTTGTAATTTGTCTTTTTTTATAGGTAGGGGTGTTGATCTTACACACACTCCTTTATCCTCTGCGCAAATTAAACTGATTGCCAACCCAATCTGTCCTGCTATTTAACCTATATCTGGAGGAAGAAGAGATGAATTAGTACCTTTCCCAAGGGTATTTGTGCATAAGTGAATGCAATTAATTCAACTGGAATTTGAACTCCGAGTTTCTCATTCTAAGCCAATATACACTGCACCGTTTGTTTCCTACCACTGACCTTAATATTATTGAAGTTCATTTTCAAAGCAACAAATTAGGTAATTCAGGTGTGATGGGCCAAATCACCTGTGAGATACTGACAAAGTCAGAAAGGAGATGGGCAGGTATTGTGGTTGGAGAAAACTCTGTGGTGAAATGTGTAAAATGTATCAGTCCTCCTCTATACGATGTTGATGTTGATGTGGTTGGTTAGATTTGATCAAAATCTGGAGTAGAGTAAGTATGGATGTCACCTATTACAGGAGCAAACATTTCCTCACTTTTATTGACTGTGGCTCTACTCAATTTGTAGTCTGACAACCACTGCTTTGGCAATAATCCTCAAGTGTCATTTGCCAATGTGAGGCAATATTTTTTGAGCAAGGTTCTCCAGGGAAGATTCTCACAGACAACAACACTTCATTCTGTAGTAGGCAAGTTGAGCAGTTTTTATATGAATGAAGAGTCCACCTTCAGCTGTGATGGGCATATGTGCTGTCATTCAATGTCATAGCAGAGAGGTGCCACTGAAGTGAGAAGAGAATTATGTACTGGTACAATATGATGTCAAAGAATGACAGCACTATCTACATGTTAGATCTGATGGGCTTTTAACTGACTCGATCACAAAGAGCATTGTTGATTAAGCATGGTTCTTTACTGCCTTTTAAGCACATTCCTCTTGTTCAGATTCCAGAAGGTTCATGACTGCTCAGTTTCATATCCAAAATGTAAAAAAAGCAATTTCTAAAGAAGCAATGAATGTTTTTACTAATTCTGATATATTTTTATCATTTTAAATGTTATATTTGGTAGATGTCTATAATTGAGCAGATACCCCATTTATTTTTTTAAACAGTACATTTATTTTCATCTACCAGCTTGATATATTCGAGAAGTCTTATTGAAGAGAAATGGCAGAATTCAAATCTGCAACCCTTTTGCAGGATAAAACATTATTTAAAAAAATATAAACAGAGCATCTATTAAACATAATATTTAAAGTTATATATATATAGTCAAGTGGTTAGAGCATTATTAACCTTCTGACCATGAGACTTGGATTTGAGTCTCTCTATAAGGTGATTTTTTGATAATAAGGGTTTGAGGAGACAATTCCAGTGTACAGCACTGTTAGGAAGTGTCTAAAAACCATGCCTTGAGTTAATCCAACCATTGTAAGTGAAATTGGGCAGATGGAACCGTTTAGAAGCCAGCAATCATGACTGAGGCGTTGAATCTAGTTGACAATCAACTACTAATCATATCAGATTATTTTCTCTCTCTCTCTCTCTTTCTCTCTCAAACTGTGGCTAAGATTAATTATCATTGTTGCAGTATAAACTATAGGTTAACTCTGGCTGTTATAGAAACAAAAATCTGCCTGAGCAAGCATCTGCAATAGGGATTAGCTAAACATCATCACAGATGAGCATATTTGGAAATGAGCAGCTTATTATCATCATCATAATGTGTGATGCCTCAGGCCGGGCTGGCTGTCTGTCTAATGTGACGCTTGTTCTCGCTGACAGTCGTTGTGATCCCAGTTGTGACACTGCTACCTGGTCATGACGATCTCGTCCGATGATGTCGCCACAAAAGCTGGGTTACGGGATGTCTTTTGCAACAATGGGCCACTGTCCCACATTCTGATTAGATCCCAGAGGTCTCATCTTGCAATCTTAATAGTCATCCCTTTTAGTCAGTCCGGACACTGGTGTACACTTGTGGTTTGAAAAAAATAAACACGGCAACAAAAAAAAAAAAAATTAATAAAATAAATGAATGAAGTCGGACACGCCTGGAGAGCTACGTAAAATGTCTTTATATAAAGAAAAAACAATGTCTTTCTTTTCCCAAGAATACAGTTGTCGAAAATGATATATACAACGGAGAGAGAAAGTTCGCCAAAAGCATCATAGCTTCTAATCCTCAATAAAAACGTCTTGTTTAAGTTTCGTTAGCGTTGAGATCTCTTCAAAATGTCGCCAAAGTATCTTCACGTATTTCATTAAAGTCTTTTCATGAATTCTCTATAATCAGGATTGCCAATTTTCTATATAACTTCTAAAACAGCAAAGTTCTTTCAGGTTCTTATCGGAGTTTAACGAAGTTTGCTGAGGTTGAACAAATGAAGAATCAGAATTTTCGATTTTCCCGTGATTTAAAAAAAAATAACAATAACGTTCTTTTGGGATTCATGTCGATGGCGCATTATTCCAAATTAACTGAGTTAATTTGCAGCAGGCTTCATTCAAAATTAACTCTTTAGCCATAAGTTCTATGGTGGGCAACCAGCCGTGGGTCATGGTTCCCTGGCTGGGGCCTTTTTCCCCAGTTGTTACATTTCAACTGATAGCAGCTCCAACTCAACTAAACAAGCTCAACTTTTTGTGTCGAGCATCTATTTTTATAACCAATTTCGATCCTCTCTGGGGATCCGGCTAGCTCACAGCCTTCAGCCAATGAAATCGGTCTCCGCCCACTTGATTGGCGGAAGTTTTTAGCTCAACGAATGAGATTTTGCCAACTCATATCGGAGCTCAATTCTATTCAGGTTCTCACAGACCTTGTGTTCACCAGCGGCCTTGGCCTTTGGGTGACCTTATCAAATCACTCTGACACTTGTTTTGTCTACGTGTTTTCAGATTAGTGGAATCAACAATTCAACTCCAAAAGAAGGGAAATTTATATGAACATGAAAAGGGGCGAAATTTATACAATCATGAAAGACGAGAAATGTATATTTATTCAAAATAACTTTATGCCCCCAGCTTTTAGAAGTACTTGAAAAATAATAAAATTATTTTTTTTTTCCTAAGCTCACATTGTGTGATGCAATAGAACTCTAATAACATTGCCAGTATCGATTTCTCTCTCCATTGTTTTAAACCAACTAAAGGAAAGTATCCCCGCGGGAGAAGGGAAAGTATCACCACAGGAGATAGTGTCACAAATGTACATATAAGAAGGAGTGCTGAAAAGTTCTCAGTGCAGCCCATGTCTCAAAATCTGACCCAATTACCAGATATCAGTTTTTTATTTTTTCCTGGGCATTTTTGTTGGGCTAAAAACTTTTCAGCATATCCTTGGATTTATAAACTCATTTATTATCCCCTTTCTACAAGAGAATTGGGTGTTAGATGCAGACAGTTTCATTGTATTGACAGAAAAAGGACAGCCTTGTGACATGCTATTGTTTTGCAGACATGGATTGAAGGTGAGGCAACTATATAACATAATTTGCCACTTACCACAACAAAAGAAACAATTGTTCCTAGATTTTAATTTCAATTTCAAATTGCCTTCCTTTGTCATCATTTCTTTTAAATCAGAAGAAGACAAAGCTTTTCACCCTTGAGCAAGTTGTGTACAAAAATCTATTTCTGCTTGTTTATAAATTTGTTTACTTTTTTGTTTAGATTTCCAACGTCTCTGTCTATTTCTGAATATTTTAAATAATTTCTTTTTCGTTTTGTTCCTTGTTCTGGTTTAATTTCTTTTCTTGTTGTTATATAGTTTCTTTCATTTCACTATCTAGACCAAGGTTTTCCAACCTGGGTAATATTGCCCACTGGTGATTTCTGGGTGGGCAATGAGCAACAGCACAGAAAATGGTGGACAATTAAAAAAATTTGGTGGGTAATATGGGATTTTGAGTACTAAAAAGTTAAAGATATTTCAACATATGCGACCTGTGGAAAAAAAAGAATTCAAAGCAAGATGTGGAAAGAACCTTTCTAAAAACCAAAGCAGGAGGCTAAATAGGAATAACAGTTACATTATTAGATAAGATATAAATATCTCTGGAAACAGGGAATATTTTGCTATTTTCTATATAATTTTTAAAGTTTGCTTTTGTTTGTTCCTTAATAAGATAACAGTACCCACTGCATAAGTCAGTGTTATTTAGATACCACCACTAAATCACTGAAAAAACAGCATAGTATGAATAAAAAAGGCCCCAAACAAACTTTTTCTATCAAAATGTTTATTATTAAGAGGAAAGATCAAAGTATTTTTAATTACTTTTTAAAATTTTTTAATTCCTTCTATCATGTTCGAAATTTTGGTAAAAAAATTTGTTTTGATTTTAGTTAGTGGGTAACTAAATCATTACAAGAGTTTACAATGGAAAAACAATATTACATGTGCTGCTATCTGTAAAAGTACCGTTCTACAAAAAAGATTACCTGACAATTCATCAATATTTAGTGCAGAAGTTATTGCCATTGACTTAGCTCTGGATCTCATCCCTAAACTTACCTCAAACAAAGTTATTATATTCTTGGATTCTTTAGGTGATTTCACAAAACAAAGTTATCATTTTCTGTTAGATTCCCAGTCACTCTGGAATTCATGGAAATGATAAAGCTGATGTGGCTGCAAAAAAACTCCCTAAAATGTGACATAAGTAACATAATGGTTCTATACACGGACTATAAACCCCTAATCAAGAATTATATTTTAAAGAAATGGCAAGAAACCTGGAACAACTGTCAAAACAACAAATTATTTAAAATCAAACCCATCCTAAAGAAACAACTATCAGAACCCAGTAAATCACGCAAGGAAGGATGTCGAACAAACAAAAGTGTGCCTGAGCAGGCATCTGCAATAGGAATTGGTTAGCTGCTCTAGTAGATGAGCATCTTTGGATATGAGTGGCCAGCCATCAAAGTCTGTTTATAAACCAGTAACAAATTTCTTTTGAATTTTTACTATACAGCTGAGTGGTGGAAAATTTTTCCATCTGAATGTGGGCAATGACGAAAAAAAGTTTTGGAACCCCTGATCTAAATGATCATCTCCATTTCAAACTACTACTTCCTTTACATTTCATATGAACTGCCTATGGATGTGTGTAGTGGTGCAGTGGATATTGGCTCAGAATGAGAAATTGGGGAGCCGAGTTTGAATTTCAGTTGAATTTTTTGCATTAACTTATGCGCAAATATTCTTGGGAAAAGTATCAATCCATCTGTTCCCTCCAGTTATGGGTTAAATAACAGGACAGATTGTGTTCTGTAGCCTTGGTCAGCAACCAGTCTACCGCAGAAAGTAATGGCAACCTACTGCAGGATAATCTTCTGCCCAGTCATTCATGTCTTTTTCGGGACATGATCATCCAAGCAAGTGTCACGTATGACACCTGACTGACTGACTGATGGATGTGTGGCTGAGTATGCACAATCTCTTTAAAAAATGATTTGTATTAACATTTGATTTTTAAATAACACTGAGCTCCAAATGACACCTTGTAATGCATCTTGTTATGCAACATCACAAGATGCATTTCACTAACAAATCTTGGTGCTTCATCAGATGCATAATTTTTGATAATCCTTAAAGGAAAAGATGTGTTTTGTGTAAAAAAAATTCATAATTTCATATCTGCAAGATGAATTTTAGAATTATTTCTCAGTTTTCATCCACAGGATTCCATTTTGTTGTCTTCATTGTAATAAAGAAAATGACTTTTAATATATCAAGTTATTATTTGACAGGAATTAAATTTGAGAGACAAAAATTGTATATGTTTAGTTGGAAAAACTAATTTAACAACAACATCTGAGGCTTGTCTAAGAATGTCCAAAAAAAGTGAAAAAATTTCACTGGCATTAGTATTAAAATGGGTTTTTCTTTGAAGTATATAAACTTTTCATTTTGATTACATGTTACTTGAACAGGAAAATATTAATGGAAATAGTTAAGAACATCTTTATTTATTTATGACACTTGTCAAACAAAGCAGTAACCATTTCTTTCAAGTTCTGATTTATTCGAAAGTATATTTTTACTCTTTTATGTTTGCTTTTGCTTGATGATATAATCATACAACTTGATGATATAATCATACAACTTGTTTTTTGTTATTTTTCTCTTTTAATATTACCATCAAATTTTAGCCAAAGATTTTGATCAAATAAAGTTTGTCTTAATAAAAATGTTTTCTGGTGTATTGTAAAGATTTTCAGTTTCAGAATATGGCTAATTCAGTATGTAAATCAATTTAACCATCTTTATTTTTGCTGTATTTTTTCTTTAATGGATATTTAGATAACCTGTAAACAAATGCAACTATATAAAATCATGATTTTTGTGATCCACATTTCACTGACTTTGTGATTTTGAATGACCCATATGTTCTTTTTATTTCATTTTCAACAAATTGTTTTTGTCAGAAATCAATGAAATAAAAATGTTTGGGTACAAATCATATTAATATTTTCTTTCCTTTTTAACTTGCTGTCTGCTTCATAGATTTTAAGAGTATAAAAAAATGTTTTTTCTTTTTTTTTTAGGAATCAAAGATTTTGGTTAGTCTGTCTGATTTATGGTGTGGTCATTGGTATAACATATGGTTGGTTAAGTGTTCTTTACATCAACTTAAAGCCACTTAATATTTCTCAGGTAAGAAATTTATATGGTATTCATACTGCCATGTTTTATGTTTTATGTTTTATGTTCATCTTTTTGATTGAATGAGATGAGTTTATCTTCATATTAGCTTTTGCGATTCAAAGTTTTTAAAAAGTAAAAAATTGAAATGTAATTTAATTAATTTTAAAACTTGTATTATTTTTATGATTTTGTAAACAAAGCTGGTTGAGTTGATGGGTTGTTGTTTCATCATGTCTTGACCATCATGTCTTGTTGTTTCATCATGTCTTGACCATCATGTCTTGTTGTTTCATCATGTCTTGACCATCATGTCTTGTTGTTTCATCATGTCTTGACCATCATGTCTTGTTGTTTCATCATGTCTTGACCATCATGTCTTGTTGTTTCATCATGTCTTGACCATCATGTCTTGTTGTTTCATCATGTCTTGACCATCATGTCTTGTTGTTTCATCATGTCTTGACCATCATGTCTTGTTGTTTCATCATGTCTTGACCATCATGTCTTGTTGTTTCATCATGTCTTGACCATCATGTCTTGTTGTTTCATCATGTCTTGACCATCATGTCTTGTTGTTTCATCATGTCTTGACCATCATGTCTTGTTGTTTCATCATGTCTTGACCATCATGTCTTGTTGTTTCATCATGTCTTCATGCTATCTGTAAATATAATGATCTGTCTCATGTGTCTAACCTGAAAATGATCAGGACATGATTAAAAAAACAGTTGGCATGAAATTGTTGCATGGATATTGTTTTCCAGACACAAACTGATAACTGTTATAAACAAGCATATGTTTGCAAGAAGAATTATGACAGAGGCAGATATAAATTTACCTCATTTATTGTATAAATACAGATGAGTGATTTACGAATTTGGATGTTCTGAATTCTTAGCCAGTTGGTGTCAGATGTTGGAATTAAATTATTTTAGGCTGGCCGTCTGTAATTGTATGTAATGTTCATGAGGATATGTGTGGTTTCCTGAAGCAGTTGTCCTTAGAGAGAAAGGAATAGAAGGTTAGGAGAAGAGAAAAGGAAGCAAATATGTATTGCTCAAGAGTGAGTTGGGTAGTTGGTAGGTCTGAGATATTCTCTCTTTTCTTCCTTAATAGTAATCGTGATTTTGATGGGTTGTTCCTTCTTTCTTCCTTGTCGACAATGTGTGAGAAAGAAATGTGACGGTGGGTGAGAAGGTAAGGCAGGGGTGTTGCTTAGCAAGCAGCTGCATAGCAGCCTGTAAGCCCTTCTGACGAATTCAACTTTCTTGGCGATTTATATCGCAAAATCAAATTTGCATAGGCTTGTTAGATTTCTCAGGTTTTGTTTCTGGGTATGTTTTCCAGGGTTTTCATTTGCTGATTAATATTTTCACATATATGTGTGAGGAAAGAAGAAATTTGTTGTGTTATTTAGCAGTCTGGCTGTGCAGATGTAGGCATTAACATAACACGTCCATTTACAAACAAATCAAACAACAGTATTTAGCAAGTGGAACTCGGAGCATGTTTTAATGAGTTTCTGAGACAGAATGTAGAAATCCAATTCAAAGCTAGAATTGTGTGTGTGCTATGTAGATTTAAGTGACTGTAAATCAGAGGAGATATGACATTCAGTTTTATAACGTAACTACAACTCTGATGGGTCTGTGTGCAAATGCGATAGAGTAGAGAGGAGATGATATCAGATTTTGATGTTGAGGCAGGATGCAAAAGACTCAGAAGATACAAAACAGAGAAAAATAACCTCAGTAAAAAATGGAAAGTAATAAAATCTTTAAACAATTGATAAAGAAAACTTTTGTTTTACACACTCCATAACATACAGATTTTTTCCCAAATATTTCAGTCCTGTTACTGATCCTGCTGGCATCCACACCTTGAACTTTGCAATCACCCAGTCTCTCATGCAAGTAGTGGACTTCCTCACGTTTCCCCAGTATGCTTGAAGGACAAGCTTCTCTACTTCACTTCTATCTGACTCTTGCCATGCCATGCAGCTTTGCCAAATCTGATCATGTTGTGGTTTCTGTTAACCCTCTACGGCCATTCGTATCATATTTGATACAGTATGAAAACAAGCCTTGAAAGTAGGTTGCCATTGCTTTCTGCGGTAGACTGGTGAATTATATTATTATATTAATAAGTAGTAATTAGTGGGGGATCAGTTTATTACTTCATGACAATAGAAAACCGATCACCCACTTTATGCCCAGTATAAGCATTCTAGGGCCATTCGTATCATATTTGATACAGTATGAAAACAAGCCTTGAAAGAAATATTTTCCTGAAAAATTTAAGAGAAATATTTTATAAATTTCAAATGAAAGCAGTACTGACTGCTCAGTCAATGAATACCAAATGTTTCCTTATAGGGAAATACCAAATGTTTCCTTATAGGGAAATACTGTATCAAATATTTGTATACGTATGGCCCTAGAGGGTTAAGTAGTAATTAGTGGGGGATCTGTTTATTACTTCATAACAATATAGAACTGATCCCCCACTTTATGACAAGTAGAAGCCTTAATCATATTATATTATTAACCCTCTAGGGCCATTCGTATCATATTTGATACAGTATGAAAACAAGCCTTGAAAGAAATATTTTCCTGAAAAATTTTTTAAGAGAAATATTTTATAAATTTCAAATGAAAGCAGTACTGACTGCTTATAGGGAAATACTGTATCAAATATGATACGAATGGCCCTAGAGGGTTAATATCTCTCTCCATTCCCTTTTCCCCGAGGAACCTCTAGCCAGCAGAGTCTCTTACTGCTATCAAAGAGTGGACTGGGAGGCTCTACGAGATTTTCTGTGTGACGTCTCTTGGAAGAAAGTGTTTAGTCTCCCCGCTGAACACTGTGCTTCTGAGGTCTCCTCCTGGGCGAAAGCTGGCATCGATGCTTTAATCCCAGCCAGGAAGTTTCACCTTAAACCCCATTCGCCCCCTTGGTCTTCTGCTTGCTTGGCCACCATAGCCCACAGGAATCACTACTTCTGGGTTTGTTGGCGCCGTGCATCTGACCATAATAGGCACCTTTTTTACCTCTGCTCATAATGAATGTAAGAGGATCTTCAATGAAGCTAAGCTGTTGTTTGTTGACAGAATGAAGCAGTGTGCAAGTTTGGCTCCAAAGACTCCTGCAGCTCTGCCAGTAGTCTTTGGATGTGTTAAACAGCAGCAAACCTGCCATCCCTCCTCTAATCAATAAATATGAGGTCCTCACAGCTATAGCAGACAACGCTGAGTGCTTTGCTTGCAGATTCTCTTCCAACTTTTCACAATTTTTCTGGAATATCTGCACCCTACTTCCAACCTAGAACTGAAGCTCAACTGAGTGATGTTTACATTATCCCATTGCTAATCTCTAAAATAATTTCAAAACTTGACTCCCATAAGGTGAGCACAGGTGACAGAATCCCAGTCATTGTCTTAAAGAAATGTGCTTTCTTGTCCTCTTCAAACTCTACAACCACTGCCTTTCTGCTTGCTTTCCTACCTACTGGAAGTCCTCATCTGTGATTCCTGTTTTTAAGAACTTGGGAGAACCCTCAGACCCCTCCAATTATTGCCCTATCAGCCTCCTACCGATTTTTGACAAAGTGTTCAGGGCCATCATCAATACTGAAGTGGTTCAACATCTCATAGCCCACTGCCTATTTTCTGACAGACAGTATAGCTTCCACTTCATCAGGACTATCGCTGACATGTTAATGACCATCACTGATTACATATACCAGGCTCTTGATAAGAACAATGAAGCTCAGGCTGTTGCCCTGGATATCTCCAAAGCATTTGACAGTGTGTGGCACACTGGCCTTCTGTGCAAGCTACAGGGCTATGGTATAATTGGACGTTTGTTTGACCTAATCAAATCATTCCTATCGAATTGCATAATGAAAGTCATACTGAACAGGCATGCTTCCAAATTCAATCATACAAATGTGGCTGTCCCTCAAGGCTCTATCCTAGGTCCTACGCCTTTTCAGATTTTCATTAATGATCTCCCCAATGTAATCAGATACCAAATAGGCATCTACACTGACACCACTATTTACTCCTGTCGTGCTAAGAAATCTGCCAATGCTGACAAAACAAACCTTGCTGCTGCTCTTGAAAAGGATCTCCAGTCAGTGGTGGACTGGGGTAAGAAATGGCTCGTTAATTTTAATGCTTCCAGAATGAAGCTGCTATCCTTTAACCACCATAGACAATCTTTTCTACCTGCCATCAGCATGGATCACTCTATTCTCCCTGAAGACAATACACTGTGCCTCCTCGGCCTCACTCTCTCAGCTGACCTGAAGTGGAATGACTACATTGAATTAATAGTTAAATCTACTGCTAAGAAGGTCTGGTCCCTGTGTTGAGCCAGGAGGATTTTCTCTTCTGAATCCATCATGCACATATACAAATCTACCATCCACCCGTGCATTGAATACTGCTGTCATATTTGGTTGGGTGCCAGTACTGTTCATGGGGTTCTTGACAAAATTCAAAGGAGAATCTGCAATGTAGTCAATCCTGACCTGGCAGCTTGACTCCAGTCTCTCTCTCGCTGATGAGATGTGGCTTTCCTCCGTCTTTTCTACAAATACTTTCACAGATTCTGCTTCGACAAGCTTAGCTCCTTGGTGCTTGCCTCCCCAATCTCTGCATGAATTTACTCAAGCTGCTAGACTAACAACAAGGCCCCACCCTTTTACTATGAAAACAATCAAGTGTAACCACAACTTCTACTCTATCAGCTTCTTTTCTCGCACTTCCCGCCTGTGGAACTCTCTTCTGTATTCTTGTTTCCCTGATAGCTACAGTCTCCAAGAGTTTAAATACATCAACTGTCATCTCTAATCTCCTTGACTCCCATCTGTATTCTTTACAGTTTCCTCTCATGCAGCTCTCTTCACACCAATGTACTCGTCCTTCTCTTACTCATTCTCCAACACCTACTGTAACCTATACTCCTCTCTCTTCACTCTCCTATTATGTAATCTCCTACACACCAGTGGTAGTACTGCCTTGCTTGGGGTGAGATGATTATAAAAAAAAATCCAGAATTATTTGTGCTTTTAATTTTAATATTGCTTGAAAGTTTTTGGAGTAAATTATGAAAGCCTTAAAAAGGACTTAAATTAATTAAAAAAAAAACTTGGTCTACCAGCTGTAGCACAATGGTAGAGTGCTCACCTATGGTGAGGGAGGCTGTGGGTTCGATCCCCAGCTTAGGAAATTCCAAAGTTCATAATCTGGCCCTGTAGATAGATGTAATTTCTCACTCATATTGCATTGGTTGATGAAAATATGTAAATGAATAAATTGAACAAAAGTCGTTCTCGCTCATTAATTTCCTGACTCATTTACATTTTCAAAATATCTTCAAAATTTTGGCTCATTTCTTATTTGTCAACAACTTTAACGATAGGAAAAAGTTCTTGATTTTTCAAGTTTTAATTTTGCAGCAATATTAGAAATTATTTTCTTAAATTATCTTTTATGTTTATTTTGCATGTCACTGTATGTTGTGTACACAAAAAAAAAAAAAAAGTAGTGCAAAATTTTTATTTTTGTATAAGTGAATAATTCATATGAAGCATTTGTAAGAAATAATGCCTTATTTTCTCCTATCCAGTATGATGCTGGGATGATGATATTTTATGGTGGCTGCTTTGGTTGTTTGGGAGCGTTTGCTCTTGCAAGGTAAGTAATTCAATAGAGGAAATTATTTTTTGCAGTTGAAATTCTATTAGACTAGAGTCCAAATGAGACTGGAAATTTCTTTTAATTACTGTATACTTTTTCATTTGGGACATGGGAGATAAAGAATAATAATCCTGTGGAAAATACAAAATATTTTCTATCAGTTGTTTGTCACTGCCAAAAAATGTTAGAATTACTATGATTTATAAAGAAAAAAACTGACATTACCATCCAAAATATCTGAATACAAAATGTTTTATCCAAAATTCTAGTTATAAAACAACTTGTTGCATTCACTTAACACAAAAAAACCTTTGGAAAGGAATTAATCCGTCACTTTTACCTACAGCTATAGGTTAAATAGCAGGACAGATTGGATTAGTTGGTTGGCATCTAGTCTACTGCAGAAAGTAATGTAGGAAAATCTTCTATTCACTTGTGTCTCTTTCAATACATGATCACCCAAGCATGTATCATGTATGGCACTTAAGTGATTCTTTGTTTAATGAAAATTTAGAAACAAAATTTTGACTTTTTTTATAGCATTTTCTTTATTTTAATCATCAAAATGATTTTTAAAAAAATTTGAATAGAATTGTTTTATTTTTTTTATATTTTTATTGAAATAGTTAAATGTAACTGCCTCTTCTACTCTAATAGTTTCTTTTCTTGCACTTTCTGCCTGTAGAACTCCCTTCCATTTACTTGCTTCCCTGATAGGTAGAATCTGCAAAAGTTTAAATGCAATCTTAATTGCCATTTTTTATCTTCTTGAATCCAATTCATCTGTTATCCTTTCTTCAATACCCACTGTATCCAGTGTTTTCTCTCACTGTTACCCTCTGCACATTAGTGGCAGTCCCACCTTGCTTGAGGAAGAAATGATTAAAAAAAAATTGTATAAAGGATGCTGAAAATTCTCAGTCTAACCTACTTTTCAAAATCACTATTCTAATTTTTGGTGATTAAAATACAGATTTTTAGAAGTGGATTGTATCAAGAAATTTTCAGCATCACATAGACTACATACACTCCTGATCAAAAATTTAAGACCACTTAAAAATCTTTAAAAAGAAATTTTTTTTTTATGGATAGATTTTAAACTCCTCCCACTTAAGGTTACCAATACTACAATCTAAAAGGTTATGGAAACAAAAAGCTACATTCCAAACATTTTATTTAGAAATTTAAATTTTTATAAAATGAGGCGATTTACACATGATCAAAATTATAAGACCAGGTGTATAAATTGTTAAATCTATGGCAATTCCAATGTTTTTAGTTCAGTTAGAGATTAGCAATCACTGCGTAAAGGTGTTACCATGCCTAAAGCAAGCAAACTTACCAAAGTTGAGTGTTCTCGAATTCTAGAATTCCATAAGCAAGATTTGTCACAGCAGGCGATCGTAGCTTAGGTAAATCGCAGTAAAACTGTGATTTGCAACTTTCTAAAGAACAGTGAGAATTATGGAAAAGTAAAATCCTCTGGTAGGCCCCCCAAAATTTCTCCTGCATTGAGTAGGAGAATAAAACGGGTTGTTATGAAAGACGGGGGACTTTCTTCTAGTCAAATTAAGGCAGTCACAGATGCTGATTGCAGTCCTGTAACCATCAGATGACACTTAAGACAAAAAGGCATGGTAAATAAAAAGCGTAAACAAATTCCTCGGCTGCTTCCATGTCACAAGTTGGACCGCTTAAAGTTTGGTCGTGAATACCAAACATGGGACGTTGAGAAGTGGAAGAAAGTCCTGTTTTCTGATGAGAAAAAATTCAATCTCGATGGTCCTGATGGCTTCCAACAATATTGGTATAACAAAAACATGCCTCCTGAAATTTTCTCCGCACGTCATAGTGGTGGAGGGTCCCTAATGGTATGGGGTGCCTTTTCTTACAGAGGGACGATGGAGCTCCAGGTGATGCAGGGTCATCAGAGAGTGGCTGGTTGTGTTAACATGCTACAAAAAGCATCTTTGATGACGGAGGGCCATCGTTTGTGTGGGGATGGATGGTTATTCCGACAGGATAATGCTGCAATCCATGCTGCAAGACGGACCTTGACCTTTCTACAAGAAAATGGGGTCCATCTCTTGGGACATCCTGCATGTTCACCAGACTTGAACCCAATTGAAAATGTTTGGGGATGGATGACGAGATCTTTATCGAAATGGCAAACAATATTCAACAAAAAATGAACTTTGTGAAGCCATCTTCAGAAGCTGGAGCAACATCCCCCACACCTTAATGGAAACACTTATTTCTAGCATGCCCGACAGAATTTTTGAAGTCATCAAAAGCAGTGGAGGTAGACTTCATTATTAAATTTGGTTGTTAAATATTTTCATACACTTTTTGTACAATTTAGTAGAATTTTTGTCTCTGGTCTTATAATTTTGATCATGTGTAAATCGCCTCATTTTATAAAAATGTAAATTTCTAAATAAAATGTTTGGAATGTAGCTTTTTGTTTCCATAACCTTTTAGATTGTAGTATTGGTAACCTTAAGTGGGAGGAGTTTAAAATCTATCTGTAAAAAAAAATTTCTTTTTAAAGATTTTTAAGTGGTCTTAAATTTTTGATCGGGAGTGTAATCATTTTCAGAAGTTAGCATTAAAATTTTGTATAAAAAATAAAACTATTTATAAAAAATGACACTTGCATAGAAAATACAAAAGAAAATACAAAAAGAAGTAAATAGTAATAATGTAAGTAGTTTTCTTTTCTGTGAAGGTTTATAATAAAAAAATATTATCGTAAAATAAAGATTTAATTATGATGTCATTTTTTATCATTTAGTTAACTTTTTATTGTTTAAATCTGGAGTCACAAAGTAATTTACAGTTTTTTAATTTCTAATTTATATTTTTGAAAGAATCTTTTAATTTCAAAATTATTTTAATTGATCTTCAGATTCAAGTAAAAAGTCTCTTTTTTTTTTTTTTAAATTTTAAATTATTCAGATTGATTTAAATCTATGTTGAATATTTACTCTTCTCTCTACTCTAATCAACTTGTATGTGACTGAACAGTCTAACTTGTTTGCTTGAACATATTTTTAATAACTTAAGCTAAAAATTAAGAGACTTCTAATGAAGTCTAGAACTAATCCTATATAACTAATTAATGAGAGTAACAATCCTACATTTATCAAAGGGATTCATGTATAATCAATTGTACAAATAATAAGTAAATCTGTATCTGTATTTTCAAAATAGAAAATGTTTAAGAATGATATTTTGATGTGGGATAATGAAGCCTGTGATTAAATGAAAAGATAGATATCTAATATATCTTCCAAAACCTTTGCTATAAGTTAAAGCTACTTTAAAGTTTAAAATAGAAAGGAAGGTTGGAAAATTCTTTCAAAATTAATTTGTTTTTGGAACGTAAAAAGAGGAAGAGGTGTTTAGAATAAACAAACAGGTTGAACAAGTGAAAAATGAAATAAACATGGTATCTAATATAGTGGAAAAAAAAAATAACTAGGTGGGCAGGCTCAGGACTGAATTAACCATTAAGTAAAATAAACATGGTGCCTTCATATGAAGGGAGCATCACAGAAATTGTTATGATATAATGTTGTTGTACATGTCTAAAAGAAATAAATCAAACACTATTTACGTCTACCAGGCGCAATTATGAACACGGAAACTACTGACTAGCAGTGAATAATAATTATAATTCTGATTGGTTAAAAAGGGAATGGGCTAAGGGAGATAATTAGGTTTGTATTTACTCCCTTCGTGAATACATTAGTTTTAACTTTTATTTATTAACTTTAGGATTCAATTTTTGTGAACAATTGTAGATGTAGACTACATTAGTGTTTGTTTGGCACTTTTGGCCACATAGCCACATGGCCACATGGCACTTTTGGCCACATGGCTATGTGATTCTGTAACGTGCTGGTTTGTTAACTTCTGGTCGCAGTTCCGTTGGAATTTTGTTGCCATTTTCAGTGGAATCACAAAAGAATGAACAAGAGAGAAAATTTGGTTATAGGTGTGTTCAGGTCAACTTTTTTGTACTACTACTAACAAAATAGAAAGGGTGAAGGTAAAGAGTGATTTCTATAAAGTAGAATTCTCAGAAAAGGGAAGCAATCGATTATAAGAGTTATTTCCCTTAGTCCATAAAGGTCTCTCACTCTCTCACACACTCTTTCTCTCTATATATATATATTTAGTGTACTATAGTCATCCGCAGACGGATCTGTTTCGCTGTATTACAGCTCATCAGTATGGCTTAGACTCCGTTCGCCTCCTAACCCAGGATTGAAACCCGACCGAATCGGTGTCAGTCGGCGATTCTACCCCTAGGCCACGAGCGTCTGGCAGAAGAAGGCACGCTTTTTAGCGCGTATAAACATGCCCAATAGCTAGAGTGCTCCAATTCATTATCGAATGAGCGATGCGTATATGCCGGGGTAGCTACTGTTTACAAATATATTTATTGTATCGAGGCAGCAAATAATTTTCTAAACATATACTGTTAAATATAAATATTGTTTGGATTTAATGTACATACCTCCAATAAAAAGAACCTTCAGATATTGGAGGCCATGTACATTAAATCCAAACAACCCACACTTAATAAGATCACTTTTAAATCTTGCCATAACATATTACATTGCATTTGAATACATGGTTCTGTTGTCATTTCGCGCTATCATGCGGTCTGACTTCATAGAACTGCATTGCAAATTTGCAAACTGCGTTTGTTATTTTTGGTAACTATTGCCGTTGCCTAGTAGAGTTTTATGTCAACACAAAATAAAATCGTCGGTGATGGTGGATGTTATTGTGTTACTCTTGGTGACCTCTCTGAAGATGGCTCATGTGAGCTGAAAGCTTAGAAACAAATTAATAAAAAATTATCCAAATGTTGGAGAATTTTTGTCTTTATTTTCAACTGAAATTAAAGCCAAAATACGACTTTTAGAACGGCTCATGATTAAACATAATACACATTCATTGTCTCTTATATTTAACAGTGTATATAATATATATATATATATATTTATATATATATATAATATATATATATATATTTATATATATATATATAATTCTAGCAAATTTGGTTGTTGCTCATTTGACAGTGGCTGCTCAGCTGCAATTGGTTGTTTCTGGTTGGTTTTCGATAAAACTGGTGGTGTTTGTATGTACCTTCAGTACCTCCTATATTTATTTTTTATATATATATATATATATATATATATATATATATTTTTTTTTTTTTTTCCCTACCACCAAGACTCCATGCTAGTATACTTAACTCACAAATGAATGGCAGACACTAAAATCTGATCCAGATATAAGAATTGAAAAATACATAAATTTTTATATGTCAATACCATTAGGTTTAATCAAAATATATTATGCTTATAATTTTTTTACTTCATATCTAAATCTGTTTTTAATGCAATTCTGGTCTTTTTGTACTTTTCTCTCATTTTCATTTTAGAAGAAAATTTATAAGATTGTTAAAACTTATTAACAAAGTACTGTTGCCATATCTGGTTGGGTGCTTTTGCTAATCATCTTGGGATGCTTGACAAAATTCAGAAGAAAATCTGCAACGTAATCAGTTCCTATTTGGCAGCTTGACTTCAGCTACTTTCTTATCATCGGGATGTGGCTTCCCTCTGTCTTTTCTACAAATATTTTCATGACTTCTGCTCTGACAAGCTTGTCTACCTGGTGCCCTCTCTACATGAATTTACTTGTGCTACTAGACTTGCAACTAGGTCCCACCCTTTTACAGTGAAACCAGTCAAATGTAACCGGTTTTTTTTCTACTTTCTCAGTTTCTTGTCTCACACTTCCTGCCTTTGAAACTCCCTTCCATATACATGCTTCCCTGATAGCTACAATCTTCAAGAGTTTTATCCCCTTGATTCTCATCTTTATCTTATACCTCACCCCTCCATATCTTGTTCCTCTTTCTTTTTGCTCTTCTCTCTTAATCTGTAATTCCCTGTATGCCAGTGGCAGTACTGCCTTGCTTGGGGTGAATTGATTAAGAAAAAAAATATGTATATATTTTTGTGGAACTTAAAGAGAGGTCATAAAATGTGTCTATATCCAATAGATAATTGTCAATTTTTGCAACTGGACATATAAATTTTGGTAAATTGGTTGTTTTCTTTACATGAAAGAAAAAAGAAAGTTTTCATTTTCCATTTATTTTATTTTATTTTATTTTATTTTATTTTTTCCAGGTTGACTGATGTTCTTGCTCATCACATGCGAAAATTCATTTTAGTACTGAATTCACTTTCCGTCTTTAGTTTGATTTGGTTCCAATTAATATTCATGGAAGTTCTTCAGGTAAATTTAGGTAAGTTCATTGGCATTATTATCTAATGGAAATACTACCCACTCATCAAGCTCTTGCTGGGTATGATGATAAACTACATCTAGCAGCAGGACCTCTGATTGAGAGACTAGAGATTTTGAGGAGCATAGAACCACCTCTTAACTGCTATTGTTCCCAGGTTCTTTTTGACCTATAGCAGGCAGCCAAAAGTGGCCAAAGCCTCTCCAGAATTTTTTCTGGTCCCTCGGTTGACCCCCCCACCCCACTTTTATAAGCTACAAAAATTAATAAAATTGATCAGTCTCAGATTTTGATAAGATTTGATCTTAAGTGCTTTTCCTCGACATTTTCTTTTTCATTTTGACAAAAAATCAGAGCAGACAAATCACACTGTTCTGCAAGTATTGATGCTAACGGTTTGATTTTGTTTTGAAATTAACCTCTCTTGTGTTCCAACAGCTTGAGAGTGGAAAAGAGGATAAGAACAGATTAGAACTCCACTGCTATGAATAAAAAGTTATTTTGTTTAATTTAGTGAAGCAACATATTATACCCAAACTCATTCCTAAGTTGTGTATGTGATAATGGTGTAGAAAATGAAGGCCGGACCTGAAGGAGGTAGTCTCCTTCAAATTTAAATTTGTTCCCCAGCCCCCAGTGCAGTCTTATAAGTTATTACATAAAGTTTCCAATAATCAAAAAATAATTTGAAAAAATTTCAATATTTTAACTATTTTAGAGGGGGGGGGGCTCACTTATTCATACAATGTTATTGTAAATCAGTCCTCCATTTTGGAACCATTTGTGTTGGGGTCACTTTGTTTTTTTTGTTTTTTTTGGAACAAGTTGTTGCTTTTGTTTTTGTCTTTTTCAATTTTTCTTTACTTCTGATGGTGGCATCTTCCTCGGAAACTCCAAGAATGGCTTTATTCAAAATTTTCACAAAGGATTCAGTAGTTGAATATGTGCAAGCAAAAAAGTTAATTGCACAGGATTGATTTACTATAAGGTTGTATGAAAAACTGAGCCCCACCCACCTAAAATTGTTTAAATGTTGAAATTTTGACAAATTTTTTTGTCAATCGGAAAGTTTAGGGTTTAATTGATAAGATTGCACTGAAAAAAAAGAAATTGATAATCAACCAATTTACAGGTGGTGGTAATGTTGTACCAGCAAGTGGTTTCAAAATGGAGGATCGATTTAATATAACGTTGTATGAAAAACTGAGCCCCCCACAAAACTGTTGAAATATTGAAATTTTTCCAAATTTTTTTGTTAATCGGAAAGTTAACGGTGTAATCGATAAGATTGCACTGAAAAAAGTAAAAAAAAAAAATGAAAAGCAACAAATTTAAAGGTGGTGGTAGTCTCCTTCAGGTCTGCCATCAGCTGTGTATTTTGTATAGAATATAAGGATGAATGTTATACTTGTACATAGTTCGGTTTTCTTCAGAGTTTTGAAAAATCTTTAATTTTATAAAAATTAAAAAAAAAGTGGTAAAGGCACAAAATGGTGTTATTTTAATCAGAAAAAATGTATTCTACCAAATTAACATTTTCTATTTTACTTTTGATGACAGAATTTTTGTCTTTTTTTTTTTTTTTTCAGCATCAGTTTATGCTTCGGTTGTGATAAGCTTAACACTGTTAATGTCTGGGATTCCATTACTATTCGAAATGTCATGTGAAGTTGCATTTCCAGTTGCAGAAGGCATCACAAACGGTATTCTTACTATGTCCTGTAATATTGCCACCCTTCTCTTTCTTGGAATTCTCATGATTCCCAACATTAGTAAGTAGTTTTCTTTTTCTCATGGAATTTATACAATAGCCTTTAACCATGGTAGTCATAGATGTAATAGTAAAGCAGTTATTGAAATAATATTAGTAGGATAAAAAAATTTTTTACAATTGTTTCTGAATAAATAAAAATAAACAGTGCTTTCCACCTGAAATGTGATATTCAGCTAAACTAAAACTCAGATGACAAATTTGGCTTTCTGGGTTTTTCTGGCCACTGATTATTCCCCCTCTTTAAATGCTATTACTTTCTAGATATGATGATGCTTATATGTGTATGAGGCCTTCAGTACAAGAAGGTACTTTCCACCATGTATGTGAAAATCAGTTAAGCATAACACTGTATTCCCCAAATCTTCGTTTATCTAGAAAGCAACTCGACTGTATCATCAAGTACTCGCTACAAGATCTAAATTCCTATGCTTCACAATGTTGAATACGCTCCTGCCTGAATGTTGGTGTTGTAGGTACCTTTTATCACATCCTGGTATCGTCTGTTTGTTTTTTATGCTATTAATATTTTTGTCTACTCATTATAGTTGTTATCTAACCAGTAACAGCGTATAATGATTACCTTTATGATTCCATGTCAGATTATTCATTTTTTTCCTTCAAATTATTTTTTTCCTTCATGAAAATTCATTAGTATGTTTATGTGCAAGTTTATGTTTGCCATTACACATATTTTAAACCTTTTATCTGGCTTGAGAGAGCATAATGTCACTATTTTGTTGAGCCAAAGTTGTGCTATGTTCAGTTTGCATTATACATGTCTAAAGATTTTTGCTTCAAAATGCTATACACCTCTTCCATTGTAAGTGTTTGCATGTTAAAGAAGATGCTTTTAGCTTCCTTAAAAAAAATAAAATTGAATGGTTTATCACAAATTGATCAAAAGTTATGGTATTTAGAAAGTCGACAAATTTTAAACACTATTTTCTCTCTCTGTCTTTTTTTTTTGTAGTGAAAAATACCTTCAAATTCTAAATACCTTATATAATCTTTTAAGAATACATTCAATGACTGTTTTTGCACATTAAACCTGCTGACACTTGATTCATTTTCTAGTTGATTTTTTTGTGCATTTGAAATCAAATTCTTTATTAACAGTGATATATTAGTACAATATTTAAATATCTATACAATACAAAGTTTGTATTTTATGTAAACTTCAGATAAATTATAAAAAAGACGTATCGATGTAATATCTGCTGTGATATATAATAATTGTATTCATGTTTTGCTCTTTTCTTAGGTACGTCTTGGATAAACTGGGTGATGTTGGTTTCAGACTGTATCACAATACCAGCTCTTCTTATTCTCAAGGACGATTTTTCCCGACTACAGCTTGATAATGTAGAAACATAGCTTAAATTCACCTGAAGAAACAAAGACAAAAGAGAAATCAACACAACTGCTAATGACAGACCTATTTTAAGTTACTATTTAAGAGAAGAGTTATTAGATTTGTGATTGAAGTTTTAGAGTGATCTTTCTCATGCAAAATATTGAGCATAATCCATTATGTAAAAATGAAAATTTCTTTTCAGGTTGAAAAGATCTTAAACGTTACCACAGAATCTTCGTTTTTTTTTGTTTTTTTTTTATTTTACTCAAAAAAGCAGATAGTCTTCTCTTATAAAAAAAGACCAAAAAAAGCCAATCATATTTTAATTACAAGACCACATCTGCGCAAGTTTAATGTACATTTCGTTCCCTCTTTTTATTATTTTAATCATTTCTTTTTCATTATTCTGATTATTGATACTAAGTATAATGACAATTCTTTGTAAAATTGTTATTTTTAATCTCTTCATGAACAATGTTCTTGTTATCATAAATTGAAGTTTGAAAATAATTTACAAAAAAAAATCCTTGTAGGTAATCAAAAGTGCCTGTTGCAGACTTGTTATTGCCAGTGAGTTTGGGCCTCACTAAGTGACAATTGTGACTATGAACTGGACTAAATCTTAGTAAGTGTCTATTATGTTAATGTACTAAATTCAGATTACAAGTAGATATTTACAAGAAATCCAATCCAGCGTGAAACAAATACATTTACTGAAAGGAAGCTACACTTGACGAAATATTCTTGAAGAATTAAACCAATTTTCACAATGAAATTTCATTTTAAAAACGTAAATTATGTGCTAAAACTCCTGCAACTTGATTCTTTTAAACAAGAGCTTTTTACTGATTCAACTGAAATGAAAAAAGTTGATATTATTACTTATGTGATGATACACTGCAATATTTTTATATACAAGGCTGTTATTCTTAGTGCTGTTACATTCATTTTTTTACCCTTTTAGGCATTTAAATTTGCTTAATAGAATGACTCAGCTTCAAGCTGCTTTCTGGAATAATGTATACAAGTGTATAGCATGTGTCAAATACACATTTTATATAATGCGTATGTGTTATGCATAACTTTCAAAGACGCTTCCGAAAACCTAATTAAAGTACCGGTGAAAAAAAAATTGCAAAATGCTGACATTAATGTCTGTTAAATAAGTCAACTTTTGTTTCATCATCTTTTTGCTATTGCTTCTGCATCTTTTAGACTAATGTGCCTCTATATTGTACATGAATCTATGTATGAATTCTTATGAGCCTTGGATTTGAGAATGATTAACTGTGATATGGTTCTCTTGTATGTTAGAATATGAGTGAATGTACACAACATATTCATCTTTTCCTATGCTCTCTGATAACTCTTTCAGTTTGCAATCAAATCCTTCGAGTGTCAATCCACTGTGATAAGCGTATTCAGGAGGCTTTTGAACATTTGTAATACTATTGAGAAATGTTATATTTATTATTATGATTGTTGACCTAAAAGTGTAAAAAATAAATTAAAAGTATTATTTGTAACTTTAAGAAAAATTACCTAATTTAGGCCAATTTAAACTCTGTATATTTGTTGCTGATACGACATTTCAGCTGAGTTTTTGATTCTCATCAGGTGAAATCTAAGAAAAAGGAAATCTTTTTACTTTTCAGTAAAGTTTCCTTTTTTTTTCTTGTTTTTTCATGAAGAAATGGAAGGCTAAAATATTGTCTTAGCAGCAAAAATACAAAAAAATGATTTGATTGTTTGACCAATATTGGATAAGTGAACAAAAAATTAAAAAAAACATATTCTTATCAGGTTTCATAATTTAGATGTATATTAATTGAAAAAAAGAATTTTTTATATTTGCAAATAGTAATTTTGAATCAAGTAGAAAACTAATGTATGCATGTTTTGTCAGGTAAATCAGAACAAATTCTAAAAAAAAATAATCAAGATATTTTCAAAAAATTTGTACAAATGTTTCACTTAGTAAAACGGGGATTATTCAATAAAATTGTTGTTAGCCTCAAGGATGTGATTGATGCCCTTTCTTCTGATGCTGCCTCATGTTTACATTAAGAGGTTCTCATTCATGTTCATTATCGTGTCCGTAGTAGTGGCCTTCAACAAGTTCTTGGTTTTGTCAGGTCAACTGCCAGTTTCCCTCTTGATGACACCTCACATGGATTCAAATCATTTCTATGATTGTGGGCTATATGGGAGGGGCTGTTATGTTTGAATGTATACACCCACTCTTTCAATCCAGGGCTTAACTATCATGTCCCACACTGATGTAGGCAATACCATTGATTCTAAAGCAAGAAATGTAGGGGACCTAATATGGTCATTACTCCTTTTGACTCTTAGGACATAATGCTGTGTAACATTGTGTTATTTATGGCCAATTAAACATGTAATTGTATCTACCTGGTACACCCTATGTATATTCCGATAACTAAACCTTCATCAAGTGAAGATGCTTTTCTTTTATTATGTCCTTTACAAATGTAACCACTTTATCATCAAACATATTTAAGCTAAGAAAGCAGCTTCAATATGTTGTATATTAATCCTTTTTCTGTTCTGGCGAGTGAAGATTTCAGGTGCGATTTGCTTTTGTATAATATAAACAATTTTAAGATAACTGTTAATGCTGGTAAAATCACATTTTGTTTTTCTCAAGGTATCAGAAACATGAAATGAAACGCAACTAATTTTTTCAAATCATTTGAACAGATCAGTAGCCTCATCATCAATCTAATTTCATCTTGAATATGGTTACATCTCTAGTTTTCCACTTTGCATTTTTTTTCTTTTATTTGACTGAAACCAGTTGCTGTTATTTGCATAAATCTTTCAATTATTTTCTCTCATTACTTTCATTCATTTCATGAATTGCTATAATGTTTGAAATGATTTCTATCTTCTCATTTCATTTTATGCTACTGTCTTTTTAATATAAGACATTTTTAGTTTTTCAGTTTTATAAATTTTTATTTTAATTACTCCAAAAGCAAAATCATTTTGTGCTAAAGAGTTGTTTCCCTTTATTTTATTTTACAATCATGCATCGTTTTAGACCTATTCTCAGTATTACTTCGTTTTTGACCAGAAATATATTTTTAAAAATAACACACACACACACACACATATGTAAGCATGTTATGAAAAACGGCACTCAACAAATTTTAATATAAATTCAACACTTTATTTTTAATTACGTCCTTTGCCATGACCATTTTACCACTTCATGATGCATTTTTAAACCAGTTGCAATTTCTGTTCATGTATTTTTAAGTATTTAAAAAAAAACATTTGTGAAAATCTGAAAGGGCATTAGTGCCAAACTTTAACTTGATTGTCCAATTTCACTTTTCAGGCCAACAATACTGTTACGCTATTTTCCTAAAGAAAAAAATTTAAGAAAGAAAATAGCTTAGAAAATGTTATTACATTAAAGTCCAAAATTTTTGTCATGAATAATTTTTTTTTTTTTTACAAATATTTGCATCCAGGAGTAACATGGTGTTGGAGTGACATGGTTGTTATGTATGTATGTTTGTTAAATACAAGGTGCTCCATAAAAATACAGGAAATTTGGTGCAGTTTATTTAATTACGAGTACCTCTGCCATAAAAAATGACAGCAAAATATTTGAGAGGATTATTTGCTGTTCAGATTTATTTATCATAATCTTTTATCACCTCTTTTTCTGTTTATCTGTTTATTTGTTCTAGATTTCTATTTATCTCAGTTTTTTCATATCTATCTATCTCAGTCTGTTCATTATCTATCTATCTATCTCAGTCTGTTCATTATCTATCTATCTCAGTCTTTCATCTATCTATCTATCTCAGTCTGTTCATTATCTATCTATCTATCTCAGTCTGTTCATTATCTATCTATCTATCTCAGTCTGTTCATTATCTATCTATCTATCTCAGTCTGTTCATTATCTATCTATCTATCTCAGTCTGTTCATTATCTATCTATCTATCTCAGTCTGTTCATTATCTATCTATCTATCTCAGTCTGTTCATTATCTATCTATCTATCTCAGTCTGTTCATTATCTATCTATCTATCTCAGTCTGTTCATTATCTATCTATCTATCTCAGTCTGTTCATTATCTATCTATCTATCTCAGTCTGTTCATTATCTATCTATCTATCTGTCGTTCATTATCTATCTATCTATCAGTCTGTTCATTATCTATCTATCTATCTCAGTCTGTTCATTATCTATCTATCTATCTCAGTCTGTTCATTATCTATCTATCTATCTCAGTCTGTTCATTATCTTATCTATCTATCTATCTCAGTCTGTTCATTATCTATCTATCTATCTCAGTCTGTTCTTATCTTATCTATCTATCTATCTC